>JAOTQQ010000041.1:37643271-37792111 GCA_026546715.1 Gallinago undulata | reverse complement strand
TCCATGGGGGCTGCTGCTGTGCAGATCAGAGCACCTCTGTGCTCTCAGAGCAAGCCAGCGAGACCTGCAGCTAGTCTTGTCTCAAAGTGGCTTATGTAGAAGCTCTGGGGTATCTCAAGTGATTTCAGCTGTTGTTTTCAGGGCCATTTTACAGCCCTGTTGTATTGCAAGAGCAAAAAGACCCTGCCCATGTTCAGAGTATTTTCCTTTATTTATACTTGTCGTTACTTTTTCTAACTTCTAAGCCAAACTGTCTTAATGTCCTTCTGCAATAACAAAATCCCACAAGAACTGTTTAGTTAAAGTGTGCCTTCTTTGCCTAGGGACTGCTCTGTGCCATGTCTGGGCTCCAGTGCAGGGCGAGATAACATGGCCTTAAACAACTTAGATGCAGTCTAGCCATTCCAGCACAGCTGTCAGCTTGGATCAATTTTCCCTTCCAAAAAAATGCTGCCATCTGTAGGAATGCTTTGTGGCTGAGCTATCTTGATCCCCCGCTACAGTTGCAGCAGGGATCTAGCCTATTTATATTCTTCAGCACACAGCAAGGAAGGAGTGCTCCTGAACTGGGAATCGCTGTGCATCCCATTCCTGTTGTACCTCAACTGTCAGAGGGAGTTGGGCTGTTCTCTGAGCCTCAGGGTTCCTCATCTGGAGGAGCAGCATGCAAGGATGCCATGTGTCAAAAAACTACGCTCTGGTGGCCTGTACAGCTCCAGCAAAATTCAGGCCCTATGTTTGAAATTGTGGAGTTTATTTCAATTTTACCTAACATGATTTTCTGCCACTTTATGTATTTAAATACTTGCTTCAACACAGAATGGAGTCCTCCCCAGCAAAGGTAATTAGTAGCTATCAGTGTGCAGTACGGAAATGTTTTTCTCATTTTGCTCCTACAAAGAGAGCACACTGTGTATCGCGTTAGCACTGTCTGATAGCAACAGATGACAGCTATAAAAAAATCCCGCAAGAAAATTAACAATAATGCTTCAAAAATCATCACTAAGGACCTGATCATGCTAATTGATGTTTAGGATGAGTCATCCAATTAGTTCTTTGAAATAGGACTGGCTGCTGTTCTTACATTATTGAGATTGCCATGTTGTAGACCTTTGACAGTATCAAGCAGTCAATGAATGCGAATTAATGACCATTGACCCACAGATGCAGAAACAATTACATCTATGTTACCTTGCATCAGCATCCCAGGGGGTGTCCTCATGCACTGTGCACGGCCTAGCCACTAACTGTCCCTCAGGGTGCACTTTGAGGTCTTCAACTGACAACAAGTGGGGAACCTCAGAGCACCCAGCCTGTGGGGTATTAAGGATATCTGGATGGGCTACAGAAGCCCAACTTTACCTTGTCTTACAAAATCATGAGGTTGATCCTAACAGCGCTTCACACTCTACCCAACAGATGTCCTGTGCCACCGTGCAAAACATCACAGCACAAATGTTTAAACTTAATGGTGCCAAATGGCTGAGATAGGGACAACACAACTTCTCATCCCAGTAGGAGGCTTATAGGCTTTCCGAATGGAAGTTGGATGGAAGACACTACAGATTTGAAAGAGATCTATGCAGAGATCATTGCCTGTTCTGTCAAGCGAGTGTGCAGGTGAGCTGAGAGACATTTCAAGCAGGGCTAAAGATGGACAGTTTGTAGTTATCTACAAGGAGGTACAGTGTCACCCAGTGAAGAAAGAGGAAAGCATCAAGGACTATGAGCACAGACACATTCTTAGAAGGGCTGTAAACAGAATATTCAACATATTCACCCACTGCAGACCTCATTACAAGTGGACCCAGAGAAGCCTCCACTGTCAAGGGTCACCACACAGCTACATCCAAGGGACAGAGCGTAAGACCACAGCCAGCAAAGGAGCCAGCACTGCATTCACTGCCACAGGCCAGGAGCCTCTCCATGCCTGAAAAAGGATGGAAGAAGAATGTTGAGTGGGGAAATGAGACCAGGCTCAGGGGAGCAAGATGGGAGTAGACAAGAAACTAAGTAGAAAATGTCTTCTAGAGAGATGCTGTAAGCTGGTAGGTGGGGGGCAGGCAGTTCTGTGCTTCCTTGTACATCTTCTTTGTGCTTGTGTGAAGTGAATTACTGTTGCTTTAAATCCTATATGCTGTCTGCCTTCAAAAAGAGAATTGAGAAGAAATGTGCATAATTATACAGAGAATATTAATGTTCTTCCTGGTGATCTACAACTCTAGAATATTCATCACACTGGAACTGTGCTCAAAAGTATTTTCATCTGATTAAAACAGCTGATTCATCGATGCATGTAGTCCTTTGCTAATAGCATGTATATAAATGGCTTGTAACAACTTGCACATCAGTTATTCTTCATTTTTCATTGTTATTTGCTTTTTCTTGAATACTGAGTGCAACACTGAGCTTTTATGTTTTGATCTAGCTTGTTGAAGAGGTAAGGTGCACTGATCTGGGCTGCAGACGGAGCAAGCTAGAAATCCTAGATCTGATTTTAGCTCTGGCCTCAACTTCTCTTTGTAGCTTTGGATAAGTCACTCCAGTCATGCCTATTCTGGGGTCAATTTTACAGTCACCTTCAAACCTGCATTCATGAATTTTTAGGAATTGTGAATACTTAAACATGATCACCAGCTGTCTGTCTCGGTACTGGAAACTGCTACTCTTCAAGGTGTGAAGCTCACTCTGATGTTACTATGCCGTGTCTTTCTACACTTTCTCAGAAATTCACATTGGAAGATACTTGTCTACTCTCACCAGGAATGTGGCAATTTGCTATTCTTTGCTTCTGACTCCTCCTGTACCTCCTTCCTTTCTTTACTATATATAAATGTAAGCTCACCTAGAAGAAGAGACAAGGCTGCCAAATGATTCAAAGCAATGTCCCACATGGAAACTTAGGATAAATCCTACCTCTATGCCTGTGAAATAGAAATGCAATGCAAACAGCTTTGATTTACACACAACAGCCCATAGATATATGATGCAAACAGGAAACAGCTTCGCTGTTTGGCTGAAATCTCTTCTTGGGACATACATTTTTCATTTGGTTTTGGAGTTGTTAAATAGCAGTCCTAAAATTTTCCCAGTCTTGTGAGTGCTCGAGGCAATAGATTTTATGATCATACTCACAGTCCCCAGTTCTCTCAATCTCCTTTTTCTGTAAAAATGATTTAGCAGTTCATTCCAGGAAAGGATGACGAGTTCTTCAGCCCATGTGAAGGGAAGTTTGTGATGGGTTATTTATACAGCTGGAATCTGGAAATCCGTCTTTCCTCTGTGTTAGCTTAGGCAGCTTCATACTCACCTGCTGTAAATGTTATTCAGAGTTAATAAACTCCTCCCATATCTTGATCCTAGGTAGTTAAAACTTGTAATGCTCAGTATTATGGTATCCAAGATTCTTTATGAATTTAACGACTAGGACAAAAGTTTCCATTCTGAATATGCAAATGACTTCTTCAGTGCCTCTGAAAATTAGATCATGTATCTATCTTGTCAGTGCCTAATTTTACAGTTGATATTCAGAAATGTTTGCCCAACCTCTGTATTTTCTGGTTTTTTGTTTGTAAAAATGGAACATTAATACTTAATTGCTTCTCAAAACTTTGTGGGAATTAATGCTTCTAAAGCATTTCAAGAATGAAAAGGACCACATAAACTGACAACTACTGTAATTAAGTATGAATTATTTAAAATGAAAAATTTGTATTGCAAATGAAGTGCTGGAGCAATATATTGAACAAACCACCAAAAACCTCACAAAAATTACTAACCAAAACAGACAGCTTAGACAAGTTGCAGTACCACCTCTTAGCAAAGTATTGAGCATCAACTGAGCTACAGTAATTGACCAAATGTGCACGTGGCCTTATTTTTGTGGAAAACAGTTTAATGTAACATATTTTATCTTGCATTTGGTGCAGAGAGGAGTGTGCATATGGACAGTCAGTTAACACTGACTTAATGAGGAGCCCTCACCAGTAGTTTCATAGTGACTGCTAAGGACTGACATCCAACTCTTATCCTGTGTGCAGATTTTCTTCTCTTCCAACATTTCAAATGTAGGTTCTGTGGGGCAGTAACCACTGTTTTATTACATGGATGTAGAACAGTTAGGCTTAAACTCCAGTGCAGGCGTATGATCCAGTACAGAGAAATAACAGTGATAGTACTACCACGACTAAACATATTTAGAAAGGAATATGACACTTTAGGGTCTGTGTTAACAAGCTATTGGCTTGTAGCTACAGCGTACAAGTCATGACACCTCCAAGTGTACTAGAAGCATTCCTAATACCTATATTTTTATGCAACATTGTTGAACGTGCCCTACTTCTACTTTTTTCTGGTTATTTTTTATTTTAGTTTTGAGGCACTTTAAATGAAATTCTATTTTAAATAGCAAGGATATCTCTCTAACTTTCTGCTAGCTTCCTTTTAAAATCTGTTCTGTAAAGATTGTATTTCAGTTTATGAAACAATGCATTAAACAAGGTGATTTAGTTCTTTTCCTATTTGTAAAATAACCCATCATCTTAAGGACATTTACTATAAATAACTATATGCAAGCAGGTACAGAATTCAAATATGCATTTATAGTAAATGCCTCAAGGGAGTAGTTTGTAGATGAAACACAGACAATGGATTTGGTTTTGGGAAAAGGAAACTAATGATTCACCTGTAATATGGTATAATAATATATGGACATTTAATATGGCAGCATTCCACTAATAAACAGTTACCAATATTCAATATTTCTTTCAAAAAGTAGGGGTGTTATTATTGTAAGTTTTGCAGACATTTTTCAAAGTCATTCTATTCAGGAAAAGATCTGATGGATGTAAAATGGCCAACATAATGTCATTATTGAAGACAGACTCTAGGAACACTTCAGGAAATTACAGGCCATTTAGTTTGGATGCCTTTTGGGAGGAGGGAATCTTAAAAAGCATTTTTGGACATTAAATGGGTACCATTTAGAAAAGCACAGTTTGATGAAGGATAGCCAATATGGCCTCAGGAATTAAAGGTCATGCTTCACTACCTTCTGAATTTTTTTCAGGTTATACATAATCAAGGGAACAAATAGATAGCATGCGTTTTTTTTTTGTTTTCAGGAAATTTCATATTCAGGAAAATTTTAAATCAAGGACAAATATAGTGTCATGTGATGTTGGTAAAGGAGTAAAGTAAATAATTTTTCTTCAAGAAGAACTTTATTATTCTGAAATAAATAGGAGTAGAGCAATACGGGTATTAATGATAGGGCTTTGTGCTTTCATTTTATGTGTATTTAGTGACAATAGTAACAACAAGATCAGGCTATCCAAAACCACATCATTTAAGTTCCAACAGAGTACTTAAGCATGTATATAACTCTAAGAAGACGCTGAAACAGTATTGTTAAAGTAAGTTGAATTACTGAGGTGCTTAAGTGATTTATAGAGAATGGCATGCTCAGCCCCTTCTAATATAAGTTCACAGAATCCAGATTTTTTTAAAAAAGTAAATCATTCATATGAAAAAAAGAAGCAATTTCTGCAACGTGTTCACCAGGAAGCTAATCTGATAATTACAAGACAGTTTTTAAACCTCTCCTTTCTCAACCCTTCCAAAATACTGAAATTTCACTTATAAGTTTCTGATTCATCCAACACCATGATCCCATCCTCTGCAAGTTATTGTGTCTCAGTTCAGAAAATGCTCTAAAATATGAAAATGTGGTAGAATTAAGATTAAAAAAAAACAAACTGAAGATTTTGGGTGTCCCAAAATTCTTGAAATTCTTAAGTAAGATAAACTGTATTTAAAGTACCTAAGATTAATTGTGCAGCACACTCAATAGAAATATATTTTTATGGTGTTGAACTATCATATTTAGAGAGAGAGACATATACATAGTAATAAAATTTAAAGTACTATAAAATCTGCTCTGTAAAGTTCATTATTGTAACAATTTACATTAAACATATCGCTACCACGAGACCCAAGTACAGAGTTAACTAATACATAATATAAACCAGAACAGATTTAGCTAAAAAATTCTCTATTTTTTACTCTAATCCTTTTCTGTTTCTTCCCCAATATCAGTAGCAGTTTGAGATTTCAACTTGAATGTCAAGCTTCATGCTGAAAATTGCTATTACAGAAAAAATCCTTCGAACTAATTTATAGCTAACTGCAATTCTGGAAATATTATGACAAAACAGTGAATTAGTTTGCACAGCAGCATTTTGCTTTTAATTTCTTCCAAGACCTATGCAGACATCTGTTTGAAACACAAGTGTTATAGTTAATATATTATAACGCATTAACATCACATTGCCTTTCAATCTCTTACTTTTTTTTGAGTGTCTGATAGGAGAAATTCTAGTCAGGAAAAACATGAGGAAGACTGAGAGGATTAAAAGAATGACAATATGTAGGAAGATTTTTAACAATTACCCTTAATCTGGGAATTCAAACATTCTCCAAATCATTTGCGAGACAGTACTCCAAAAAAGAAGCACAAGAAGAATACAAGATAGAGCTTTCTCTCAAAGAAGAGGTCTTGGACACACAAAATTGAATAAGGAAGTCAAGACAAAACTCGTCAATTAATTAAAGCAAACAACATCATCAAATTGTGATTTAGGATACATACCGTTTGTAACAAGAGAGAGTATGTTTTATAAGACAAGCAAATGGAGGTGGGAAAGGGGGACAAGCTTTCAGGCAGTCCCTGATCATAGCTCTGCAGGGGTAACAGTTTGGTGAGGAGACTGCTCCCAAAAGCTTGCACCTCTTCTGCAATGACACCAGCTGTTCCGGTCTACCTCTTTCTCCATGACCTGTATCTCTGCCTAATCTTAGATTACCACCGCTGCCACAGCACTACTATTTCCAGCTGAAGGTAGGGAAGACTGACAGAGGATGTTTAAATAAAGTGAAGCTAAAAGCTAAGTGCAGGATAAATCATGTAACTACTCACTTTTCTAAGCCCTGCTTATTTACACCCCCATTTTAAATATATCCTGAAATTATGAAGTTAATGGAAATGTATTCTGTGAGTACTAGTACAACACAGTGCTCTCAAGATGGTAATTAGCTTGATGCGATACTACACTTTATCACAGAATACTGCAAGTCTACTCTAAGACAATAAAAAATATACAACAAAAATTGATTTATTAGATAGATGATGCAAGGTAGATGAAGTACCAGTTTAGCTTGTGGGTGGATGGAGGAAGTTTGAGAGGCTTCTGGTGTGGAAGTAGAATCAGTCTTTTAGCAGATGGACCAGCTTCAGAAGTCAGATGAGGTGTTGCACTTACAGGATAGAGTGGAAGAGGAAACAAATGAGCACTTACACAGTACAAAAAAATGAGATGTTGAGAACAGACTTAATTAAGACACTGAAGACCACAAAGTGAAGAAATTATAGAATTGCTAAGGTACTACTGCTGGAAGCCCAGCTGAAAAAAAGAAGGGTGGAGGGGAGTTGGAATAGGTCAATTATGAGCCTAAAATCATTCTCATTGGCATTACTCAGTTGCAGTCAACAATTAAATGTCCAAGTGGAGACCAGTGATGAATGGCACTCCTTAGGGACTGGTATCGGGACCAGTGCTGTTCAACATCTTTGTTGGTGACATGGGCACCCTCAGCAAGTTTGCCAACGACATTGAGCTGTGTGGTGTGATCAGCATGCTGGAGGAGAGGGATGCCATTCATAGGGACCTTAACAGGTTTGAGAGATGGACCTGTGTGAACCTCATGAAGCTCAACAAGGCCAAGTGGAAGGTCCTGCACATGGGTTGGGGCAATCCCAAGCACAAATACAGGTTGGGCAGAGAATGGATCGAGAGCAGCCCTGAGAAGGGGTGCTAAGAGGCGTGTTGGTTGATGAGAAGTCAATGAGCCACCAATGTGCGCTTGCAGCCCAGAAAGCCAATGATATCATGGGCTGCATCAAAAGCAGCGTGGCCAGCAGGATGAGGCAGGTGATTCTGCTGCTTTACTCTGCCCTGGATTCTGCTGCTCTACCCACCTGGATTACTGTGTACAGCTCTGGGACTCACAACATAAGAAGGACATGGACCTGTTGGAGTGAGTCCAGAGATGCTCAGAGGGTTAGAGCCCCTTTCATATTAAGACAGGCTGAGAGAGTTGGAGTTGTTCAGCCTGGAGAAGAGAAGGCCCCAGGGAGACTTATAGCAGCTGTCTAGTACCTAAGGGGACCTGCAAGAAAGCTGGAGAGGGACTTTTGCAGGGCTAATGACTTTAAACTGAAAGAAGGGAGATTCATATTAGATATTAGGAAGAAATTCTTTGCTGTGAGGGTGGTGAGACACTGGAACAGGTTGCCTGAAGAAGTTGTGGATGCCCCATCCGTGGAGGTGTTCAAGGGATTGCAACTAAATGATCTTCAATGTCCCTTCCAACCAAACCATTCCATGATTCTATGATATTGAGACCTGAAAGGAAACTCACATAACTGGGACATTAAAATCAATGGTTGTCACTTAAAGGCTGAAGCAGGACAGGTGGAAGTCTGGGACTGGCTAAACTCTGCTCCCCTTTATCTGTCTCCAATACAAGAGCTCTCGTGTTTCTCATGTTTCCAATAAAAAAAAACCATCAGTGGATTTTCTACAAAACCTGGGTGATAATGTCTTTATTCAAACTCACCTCTACCATGTAGGTTTCTATCTTGGACCTCGCAGTGAGGAGGTAAAGGGGAATCATTTTCAGAACTAAGCATTAGTGGTTGCCTGGGTGCAAGGGATCATGAGGAACTTTGATGGCTGAAGAGGATAAAATTCAGTCTGGAAACAAATCAATCAAATCACATGTGAGAAGAACATGAATGAAAAAATGTGACCACTAATTGTGAGCTGCTTAAGAACATTTTAATAGATATCTCCCAAAACATTAACATAACAAGGAAAGAAGGGCAGACTAATTATGTAAAAAATCTAGCATACAGCCAAGTGAAAGCAGCTGTAAAAATAATTGATAAGCCAATTCACACTTTATATAAAACAAATGGAGGAACAGAAAAGTTAAGGGCAATGGATACAGATCAGAGAATACAAATTAGAGCAAACTAACAAGAATTAAAACTATACAGAGTTAGATTTTAAAAATACATTAAAAAAATGGGAACAAAAGAAATCCAAAGAGATATTGGGATTTTATTAGATTGAAATGGCAAAACTAGTTATAATTACACAGAAATTCTGTATCAACAAGTGGCATAACTACAGTATTACCAGATCTCATCACAAGGCCTTGGATTTTCTGACTGGGAGACCTCTTTCATGTGTTGTTAAAACAGTAAGGAATATAAAAGTCATAGAAGGCTCTGGTGGATGCAAAGCACGGCCAAGTCTGACTTCAGCTAACATGATTAAAAGACCCGGATGGGTGGAGGAACTTGGGTTTCTGGACCCTGCTCCCCCATACCTGTGCACACATTTTACACCTCTGACCCACACTCCTTGCACACCAGCGTGCCCACTGACCCTGCTTCACAGAAGGGGAGGACATTTCTGCTCAGGACTGCCCTACAACTGCGAGTATAGTCCTGCATCTGGGCCATCCTAAAGGTGTCTCAGACAGAAGTGCCTGAGGAGAAACCAGACACTAAGCCATCTGAAGTCACGTGCCTGTCAGTGGTTCTACCGTCCAAATCCATATCCAGGTTACTAATACTGTGTAACACGTCCCATTAGATAAAGCAATAGCAAGATTCCCTTGACATTTTGCTGTACCTATATTTCTTTAACCCCTTTGCGGCCTCTAATCATGATTTCCTTGAAGGTGAGATTTCCATTGATGTCTTGCTATTCATAATGAACTTTTTGTTGGAGAAGATTTTTGTATCAACTGTTTTCCTTCCCTGACAACTTTTTTATCTCCCCTAATTCATTTAAAGCCAATACTTGAGCTTTAGGAACAATCCTAACTACAGCTATAGCCTATATGTCATATAGACTATAACTCAAATGATATAGTTCTGCTCCCTGACCGGGCCAGATGGAAGTGTAAACATACTGAATACTTCTGAGAATATAGGGTTTAGCCTGGCCCGATGCATACATGCCAATGGTAACTGTGGCCTCACGTGATCCGCATGCACAAGTATAGAAGTATTGAGTAAAGGAGAGGTTCGGCCTTTTTTTAGAGGCATTTTGTTTTATTTCAAAGTGGAATTAATGAATCTCATATATATTACATTAAAATTGTCTTTAAGGTATGGTAGTTTGTGTCTTAGCTATTTAGTATTCCTCAGATGTGTGTGCCTGGCAAACTAGAGCTGACTACTCAAGCACTGTGAATTTGTATTTCTGCACACTAAATCTGTCTATGGGGAAGACCAGAAAGAAAGTTAAGTATTTTGTCTAAGTTCTATAAGGTTTTTCTAAAGAAAAATGAAGTTTGATCAACATCTTAAATCTAGGCAATCTTAAATCTGTGTAACAGGACACAGTGGCTGAAATGAAAGGCAACATAAACTTAGGCTAAAGGCTCCATAATTTTCATTGTTATGATAATCATTGAAACCTCATACTCAGAATTTTAGTAGATTTTTTTGTCTCTGGAAATGTTATAATCAAAAATAGTGTGTTTTCTCAAACACACACTCTAATTACAGAGGGAATTAATTCCAGGAACTTCTTAGATCTATGTTATGTGGGAGGTCCAGCTAGAGAATTGCAAGGGTTTCTACTGGCTTTATACTATACAAACAACCTAAGAACCTGTGACTGAATAGTTGTTGCTACACCACTCCTGTTTGGGGAACAAGCATTATGGTCACAATGCTCTTTCAGTGGCAAAGCTCATTTTAACTACAGGGTAAAGTATCAGACCTTAGAAAGAGACTTCTAATTTGGCAGTATCACCCATTCTGGGTCTTTGTATGTCTTTCATAATTTCCCATTTCTTTCTAGTTTTACTAATTCACTGTCATTGAATAAAATCACAAAAAATTATCAATACTTTAGTAAATTCATTCATTTATTTATGATACAACATACTGATATCATGTACATGATCTGTCATGTATAAATCGACCATTAAAGTCTAGTAATTCAGTGATTAATGCACCACACACATGTGTCTGTGCAGGTAATGCAGCTGTAAGAAAGCTTTCAAAAATATATCTTCTTGCACAGTATTATAGTTTTAAATAATAATGATAGAAGCCCATTCATGTAAAGAAGATTGGTTATAACCAAAGACAAAAATGAGGTTTCTTAGGTGTCTTTTCATCATAAGGAAATTAGATTTAAAGCAAAGTTTCAGTAGTTAAAAACTAGAAAATAAGGCTATTACAACATTTTCTGGTTATAGTATAAGAAAGAGTGCTCAAGCACATGACTGTATGTAGTCTAAATATCTGCCTCCTTCCACTTTTTATATCAAGATTGGTACAATTCCACCTTGGAGACAGCTTTAGGATACAGCTTACGCATGAAATCAGCTTTTCTACTTTTCAAAAGTACAAATATGTTAGGATTTGTCACCCTTGTATCTTTGTGAAGAATGCTGGGCTAACTGAATCTGATTCTTGGGCAAATGTAAAAACTGATGAGGATGCAAGTGATCCCAACCTTTGTAAACACTGGCATAATCTGCAGAGGGACAAAGAGAGGGAGAAAGAGAATGTGAGACATTGGTGAAAGAATTTGCAGTGCTTAGGAGCCCCCAATTATGGGCCAAGATCCCATTTGCATTGTTTAATAACAAAAGATGGTTCTTGCCCAAAGCACTTACAATAAATGTGGATTGGAAATTCATTTTCAAGGAATGCCAGGGTGCTTGTGTGTGCACTGTGTTTAATATATAGGCAACACACTTTTGGAAACAGCACGTATTAGTGGAATAAAGCCAGCCTGAGCCTAGGTATTGTTAAACTCTGTTCACAAGATAAAAATTATTGTGTGATATTGCGCAAAGACATAATTTCTTCATTAATTAATTCCAATTTTTAAATTCCTTTCTACATTAGCTATTGAATGTATGCATCTGGCAGTATCTGCATGAGAAAAATAAAAGATATTGCATTCTGTCATTGAATGACCTTGATAACCATAATAGAAATTAGAAAATATGTTCTATATTTGTTATGGCAAATGTATTCTCCAAAGTATTACAGTAATTATTTTTAAGATCATAGTAATTTAACAGTCCCTCTCTTCTTCAGGTACTCTGGCCTTGGATGATTGCTTGAACCTTCACATACACTTTACCTGCAAAATCTTCGAATATATTTTTAATACTCCAAACTCTTTATTTTCCTTGAAATATGTTTAAAGCTAGTGTGTTTTACTGAAAGGCCAGATGAAGATATTTCATGGTCTTTCATGCTACAGCTGAAGTAAAATGAATCTATCCCCACAGACATATTATCAAGTCTTTATTTTACTCTTCATTTTTATGAAAATCTTCTTATTTTCTCCTTTAACAAAAAAAAAAAGAAAAAAAAAAGAAGTGAGCTCTCAAAGAAGATAAATCTTTCACACGGAACAGCAAGCAGCATTGTTTCTTTCTCATAGGCTTGGATCTAGGAATTAAATTGTCCACCACTAGACTACACAGCTCAGTTCTTCAAAGCGCTGGTAATGGATGAACTCATCACTGTATGTAACGTACAAAATCATTACACACAGTGGACAGCGCTGCTGGCACCCTTGAGACCTTGCCGCTCTTATGCACATACCACCTTCTTGAGAGCTATGATGGTCAGTGGAACTCTGGGATTTTTCAGTTCTTTCCCATGTGTATTTTTTCCTCCCACTCCTCACCCCCACCCCCTTCATTAAGCTGATCTGGTGAAGCTTCTCAAAGGGACATTGCTCCCCAGATCTCCACAGTTTGTTTGGATCTACAGCATTGTAATCATCTCTAATGTTTTGTGCAGACAATGAAATAGTGTTGCCTATAAAGCCACTGGAGAAGCACAAAGCCTTCTCAGACATCAGGCTTTGGCTCTATTTCTTAGTGTGTTAGTCAGAGTAGGCACCATGCCCAGAACTCCCTCTTGTATTTCCTACCTTCCTTTGTTCCCTAAGCTATTTGAAGTTCTTGGACCTATAAGGTGCAAATATTCTCTTTCCCAAACAGCTTCTTAAGTAAGCCATCACCTGGTTTCTTTCCTCCTCAGATTTCTTTTCCCACTTCAGTCAAGGTTCCCAGTCTCCCGCCTCTTGCGTCTGTTTGCGTGTGGGGACCAGCAGCATTAGGCTGCAAGAGCTCATAACTGCTCTGTCTACTGGTGTGTAACTGCAGTATCTACAGAAAAGGGTGCTGTTGGATGTATCTGAGCCCTAAGAAGAGGAAGGCAATTCTACAGAGCTCAGAATGACATCATCCTGCCTTCCCAAACTACAAGAACCAGTTCTTCTCTCCTAGCTATCATAGGACTACATGACTTCCTTCTTGTTGCTAAAGATACATCTTCTTCTCTGTACTGGAGTCTGTCAGCAAACCTGAGCAAATGTCTTGCAAAATTTGAGTATAGGTGATTATTTATACGATGTTTATATTTATAGGTGATATATTTATAGAAGGCTTACGCTTTCCCAGTGTTTTACATCAAGTCCATCCTTTGCACCAACAGTAGCAAACACAGGAAGTATTTCTGTTTTCTGAGCATCTACAATGAATTCACAGCAAGACTTTCTTCCACTTCTGCCTGCCAAAGAAGCTCACTGTGCACCTGAGTATAGTCTAAAATTTGCCAGAGGCACTTCCAAGGGCTATGCAAGGCCATGATTCAGAGACATGGTGCTGAACATCTCTGTCAGAAAGTGAGCTGTGCTCAGCTGTATGCACTGACTCAGCTGTAATGCAGACACCTGGCAGATACAGACCTTCAGCTGCCATCTGTGCTGCCTGTATTGTGCAATCACATCCCTGTAATCTTAGAGTAAAAATGGAGGGGAAGAAGTAGCAATAACTATGGAAAAAGGAGAGTGCAGTAAGTTTCACATAACCTCTAATATCAAGAAGTGTAGGTCACGGAGTAGTTGATTTTGCTTGCCACCAAAGCAATTTTCACAGTAGGTGACACACAAAATTATCCTAGACTCATTCAGTTTTTTAGAATAATCCAGGAGAATTACACACACAAAAAACCTCATGTTTTATATAGGGCAGTAACAGTCATTATCATAGGAACTGTCTGTCAGATGCCTGCTTCCAAAGAATCCTTCAGAGATATCACAGGAGAAGCCATTAGGCTTTGTCATCTACAGAGCATAATAAATTCCGAGTGACGCTATGGGTAGTTACTTTTTACAACAGCATCTCTACTTGCTGATAGCTGCCCCTTACCTTCTCCCCCTGGAATGAAAAAAAATTAGGATGTCTACCAGCAGGAAGAGGTTTTCTCCTTTAATACCCAGGTCTGTAACACATGCACAGGAGCACATCCCAACGGCAGAAATTTAAGACAGGGGAGAACAGCAGTGCAACAGCAACATAGTACAGTGCTGGTCTCCTCATGCCTTTTGAGCTAAAATGGAGATAACCAAAGGACAATTAGGTTGACAGCTCCTGCAGTTAACTCTACCTTTTGTTTACGTTCCCAACCTTTCACCAAACTTCTTAGACCTTTCCAAGTTAAGCTGGGCTGCTCTCAATATTAAAAGGTTTCAGAAAGTGGCTATGTGGAACAAATGGGGTAAATTAGTAAATTCATTCGTACAATGGCAATCGTGCCTTCAGCTTTTATAATTGGGCTTTTGTTCTCAGGCCTTTTCATGTGTCTTTTCCTTAGAGGTAACCCCATGTGTGAGAGCTAAAGCAGTTCTCTCATAGACAGCCCCCTGCTCCCCAGATGCCAGGCACAGAGTAGCCAAGAAATTATTTCTCCCTTCGTTTTCTTCTCTGTATCTCTGTTTTTGGTTTCTGTACCTGGTTTTGGCCAAGTTTAGAGGTTCTATGGATTATACATTTTCATTATTGTCTTTAGAAATCTTTTTGAAGAGTATCTGTATGTTGGTCCAGAAACACATGTATTCTTAATATGAATATATACATATATCTCTTTAACTTGTTTTTTACAAATTATTTATTTTATCTAATCTTCAGGCCAAAACCAGGGTCTTCCTACATGTTAGTATATTCAGTATGTAATGCAGTAAGATCATAATTTAAACTAATCTGCAGTTCTACAAAATATTAAATGATATTTCATAACCTGTGATTGTTTATTCTTACAGAGTTGCTAAGGTAACGTGCTGGAACTTGTGGTTCAGTTTTATTCAGCTGGCTATTTATTACATTTTAAAAATAAAAGATTTATTATATTAAGTTGTATTTATTATTCCTATACCTCTGCAATTCTCCATGGGCGTCGGTGCCAGAGACAAAGGCAGCCAGGTGTTAGGGAGTACTTTTTCTCAGGGGAGACAATGTTGGGGAGAGGTATATAGCAGTAGATAGTAGATCATTAAGTGGCTTGTTGCTCTTACAGAAGACTCAGATATCAGAGGATTTTCATAATTTGTCACATTTCCTTTGTTTTGGTAGCTCATGGTAGATGCTTGTTCCTCCTGCATGATCAGCCTAACATTTGGCACTGTTTGTTGAATTCCTTCTCATCCGTGCTTGGACCAGGCACGTCCTATCCCCTTCAGGAGAAGCAGCAAGCCTCCCGTGACCTGACCCTGCTGTTCTGCACTGAGGATTCTCCTGTCTTACTGCTTCTCAGGGTACCTGGCAAGCTTGGGAAGTGCCTCTGTTGCCTGTTAGGCCAACCACAATCAGCTGAGCAGGCTTTGCTGCCTGTGCTTTTTACCCTGCCCATTGTGCCTGCAATTCCACTTCAATGTCATCACAATTCCTTGTATTCAAGGGCTTCTGTGCTAGCTACCCACTTCAGTATTTATTTTACTGATTCATGAATATTTTAAAACACATTCCTCTTGGAATCATAGAATCCCATCTTTTAATTAAAAAGTCAGGTGACCATCAAATGCCTATAGATTGTAGTTTCATCACATGCAGGCTGTTCTGAAGAGACACTCTTTAGGGAATCTCAGTATCAAGGCTTAGGAAAGACCTTTCTCACCCATCACTTCAGTAACTCAAACTCGCTGCTTCCATTGAATTGGGAAAATGGTATGAAAGCATGAAGTGCTTATTAAGTTTAATGTTTTCATTCACCTAGTTTACTGCCTTTCCATCTGCCCTTTACTTGCAGAGGACTTAAAACAAGACAGAAACTGAAGGAAATGCTGTTATCCTGCTGTTGTCTATTTAGCTTTCATTAAGTAAGTTGGTGCACGGCTCACACTCATTCTCAAAACCAGCCCATCATCTAAAAGTATTTACATAAGACTCTTTGCTTTATATACCAACCTCTGTAACACTAGTATTAACTACTGACATCTGCCAAGGCTGACTAGCAAGTGCTTTACAGTATCAATTCATCCTAAGCAAAAAGCATGTTTGAGTGCTGCAGTGCTCTTGTTAATGCCAATAAGAAGTATCAGCGCTCATATGACACCTAGCAGAAATTAGTACCCACATTCAAAGAAAAGCTTTTGTTATTTTCCAGAGTATTATGTGGACTTTATTGAGATGACTGCATCTGACACCTGCTGTAATATAAAATGCAGCTATAATTAGCCAACTGATGCTCTACGCAGTTTAGGTCGAATCCCTTCTGTGGGAATTATGCTTTAAAATATTCAGAACTCCAAGTGGCTCTCATTACATTTAATTTTTACTTAGAATTAGGTGGTCTAGAAAAAAAATTTAGGATTGTAATAGCCCCCCGCTGAATGCCACACAGCAACGTGAAAACCCATAGATTTTTTTCCAAATAAAAAAATGAGAACAGCAGACTACACTACAGCCTTCAATTGAAGTCTGGCTTTGCTTAATTGTACTTTTTGCACTCATCAGTCTCTCCTCTTCAGAGCAAGCTACAAAAATTGCCTGAATAGCCAAAGAAAAGTTTCCCACAGTCACTGGCCACAGAAAAACACCATTGTCCTTCCTCACAGTTTGATGGACAACATTTCTATAAATGGGTAGCCAGTCTGTCAATGGTACCCTTGCTGAAAAGGCAAAAGAAGAGAACAGATTCTGCCAATATCTGACAAAGCATGTTAACACATAATCAGGCATTCACTAGTCAGGCAGCTGCCCCTGGGACCTTCATAACACAGGTGCCTTTAAGCCATTTCCTATTCACAGATAAAGGAAACAAGCAGGAGATACCTGGGAAAGGAGCAGTCTATTGTGGCCTGTCAAATGTCCATCTTCTGGGCTGCCTGCATAAAAACAGAAAGAACATAAAGGAAACTTTAGCCTGAACTGCTAAATTATAAAACAGCAAAATACTCACTAACTCCATAACTTTAATCTTCATTTAAATAATAATTTAAAAGGTTAGTAAAGGAGCACCATGCCTTATAAGAGGTACCTACTTCATTCTTTTTCCTGCCTCAAACCAAGCAAAAGATCTGTCATGTCCCCAAGGCCAACAACTAGAACAAAGCCAGCAGTGGTGGTCCCCAGGACTATCTCCTTCACCCACTGCAGTGTGGGTATGCTTTTTTTCCATGCCTGATCTGGTCACTTCTTCAGACAGACTATTAAATTAATCCTTTAACTGGGAAAACTGGAATTTTCTGATGGACCAGTCTAGGGTGTGTGACTAAAAGTTGATTAAGCTGCAGGATACTTTCCCCCTTTCTTACCAACTTTATCTTAGTGAGCCTAACAAATAAGTGGCATTTCATAGTCAATGTTATCCAAAGGCCACTAAGTATAGCAATCATTTAGCAGAATAGATCATGACAAGACAACAGTTTGCTTTTTGCAAAAGAAAACATTTCTCTTTTGTGATTGTGCACAAACATGCCTATTTCATACACTCAGCCAAATGCCAAAATCTATAGGACCAGCAGGAACTCGGTTTACATTTAAGTAATCTCATTGTTTTTTCATGGTGATTTTAGTAGTGTTGCCTTTATGTTTAGCATTAAACACATGAAAAAAGTGTTATCAAATTCTGTGGAAGTTCCTGATGGAAGAAACTCATGGAAGCAATGTCAAGAACAAAGTTTCAGGAGATGTATCACAACCACTGGAATTGCCCTGATGTTGCTGAGAGGCTCCTGAAGGTGATGCACTGTCTCTGAGAACATAAACTGCTGCAAAGCAGCACAAAGACTTGCAGCAGAAGCCAGAATATGGCATGGTATGAACAAATACGTATGGGAAACTCTTTTGTGCACTTCTTTATGTGCTGATGTCTTGCCTCCTTCTCAAGCAAAAGCATCCCAAAAAGCACAATTATGATTTCTCGTAATCATCATTCTCTAAGCAGATCTACTCTTTCATACAGGCTATGCATATATATGTATATGAATTTAAAACAGGAAAGTTTCTGAGCTCCTACAATAAAGCTATTCAAATGGTATCTATAGCCATAATGAAATTAAGATGAAGCCAAGAATTAAAAAGATTAAGGTAAAATGCAGTATTATAAAATATATATGAAAAACATCTATGATACCCCTTGTCTTTTTTTGGGGGGGTGGTCAGGCCTGAGTTCCATGCACTACAAGATTTCTTAGGAGTGCCCATACCTGTGCAGCTGAGTTGGAGCTACACTTCTCAACATTCAAAAAGGACTGCTTGTTCTCTGTTGAATCAGCCTCAGGTCATTATCAAACTTACAACCTAGGCTCAGTCTTGCAAAGGCTTTTACACACAGGCTTAGCTTTATGCACATGAATAGTCCTTTAGAATTCATTAGAATGATTTGTGCACAAAGTAAGCAGGTGCATGACTAGCTTCACTGAAGGATTGGGACCCAAAATGTCAAAGACTCCATATTCCCTATTAACAAATGCCTCTTCTGCATTAGAAAAATACTGACAGTGTAAAGATGAGTGTGATCTTTTGTTTTGTCAGTTTACTATAATACAATGGAGATCATTCAAATAACTTTATAGTTACTTTATATCCAAAAAGGGCATTATGTATTTACTTGTACAGATGTAGAAGTTGACGAATACTGCAGGTGGTATGAACACAGAGTAATACGTCCAGAGGAACTTAAATGATTTAGGTGCCTATCTTACATTGCAATACGGATATATTAAACCCTTAAGACTATTTTGAGAGGCTCAACTCAACTACATAATATAGGTCCCTGCTTTCAACTATCCGTCCATGATTCTCGTATCTAAAGCAGATCTGGCTCTGGTTCCTGAAGTCAGTGGAGGAGCCTGCTGGGATGCTGAATCATTGGTTGGACCGATAACGACAGATGTGGTCTCTTTGATGATAACTGTCCAGCTACTGGGGTATAGGAATTGATAAGTTAAACTGCCGAAGCAGAAGGTAAATTTAAATGTGAGTAACTTAACAGTTCCACAGAAAAGGCTACAAAGACTGTATGTTTAGAAAAGGACTTGGCTCCCAGCTAAGCTGTGTGAAAATCTTGTACATAGCACAGCTGAAGAACTCTATTTTAGATATTCCTAAGCATCCATCACTATTATTTCTTTTAAAATAATAGTCAAATTATACTAATAAAGATGCAAGCTACAGCTTTTCAAATCAAGCACTCAGCAATCAAGGAATCCCAAAAGTTAAAGTTTCTCTGAAGTAAATGTGCTATACTCCTGTTTCCCTGTTAAATATAGATTTTCAAGTATCCCATTAAGCCTGAGTTAAATATATAATATAAGCAGCATGTACATATTAATGCAGTGGAAAAATATTAATTTTTAGACTATCTTCAGGTATGAGTGCTTAATTTCACAATGCTTATGTCAATTTACTGACAGTTTACAGACAAGGGAAACACTGTGAGCACAGACACCTATTCCACAAGACACCTTCTACATTTTTGTGTGATAGTCTCAAAAGGAAATTATAGAAAGGTGGTTTATAATCAAACTTTTCAAAGTCACTATAGAAGTCTAAAATTTGTGAACACAGAGTAATTGTAATAATAGTTCTCTGAGAAGAGCTGTCTAGAAGGCTGGGCCTTCCAGAGGTCAGTTCTCGATCCCAAATTATGTAACTGAACTGATGAACTCTGTGCAGAGGATGCTAATCTTACTTGCAGATGGCAGCAGGAAAGAGGGGGCAAGCAGGGAGATAAAGCTTAAATATGGTGTAAAATTACTAAACAAAGGTATGAAAAATAATGGCCAAAGTAAGGCAAAGCATGGAGCAATATTAGAAAATCTCCAGGGTAAAAAAATTCAGAAAGGAAGGACCATGGGTCTATGTGCATGTCAGGATAAAGACAATAAGCAGAAAGCAGGCAGCAGCCTTAGCAGATTTTGCATTTCATTAGGAATGACAAAATTACTGCCCGTCTTAAATATAAACTAGCTATAGTTTGGGGTTTTATCTTTAAATGCAAATACACCACAGCTGTATTTCCCACACAACATTTCATACAAAATCCCATTCCAATCCTGTCTGAACAGGGCTTTCTAAATTTTGATAGAGTGAGAGAAACACCAAAAGGTCAGGAAAGCCATTTACTTTGAAGGAATGCAGCTCCTATTGGAGAATTAGGTTTGCAATTCAGAGCCTTTATTTGATGAAGTTAATAAGCACATGGCAAAATTTTAAAGAAGCAGGCTGAGTTTTTTCAGCTGAAAATTAGGCAGCAGCTTAAGCATCTTATTGAACCAGGATCCATAACCTTGGTTGGAGTGATGCCTTTTCCTGGGTACCCAGGTAACAACAGAAATAAAGTGCTCTTCTGAAATTAATTCTGAAATTAAACAAATAAAAACTTTTATTGTGGAGGGGACTTGTCATGTCCTGTTCTATTTTAATCCAATGGGTAGAATACTATAAATTTTCTATTTATGAACTAAGGTATTTTAGAGTAGCACTGATAATATGAAAATTAAGGAAAACTACATTTACAGCAGCCAGTGTTAAGCCGCACCACTTGCCTGGGGCACTATGAAGAATGCAGGGTATTGTTTTTATCTTTGAGGCTCCAAATGATTTCAGTTTACTTTTTTTCCTGAAGTGTCTCTTTTGCCTTCCTGTGATCTACAGCTGACACAAACAGAAGTACACAGCACGAGCTTTTCAATTCAGGAGAAAAATCTGCTTATACATTACATGGGCTCTTTAGTTCAGCACTTCACTCTTTAGCACAACAAACCTTAAGCACTGGTACATGCTGCAAAGCACTCACCTTTCTCTGGCTGTTAGTCAGGGACAAAATGAAAGTTCGAGTTCAGAAATTATGTGATGTTCAGCAGAAAAGATAGTGTTAGTAATTACTACAGTGGTGACCAGCAAACAGAACTTGTGTCAATTTATTATAGTTTGCTCTGATTTTAAAGTGCTTAAAAGCACCTAAAGTCCGAAAGAGACGTGTATATCTTTATCATTTTATGAACCAAATGAAAAGTGACAATAGTCCAAAACCAAAAGAAAATTCTTTATTCCATTTCAAAATAATTTTCATAACATTTGCTATTGAAGAACTTAGTGTGTTTGTGTTTATATTTTTCAAGGTGGTTTTGGTGGGAGAGGCTTTTATACCCCTCAGAGATCCATTTCAGGGACCAAAGCTGCAGAAGATTTAATATTA
The DNA here is from genome assembly GCA_026546715.1 of Gallinago undulata. Taxonomy (NCBI): domain Eukaryota; kingdom Metazoa; phylum Chordata; class Aves; order Charadriiformes; family Scolopacidae; genus Gallinago; species Gallinago undulata. The sequence continues at coordinate 37,770,510 of JAOTQQ010000041.1, read as the reverse complement.
CCCCGATAACTCTATCCCTGAATGTTGAAAGCAATTCCAGATTATTCCCTTCCTTAGTAGTCACATTATTAAAATATCTGAAAGCAAACATAACTGCCAAGTTACACATATTGAAATCTTCTGATCCCTCTTTCTAAACTACTGTCTATCTCCAGCAACCCATTTCTTGCCAGTTGCCTACAAATTCCCTCCAAATCCAGTATCTTTCCAGCAATGAGAGCTTCCAATATTTTATTGTTTCACCAGCTTTAGTGAGCATGCCATGCAATTTCCTCTGTCTTTATGGGAGGCCTGGATTTACTGCGGCCAGCTTTACTGCCAGAGGCGATTGCAAGTGTATTCATTTTTACTGTGCACTACACGCAGTGAGCATGTAATCATCTTTTGGAACCATTCTGCTCTGGTCTGTCTATTCCATTAGATATGAATGTTTAACATACTTTGTCCTAGATGTATTTGCACGTTTTTTTGCCCTATTCTCACTTTCTCACATGCTCTCATATTTCTACTCTCTTAAATCACTTGGGATTATTTCTGTTCATGCTTGCATAATGCACTACATAATTTAATCTGTGAAATTTCAGATGATACCAAATTTATTCAGTTAGCAGCTGCAATGTGGCTCAAGGCCTTTTGAGATAGTGAAAGTAGGAAGAAAATCTATACCCTCTTTACCCATAGGCATCACTCCTGTTTCTCTAAGTTTCCCCATCAACAGGAAGAAGACCATGATCCAGTTTCTGCTTAGTAAACACTAGGTTGACATCAACAGCTCTGCAGACTACTTCATAGGCTTTTGCCCGTCTTTCTTGTAATGATCACTGAATAAATAATGGTACATCACCGCCACCGTCACAATATCCCCCACATCCATTCATCCTTCCTTACATTTCCATGTATGCGGCAGCGTAACCTCCAGTATCTGTCTGACATGTATGTGCTTATCTTTTCATTTTTCATTTGAAACATTTTGTACCCCAAAACAACCTCTTGCTACAGGTATAGGTAACAAGCTCTAAAGCAAAGGAAAGATCTCAGGTCTCTCAACTAACAAAGCTACACGTAGCCACTGCTGAAGTGGGCATACACCTGCTTCACCACTTCTGGAAAGCTGCATTTTTCAGAAGTGGAATTTCTCAGTTAGCTGAGCTTTCATCACTTGAAGTTAAAACTTGGTTGAAATGTCTGGATTCGGTCTGTCCTTGCAGGTCACTGGAGATTCCATCAGGGCAAACTGCCTCCTCTGACACCGAGAGGCAACAGTCAGTGCCAGGGTGTTACATCTGTGCTCCGTATTATGTTCTGGCCAGCAAATTACTTACATGTTTACTCAGTGTTATAGTGCTGGTGAGGAAAGGGAAAGGAGATTGTATTTTCCTTTATTCTTGAAAGCTTCATGGTTTGATCCAAATGAGGTGACTACGTTTTGCAGCTTCAGCTGCCTGTCCAGAGAGAGAGCTGCATGAGGCAGTGCTGGCTTAAGCAGACAGTCCTTGACCATGAGCTGGAATTAGCATTGCTGCACAGAACCGCAAAATAAAATTTCATATTTTTTCTTAACTGATTCCCATGTTCTGTGTATGTGTTCAAGACATTGTCATTTGACAAAAATGCTATCCTTGCAGAAATTAAGTGAATTTCTCTAGATCTCAGAGATTCCAAATCAGGAATACATTCCGCAGTTAGCATTTCTGGATCCAAAGACTGGGACTCATCATCTGAATTCAGCCAAATGCCATCTAGCTCACCCTAGGTAAGATATTCTTGCAAAACACAGCTCTCTATGAAATGTATTTGTGATCATTAGCACAGAAGTCCTTTTTGGAACTAATTTTCCACTGGAACAGAGTAGGGCTTTCTCAAGTTGTATCTTCTCAAATATTTAAGTTGTTTGCTGAATGGAGACACAGAATTATATGTCTTCAGTTTAGTGGGCTTTATTGTCACCAAATTAAGGTAAGTTTTATCTGGATACATTAGAGAGGAATGTCTTTAAAATACCCGCCCAAATATCAGTGAAATAAATTAATCTGCTTTTGAACATTTTTATTTAAGAATGCTTTAACACTTGTATACATAACAGCACCCACAGTTCCCCAATGGAATAAAAAATATTGGGGGGCAAAAGGACAGGAAGAAGGTTAAAGCATCAAGACAAGGGTACCAAAGGAAACATTGGGGAGAAAATCTTCATCAGCATCCATACTGTCCTAGGAAAGAAATCAAGTAGAAATCAAGTAGACTGTCTTAGAGGGAATATAGATTTGCAAGCCCCATGAGTGCTCTGACAAACCTGCTCCTTGCGGTCTGATGAAAAAACAACCTTGCTGTAACCAGAGGAGTCAAGGCTCTGAAGGGAAGCACATACGAATGTAAAAAAGTGAAGGTATAACCGGAAAAGCACAGCTGAAGCAAGCACAGTAATCTGATACACTTAAACACACCCCTCCACGAATGAGCACCTGGGGGAAGCACTCCTGTAAGCCTGCCTGCCCTGTGCCCACGCTGACAGCTCCGTGGAGGCTGCTGAAGGACAGGAAGGAGCCAGGAGGCAAAGAAAAGGGTGAGGGAGTAAGGTGACCTCGCAGAGAGATGCCCCACAGGAGCTGCTGCAGCCTAGGGTTCAAAGCCTGCTGCTATCAAAGGTGCCAGAACAGCACACAGCAGTGAGCCTACACCCCTGGGCCACTCTGTGACCCCTGAGGTGGTCTGTCCCCACACGGCTGCAACAGACCCCAGCTGAGAAAAGCCTCTGGGTCCCAGAGAGGCCTGAAAAAGGAGCAGAAGTTAAGATGCTTCTTCAGGCTTGGGAAACGGGTCTGCTCGCCCCGCTGGAGAGCGGCACTGCGGGAGAGGATCCCCCACACACAGCCCGGGGGGCCAGAGGCCGGGCCGAGCCTGGCCAGGACATCCAGGCCCGAGGCTGCCTCCCCGGCCCAGGCCCTACAGCCACAGCCGAGAAGCTGCCCCGAGCCGCCACTCCTACGCGGTGGGACAGAGCGGCCCCTACTCCAGCAGGGGAGCCCGGCTGAGGAGCCCCTCGTCCTCAGCGATACTGCTCGCTACTACCTCCCCGCCCCGGACACGTCAGCCGCCCGCGAGAGCGCACCCCGCCCTTGGCTGCAGCGCCTGTCCATCAGGCCTTGGGGGCGGGGCCAGCGGGCACGGCCATCCGAGGGGTTCGTCATCGCCGCGCGACGGTGGGGATGTTGCTGGCGGCAGCGGCCCGGCCCGGTGTCATGGCGGCGGCGGCGACGCCGAGCCTACTCCAGCCCGGCCGCCACGGACCGGAGACGGGCGCCGACCCTGCGGCGTCGGAGGTGGCGAGCAGCGCCCTGCGCGCCCTGGCCGGGCTGGCGGGGCAGGTGAGTGCGGAGCAGGCGGGGAGGGGGACACCTGGGGCAAGGCTGGCCCGAGCGCCGCGGGCCCGGCTCGCCCTGCCTTGGGGGGACCGAGCAGGGCCCGCTCCTGCTTCTTGCCGGCCTGCGGAGCCCTGCTGGGCTCCAGGGGGGGAAGGACGGCGCCGGAGAGAAAAGAAGCCTGCCACAAACAGGGGACCGCTCTCGCTTCTGGGGGCTGTTGACGCCTGCCCCCTGTCAGGGCTGGGGGCTGGCGGGGCCGGCTGCATCCCTCTGGGCCTGGGCAGCCCCAGGGTGGGTGGCCTGCTGCTGCAAGTCACCGTCCTGACCGTGCCTTCGCCTCTTGGGAAGTCTTGTGTCACTTTGTAGCATAGCGGATGATCTCTCCCATGGGAAACTGCAATCTGCCTAATTGCTGTGTCTTAACAATTAATGATTCTGAATTGAAAAGCTGCTAAAAGCTTACTGTGCATTAAATCAAAATAAATGATCTGGAGCTTGAAGTTAGCCTTGCCTTGGTAATAACATACTATGAAACACACAGTGCATCTCAGTGGGTCAGAATTTTTAAAGCAGCTTTGCTCTGTGGTACTTAAGTTGAAACACCTACTTTAGGTTTAGTAATGGTTATGAATTATTTAACAGATGTTACGGTAGTGGTGGGAGGTCCTTATCAGGAGAAGGTTTTAGTAACAACTTAATTATTACCATAAATAATTTACAGATTAATTCCTTTTCCACTGTGGAAGCGTATATGTAGTTCTGTGAAGGCAGTAGAAGCACACTGTTGCTTCTGAAATTAGACAGTAGTTTGAAGGTTTGGGGTCAGATGATGAGCAATATCTACAGGAGATAATATATGTTTAAGTTACAAAAATACTCAGAAACAGACTCATTCAGATACAGAGGCAGTTTAGTAGTAGCTGCTAGCTGATCTGAAATAATTTTTGAGTATTTAAACTCTCATCTGAGTAGAACTGTGTATTTCCTTCTCATTTCAAAGTCTGCCAGCCATTGTCTATGTTTTCAAACAGAAGTCATCCAAAATTAAGGGCCTGAAAATTCCTTTCTCTAAGGTGATTAAAATCTACCCTAGCTTTTGAATAAGAGTGCAGTGCTAAACAACCTGATGATCATACGCTGCTGGTTCATAGGATAACTGAGAACAGGAAAACTATATATATATTGAAGACAAAATGTCCCATAATTCTTCCTGGTGAAAATTCTGAATGTAATCAATGAAGAACTAGTGACTGTCACTTTATCCAGATGTGATATTGTCATTCATACTCTTACAGTGTTAACATGAGTGAAAAGCTGAACTCTTGTAGTTATGAAAAACACAAAGAAGAATAAAAGTTTCCTAAGCCCTTAGCTAGGGTACCCATCACAAATTTAATTATTTTTTTTCAAAACTACATTAAATAGTCTAGTTTCTCTCTCTTCTTCAGTGGTATACTTGTTCTGCAAAGTTTTCTCTGTGTCTGGCATGTCACTGGAGAGAGCTTGGTGATTTTTAAGAATATTTGGGTGCACATAGGCAATTGCAAGAGATCGGTGTAGAATTGCTGCATTCCCTCAGTAGAGTTATGTTTAGTTATGGTACAGAGTAAAATTGTCTTCGTTGTTGTTTGGAGGTATTCTTTCCATGACAACAAACCCACTTCACTGTGCACAGCACTGATCTATAAGTGGGGGTCCGGTTGCTTCATCTTAACTGGAAAAGCCCTTATAATTGCTCAGCCATGATTGGTTCCAGTTGTTGAGTTACACTCTTGTCTGCCAGCACTTGAGTTCTGGTAGACTTAACTGTGATGTTTTACCAGCTTACTGATTCTAGCAATCCATCTTGCATTTTTGACTGAAACTACTGATTCCCCTTTTCCCTTTTATAGAGGTGAGTGAACATGTGCCAGATCGTTAGCTGTCACAGTTTGTGATCTATTATGACAGTTTGAGTTGGATTTATGCTAGCAGATTGGACCACAAACAGGCATATTTCTGGCACAGGAATTTTTTAACTAGAGCAATTAGTTGCAGCACAGTGACTAGGAGGACATCTGGGGATAACAGCTCTTAAAACCAACATGACTGATCGTGAAAAGTTCTTTAAACCCCAAGTGACAGTCAGTGTCTTTCATAAAACAATTTCAAAGGGCTGAAATGACTTGCAATCCTGTAAATTGCTACAGAGTAGGCTGTGGACTTGTAAATATACAAAGCTTTGAAGTTACCAAATCACAGAATTTAAAAACCTGTTTGTCACAGTTCTTATAGAAGGATGTGAAATACTGAGAAAACTAATTCTGTTGTACTAGAAACATGTTTGGATGAAGGTGAGGTTTATTCTTTGCTTATATTTAAAAAACGGTGTCTGCGAGTTTAAAATATCACTGGTCTCTAAATTATTCTAAGACAGAAGCTCTACTGTTTTTCACATTGAACTGTCTGGACAGGAGTTACACGCTATGGTGTGAAGGCACATACCAGCTACTTCTTTTTGAAAAAGGGAGTCTTATTAGGAAATAGCAGCATTTGTTGCATTATGATGTCTTACATCTGCATCTCTTTTACTTTGTCAGGGGATTGTAGTGTAGTGTATAGTAGATGTTACTCTAGAAACTTTGGGAAGAAATAGGTGCTTCAGCTGATCACGGATGCATTGCGGTTTAATTCTTAAAGTTTTTTTCTTACAAAATTCTGAATACATTCTTGATTTTTTTAGGTGTTTAAAACTAGTATTTCTTAAAACATTACTATTCCTACATCCTGTGTAGTTTAAGTACTAAACAGGAATAACTGTTTGTATGAAAATTATCTAAAATACATAATATATTTAGTCAGACCATCTCCTTTGATATGTAATTTGGAATCTTAACATTGGATTTAACAAGGCTGTTCTTTATCTGAAGAGGGAAGGCTCAGGCTGATAGTTCTTTACATACAAAATTGTGATAATGCTGGGGTTTAAAACTAACATAGAACAACTCAGTATCCACTGCTTTGCCTTCAGAGGGATGCAGGCATTTTTGTGTTTGGTTCTCATTGTTTCCTTGTACACTGTGCAGTGGATTCAGGAAAAAAAGTGCATATGGTTCTGTGTTCCTGTCCATAATATTTGGTGCTGTTAGAAGTTAGATATCTTTAGACCATATGTTTAAGGTCACTTTTGTCATCTGCCTGAGGTCTCTCTTTCTTTTTAACTGTTTTAAAAAGAAAAAAGAGTGATATATAGACATACAAATATGCATATGACTTGGGAATTCTGTGTCTCAAACAGAGGACCTGTATGTCATCTTGATTTTAAAGAAGAGTTTTATCTGTATTTAGAATTTGGGGAATTGCTTTTGGGTTGTTTAGTTGGAGAACAACCTGCTTGGCTTTGGGAAATGAAAGTGCTTGTTACTTCAAGATCTTGAGAAGAGCTTTAGTGTAACAAAAATGGCAAAGGTAGGTGTGAAAGTGTGTAGTTCATAAGTGATTATTAATGATCAACCAGCTTTGTATTAGAAAGTGAAAGTTTATTTTTAGCTTATAGAAGATATATAGATCATCTAAATAAAAGTTCAGATTCACCGTGTGTGTTTCTCTTTATTGCTTTGGGTGTTAAATATTGCAATTCCTTGGCAAAGAGAATAGACTATGGCAATTGTTATTTTGATCTGAATGCATATAAAGGAAAAAAATTGTGATTTGGACATGGGTTACCTAGTGGTGCTGTACAGTTTAGAGTGTACAGGAGATTGTCATCCTGGTTGCATGTTTCTTCCTACTGGTGGTTCTATCATCTGCTAAAAGAAAAGATTAGAGTGATTAACATAAACAGTACATTTTCATACAATAGTTAATGAAGAGAATTGACTAAAGAAAGTTAAAGATCAAATTAATAAAATGAGTGTGATGAGATAGTAAGGAATTTTGAATTTTTGAATATACTCTACAAATACTAGCTTACTTTGAAAATTATAATTAATGTCAAACCTTTCCAATGTCCTCATATAAAAATGGAGTCTGAATAAGCATAATTGTCCTGTAGAAGTCTTGTATACTTCTGTGACCTTAATACAACATAAAAGCATAAATTTTTGTCGCGTTTCTTTTACCCTCTTGAAGCTTAACCTTGGAGATGATATCGTGAAAGTTGTAATCGATTGGAGCAAGCTTCAAAGCACATCAGCACTTCAGCCAACGTTGCTCTTTAGTGCACTTCAGCAGCATATTTTATGTTTGCAGGTAAATATTTCCTTGGACACATTCGATTTGGCAAAAGTGATCAACAACGAAACTGTAAAATTTGTGTTGTTTTGATCTTATGTTGCTACATCCAACAAAAAAGCATGCAAAAGTATTATATGCTTGGGATTCCACTATGCTTCATATGTACTCACACAGATTAGTGGTGGGAATAGCCACTGTAGGTGAGCAGGCTGAATAAATGCAGCCTCATTGATTTCTAGACTTGCATTGTAAATGTGATACATTTCCATCTATGGTGGGTTATAATTAAGCAATAAGACACGGCAGGTGTGTGTCATGCTATGATAATGATTCCATGCGTTGGGTGAGTTTTGAGGCTCATGGAGTGCTTTCAGTGGTTCAAGAAGTGGCATTATCCCAGCATGACACATCCTGGAGTATCTTACTGCAATTAAATATATTTTCAGCGTGGTTTTTTTTTTTTTTTTAAAGAGTAATTTCTTTGACATTAATGTCTCATCTTGCCAAGTAGCCAGTCACCATTACTGTCATTTCTTTTTAACTATTTGAAACTTTCCATCCCTGCCAAAAGTACACATAATTTAGTGTATGGCAGGGAAGGTGAGCCGTTTGTCAGCTAATAACTGAACCATGTTTTGACCTTGATAGTTCACCTGTAAAAGGTAGGGATTTGAATACCTGTTTTTTCTTCAACTAATCAATGAATTATTTCATGTGTGTAGTACTGAGGGGTGAAAAAGGTAATTCCTGTATTTGCTTGTCTGTAGGTAAAAGAGGGACACTTTTATGTTTTCCAGACACCCACCAAATCTTTGGTGTGATAAACAAAAAGAGAAAATGTGCGAGATAAAAGCAATTAAAAATTACATCCAACTGTAAGAACACTGCAAGTAGGAATTGATTCCATTTGAGGAGATGTGACTGGTAAAAATCATGTTGTCTTTAAAAACTTATGGAGGGAAGATAAGCAGTGAAATTCAGACTAGATGAAATTGGTAAAAATTAAAAATAGGGGTGTGACATATAAATGTACTGAGGTTTTGTTATTACATCTTTTGTAAAAGTTATTGCAGTAGAATAATAAACATTTATTTTGGTGCTGCAAATGTTAGTGCATTCTCTCATTTAATTTCATGACCTAAGTGGGTAATCAACCGTGTCAAGAAAAGCAAGTGTTAAGGATAACGCCTATATATTACATGTCTATGTTCTCTCATTCACTTGGGCAACTGCAGTTTCAAGTGGAGAGTGTAGTGCTCTGGTGATAAAGTAAAGGCTTTACAGTGTGAAAGCATTGGCTTTCATGTGAAGGAGGAAAAATACTAAGCCTTACTGTTCTGAGTAGGCATTTGAATGACATGTTAATTAAGTGGCATTGGTGCCAACGATTGAAGCTTTGATTTAGCTAGTAACAGATGAGTAGTAGGCAGATTTTTGCAGAAATTTGGGAGTTTTCCTATATAAACCTCTAAAAGGCGCAGGTCAAAAAGGTCAGAATCATGGTGTGCGCAGTATTTGAAACTATAGCTTTTTTTTTTGCATATTTTGTTACTGTATTCCATCAGAGGCAGATGTTGTAATTCCTAAAATTATTTCAGTTGGACTGTTTGAGAAAATGTAATAGTATTTGGCTTTTTGCTTTTGGAATTGTCTGGGGGTTTTTTAACCCCTAACATACTGTTTTCTTTGTTCAGCCTCTTTTAGAAAAACTCCAGTCATTGATTAAAGACGAAAATATAGGCCATATTGAACTTGCAGGTAAAACAGAAGGCCAAACTTGTGAAACAAGTTTAGATGTTTATGATGGTAACAGTCAGACTGAAGAAAAGTATGCAAGTTATGACTTGGGAGATCTGAAGGATGCTCATATCAATTTTGATCCTGAGGTGGTCCAAATAAAAGCTGGAAAAGCAGAAGTAAGTGATTTACCTAAATTAAAAAAAAAATAATAAAAAGACCTTTCTACATTTTAAATTTAAAGAATGAAATAGATACATGCCATCATGTTTATTACCTGCAGATTGACAGGCGGATATCAGCCTTCATCGAGAGGAAACAAGCTGAGATCAATGAGAATAATGTCAGGGAATTTTGCAATGTTATTGATTGTAATCAAGGTAACTGGCTAGCCAGACTTTAATCTTCATAGCAATTTAAGTTTGTGGTTTTTTTCTCCGTGGTTTTTTTTTCCCCAAAGCACTATTCTGTATTTAAAACAGAACTTTATTTTAAGAGTAACTTTGTTTTAAAGTTAAGAACTTGCATGTGCATTGCAGATGTTGTCAAATAGACAAAAAAGGAAAGTAGTCACTGGGTGACAATGTTTAATGCATCCCAATACAGAAATATTATAGCTATTACTGTGTTCATTTGAAGAACTGCAGTATTAAAGCAGGTGATTTTGTAGCTATTGTTCCCAATGTCTTAGGTAGATATTCCTTCCAAAGTCAACAGAATTGCAATTCAGAGATGTCTTGTGAATTCCATATTCAAATTGAAGTTAATTTAATGCTAGTTAAATTACAAATAAGTATTTTTTGCAATGAATTTGAATTACTAACTAGTTAGAATAACTTTTTCCTTTCACCATTATTCACGCTATTGGTGTTTTGTAATGCACCAAGTGGCACAAAATAACCAAACTATCTTAAATCCATCTGGTAGGCTGGATCCCATTATCATGATCAGTGACTGTAACCAAATGCATCTTAAAAGTGAAGACACTTTTATATACATAAGTAGTACAGAAACATTTTCTAAGTACCCGTGAACCCAGATGTGCATCGACTCTGTGATGTACTTAGCTTTTAGAGATCAAAGCTTATTGTTCCGTAAGCTTTATAGGAAGAGAGTTTAAATCCTTGAATATTAGTTGGAATGAAAATGACATCTGAAATCTAGTTAGATATACTAGATAGTAAAATACTGATTCCTAAATTTGTTAATTACATACAGAAGAAATTATTATGAGACCTTCCTTTGTATGTTTGGTGTAATAAGATATATGTAAAGCTTTGGTGTATATGAAAAGATATTAAAATATAAGAATAAAGTCAGATGGTCTGTATTGTAGGTTTTTATGGTTAAACAAATTAAAGAAGTCACAGGCATCAAAATAAATGCAGGAAGGTGAGAAAAGAATGCTGATGAGTAAACTAGAGCAGTCTAAAAATACAAGAACAGTTTCAAAAAAGGGCATAGTAACAGTAACAGTGGTAAGAAGGGAAAAGACTTCTATACGGAAATAAATAAATAAATTAGAGAAACACAGTGAAAAGTAAAATGTAAATTCGAATGAATTTAATCCTGATCCAATGAACTTTTGTATTCACATGTGCATACATTTAAGTTACTTACCCAATTAAAACCAGTAGGGTCATGCAAGTGTGTGAAATTATTAATAATCAAGTATTTGTAGAATGAATATTTCTGATGCTTTTATTGTATGAAAAATTCCAATTACATTTGTTAAAACCCTCAAAGCTAATGATGGTTAGAATATTTTAAATTATAAATACATAATTAGGACCTCACTTTTTATATTGTTATTAATTTAGAAAATAGCTGTGCCAGAACAGATGCAGTTTTCACACCCTATCCTGGATTTAAAAGCCATATAAAAGGTAAGCAACTGTTTATATACCCATTTATTAAAAGTGTCCAGATAGAGCAGCACTGATGAATTTTTGATTTAAAAACTTCTTAGAGAATGCTCAAAAAATGCAAATTTAACATATTGATTTTTCCTCTAGTGAATACTTTTACATTTTCGCTTACTTCTCCAAGGTTCTCAATCCCATAATTGTTTCCTTAAGTTGACTGTTGTGCATTAAAGCACTAAAGACCAAAAAAAAAAAAAAAAGTGGCCTATTTTCATTGTCCGAAAGGAAAGATGCAAAAGATAAAGCAGGACAGAGAAGCTGGACAATTCTTAGCTTTTCTTCTAAGGTGAAACCAGCAATTCAGTTAAGGAATTGAGACTGAATAAAATCATCTTCTATTTTTGTGTGAGGCAGTTTAAGTATATTGAACTAGAAAATAGATTTGGGACACAGTGGAAGTTCTGAGACACAGGTTTATGGGAAGTGACAAGCTGGGGAACAAGCAGTACACTACCTTTTGCAAATAGTTTAGAAAAGATTGTCCAACAGAAGCTAGGTATAAAGGGTTGGTTGGCCATCTGCTGCACTATAGGTGCATGCAAGTTACTTTGTGTCTAAAAGCAAACCAATGGAATCTCCAAAGTGAGAATAAAAGTAACCCTCTCTTGATTTTTTTGAGTGGTAGTATTCAGTTATCTACTTGATACCGGTTCTAGAAACCAATTAATTTTACTCAATTCTAGAATTCAGAGTAACACTGAAGCACGATGATATAAGTATTAAAAGGTCTGATGAACTAAGAGGGAGATGGGGAAGTGAGTTTGAATTTAGAAATTTTCATTAGCAACCCCTTTCAGTGGTCACTTTTTTAAACTTAGTGCTAGTTTGTAGCATGGATGGTAGCGTATTACAGGAAAAAAGGAAAAGTTTGCACTTCAGGTAACTAAAACCTGAACAGTTCATATCTGAAACATGAATAACGCTTAGAAAGGAATTGGAATTGGAAGTAAAGCCAGCATAAACTGAAGGAAGAATGTAACGTGGCCTTCCTGAAGTACTGAACAAGAAGGTGTGTGCTTCCGTGTCTGGAGTTGACAGCACAGTCTTTAAGTCTGCAGTATGCTGAAGTAGTCTCTCAGGAAGGACATGAGAAATGACTGTGAGTTAAAGGGAAGTGATCAAAATCTTCTGATGAAGGCATGGTTCAGCAAGGGGAAAAGAAACAGCTGAAGAGTCTGTTACCTGAATAACAAAAATAAGAAGAGAGCTTCCTTGCTGAGATTCAGAGTGGTTCTTCTAGTTTTGTACCTCCCTTTGTCTTGTATTTATGATGCTTCCTGTAGTATTAGATCTGGCTGCTGCTTTACATTCACAACAGCTCACATGTGCAACTGCTGACATAGATAGTGGGTTTTCTGATATTTTTCAGCAGCTGATGACAAATTCTTGATACTGCCATTCTCCATGAATGTATGAGTAATTCTTTTACTTTGCATATGCAAAGTCCTAGGTTTTTGTTTAGTTTAGTTACTCATGCAAAAATAGGAAAATATTTTTATTTGAACCTTTGAACTTAATGTGCGTGGGACCCTTCACATGAGAGACTGGTGTGAAATTGATTTAACACGGGTTTTCCTATTTTAATACTTCGATTGTTTTGGTTAGATGTGCTTTGTGTTTCATCTGCATAGATGTTATATTTGTGTTCTCTTTACACAGTTTCTAGGGTTGTAAATACATATGGACCTCAGACTAGATCTGAAGGAGCACATGGGTCCAGTCACAAAGCAAATGTACCCATTCATGACTGTGGAAACCAAGCTGTTGAGGAGAGATTGCAAAACATTGAAGCACACTTACGTTTGCAAACAGGTTTGTATGATGTTTTAATTTTGACATGGGTGTGCCAGTTTATAGTACAGTTATTATTACTGTAATAAAACTGGGCAAGTCTATAAAAACTGTGACTGTAAAAACAGTGGATAGATACACTGAAGGGTTTAATAACCCCAGGTACTACAATCTAATGTTTAGATTTTTATACCCAAAATGGAACCTATTTATGCCCAAAATTAGGATACTGTGTTAGTAAATCTACACGTGATGTGGCAGCAAACGAGAGAGAGGCGCTTCAGAATGGGATTTAAAACAATCTGGAATATTTGGAGTTTGGGGTTCTCCACAGCCAGTGGAGTCCTTTTACCTTGACCCACTGAACAGGAGAAGCTGAAGTTAGGATTCTGTCCTGCTTCATAGATATCTTGTGGGCTGGGAAAAAGATGAACCCAAAAGACAACCTGAAACCTTCTCCTAAAGGTGGGTGATTCTTGAAATACGGTTAGGTGAGAAGCTTATTTCCCAGAATGTGGGAAGCTCATTGTCAATACTTTCCTTTAGCCATGCAAACATAGGTCCGTACCTTTCACTAAAATAAATGTCATAACCACAAAGCTACTGATTTTTTTTAAGTAGTTGCTTTCTTCACCCCAGCACTTATCAAGTAGGAATCTGTATTTTTCCTGAAAAATGTTTTCAAAACAGAACAGAAGCCCAGATCTTCACCTAGTAAAGTGAACGTTCTACATATCATCCTGCAGACACATACTGATTTTTTATGTCGTCTGAATTCTGAATAGATCCCAATCCATTCTCTAAGAATGTGGTGAATGTTGACTGTATCACTAGATTCCTCTGAATGCATATGGGATCAAAGTTCTCTGGCAGCAAGTAAAATACTCATAGATACTGTTGAGGCAGCAGACAGAGCTGTATATCTTTCTCAAAAATAAGGTGGTTTTATGCATGGAAATAGAATTTGCAAGTGGCTGGACAGCATTAAGATTATAATGTGTAGCAGCTTTGCAATTTATGGCTATGGGGGATAGTGATTGGGGGCTAAGGAAGGACCCTTCCTTACAGGTTGTGCCTTTAATAGGTGACATAATTTTGTTTGGAAGAACAGATCAGCTAAACTACGGTATAGGGGAAGAGGATGAAAGTGTGCAATTGCAGCTCAACTCCTGTCCAAATCCGCATTTCTGGGGAAGATCTCAAGGTCATTTGTTACCCCAGCAGCTGTGCAAAAAGTATACATCTGAGCTGATAACCTGCCTTAGGTACCTGCTGGCCAGTTTTTTTCTGACGGGTGAAACACTTGTTCTTGATTCACCTGCTGTTTTTCAGAACAGCTTCTTCTAGTGCTGCTCTTTTCCCTTTACATTAAGAGACAGCAATATTAAGGGTGAGAGGTTAGCCATTTTAATTAGTAGCTGCTGAGTGATGAGTAGAGGAGGGAAGCTACCTGCAGAATTGCCTGTCTGAAGTAAGGAAATAGATGAATGGCAAAAAAATCCATTAGTGCTTATTTCAGTAGTTTGTGGAATAGAATTGTTTTACCTAACAGACCTAAAAAGAAATGGAAGCAGATGGCTTATGTTTTCATCAGTTTTGTTCTTACATGGGGAATCAAGTCCAAGCTGCTGTCATATAGCTGCAAACAGCAAGTGAGTTGAGGTGGGGTTTTTTGTTGCTGCTGTTTTTGTGGTGTTTGAGGGGTTTGTTGTGGGTTTTTTTTTTGTTGTTTGGGTTTGGGGTTTTTTTGTTTGATTATTTTTTTTAACCAAAACTCTGTTATTCCATTCCATACACACATTCCCCACCCCTGCTTCTCCTATCTATCACCAGGCTGTTCTTTGTCAAGCCCGGTTCATACCTGTTCTCTAAGCTCTGATGCTCAGAGAAGATAGGTTTCCTTCAGAACAATCTTAGATATTGGTGTTGAATTAATGTGTGCTCTGCCATCTCATCTGCTCCCTCCTGATGCTGCTGTCAGTTTTGAAGTGGTAACATTTGGTGTGTGATCAGTGTATTGTAAGACTGATCATAAGTTGTTCCAGGGACTTTGTCAGACGTATTTAAACCACCTGCATAAAGTTGTCTATTGGCTGCACTGGCTTATCAATCAGGTTTTACCCTGAATCATATTAATTACTCTTCCTTTTATTATCCTATCTATTCATTTTGTCTCAGCTACTGGTTGGTAGCTGGACTCAAAGAATTCACTTGTGAAACTTGCAATCTCTAATTTAAAAAGTTATTCAAGCCCTTTTCCTGATTTCTTTCTATTTGTACTGGTGTATTTAGGTGGTCCTGTACCCAGAGACATTTATCAGAGAATTAAGAAGCTTGAAGATAAAATCCTTGAGCTGGAAGGACTGTCTCCTGAATATTTTCAATCTGTAGTAAGAAATTCTCTCAACTTCTTTTAGTATACCTAAATGCATTTGGGGATTTTGTGCTTAGATCTTTGATGTATGGACAAAAACCTAACGAGTCAGAGGACAGAGGCTTTTGGTAGACAACTCTGGCTTGCTGTAATAGGTATATTTCATATAAACCATCTATGTAAGTTCACATTTCTCTACCTAATTTCTCATTTGAAAGAAAATAGTATTTGTTATGGGGGGGTAGGAATTACAGCCACCTGAGCTTAACTAATGTGTAAGAAATTATAGAATGGTTTAGGTTGGAAGGGACCTTAAAGATCATCTAGTTCCAACCCCACTGCCACGTATTGCATGAAATGTATTATAGAGGTTGGATTTGTTCGTCATGTCCCCCACTCCCACCCTGCATTAAAATCTGAAGTCTTTCTTATGACAAGAAAATTGACTAAAGTTTTGATCTTGATACGAATTGTTAATGGCTTAAAATCAGCTGAAATCCTTTGAGCTTCTGTACATGATCTAATTACTGAAATGATCAGTTACGTGAAATAACTTGCAATAGGAGGGAGAAAGTAAACCTTTTAAAAATTGTTTTGTGTGATTCTATGTCTTTGGTTTCTTTGTTGTTAGTATTCGGGCAGAGTTCTGTCACTTTCTGAACAGTGAACCTTGTTCGCTCACCAAAGGAGATTAGGACAAAGAGGACATTAGCTGTGACTACGTCAGGCTCTGCTTAGCTGATGTAGAAATGTCTTGTCTGTTATCTTGCTCTTCTTTCCCCACATAACAGTAAGAATGTCTCTTTTACCGTTGATCATATTTTAATGATCAATGAATAATTTTAATCTTCTCCCTTGAAGCCAGCCAAAGAAGACTGAGCAATTAAAAATCAATAGCAATAATATCAACTTTTGTTTCGTTTCTTTGTTTGTTTTGGAGGCCAATAAAGTCCTTTATTTCTGAGGCTATTCCTTCAAGTTGTTGGAAACCAGAAGTTAAAACATACACTTTTATAAGCTGCAATTTCCACAAAAAGTGCTTTAGGATCTTCTCTAGAATGGGGATCTGGGAAAAATTTGTGATGGTAGCAATAGTAGTGTTGCATACGTATTGGTGTGGATACAGGAAAATTTTAGGGAGAAAAATATTGACAGTTTTAAAAGCTGGATATTGATCTTCGTTTTGTCTGAAGGAAGCTTCAGTTAAGTTGTTAGTTCTTGGCGGTCAAGCATGGAGAACCTTCAACAGCTTCTGCCTGCTCTCCAGTAGTATTTCTCTTGATCCAAAGTACACTTAATTATAAAAAAGATTTATTTAATTCATGGAATGGCAGTCAGTGTTCTTTCTGTACTTTAAAGGCTCTTGTCAACGTTGTTACAGAATTACTTGTGATCCTCTGTCAGTGCAACATTAAGTCTGTTTTGATTCTGTCTTTTCTTTAGAGCTGTTCTGGCAAGAGGAGAAAGATTCAACCTTCCCATGTAAGTGCTGTTAACTTTTGTTTACTTTAAGTTTAGGATGTTCAGAGTGAAAAATAATCAGAAGTTCTACCATGCAAGCATCTAACTTCTCAGAAATAGTTGCATTAGTATTGGGTAGTTTGCTGGCAAAGACAGAGAGGGAAGGAGAAAGAAAGTTAATGGGCGTCACAATGCAATGAGTCTTCCAAGAATCTGTACGAGGCTACATTAGTGTTTTTAACAGTTAGAAGGATGACAGAATAAAATAAATCTGTAATTATGTTAGTCAAGCTGGGGGTAACAAGCAATTAGTGAATTCTGATCAGCCGCCTAGTAATGTCTTCTAGTTTTGTTTTGTGGTTTTTCTTGATTTTTAATTTCACTTTTTTTATTCATTGTATTGACGAGACAATACATTGTATGTATTCATTGTATTGAGGAGACAATAGAAGTAGAAATGGCTGGCTCAGCAAAAGTGTTGCAGAACAACCTGACATTGGGGTAGTTGTTAACCAAAGTCAGTAAGACTGGTCGTTTTCACAACACCCATCCTGAGATGCTGGGAATGCATTAACCATGTACTTCAGGCCACAAGAGAGGATTTCTTCTCAGCGCAAGTGAGACTGTAGCTGGAACACTGTCTGCCACTAGCCATCACGCTTGGGAGACAGATGGACAGGGGAGAATGCTTAGAACGGGATGTGGGCCATCTGAGACTCGAGGAAGTAGGCTTGTTTACACAAGAAAAAAAATCTTCCATAGAGTGAATATTTGTATAAGAAGAGATCAACAGAATTGTCAGGTTAAGTGGGCATAAAGGGGATTGATGTTGGGCAGTAGGAAATGAATCCTTCAGTCGTAAAGCCCGGTTCTACAAGACCTAGGTAGTCTTGTCCAGTGTTTCAGCGTCAAAGAATTTTGAGGTTTTTTTATGAATAGGTTAATCAAGCATCTACTGGAAATAGCATGGAAGGTTGTAATCACAGATCAATATATCTGTTTCTTCTAAGTTTACGTTGTTTTTCTTTCAAGTTTAAATAGCCATAGACTAGACAATTCTGCAAAAGTATTTCTATCATTTAGTGCAATATGCAGTGACCTCAAGTATCAAGTGCTTTGCCACTTCCCTAGCAATTACAAGATGTAAATGATTGTGGTTTTTATTTTGTTCTTTTAGCAGAACTATTCCTTGGCTGAACTTGATGAAAAGATCAATTCTATAAAACAGGCATTACTGAGGAAAACAAAAGAAAGCAAGTCCAAGGAGGCTGAGCGGCTTCTTCGATAAAAAAAAAAGTCTTTTCAGAATCCTTGTCATGCTTTACACATACCTAAACCATAGACCTGAGTACTGTTCATTGGTGATGACTTTAGCAATGAAAGCAAAGCATGCATATAAACTCCTTTTGGATTATCTTGAAAGCTTTCTTTCAGAAGAACTCATTTAAAAACAGTCTTATTAATGAAATAGTTACTTTAAAATTAAGAATGTTTTAGGAATAGCATTCTAATAATCCATTCCCTTCTGTTATAAAGGAGGATTGCAGCATTGTTCATATGTGGAATGTCTTAACCCATATACAAAAGCTACATTTCAAGTGTAATTTTTGATGATTGAGTGCTATCCTTTGAATGCTTTCAAGTAGTTTATATAGGCTTGTGAAATAAAACTAAATACTTCCTCATAAGTAAACTGTCTTAGGCAAAAAATAATATTACAAACCCACTTGCAGTATGCATGCTTACCTTCATCTTTTTCCATATGTGTCACTGTTTTCACAGCTGTTAGAAATGCATCAAATTGCATTTCTTTTTGGAAGATGGTTATGGAAAACCTCTATGTGTAAATAGAGACACCTGTTCTTCACTTCCTCAGTGTCCTGTAGGAATTAAAACATCAAACTTAATATATTGTACAGATACCTCCAGGGGAGGTTTTCAGGAGCATGCCAGCAGGTACCAGCTTCCCTTCCTGCCGTGTGTATGCTTACATGACTTTTGAGTGTGGGTACGTAGTTTAATTTAAAGTCAGACCTTTGGACACACACTGAAGTTTCGTGGTTTGTATGTTTTTTTTTTTTAATAAACCATTTTCTATTTATACCAGTTCTTCAGTTTATTTGCTGTCTCTGTCTTTATTCCAGTAGAGAAGAAAAGGAGCTGTTTTGGAGAGAGTCTTTTGTATTAACAGCTCTGCTTGCAGCAGTCGTGCTGTCAATGGCCCTCTGTTGGTCTCTGTGGCTGGTGTTATGAACGGTACTGATTGGACACAGTCTTGATGTTAAAGAATAGTAGGCATTCTCTGTGATTCTCTGTTCTTATCTGACATTTATTGCAGCAACTACACCTAATACTTCTCTGACGGTGAGCCAGTAGAGGTAGGAGACAAAGCTGTGTGAGCTCTGGTCCTAGCTCCAGGAAAGCAGATAGTATGATAGCTGCCTGTCAGACACTTACTGTCCACCCAGAAAGAGATTAACCAAGCAGTCAGGAGTGCCTCAAATGCTGCATTGGATACTAAGAGGTACTTTTGCAGTTGAAGACCATGACCAGCCAATGTGTAGGTAGGCTACATATCAGTACAGTATCCTACAGAAATTGCTTTTGTTATGCAAAGTGTTGCCATTGTTGAAAATCCTAACAGCTCATACTATGAGGGGTATTTTGGCAAAGCAGCACAGTGAGCTGTAACTTTTAGCTCAAGTAGATAATGTTTGGTAGACAAGAGATAAACCTTATGTTTTAATTTTTGCACTGTGTCCAAGAGCTCAAACGACTACAATGTGAATGTAATTGTGCCTGGTGCCACACACTTCACACAGTAATACTTGCAAGAGCAGTGGGAGGTGGCAGTGACAACTGAGGAGAGGAAGGATGACCACGGGGATTTAGCTTTTATAAACCAGTAGCCTCTACTCACATGTGCATCATCATTCAGCTATTGGTGGGTCGTGCTGGCTAAGTCTACTGCATTGCACTGTGTAGTTTTCTCTGGAAAATTCTGGGTTGAAGCCCTGGAAGAGATTAACCTGTGGTTGGTAGATAGATAGAGAAATCTTTCAGACCTAGGTAATACTGAATTATTTGCTGTTTACGTTAAAACAAGTATGTGTGTGTGTGTGTGTGTGTATATATATAAAAAATACTTCAGTCCTCATTTGGAGTCAGTTCTTGGAATAAATTGTGAGCACTGTTGACTTCCTCAAGGGACAATAAGACTGCATTAGAAGTTTCAGAGTGGCTTTTCCTGTAGTGAATTGCTTACTACTTGAAAGATCTCTTGCCATGGGATTCTCCTTCTGCTCTTTCTCAAGATGGCAGCAACGTAGCAGTTAAGGGTTGAAAGCATAATGAAGATGAATTGTAGCAAGACAATAGCTGAGGAGACAACAGTAGAAGTACTCTGGATGGTAATTTATTAGCCCTATATACTTTATCAAATAAATGCTACAGATACCTTGACATTTTTCAAGTGTATTCCTCTTGCTTTGTTATTAGACCTTTGCCATTCTTTGGTTTCAAGCTGGTAATTTCTTGCATGCTTAATGCTAATGTGCCTGTCCTATAAAAATGCGTCGGAAAAAGATCTCCACTGTGAGTTGCACATTAAAAGTAGTTGCAAATTTCAGAGGGCTTCCAAGCTAGTGGAAGTTCCCCTTCCTCTGCTATGGCTTTTATGCATGGAGGGGTGGGGGAACAGGATGTTGTGCCTGGATTCAGTGCTACTGGTCTTACCAGTTTATACTTGCTTGCCTTTTGTCTCTTTGGGCTTTACCTTCTGCAGCTGACTTCCACTGTAAGAACTATTTCTGCAGAAGGAGATAAGCTACCCATCCACCACACCTCATAATTAAGGAAATGCAGGATAGACACTCTTGCACTGTTTTCCAGAACTACCAATTATGCAGGTTTCCCCCTGCACCTGAATCCTACAGTGCTCACTGACAGGTGGGGCTGCCATGGCTGAAGAAGTCTGAAAGGTAACCACAAGCAAAGCAAAACCAGGAACCGTTTACTGTCTTGCTGTCACGTTTCCTCACCTTGACCAAGACCTTTTTACTGATGTTGGGCTGATCTGCACTCCCTTTCCTCCAAAAGGACACACCAAGGTGTTCTTAAGAAGAGAACTTTATATCTTTGTTAAACATCCTCTTTTTCTTCTCACCATCCTCCAGCACACGTAATTCCAGTAATGTTAAAGGTTTGCCTGTGAAAGGACAGTAGTGCTTTTGTAGAAACCCCTCAGCTGCCTGGACCTTGTCTGCAGCACAGCCAGAACAACTATCCTACAGCAGCAGGTACTCTGCCTGGCTGTCAGTCCAGAGCTCCCTATTTTGCAAACAATTGGAGAAAGTTTGCTTCTGGTTTTCTGGTAAGATGGTATCTCAGTCCTTCAGCAAACACACTGCCATAAAAACGATAAACATAGAGCAGATTCTTCATTAACTGAGGTTCACAGGCAAGCGTGCTTCTTATTAAAAGCCTATCCCACCCTCAACATGGAGATCTGAGAGGAGGTCATGGCACCACTCCCCACCCTCCTCCCCCAGTCGGTAGTGGAAATCCTGGTGACGTGAATGCCGTAGCGGATTCTGGGATTTGCTACTGGAGTCGCACAAGAGGAAGAAAAGCAATTCTCTTAGGACAGTGTGAGCCTCTAACTTCTTAATAGATAAAAAACACCTGGATTTGGGTTACACAATGGTAATTTTGTATACAAGGCTGCCTGGTTGAGAATCTCTTGCCCCGAACCTGACAGCAACCCATTGCAGGATGATGTACCGAAAGTTCAGGTGAAATTCGGTGAGCCTTTCCCACACGTCCACTCTCCCTATATTAAAATTGCATGCAATTTGGAATTGCAATTTAATTTAGCCAGGTTTACCATTGTTCTAGTGTACAGCTATTCCAAGTTACCGACACCGACAATCTTATTCTGCCGTAAACTGGCAGGAAAAGAGAGAATGTCCACAGTACGTCCTCCAGGGAGAGATTACAAAGCATTGTGGGCTGCCAGGGCTCTTACCTGAGCTGCATCTCTTCTGCACCTGATATTTCCAAGGGGCACGCTTTGAAGGAAATACTTAAAATCTCTGTAGCCAACCAAGAACGGAAAGGATAGTTTGGTTTCCATTGGAAGAAGTCAAGACAGACTTGTATCCCAGCTGCAATGTGCAAAATTTCACAGAAAAAGGGAGGCATTCTGTCTCCTTATTTATGCTTACTTGAAAGCTCATGTAGAGGTCTTTCCAGGTTTTGCCAGAGTCCAATAGCCTGTGTTTCACACTTCACCTCAGCTGTTAAGGGCTTCTGGTTACAAGACAAAAAAGATAATCGTACAGCATGGTAAATTTGGCATTCATTATTTGAGGAAGATGTCTAGGAGCATCACTTTTAAGCCAAGAACATTTGTCTCCCTTAGGAGTGCTTCCCATTGCTGTTTAGCACCTTGCCTGAGAGATGTATTAAGGCAGTGGAGCGTGTTGCTGTGCAGCTCTGCAGCGTGTGCGTGATCCATTTCTCTGCTTCAGGCTCCCCTGAGTAGGGAGCGATTCCTCTCTAGGAGGCTAATTCCTTACAGTTGAGTGCAGGATTTTAATAAATAAACCCAAAAGTGAAGTGCCCTTTTGAACAGCCCTCGTATCAGCAGGTAATATCAGTAATTTAGGAAACTCAAACCATTCACCATTCCATCCAATGTATTGTGATCGGTGCTGGATTTTTTAATGTATTTTTTCAAATATATCATAAGTTCTCTCTTTTGTGTTAATTAAGACCTTATGCCACCACTGAGAAATTTTAACCCTAGAACGCCAAAGATACATTATTTGAAGTAGTAGTCAAAATAATGAATAAAAAAATATATTTTTTTGGTTGATGATTTTGCAAGTCATTTGCACTACTGGGAACAAATGAAATATTTTTTACAGTAACAGATGCTGGACTACCCTCTCCTGAATGAAGACATGGAAAGGATGCTTAAAGAGGCAAAAAAAGGTCTCCAGAAAGATTGCCTTACAGATACTTGCTTTCATTGTGGAAGGGAAAAAGAGTTTCCCCTCTCCCTGTTGAAGGCTTCCCAAGTACTTCAGGGTAGAGGGATTCCCTTGGCTACAGAAGCCTGATTTCAGCTGTGTTATAACATGGGGAAGGGGTGCCATCCAGAGGGACCTGGACAGGCTTGAGAGTTGGGCTCGTGCAAATCGCATGAAGTTTAACCAAGCCAAATGCAGGGTCCTGCACCTGGGATGTGGCAATCCCAGGCACAAATACAGGTTGGGTGGAGAATGGATAGAAAGCAGCCCTGAAGAGAAGGGCTTGGGGGTATTGGTGGATGAGAAGCTTAACATGGGCTGGCAATGTGCTCTGGCAGCCCAGAAAGCCAACCACATCCTGGGCTGCATTAAGAGAAGTGTGGCCAGCAGGTCATGGGCGGTGATTCTGTTCCTCTCCTCTGCGCTTGTGAGACCCCACATGGAGTACTGTGTCCAGCTTTGGAGTCCTCAACACAGGAAGGACATGGATCTGTTAGAACAGCTCCAGCAGAGGCCACAAAGATGATCAGAGGGCTGGAGCAGCTCTCCTATGAAGAATAGGATTTGCTGTCCTGTCGGATATCTATCCCACCCAAGAGCAGCGAGACCCAGCTCAAGTGGTCTCCAGGAGATGAGTTTTCTGGTCATTGCTTCCTAGGATATATGGATTTGATTTCTTCTGACTTCAAGCACTACCTGATGGGTAGAGGTGGGAGAATGTAGTATAGAAAGTCTAATTGAGAAATAAGCAAAAAGAAAAAGCACATTTAAACAACTACCTCTGTAGGTCTTCTAATGAAACTGCCTTGTCATGGACAAAACACTTAGAAGTAACAATGAAAAGAATAGGCATTGTTTGAAGCTATTATTTAGAAATCATCTAAATTTTTAAAGGTTAATTAGTGTAATTTACCCATCTTGGATATTAAAAAGGGTTATACATGAACAATAAACGTAAGAGTTCAATCCATTTTATTTCCACAGTTGATTCATCCACATCTGTTTAGCTTTTTATGACCATCTAATTGATTTGTAGAATTCTGTCCAGTACAGATGGGCTACTGTTCATGACTACTTTCATACCATTTATATTATTGTTGCTCTGATTTTTATTCAAGGCCAAACAGAGGGGAATACAAGAGTGTGATGTTCACCTAAACATAACAATGACATTAAATTTCTGTTTGGCTCTGAGACAAGAATAGATTTGTGGAGACAATCCACTATGAATACAAATAAGTTGTTTATACATAAATATAATAAAATTTCTTACTTAATTATGACCTATTTAACCGGTTCTACAATATGCTCTATCATGAAGTTTTGTAGCAACAGCCAGGCTAAATCAATTGTCACAAACTCATTTGGCTCCAAACTAGAATTATATCCCCACTAACACTTGCGAAAGAAAAAAAACTTTGCCTCTGCAGCCTGTTATATGACAATTCTAGTAAGTCTATACATAGTCTCTCATACAAATGTAGATGCATATTCTACACTATGTTATACACAGTTCATACATAAAGAATTTTACATCTGATGGAGACTGTCCCACTTCTCTTTGAGTTGTCAAAATGAACAGAAGCTGGCTAGGTGTTTTCCACCAGAGAGTCTCCTCTCTTGCTGTGAAAACACGTAGCACGACAAACCTTCCCCAAGTGCTGGCCTGTAAACCTAGCTCTTGATCCGTTTCTTTTCTGAGTCTTCTGGGTATATGGGGAGTAGTTTGAAGAACCTGCACTATAGTTGTCTTTATGCAGAAGAATCATTAGCAACCTTTGACCAGTATCATCCAAATCATACAAAAATGAAGAAAGTGCCCTTAATTACCCCACCTCCACTTTATGTAGTTGGAGCTTCATGTATGTAACCTGTACGTATAACAGCAAGAAAGC
The DNA here is from genome assembly GCA_026546715.1 of Gallinago undulata. Lineage (NCBI taxonomy): Eukaryota > Metazoa > Chordata > Aves > Charadriiformes > Scolopacidae > Gallinago > Gallinago undulata. The sequence continues at coordinate 37,745,715 of JAOTQQ010000041.1, read as the reverse complement.
AAGATGTATGCATAATTATTGCAGTAATAGCAAGTACACTTTCATGCCAGTAATTTTGTAAACAACATACTGCAGATGTTTACTTAAGCATGCCAGCTGCTCTGCTTGACCACTACACAGGGAATTAATTTTGTAATCAGACACAACAACCACCACTAATAAATTTGAAGAAAACTAAGCAAGGAGTTTTACTGATCTGGCCAAATGGGTGCATAGCATCAAACGAGCTCAAATACTGAACTACAGCCTTTTCACAAAACTTGAGAAGGAAAGAAAACATATGGATTGTTGCCTCCATGTGTGTGCATTAAGTTTTCAGAATTTGATGCCACCAAATATCAGCATCATAAAATGGGAGAGGAAAGCAGAAAGAGCTTTCTGTTTAATACAGACTAAACTACCACCGTAGGAAGGCAGCCTGTTCAGATGACACCGCTAAGCAGACTGTGACAGGGTGCAACAAGAAATGTCATGCTGAAGCTTGAGTTAGCTACCACAGCTTAGTGTGACACAGCCAGACACAGGAACTCCCCAGCATGGTGGAAAATCCTCACCGACACGTTACAACAGCTTATGACAAAAGCTTTTCTTACATTGTAGGGATAAGAGACTCCTTTATAGCAAACACTCCCAGTTCTTCACTATTACATGTCCCAAATAGCAAAGGAGAAAACCCACTGCAAAATGTAGATTGTTTAGAGTATTTAAAACCCCGGTATGTTAAAAGTGGTGGACACTAATCAACTCTTGCTGGTGGAGAAACAGTACTGATACACCCTCCAGCACAGGCTGAGGGAAGCACCGGATCAAAACCCCCACTTACAGGCAGTGTTTCCTCTCTGCTTTGGTTTGACAACAATAACATATATCAAACAACAAACTGTTCTGGTCTGCAAATTCCACTTTAACACAGTACAATAACATTTGTGTATATGGACTTGTCTTTTAGCTGTGCCAAAGTGCTTCACTGAGTGCCTGTAACGCAATTACAAGGCAAGCAAGCAGCGGAGAATGAGAGAAATAGGTATAGCAAAGGTGAAAAGCTATTTCAAATGCAATTTGAAACAAGACAGAGTCAACAAGAGACAAAATAAGGTTGTTCCAGGTGGTGGAACCACAGAAGAGAAGACACTTAGCCAGCACAGATAGTTGTGAAGGTAGGGAAGAGACCAGGGTGATACAAGATGGGCCAAAGGAGAGTGTCAGAGACTGACCTTGCAGGATGCTACACAGAAGGGTTGTTAGCACAGAGGAGTTGAAAATAAAGAAAAAGCAGTTTGACAAGAGAGGAAGGAACCGATTCTGGTTACACGACTCTGACAGGCTGCTGCTGAAGGTTATACAGACACCAAGAAGTCTAAAGGGTATCAGGTCATTAACAGCATAGAGAAGAGCTGTTTCTGTGCCGAACAAAATCAGACTATTAGCCCCTCAGAACATCATGGTGCAAAAGGTTTTCTTACTCCTAGTAACACAGAATCCCGTGATTCTGCCTGAAATGGCTACAGGAACCAGTTTTCTCTCTGTCAGTATCAACTTTACAGTTTATAACCAGGGTTCAGGGCTCTTGGAGGATTAACTAGGGAAGGAGTTAGCTTCACAATCTAGTTTTTAGGGATAGCATTATGGTTGTTTTTGTAACTCTGCAAATTTTATTAATTACAAAATATTTATTGTATCCCTTTAATTTAACTTGTCAGTCACACAGAGAGACTGCTGTATGACATGAGTGAATTTTACCTGCTTCCCACCTTCTGAGAGAAAAGATTTACTACAGCAAGAGTTAGGAAAAGAGGTTTACCAGGTAATAATCACCAAGAACATAGCATACCTTTGTAGCAAGGAAGAAACCCTGCCATTCTTCCATACTCCAACACTCCTCACAGAATCCCAGCATCTACCCTATGCCTCCAGCTCCTTTGTGTTTATGCTGGTCACACCTATTCTTGACAACTCAGCAATGCAATCACTGCTGTCTTTCCCACCTGCTCGCCCTTGCTCAGATTACTTACCTTATCCCCCCTTTTTCTCCCATGTTTTTGGTGATCTTCTAATTATTCACTGCTTGGAATATGTTAAAAAATTCTACTGGGATAAGGGAAGTCCTTGGACTGCTGCCAGTGGGTCTGTATAAGGGTGACACACAGGTCTCTGTTTTAAAGCAAGACATCCTGACTTCATGTGGGGTTCTGCAGTTGACCAAAAGTCACCAAAGGCGTGAAACACAAGGGAGTAGAAACACTGAAAACCAAAGAATACAGTTAGCCTACATAAAAACTTCTGTCTTCTGGGGGAAAGGATGTTCTCACTGTTCTCTGCTGAGATTTAGCAGGGACTGGTTCAGTGCCTGCCACATCCACAAGTTACTGGTGAAACTGCAAATCATTTGGTCTTTCCAGGCTCCACCTGTCAGTTCCCTGTGGGTAAATGGTGATCGTAAAGACTGGTCCCGCAGCTGAATCCAAACAGGGGCATTTTACAGCTACTGAAGACAAGAGCTACACTGCAGGCAGTTCCACCATGAAATGCTGTCACAAGCTCCTTGAACCATCACTGCACTTTTGCCAGGCTCTTGTTTTCCCCCAAAAGCCCCTGCCTGGAGCAGGTTCCGCATCCCCCTTGGCCCCGGTCCTGGGCTGGTCCCTCCGCTTGGCATCACTGCCTGCTTGCTGCCCTTATCCAGGGGGGTCCAAAAGCAGGAGCAAGACTTCAAATGAGAAACCCTTCCAAGCAGCATAGAAAAACTTGTATTCTGACTTCAACCTTTCTGTGTAGCTGCTTAGGAATTTATTAGTTACCTTCTTCCTTTATTTTCCTCAGAATAATCAGTAAAAAATAAATTTTAAAAACCTTGGAAAACATAATCTCTGAAATCACTTGTTTAACGGAAAATTAATTACTACCTGGTCAAAAAGCACTAGTTATACCATTCTCTCATCTTAATACTTAGATGTCTCAAAGAAAAAAAACCCAAACCCAAACTCATATATATGCTGTTCCTATCTGTGTTTATTTCACTGAAATAATGTTTTCAAATTGAAAGGAATGAAGGGGTGCGGGAAATATTGAAAAGTCATGAATCAATTTCAATCAATTTTAATTCCAGTATAAGAGGAAGTAATGCCACTTGTCGAAAACAAAGCAATCATTTCTGACAGCTAAATTTGCAAGAGACTTATTGCTGTCTGGAGAGAGGTAAAGCTGGATGCTTTCCTGCTTCTACCTCCGCATTAATTGACTTTCAGTGGTGTTTGATTTATTCTAGTGAAGTTTCTCTGTGTCCTGTGACTCCTACTTTTCTTCCCGTAAATCAGCACTGCCACACAAAGAGAATTATATTTTTTCCCAGAGTTTTAACTTGAAACATGGACTTGGTTTTGCAAAAATGTACACGGATATTTTGTATACGTACTTTCCTTTATGAAAGATATCTTGATTTAGAACAGTTGTTAGGGAATTTTGGAATGATAGTAAGGCTAGAATAAAAGTAAAAATAAGGATAAGATTAGAAAGAGCATCAAGGTCCACTGTGGTGCCACTGTATTCTGGTTTTTTTCACAAGCTGACTTTTCTGGCCTATGTGTACTTTGTGGCTGAAATAAGCCAAAGTCCTCTTACAACACATATTCATTATTTAGCACCCAATAATAATTTTGTTTGGCCTAAACAATTTACTAACCAATTCCCCCTGAAATCTACGAGGGTTATGGATCTTACATTAATATATTGAAAAGTTGATCAATTTTACTTTTGTTACTACAAAAAAAAAAAAAAAGGCAAGAGGCTTCTCCTTCTGAGGAACACCATGAGGACTCACAGCTCTCCATGAAGGTTTACAAGGGAAAACAGGCCCAGTGGGTTCAGGGGCCTGGAAGGGGAGACCCATTGTGAAGGACTTGACCCAAGTGTCTTCAGGGTCTCAAGCCCAGGTCTTCTGTCTCACCCTTTCATTCACTTACAAACGGCTTCCTCCACATACAATGGGCTCAGGTAAACCACGAAACAAACATCCAGATGGCAAACTAAACATCAGTTTCATTCAGTAACCTGTTCAATACTGAGTTTTTTCATTACTGAGTGCAAGTTTTTGAACTTAAGAGGAAAAATTCACTACTCGGCATAGCTGCTACCTTACTAACATAGGGAAGACTCTGTCTGTACCTAAAGGTTGTTTTCTTCCAGACTGTGCTGTTGACTTTGGCAGCAGCAGAAAGAAATTGAAGGACACGAGTTTCCTTGTGCCTGTGCTGGAATTGTTACCAGCAGTGTTCAAACATCTTTTTTCCTGTTATAAGCAATTCTGAACATAGATGTTTTAAAATTAAAATGCATTCATCTTTCATCTATATTTGCAACATGTCTTTCCATAAGATAGTTTGAAGCAAGTCACGCTTTCCTCCAAAAGATGAATGCTGAAAGTAAGAGGTTAACAGGGTCTAATTGCAATCTAAGAAGTTAATAAGGGCCTGGTTTCAAACCCTCATCCCACACACCAGGACTGCCTACGAACACGGCTCTCATCCACAACCCATTGGGTGTCCAAAGCCCTGGACTTGCATGGGCATTGGAAAATCTCCAAGGAAATAGAAGTGGGAGAGCCTGAACGTTTAGAATTTTGTTGGAGATGTCAAAAAAAAAAAAAAAAAAAAAAAAAGAAAAAGCTGTGTGTACTGCATTTAAAATACACAGCAGCAGAAGAGGACTTGACTTGGTAAATTAAAAATTTTGGAGGTAAGTTCACTTACTATACTTGAGCAGTTAGGTGCCATTATAGGTCTGCCTTTTCAACAAAACATGCGTTTAACACATTTATTCATACACATGAGGGAAAAAAGCTCGCTCTGTGCCCCTGTGCCCATGACTTCGTAATTCCTCACAGCCCCATGAAGGCGGCTGTAAAGGCTCCTTGCATCATTAAAGACTCATAGGACAGGGCCCATCTTTTGTTACGTATGTTGAGACCGAGATCACTGTAACGAGGAACTTTCACAACTTTTAAGATACCGAGAAAGAAGTATTTCATCTTAGTTTTCGCCTCTGAAGCCCATCATTACCGGCTAACTAACGGTTCCCTCCAAAGAGCGCCCACAATGCAGAAGTATATTTTCAGACATTCAAGGGCCTGTCAACGTGACACCCAGTCTTCCAGGCAAATTCATTAGGCCAGAATTAAATGCTTACTGTGGAGGGAAATATAGGAAGAGAAACTTCAGCCTTTGTCACCCACACTTTTGTTAACCTCGACTTTGCCAGATTTGCAGCGTGTCACAACCGGTGCTTGCCGGGGCCATTGAGGCACCAGGAATGCATTCGCTTTGTGAAGAAGTAGTTTCCGCTTGCATGTGACAAAGCAGCTAGCTGGCTAGTCAGCCCCAGTCAGTGTCTATTTATGGCAAAATGTCAAAAAAGAATGTCCTGCATTTGTGGCTCAACAATAATGAACATGGCTAAATCTGAAAATGAACAAAGGGAAGTGAACAGCTTTTTAAATCCTGAAGAACATTCGATTCTTGGTGTCCTTTTTGTTCCGATTGTTTGGGCTGAAGGCTGTGAAAGGACCACCTGTTGGGCTGCCATTTTGGGATTGTGCTAAATGCAGTGATTGCATGAAAGAACACTTTCCAAAATAACCTGGTATTATTATTCACTTATTTTATAGTAAATCTGCATTCAGAACCTGCAGGAGAGTATAAGGCTTTTTTTATCTAAGTGAAATTTAAAGCTGTAAGTTCTCTATAAATGTGCTTACCGCGGATGCATGATTTTATAGTCACAATCATGATACTTTAAAAGGAGCTCAATTAAACCTCTGGTACGGCAGTAAGTTCTTCTGTAGTAGAAAACTAACCTTCTGAAGTAATAAATATAAGATGAAGGAGAGATTAAATTACACAGGACTGAGTATCTCTGAGGATTAAATTTACAAGGACTACTTGCACAAAATGGAACTTCAGTATTTATTTTGCTACTGGCACGAAATTAAAAATAATTGGCATCACTAAAAATTTCAATGTCTGTAAGAATGTTCTTGGATGTGATTTGCTTTTGCTCAAAAGACTGCATGGAATTTTGCTAGAATCCTACTGATTTTTGAGAAAGTTTACCATAAAATAATATAAACATTCCATTTAAAAATATGAAAGATGGAGTCATTTTTCTAAGGTGGTTGGTTTCTTTTGGTAAAAGATACTTCACACAGTCAAGTAATAATGATTATTTGCATAAAGAAATTAGGAGAAATGTCACCCAAATTCAAAAAGAAAAGTAATTTCTGTTTTATAAACATCAGTCATACAAATGTTAGTTTTAAAGTTGAGACAGATAAACCCCCAAAGATATCTTTAATATAATACCTAATAACTTCCACCTGCTTCCAATAAACATGTCCATTAATGTATTAACAAAGCAAATCTTTCTGTGAGTGTTAAATGACCTTTGTTAGAGCCAATGTTAATCATGTTTGAAGTAGCAAATGTTTTCCAAAATATATTTTCTTTTTACAACCACATTGAATTCTGAAGTCCTGTACATAATCTCCCTTATATCACCTTAATTTTTCTTAAATACACAGGTATGTTATTTACTAGGATGAGCAACGAACTTTTTCTGTGTGCATCTGAACTTACACTCTCACCTCATGCTACACAACACACTTTTCCAAAAACTTTATATGAATTTTAGCTGTGAAAGAACTTCAGGATTGGAGCTGGGTTACACAATTAATTGGAGGGAGAGCAGAAAAGGAAGTCTATGTGAGTAGCTGGATATATTTCCAGCTGCTATCACCAGTTTCAATCACAAAAGTTATATCTAAAACTCAGGAGTTAGATCTCTTGAGTTTTTCACACTTTTCTTCCTCAGAAAAGTAAAGACAGTTGTACATCTGAAAACGAGCCATAAATGTATTAGTATAAATGAGAGAGCTTATTTCCTAGAACTCCTCTGTATATTTTATACTAGCAGAAATGTAGTTTAGAGTATCACTACCACTTCTTTTAAAAGTTAAAAAGTGATTTTAAATGTATTGCAAGGGGTTGAAGTGACTCTTAGAAAATAATAGTTTTGTTGGTCAAATAAAATTTCTAGCCAAGCGGATTTTTACATGTGGATGGAACTATACTTCCTACATTAGAGAAGAATGAGTTTTTATGTGACTATCAGTTCAGAGGGGAGAAAAAGGTGAAGTGCAACAGCATACAATGCACAAGTATAAATTAATGTCTGGGTTTATTGTTCACCATGCCATAAAGAGTATGTACTATACACAGCTATTCTATTAGGGAATTATGGAAACGGAGGCTAGTGAGCAAAAATTACTTATGTCTGAATAAAAATATGTATCTTTGGAAGAGATACAATATGTTTGGAACCCTGAGGGTTAATGAGAGGTAAGCTGGTGAAGGGGGAGAGGAGATAAGGAAAATAACAGTAGCTGAATAGATGAAAGAAGTGATTCAGTAGGAAGCATTGTTGATCACAGCTAGGTGTCAGAAACAAACTAGAAAAATGGGAACTGCTTTAACATTGGAGGAAAATAATATATATAAAAAAAGAACTTATACCACATACTAAAAGGAAAAAGAAAATAAGAAATAATAAAAGGCTTTCAGGCTTTCTTTGGGATGGGTCAATGAAAAATAATGCAAGCAAGCAAGAAAGAAAGCATTGAAATGGAATCCTCTCTGAAGGTATCTTGGGGAGAGGAGTTCATTGTACCATCCTTTTCACATCAAGAATTTAATTTTGCATTCTCTTTGTCTGTCTTGAAATATACTTGCAGTTATTCTACAGTGGTTACTTTTTCTTTCTTTTCATCCACTCAGCTAGTCCACACTGTCCACTAGACAGCCAGAGTGGAAGAAATCTACCCATAAATTAAAATCACATGGCTGTGCCTTGCCAATGTGATTTTTGCCTGAAGTTTGAACTGTGCCCAAAGGCAGAGTGGGATCTTTTTCTCCTGAATACTAGAGGGAACTGTAGTTCTTCTATTTCCCTCATTTTCCATTCCTGTTTTTAACAACTGTTTTTACAGAGAAATTATATCTGGAGCATCCAGATTTCATTATGCTTCTGCTACACTGGATGCAGATGTATCTTAAAGAACTTGATCACCTATTTACCTATTTTTCACTTTAGGCAACTGAAAAAAGGTACCACCTTATATTTTTCCTCTGGAAAGACCTATGCGAAAATGTTATTAGCAGAGCATTAAGACTCCCAAAATGCCATTTGATGTTTAGTGCTAGGGACATTCCAGTTCCTATATACGTATTCTGTTTAGACCCATCCCCCATGAATTCCTAAGACAGTTTCTCTTATATTAAGCTCCCTTCTGGTGCCCATAGCAACACCATCTAGTACTGAAATGTTCCTGCAGGATTTGCAGGAGTCCTTTCAAAACAAGATGCTGATTCTGCAGTTATTGCACACCCAGCTACTTCTGTCAGATTCACAGTCTGGGCCCTCGGTTGTGTGAAGAAGGCAGTTTGGTTGACCACCCACGGACCGTCCTCATCGTCGTTAGGGACGAAACATGTTACACATGTTTTGGTTTGTTTGGGTTTTCTTCCCATAATAACAACCAACCTGTTTACTTTTTGTAGTTTACTTAACTGTGGGATTTCTCACGAAAGGTGCCAGGGTTTGGAATTTGAGACAATTCTGCTGTTCTATCTACATTTCTCCATCTGCAAGTGCACTGACATGCAAATTGGCCTCTGCCCTCTGCTAAGTGGCTCCAGAGCTACCTTCTGATCTTAAGGGAAGTGGTGTAGAGTGGAAAAAGTTACATTTGGTTAAAAACCAAATTGGGAGAATTTCATGGGAAGTCCCAAAGACTGGCTCCTGCAGCCCAGGGACTTTTACCAGAGTTTGTGTACTGTGAGTCCAGGTTCCCTGGGACAACTAATACGGGTTAGAACTGCCTGCATTGAGCTGGACCTCAGCAGACACCACAGATACATGTAGAGGGGGAAAGGGAAGGTCCTGTGCCATCGCCACTGCTCCTGTCCCCTCGTGTGCGTTAGGACTGAGAAGGCTCAAAAACAGCTGTGGGAGCTGGTCTGCTTCAATGCCTCTTCCCTGTACACCGGAGATGCCTGCAGATCTCCAGGGAAGTGGAGAAGGCTAAGCAGCTACCCCAGGGTAGAGAGTACCCTGGGTACCTCTAAGGGCTCAGAACTTCTTAGCCCCCTGTTCCAGGTCTTCAGACTGGAGAGGAAAAACTCTTCTCCCAAGCACTAGAACCGTGCTCACTGTCAGTATCAGTCATTTGTATGATTTTGACATAAAAAAGGAAAGAATGAGGGTAGTGATTGATACTACACACTATGTTCATTCATTTTGAACACAGCATTTCATTTAAATTCTGTGTTGTGCCATGCTGCATGCTAGGAAATGTACCCTAGGATATTTTTAAAGCTATAAAAGTTCAGTAAATGGAGACTTCCCTGCAGGACTCAGCTATTAAATCTTTGCTGGAAAGTGGGAACCACGTCCATTAAAAAAATCATATTCTGGTGAGACTAATCACATCTTTGTACTACTAAAGTATGCTTGAATTCAGATACTAATCGCATAAATATTTGGCAGTTATACATCGTGTGGAACGAACGCCATGATTTGGCAGAGTTAAATAACTCCTTATCTCTGAAGTTATCTTGAGAACGTGGAAATATTTGAGATGTGGTCAGGGCTGAGGCAGAACATTTGCCATGGTGAGGCAAGAAGAATCCCTTCCCTCACCGTCATTTAGCAAGAGAGAAATTCCCCTGGCGTGCAGCTGCACCTTCCCTCGGCTGTGCCCAGCACCACGGGCTGAGCTCTGCTCCAGGTGCCGAGCAAGGGGGGCCTGGCCAGGAGCAGCCCCCCAGCCCCGGGACCATGGCAGCGGCACTCCGAGAAGGAGCTGGATGTTGCTGGCAGATAAAATACAGACATAAGGTTTGGGCATTTGTACAGAAAACTATTACAGATGGTCATAGCCCACCCAGACCTGCCAGTGCTCTGAGAGATGCCTTAGGTGGTGGTGGCAAGGAGTCAGATTGAGGTGTGCAGCAGGGCTATGGTCCAAACAGAAAAAAAAAAAAACACAAAAAAACAACAACAAAACAAGATCTGGTAAAAGGGAGAGCTTGAAACTCCTTCGGAGGAGATGGGTCACAGATCCTCCTCCTGTGCTCTGACAGAGTCATAAAGCTGTGCAGGAGTAAAGCTGTGCAAACTCTCCCCTGAAGCGCAGTACAGGCCCCTTCCTTCCTCACAACCTTCACACATACTCTGCTAAAAAGGTAATACTGAATAAGTAAGAATTTAGTTCCAAGTTTAATTCTAAATTTACTGCTGATTAGAGAAAGAAAATGTTCTTTGTGAGCCAAATACCCTTTTCAACTTACAAGGAGATATCAGTGACTCGTAACACTATTATTACAAAATTGTATTTTTCTCTGGTGCCATTCTTCCTACCCAGTGTTAAATCCCCTATTATCAACAATTAACTCTTTATTCGGTTATAGCTATGCTTGCTCGAGCAAAATCAAGATCTCAGAAAATGTCTATTGTTTCAAGGATGGCAGCCTGGTGAGCATATCTAGCCCATGGGATGGTTTCTCCACCCTCCTGGGAACACTGCTTGGGCAGAGGAAAGCAAAGCTGGGGGTAATATCACGTGTGTTGCTGGAATGGGGGGGTGCAGGGCGGGGGGAAGGATGACTTTTCAGCCCTACTTGGATCTGGCAGGATTTCTTCAATCAAGACATGGTGCATTAACATTTCTATACTGGACAGGCTCAGAGAATCAGGTTGGAATTAGAAGTGACATCTTCTAATGGCATCAGCCAGGACTAAATAGGAGTTTTAAACAATACAGATTAAGAAATCCAGGGCAATGCATTTGTTTATGAACACAAGCGATAGAAAAATAATTTTTACAATTGATTTATGCTCAATCTTAGGTTTCCATCCCAGGTTTGGGAGTTTTTTTTGTACTCTCCTTTATATCTTATTATTAGGGAGTATTTCTTTCATGCAAAGGAATCCTGATGCTACATAAACCTTCAAGGAGAAAACCCCATTTTTGTTGTCATGGGTCTAAGCATAAACTGCAGTTTGAAAGAATTGTTTATGCTCCATTTTTTAAGAAAACTTTTATTGGGAAGACACATTAATCCTGCAAAGTTAACAAATCACCAGTTCACACCAGACTGCATCTTCCTTGTATTAGAGATTCGGTGGTTTGCTATTAAGGTCTCGGAAAGGTTGAAGATGTGGGGCCTGATTCATTACTGCATTAATTTTGGTTTTTTGCTTGCATAAAGCTGTTTCTTTTGAGTTAATTTAAATTAGTATAAAAACTTTTCAAAACACATGCTGCCTCTTTTTGAACATTTAGAAAGTCCCTGGCAAAACTCACAATGAAATTTTTCTCAAGTTAGTTTCTAACACTAATATTAAACCATATCCAAAGTTGTTTCTGTCCATACGAAGGCAATGCATACTTTTTTTTTTTTTTAAAAAAAAAAAAGAGAGAAAAAAGTAAAAAAGAAAAAAATCCCAAGTGCAAGAATGACTTAATTTGAGAGCAAAACTGTATAACTCAGGGCTGTCAGGTTACTCTCAATGCTAAATCTTGTCCCAGTTCTTAATCCAGTCTGGTAATCTGTGTTTCTTGCAATGGAGATTCTTTTGAAAAACTGTTTTGTTACCTGTAGGTACTACTGAGAGAAAATCTCGTCTTTGGCCCAGCTATCGTTCCCTTAAAAAAATTCTCACTGCTGATAGTCAGAATCAATATTTACCAAGTCAAGAAATGCCATTCCTTGTCTGAACACTCCGTGTGCTTGTACCCAGTTATAACCCATCCCTTTGTTATCACTTTGCTCTGCTGAACAAATTCAGTTTCTTTTCTGAAAATTACAAAAAATCAGAGTCCTTGAAAGTAGAAGGCTTTGGGTTTTTTTAATAAGGAAAGCAGTAATCAGATATACTAGTTTGGAGAATGAAGCTCAGTTAATTTAATAGGAACGATGAGTTTCATCTGCTGAAACTATAAATGTTACACAGATTAGTTGCTTTTAATCCCATTTAACTAAATCTCCCCATTTCGTTCTTCTAATCTTTCCTCATAATCAAATCCTTCCAACTTCTCAGTCATGTTTTCTATCCTCCTTGGAATTCCTGTCTATTTGTCTACATATTTTGAGCATAAAGAGAGGCCCAGGGTGAATGCGGGATTCTAGGAGGGATTCCGTCAGCATTGTGCTAAATCCGTAATTAAAAAGGTTTAAAGTTAATATATTTAAGCTACAACAGCGAATCCACTTGATCACACATGACAACAGAAGTATTTATAATTATAATGATTGTCTTACCTCTCAAATGCCCAGACTTAGAGTGTTTAATCTGTACAGATTTGTTTTCTATAATGAAGATATTAAGGATATTTCCAAGGCAGGGCAAATTTTGCTTGAATTGGGGAAAGAGAATTATTTTTAAAGGGTTTCAAAAAATCTTATGCCCTGGTGATTTTGGTCTGCAAATAACAATCTCTCTCTTCTCCGCCTTCACTTTAACACTGCTGTCCCTGTCTGAGTGCAGCCGGACCGGTGCCTTGCAGCGCTAGCCCGTGAGGCAGGCACAGAGCCCGCAGGACGATGCGCAGTAGCAACAGCAGCTGCAAATAACATTTTCAAAACATTTTTGTGCACTTTTACTGAGATGCTAAAATAACACAGTGGACATGAAGAAAACCCATTGGTTCATTCCGTCAAACATGAACTGAATTTGAATGGTTTGCCTGTGCAAATTTTATTCTTTAAATGTCCCCAAACTCTGCCAAACAAAAAGAGCTGCATACAGAAACTCCAAAGCTGTTGAGCGTAGCATTGGACTCTGAGACACCACAGATTACAATTATACAACCATAATCTTTGTTTTATTACCTTTCTGACCTATAACCAAAGCTGAATGTAATTTTAAAGTCAAGAACACCATCCATGCCGCTTGTTTATTAAAAGGGAGCATAACCCACGTTCTGATTGCATTCTATTTTTTGACAAGCCATCAACAAACCTGCTCATTCTGTCACCACCGGTGGGCACGAGCACAACACCTTGGAACCCCTCTCATGCACTGGGGACCCCAACAGGGTAATGACAGTTCCCACCTTACAAAAAGTCTCTGATCTGAAGAGCTTCCCCCGGGCACAAGTTCTCAGTACTTTGTATCGTCAGAATCGCAAGCACAGGGTTCAGAAAGTTTGGGATTTGTTTTCAGCATTCCATTGCCATGGAATTAATGCAAACTGGCTAAACTGTGAAAATAAATTGTATTCTCTCTGAAGAATAATTTAGCTGTATGAAGCACATATGCATGTGTACCTTACCCCCCCACGCACACCTGCACAAGTACACACACGCACACATTTACGTGAGAAGATTAACTGCATCTAAAAATCAATTACTTATCTGTATGCACACGTGTTATTAAGATTTATGAAGACTATGCATAGATTTAATGACAAGTTCTGCTTACATTCCTAAAAATTTTAATCAAAGTGTGGTCCTGATGCACTTCATCCCTGTACTATTTACGTACACACCATGAGCGTGATGTTCATTTGTATACGGTATATACAGGTGTCAGTGGGAAGATATATATACATACATCTATCTACCTATCTGTATATGACCATCATGCATTGTTTATAAAATGAGTTTATTGCACATAGAAACAATAATTATTCTAAACATGCAATTATATATACATATTTGTGTGTCTGTATAGATTTTTTTTTTGTCCTTAATGGAAAACTTGAACTGCAAGCAGCCATGTCAGAACTCAGATGGTTAACATTCACTTCTTGCTGTTTTATTGCATATTACTGTGCGCTCCTGAGCAGCAGGAGCAGATTCAGGCAATTACAATCAAGTCAGGGCACACGCCGTGGCTGAGCAACACGATCATGATGAGGATACTGATGAGGCACTTATCGAAAACCCCACATCATCCACACTCATCAGCCACAACATGTCACCCCAAATGAGGCATCAGCTGCCTTCAAATGGCTCATTGCACACTGTTTACAGCTTTCTTTGGACCCACTTTTGATTTTGCGGTCAGGACTTAGTTCAAACAGCAGCTGACTGGCACTGGCGAGCCTTGGGATTCAGCAGAGCCGACTTCCCGGGAGTCAGGAGTGTTTTGACACGGGGCCTGACCGACGGAGAGGAAAGGTCCCGGCTCCGTCCCCCCCAAACACCAGTCCCTCCAAGAGGGGGGTGACTTACTGCAGAAGCATGGGAAATCAGGCTAGGAGAGAGGGGAAAAGCAAACAAGCAAATGGCCCCACAGCATTTTCTGATGTTTTTTATTTCCTGCCTACACTTAAACAAGTGGCTAGTAACAAGAATTCAGGAAGAAATATTTAGGACCAGATCCCTGTAATTTCTGGGACCCTCTGAGCCACTCTGAGGGTGCAAAAAGGTCCTTAAAGTGGATGCACGAGTCATGGGTTCTCAATTCAAAATTGTCTTTGCCTGGATATTGCACTAAGCTGGGCAGAAAACTTTTCCTGGGCTGCAAACCTTTCCCCACTACTTACTGAGATTCAGGAAGACCTCTCTTTCTTATTTACTTATTTCTGTGGAAAGCAAGCAAACAAGAAAGAACCAGCAAGGAAGGGGGAGAATACCTGGATGGTTTCAGGGGATCAGCCCTCTCCTTGAGTGAGGGTCAGGGATGACCCAAAAAAGGAACATTTCCAAAACAGAGAGACTGAGAGAGACTCCCTCCAGCCCAGCTGATAGGCACTCAAAAGTGGGGTTTAGAGACTCACTGGAGAAGGAAAGGCCACGTCCAGACCCTTGTCTAAATCAAGTGGAATGAGAGCTCTGAGCTAGGGATTGGTTACCCCCACGAAGCATCCCCCTGGGCTGAACTAGAGCTAAGACGCTTTCTCCTGCCACCACTGCCTAGAAACAGATATTTCCACAGCACAGATTAGAACTAATTTGTTTTGACAAATAGAGATTTTTCTGATGAGAAAATGCTACGTCATGGAGTCCCTGACGCTCTGCCAAGGAGAGGTGAAAGGACCTTAGGGTGAATAGAAATCTAGTCCTTGAACTTCAGATGTTAGCTGATGAAAACGTATACTAATCGATTCTTGTCAGTTTGTATCAGTTTATGCGAGAGACTGGAAAAAATGAAGCTATTTTACTTTACCACTGTTCCTCTTCTATCTTTTAGTGTCTTATTAAATTAATTTCTTAATTTATGACAATGGCAAATGTGAAAATTCTCAGATAATTTAGGAAGTAAAAATCTTATTATACAAATAGACAAGTTTATGAACCGAGAGCCAAAGTTATTCACCCAAACTTACCTGGCCAGCTCAGGTCCACGAATTAAATCATGGGACAACACTCTCTTTTCAGATTGTTCAATTATATATATAGAGAGAGTTAAGTTTATGGTTACTGCCTGCAGCCTTCACTAGTTCTCAAATTCTAGAATGCTGCACACTCCCTCCAGTTGCCAAATTGTAACAGCATATTGCATCATGAAAACATCTGAAGCAAAATCAGAGGATCCATGCAGGTTTTCCCACATTGGTACATACATCTGAAAGGTTTTTTCCTTGCTGCTTTCATTTGTTAACTGTCCTGTACAATGCTTTTTCTGTTAGGGACAGATTCTTCCTGCTGCTTACTAAGATTTTATTTGATGTTAAATAGAGGAAAAATACTTTGCAAAAAGGCAAAATAGATGGTCCCAGGAGAGAGAGAAATTATTTTGTACAATCCATTTACTGGTCTTATTTATTAAACCTTTTTTTTTTTTTTTAAAATCTTTCCCAGGCATAGCAAACATTCTACACAAATCCTAAACCCATTAATTTCCTCCGAATAGTTTAAATTTATTGTTAGGACTCCTCTCACGCTCTCTTCTCTGTGGTGCTCAGCGATATAGGCAGGGGGAGGAGGTAAGGAGTGTGCATGCATTAGGATGGCACAGCATAAAATGCCTGAAAACTGCTTGGCCGAAACTGAATTGAGCTACTCGTGCACAGCGCTGCAAAGACACGAAACTCTGTGTGAGTGATGTTAGACAAGAACTGAAGCACCGGTGGTAAAGCATCCTAATTACAAACCTGCGGTGCAGGCAGGATAATGGACAGAGCGGCAGCTCCGGTAGCTGCGTAAAAAGGAGTGGAAGTTTGCATTTTTGTGGCTGTATCCTGAATTGAAGAGTGTGTGTCTGTATGTGTGTGTGTGAGAGAGAGAGAGCGTGTGTGTGTGTGTGTGTGTAAAGAAGTGTTTTTGGGTCATCATCTTACGCTCTTTGTGATGCACATTCTAATTTAGGCAAAAGGGATGCATCTTTCAAATGCAGATCATGTTTGCATTAGAAGAGCAATGAGAACACTTGTCACTTTCGGAACATTTATGTGCTAGAAGTACTGTTAGCAGAAGAGCAGTTTAGATAAATTCAAGACTTTTTTTTGCTGATCACAAACATTAAGCTTCACACCTGAAACCCTCAACCCCCTGCTGTGCTCTAATCCTAGCACCATTCACCCTTAGAGACTCAAAGTGCTGTGCCACTGCTCTCAAACATTTGATTGCCCTTACTTTGAATGCCACCACCTGCAAAAATGCCTTTTTATTCCCTTTGAGCCTCTTGAGAAGGAAGTAAAAATGATAATTCATGACAAACATTAATTAATTGTTTACAAGATGATCTTTTCTTTTTCTAACTTCTGTTCAGCAGACATGTTGAGCTGCAAGACTCCACGCTTGATGCCAGAGCTTGTCAAGAGGTCTGCATTGTTGTTTATCACTCAGGCATAGGATAGACTGCAGGTCATTGTTTCTGCAGTTCAAGTAGGACTGTCTAGCTCTTGTTTGAAGAATGGAAGTGCCATGCATGAGTTCCCCAGTATAAAAGAACTACCGGTTCTAAGAAGGAACAGGGATTTAGCTTCTAATGCAGAGTAAATAAACATTTTTCACCATCTCTTGCTCCATGTGATTTTGGAAAGGTCAAGAGGTGCCATTACAGTATTTTAAAAGCTTCAAATTATGTTTAAATAACGTATCACTAAACTCAGAGAAATCTTATCAGAATTTAAGAACCTATTGTCGCTGTTTTAGTTCTTGAATTCACCATCAGAGGAAGACGTATTTTGAAAGGAATGCACTGTTGTTAGAAAGGCTGAGATTCACTCAAGGCTTGGACTCAGCTTCTCCCCCAGGATAAAGCGTCCCCCCTCCCCCCCCCCAACAATGCAGACTTGATTTAACTGAGTCCTTAAATTCAAGAATTAATTCTACCAGATATGTTACACCAGGCTAACAACTGACCCAAGTATCCCAATGACAAGCTAAAAGAGAAAAGTTCAGTCAAATTTAAAAAAAACAAACCTGCAAAAACCTTGAAACTTGGGCAGCAAAATGTAGCTCCCCAAATTACACTTGTGCATCTAAAGGTGAGCAAACCGGCTTGCAGAGAAACTGAGCTGCCACAACCTGGCTGAAATCATTAGAAACTGTGGTGAACGGCACCTTTGCAAATCAGACTTTGTATTTACTCATATATTTTTTAAATATATAAAAACTTATATTAATTTACACAGACATGTTTTGGACACGTTGCTCCGTTCCTCTTGCAACAAAACAATTCCTAGAGCTTTAAACCATATCAAAAGTCTGGCAAAAAGGTAAAGAGAGTGAAAGGTCTTACTTGTAGGAAGTGTACAATAATATAGCTTCTCGCAGAACTCTGGTTTCCACATTCCAAATTAGGAGCCCTTAGATCACGGCTGCAAGGCTAAAAATCAATGCCATATTTTCTGAGTTAATACTAAGGGTTGCACTTAACAGACATGGAGACTAATAAGGTATGCAGGAGGAGTAAAAGCAGAGCACAAAAAATTCAGGCCTTCGTCTTGGCGACGATCCAGCACAATGATGTTTCAACCAGATTTGAAAAAAAAAAAATCAATAACATCTGTGGTATAATGGTTAATTAAAGAAGCTCTTCAGCAAAGCTCAAGATGAGAGGCTCGGCCTGAAATTCAGACAGCTGAAGCTTGATTATCAGGAAAGAATGCTTTTTTAGCTATGAGTGGATAGGCCAAAAGCTGCAATGTGTGGAAATGGGGGGAAAATTGCTTTTATTTTAACTTTCTTTAAGTAATCAATACATGGTTTTCACCTGCATTAGTAGCTGTTTAGAGCAAAAGCCTCTTTCTATACATCTATATAAATATAATCCACTCCCTTTGGAATCCATAGATTTAAAAGAACAGCAAAGATAAGCAGGTTGGCTGCCTGCTCTTGATTCACAAATTCTCCACCTTCCCTCCCCCCCCCCAGCCCCTTCGGTTGTGCCTTAAGTACAAAACCCATCCCGTGGCAGATCCCTCCGGCTACATTCTCTTCCTATTTAGTTTAATTTTTAAGACCTGAGCCTTTCAAGATTGAGCCTGAAAGAAATGAATCAAAAAGATTGAATATTAAAGCACAATATCTGCAGTAATCAGGCAATTCTACCATCAACCTCTGCACCTTTCTATCCTGTTCTTTTTACTCTTTTATTTGTCACATCTATCTAAGATATATATGCACAGACTTACAGCCAGAATGGGACTATCTTAATCCCTTGCATGACACGGGACTGAGGTTTCCAGCTGGTAATTCCTGTGTATCGTCTATATCCCAGGGATGAACAGGAAGACACATAGTGCAGAAAAAAAAAAAGAAAGAACCTGATTTAGAGATTTCAAATGACAGAAAATCCACTCCATCTCTCAGCAAGTTGTTCTGAAAGTTAATTAGCATCACCATAAATCTGCCTTATTTTTAGTCTGAATTTTTTCTACCTACTCGTGTCTTGGTCTACAAAGTTCAAGAGCCCTGGGCTATCAGAAATAATTTTTCTCTAGAAATTACAGAGCATGGTCAAGCCTGCTCTTCATCTGGATAAGCTGAAAAAGATGGTACCTCTTTACTTTCTTACCACAGACAGACAGATTCCCAGATATAACTCTTTTTTTTTTTTTGTAACTCCTTTCTACAACAAGGACTTTTTCAAGGTCAGATAGACAAAGACAAGCTGTTCTTCCAGTGGCAGTCTCACTAATGGTTAATATTAGGGCTCTGGCTTCTACTTAATTTTTCCCTGTTGATTCACCCCAAAACTTCTCAGCTTCCAACTCCCGCACTAAGATCTCAATTATATTTAGCCCAAATTATTTCATCCTTCCTTGAAAATAAGAGCAATATTCCTTCTTCCAGAAGATGAAAATACCTTGTGTTTGACCATGTTATAATAAAGCTTGTGAGAAAGAGTACAGCTCTGCAAATATAACAACCCTTTCATTCTGCAATGCTAAGTGAAACATCTCTCACATATTACTACTGTCAGGAACGACATTTTCTATTTTCCAGGAAATCCCAAATTGGAATTCAAACAGAGGGCAAATATCTTTTAAGTTAGCTAGCAAATCAAGTTTCAAGCAGAAAAATTTTGCTGGGTAAAAATGATTCATGTCAATAATTTAAACATTTCAGTCACATTTTCATTTTAAAATTAATATTGCCTCTATTTACATATTGCTTCTTAAAATGTACATGAAAATTAATTATCAAACCCAGTTCCAAAATGTTAAAACAAGTTTTTTCAACACAAGCACAGTGTTTCCTTTCCTTTTCCTAGGTGAAATCTTTTGAAAGCATTACTTTTTCCAGACCTTGCAAATCTAAGGGAAAAAACTACTCGTTAAAAAATATTATAATAAATGAGTTTAACTCACACTAATGACAATCTAAGTAAGCAGGTCTTTCTTTTTAAACTGTAAGGCACAAAGTAGCAGTAGAAATAGAATCAGAAATTTTGCGAATTCAGAATTTTCAGGGCAGAGCTTCCAAAAGCAACAGGATCAATGTACTTACACTTCCATTAAAATCAATGTTAGCTTTACGGCTGTTTTCAAAGGGAGCAGACCTAAGTCAAGAGAGAGTGCAAAGTAAAATCCTGCCCCCTCCAACTTTCTGTCAGAATTCTTCAGATTGCTCTGGAGTTCAAGTGGAATTTTCCTCAGCGAACAGCATACCCAGTGCAAAGATCTTTTATGTCATCAGTGCTGAAGAAATGAAAACATCAGCAAGTACATATTTGGAAATATAACTGCATTCACATTCAGAACTGAAGGAAACAGATATCATTAAGAAATAGCTGCACCTGACTTGCTCCATGTCAGATTATATCCATTGGTGCATTTTGTTGTATGTGCCAAATGTATTTTAGCATGCAATTTTTCCCCCTGAATTAAGTTTCATTTGATTTACGTATATGACATCCATAATCATGGACACATAATCATCTTTTATATTTTGGACAAGAAGTGTTCCCCATCCCTTAGAGCTCTATTGCAAAGCAACGCATTAACTGTTCTCTGCCACAATTATAAGCTCCTGCAGGCACTGGAACATTTCCAGGTGCCCTGTCTCACACAAGGTGAGAAGAGCACTGGCGAAGCCTCCCTGCTCTCCAACACCCAAAAGAGCCAAACACTCCATTAATAAAATATTTCTGCCTGTAGACCACCTCACATGAGTTGACAGCTCTCCACTCTACAGCAGCCCCAGTGAGATCCCTTGTAAGGGTCCTCTGAGCAGGCAGATGACACACTGACATGGTGCCATTCTTTAATCCAGCTTTAATAACGATCTGACATTCAGGTAGGTCTGTCAGCCCTGCCTCCCACAGTCCCATTTAGGTAATCAAGTAGTTCATTATTATTTAGCATGTGTTGTGCATATTCTTGTTCCAGGGAAAATTCCTTCCAAAGAGGACCAGGGCCTTCAACCAGACAAATGGTGGCCATAAGGGCTGCAAGGGCAAGCAATGGGGTTAGCACTGGGCTAAGGATTTAAGGCAGTTACATTGACATTGGCCATACCAATAATGTTCTTGGGATCATCTAGAAGGCCCAGGAGCCAAACAGCCAGATGAGAAGCTGAGGTGACATGAAGATTGTATGTCATCCATGCAGATTGATGTGTGTCAAGAGACAATCTCGAACTTCTCTGACCTTTGCAGACTCTCTAACTAGACCTCAACACCAGACTGTTTTTTTTTCTCTCCTCTCCCTCAGAAGGTGTCAGTGTACTGTGGCACGGCATTGCTCTACTGAGTACTCAGGAAGCCACACATCTCCTTAGGAGCTTCTGTAAACCCTAAAGTCCTGTGAATCTCTTTCAAACAATTTCTTCTATCCCACACTGTTGTCTGTGCCAAAACTTATTATAGGTAATGTTTGTAAATCTTGGCCTGTATGTTCAGCAATTTTTCTCATTTTCCCTAATATTTGTTCCCTCTAAAGATGCAGATTCCCAAAATCCATTGTGCATGCAGATACCAGGGGTAGGATATGAAGAACCTTGGACACAAGACTTGTAACTAAATTATGGAGTATATCCTGTTGGTTTAATCACAGGACTAATATTATCTGGATCTGGGCACAGCACCAGGTTGAACACGTGCAGACCTCTCACAATATTGCTTCAAAATTCAGCTCGAGCAACCAGCCTGTAACCATGCTTCAAAATCTGCTGTTTTGCAACGTCCAGAAGTACACAGGAAACTTGAACTGCAGCTAGACCCCAACTCCTGTAGTTACTTTGGACAACTGAGACCCACCAGGAGCTTGAAGAATGCTCTTGTGTCCCTATGAACCTTAAAAAAGACCGATGGTATTCTTAACGTATGTCTGGGATGGAACTTCTGGGTAAGATACTGACCTCAGAAAGGTTACTTAAAGTACTATCTTTAAGGTTTCTAGTCATAAGAGAGCAATTTTTTTTTTCCTGTGGTTTGTTTTGCCCTTGACTTTCCCAGAAGGTCGGCTTATGATGTGAAGTGGCAACTTTTGAAACACGGAAAACATACACACTAGGAAACAAGCAGACCACCAATGTACTTCACCCACTGTAGCCCGCAAAAGAGACACCAAAGGTATCCTTAAGTTACCACAGAACTGAGGGGGTGATGTAGAAATGCGAAGTTCTGTCCTTCTAATTTCTCTGAGACCCAAGAGTACCTCATAACGTGCACTGAAGTGGTTGCCCAGCTGCAGGCAGAGTGGACTCTCCTCTACTTGCCTTGGTCTGAGCAAAGACAGGTTTGTGTTTTCTCTCCCTTCTTTAGGCTGAATAAAGAAGCCACGATAGACATTTGATAGACATCAAAAGAGGAAACAACTGGTATGGGATGATCATGAAATTCCAGTGTATTAATGGTTTTGATGTTTTTCCTCTGCATGCTTAGGGCAGGTGTGCCAAAGGAACACTTCTGATCTGAATTAATGAGAGAGGTAAATTTCGGAATTATACTCTGCAGTTCAGCCTCTGAACACTAACCGGCGCGAGACCCTCCCACATTGCTTCAAACACACACACGTGAATATGCACACACTTCTGCAAAGTCTGAAGCAACATAGCAGCTGGCAAAATCAAGAATTAACAGTCAAACTGCATTCCAAAAGAGCTCTTGCTCAACAGCCTCTCCTTAAAAGTACTAAGAGCCACATGCCTCGCTGATAAAAGATACCTGATTTCTGCCTGTTGTTTCTGTACCTCTGTCTTGAAATCTGCACTTTCATGCTTCAGTGTTTTCAGATAATATTGTATGAATCACAGTGAAAAAATAACAGGCAGAAGCTGACAGAGATGATAGAGTTTAAACAGGATCTACCTGGGTCAGAGGAGCAGTGAGGAAATGGATCTCTTTATACAAATGAACCAAAAAAAAGCAGAAGTTTCAGTTTAGCGAACGAGCTGCTTTTAATTTTGCCTGATTCATCTATGCCCTGATTCATATATCATCCAGACTGATGATGTCACGCCCACCACTGCAGAAGAAACACAGAGCAAGAGGCAGACCTCCGCTGTCTTTGCAGAAATCTGGAGCAAGTCTGTTGACTTCTGGGAGTTACTCTGGGTTTACAATGAAATAAACGAGAGCAGAATCTAGCCCATGAAACCACAAACTCAGCTGTTATCGGGCAGAGTCTTAGAATTCACTATTAATATCTGCACTGAGAGCTATTCTGATTACAATTGCAAAATAATATTTTATATCCACTTTTACTATCTTATTCAAATACAGGAAATGAGTCAATCTCAGAGAACAGAAAGACCAGTCAAAAGAATTGGAGAGTCATATAATTCATCATCCAACTTTGAAGTGAAGGAAAAGAAAACTGATTCTTGCAAATAGTCTGCAAGTAGGACTGTTAACATATTGCTAAAGGTCATACCCATAAGACTCTCTCGGAACAGTGGTTTCAGTTCTTCTCTTTAAAGCACACACAGTCATGTGGACGCCCCACTTCACTAACTGCAGAATGAGTGCAAACAGTGCTGGCCAAAAAATAGCCATCAGAATCTCCCTACAATATTTCACTGTGAAGCTATTTGGGATTCTCTGGATGAACAAAAGTGAGGATGGTACCTGCAGTTTGCATCACTCAAGCATATCCATCCAGCGCTAATTATAGCTCTCTTAAATTTGGGAGGTTTGAGTACTAGTATGTTTTTTATAGTTTCCACTTAAAGATGCATTTTCTGTAAAATACAGCTAGCCCCAGCTCACTTGCTTCTCACTATAAAGTGTTAAAAATAGAAATCAAACCACTTGGCCTTCCCTGGTGCAAAGGCTTGAGCCAGCTCTGCTTTTGGAGGTCAAACTCTCTTTTCCTTTAATTGAGTATTACAAACACGGCTCAAAAAAAGAGGCAGCAGCTAGTTCTACTTTTGTCCCTTATTTTCCATTGAAAGCCTGTGCCTTCTAATGCTTTTAAGAAATCCAGTTCTTGATATTTACATCATGTGCTAGCTTTCCCTGGTGAAGCCACAGGTTTGAGGGCAGGTTGTACAAGTCTATTCAAGACTTTGGGTATGAACGCAGGCACTGGTTTGCTATGTGCTAGGAACACCATCCCAGCCAGAGTTTATACTACCTGAGGTACTTTTATAGGGCAGACACAGGATTAAAAGGAAGGGGTACAAGAGGCAGGAAATGACAAGGAATGTCAAAGGAACCACCAGGAAATAATCTTAATGACGCCCTAGCTGAGGAGCCAGGAGCTGTGAGAAGGAGCTCTTGCTCTGGGTCTGCATTCAGAAATTGCCATGGCAAGGAAAAAAAACAGGTTGCTTTAGCTGATCACTTGCCATTTTATTTACCTCCGATTACTGCCCTGGAGATTACCTGAGAAGCCAAGTATCATGCCTGTCCTCTAGAATAGGAGAGTTCTTGCTCAGCTGAGTGAGAAGAGCCTTGCCGTGGTCTCCTCCCTGGCCAGTCGCAGGAGGGCTGCTCTGCAAGACGGACCGTGCAGCAGATCCTGGGGTTCTGGAGCAAGGGCAGGCACAAAGCTGTGAGCTGCCTCTCAGAAAGGGGGGCCAAGTCCTAAAGGGTGTTCTCTATGAAAGACCATTTTAAATTAAAGGCCTCCCATAATGGAGAAGAACACTATTTCTAACATACCATTCCATATTTTTTAAGGCACTGTTTTAGGGTACTCTAACAGGAAACACTTCAGAAGTACTTTGAAGAAAAAAAAAAAGGAATTACAGACTTGGCTGATTCCTCCTAAGCAGCAATGGTGCATCTACTATTGTATGGGGGTCCAGGCTCTATGGCTCCCTCAAACATTTTACATTTCACAGGAAGAAGACTTAAAAGTGACTGACAAATCAAATGGGCAGAAATTATCACCACTGTGCATTGAGCACCCCCAGTAGGTAAATTATAAAAGCATTTAGTATGTTAATTGTTTTCAAATTACATCAAACTCCAGCTATTGAAGTCTGTTGTTTCTCAATGAACCCAGGTTACCAAGGTTGTGTTAACTACAGAGCTCTGCTGGTGCCTGAAATCATTGTATGTCGGATGAGACATAGGTCTCCTGTTCTCATTTTTTTTCTCTTTACATTTTCTTGTTTTAGCCATTTTGTGTAGTTTAACCTCATGGACAACAAGACCAGACTCTGCTTTCCTGCACCATGGGAGGAGAGAAGCCCGTACAGGCTTGAGGCAGTTGCTGTCCTCCAGCAGAATTAGGATTGTGACTCACCAGGAGGGGGGAAAAGGGAGACAGGGCATAGCACAGACCGTGCTGGTGAGCACACATATCCTCTTTGCCCTCTGGTGCCACAGGGCACACTCTGGTGGTGGGAAACCTGTGCCTTACCCTTTCCAAGGAGTCATACTGCCAAAGAGCTGAGACTCACATGGCTTAGTCTGGGGGCCGGTTGGAAGGTGGGCACTCCCGCTGGTTGGAAGGTGGGAACTCCCACCACTTGGCAGCTTGGTCTTGAGAAGCCTGAGGGTTAGTCTACACGGAGGCACACAGAAAAGTTAACTTGAATTAACTAAGCAGACCATTTTAAAGTGAATGCATCTAAGTACATTAAACCCCTCTCTGCCTCTCATCTGTTTCAGTCGTAAAGAAGTATCATCTGCTCTTTTTTCCATTTAAATTAGATTGTTCAATAAAAGATATTGCTTCTTCCTAAAAACCTTCCCTGCCTTATTCACTTCAGCTCTAAGCCTCTGTTGTTTGTTAATGAATTAGCTCTCGTGTACCTGTATCAAGGCAATGCCGCAAAAATTCACTTTATAACTACACAGTAATATATCATTACCCTAACAGATAAGTATTTTGAACTGTATATCTGTATATCTAAATTAATCCTTAGTTTGCAATACAATTTAATAGAGCGTAGACTAACTATTGCATAAAGCTGAGCCCACAAACTCTCTGTGCTGCAGCTGAATTAAGAGAAATACCCCCACAGACATGGCCCAGTGGCACAGGGTGTTGTTAGTGTCCATGTTACCTGGTTCTGGGGGAGGGCGTTGCATTCACACAGCGGCTCATCCCTCCCTCTGTGTGTCTGAGTGATCCTCAGAGCAGCACAGTGCTCACCCATGAAGCTGGAGGGGTCCAGATCGTTTGCAGCAAACAACGTGATGTGTCATGCACATGTGCTCTCAGGACAGCCCATCTCCCTGAGGTTCCTGCCTCTCATCTGTTTACGCCACAGCCCTGATGTCAAAGACTTTTTGTTTGGTTGTTTCTTACTGGGGTGGGTGGAAAAGTGAAGGAAACGGATCTCTGCTTTAATAAAATTTTTGAGTCTGTTTTTAAGCGTGTCCCATAGAGTTACATCTAACCTTTGAATGTGAGAGATATCTTTTCCAATTTTAATTAACAGTTCACAAGGGGATAAGCTAAATAGCCATTTAGAACTATGGAAATGTAATTGCTCCACCATCTGGTCAGCTGTAATATTTTATGATGAATATATGAAGAAACAATATTGGTTTTTTACTGCCACTTTAAACCACCATGATGCTTTCAGAGCACTGTTGTGTAGATCTGGATTCTGCCCCAAGGTCATTCTTGAACCTGAAGACCAGCTTCCTCGGCGTTATGGCCGATGGCCAGGTAAAGTATCATTTATATTTCCCTTCACTTATTTTGAAGTTAATGCTTCCAGATGCTTTGGTTTCGTTTTGACCTTTGTTAAGCTTGCAGGAACACTGAATGAGCTATATCACATTTTAATTTTTTTCTTATGCAATTCTGATTACTATGTGGTACACAGAGTTGAGGCAAAGGAGATATCATTCCAAGACCAATGTGATATTCTTTGTATTTACACTGCTACTTCAAGGGGAAGGGAAAAAAAAAAGTCATTACCATAACAATGTGCAGTTCATGTATCACAACTATAATAGAACTCTAGTAAGTTGCTGGCTACTGAATCTTGGAAATTTAAATGTAATAACACAGTTGTGCTGCAAATGTCTGGTGGCAGAGGCCATTTCTTAGGTGTTATTGTAGAAAGGATCCAACTGCATTGGAAATGTATTTATTCTTTCTGAAAGGAAGGACAATGGTGCAAAAAAACAGGAAAATGATCTGCAGAAGTTGACTTTTTCCTTTTAAGTTGATGACTGAAAAACATGTAGACCTTATTATTAAAAGTGCAAACTCTCAGATACAGCTTTGGCAAATTTAAAACTTTGATGAGGTCTTACATAAACAGTGAAGAGATTTATACTGAAATCGCTATGGACAAAATTCCGTGAAAATCAGTAGAAATTCTACCATTGACTTGAAAGCAATCCAGAGGTCATCCCATACTGGAAAGACCTTAAGAAGACTCAACATCTAGAACCCAGCTTGTTATAGGGAAATGTAGTGAGGGACAGAGAATGAGTGGCTCATCCATACAAATGGCAATTAGGACTGAATCAATCAAGAAAAGACAGATTAATTAAAATTATAATGACTGTTACATTGCAGCTAGAGTAGTCAAGAGCAGTAAAACCAGGTTAGGAGATTTTTAATATTTTTTTAAAGATTCCTTTGTCTGTTGCATTCTCTTCCTACTGGTTGTGCTGGGGGGTGCAGGCGCTGTGGCTGTACGACGAAGCAGGGAGGGGACACTGCCACAAGGCTGGTGCTGATGCAGCTTTTGCAGAAGCTCCACCTGCCTCAGGAGGATGGTGGGGACTCAGCTCCTCACTCTGCCTTTGACCATCGTCAAGCTATTCCACAAGCAGTCAAACAAGTGAAGCTAGTTACTGATATATGTGGGTTCTCACCCTCACATCTTCATGCTCCCATAACACCAGCACCTCCCATCTGCCGTGTAACCTCTCTCCTGTCTGTCTGCTATATCTCTAATTTTCCACTTACACAAACAAACCACTTGCATGGCCCTGATCTCTTCTACAGTGTTCCATCTGCACTACTAGGGGCTTTCAAGCCATGTGGCTGCCAACTGGGCAGTCCCCAGGCTGAGCAAAACAAGCTCTAGTGGGCTCAAGCTGGAGCTTCAGCCTTGGAGAAGCACAATGTTGAGTCTCACTGCCCTTTTCTCAGCCACCAGTATTTACAATACTTGTAAATACAATTACAGTAAATACAATTACAGTATTTACAATACAATACTTATAATACTTTACAATATTGTAACTTGTTTGTTACAATACAAATACAGTTGAAATTGGCCAATGGGCTCAGAAGCTGTGACATGGAAACATGATGGGTGGAGTAGAGAATAAACCAAGGGAAAATTTAGAAGGCACTGAATTAAACCATTTACATTATCTTATTCCTACCTCACCCATAGCAGCTTATCAGAGCAATCAAGGAACTGAAATACTGCCAACAATCAATTCCTTGTAGGCTGAGGGATAACTGTCAGGTAACACTGAGAAAAGGTGGATAACCTGCGCTAACTACACCACCAGACACAATACCAGGACCAACCGAGAACTCAAATTTGTGAACAAACAGCTAGTGAGACAGCGGTGAACTACACATCACCAAAAAAATTTCATAACATAGGAAGACAAGATACTGCAAAGTGTAATGATTTGTCTAGAAATTTGTTCCCCTTACTAGCAAATCCTTACCTCTTATGTAGTAACTCGAGGAAAATATCCAACTTGGGGTTGGAACTGTTAACTTGCAGACTTTAGTTCGATGTTTGCTCACAAGCATGGAGGGGATTTTGCCCGTGATTTGTGCAGAAAATACAGGGCTCATTCTCTTTCACATACATGGAAAGAATTAGCACCTTCAGGACATTTCATTTCTCGTCAGCATTAACCAGATTTTGCTGAGAGGTTATGGGACTCCACCCTGAGCCTCCCATGAAACGTGACCTTGTGTAAACAATGGGACATGATGCAGAACAACAAGCCCATGGCTACCTGGGCTCCTAATGGCCACGTCTGTGTCAGCATTTCAGTTTGGAGGAGCCCTGAGGTTTTGAAGCAAATCCCCCAGTCACCTCCATTTGCCGTGTGTTGGTTCAGATCACAGAATGCTTTCGGTGACTGGGTTCCCTCACTTATCACATCTATGGCTACTCAGAGCCCCTTGTTGCCACTGGGGCTTGGACTTGTCTCCCCCCATTTCAGACTTTTTTTCAGTATCTTTTTCCTTTCTTGAGCGAATGGTCCTGTCACACAGCTAGGATCAGTTCCAAGGTTGTGCACTAGAGGGCAATTACACTCGTAGGCGCGCATCGATTCATTACAATAATATTGCAGTAGTGCGGAATACGCTGATGCAGATATCCTCAATTACCTGCAGGATCCTGATGACTACAAATCATTCACTGCAGGCTAGCAAATGGTACTTTTTAGCTGTCTCCATTGTAAAAGATAGCTTTGCATTTTCAAAATTACTTGAATATCTTATTTTTATCTACCTAGGAGATGAGTCTCCTTAAATAATCCTGTTTTTCACTGATATCCATTTAGATATTATTTCTTTATACATATTTTTTAACGTCAATTTAAGAATGCAGCAAAAGTGATTATATGTCTCTATAGCCTGATATTGGAAAACAATTCAGACACCAAATTGCTCTTTTGTTACATTAGATTTTATTTAAGGTTGTATCTCTCTTGGAGTGAAATATTCCCGATTTTATGCTGAGTCAAAAGGTATCTTTTGTAAGAGTCTGATTTAAAACCATTAAACTCAGTGTGTTTCGTTATTTGGCTCAGTAAAAACAGAGAAAAGCCCAAATTTTGGTGGGTTTTTTTGTGTATCAAGACATCAATTAATTTTTATTTTGTACAAAAGAAGTTTGGGGTTTTTTTATAAGACAATGACCATCTACTGCTTAGAAGGAGTTTATGCGTCAACTGGTTTCTGGTGACATTGTGACTCACTCCTACCTAGTATTTGTTAGCCATAGCAGTTTGCATGTAGGTGTGCTGGGAGTACCTTTAATGTCTGTCACCAGGAGAAACTTAGGTGACAAGAGAAGCAAAAGGGTCTGAAATAAAACTTTGCAAGACCTCCACAACAACAACAAAAAGAAAATGGCTGAGAACAATTCTTCACACAAATTACCTAGAAGGTAAATGACAGCTGCCCTAGCTGAAGGGGGAGACAATTGCTAATGGCAGAAAAAGGGGCAGTAATGCTCTCTTCCAAGATTTGGCCAAGCAGAAGTCACGTGAGTTTTTAGTGAGGTAGTGAGGACTGAAGGTAGATTAGAAGGATCTTGGATGAAACAAGAGGGAAGGAAGCAAGGTCTGTTATTATTCAAGTGAAATACAATAGCATCTAAACCAACCAAGAACTGCTCCAGAATCACTGGACCCATGACTGTCTTCAAAAAAGAAGGCAGACTTTCAACTGTGGGGCACCACACATGCACACTCCACAGGGATCAGATCTAGAACACAAAAATAACATCTCCTAGTCAAAGTCCTCATCTGACATACCTGATGTCAGGTATGCCAGATGCTAGACATCCCTTAATCAAGGCCCAGCATACCTGCTGATCTTCTCCTACCAGAAACTGACCAAGCCTGAAGACACACACAGGAGTCCTGGGGACCCCAGCATTACCCTTGGGACTTATGTGCTGATCCTTTCTCTGGTGCAATACTTACTTGGTGCTGCCAAGGAAAGTATCAGGACTACATTCTTTAGCTTCCAGCTTCCCCAGAACCCAGAGTTCACCTCTGCAGATCCAGAAATACCCCTCCTAGGAGCCCACTCCTCTGGTCAGAGCAGGTATCAGATGAACCCACTCCTGCTGATGGCGATTCAAAGAAGAGGGTGGAACTAGCTGCCTCTTGACCCTGGAGAAGCAGCACCTGTGTCTGTTGATGATATTCTATCAGCTGAACGTCATCCATCTTTTCCCTTTTTACTTAAAAAAAAACCAACCAAGGGAAAGGCTATATCAATTTCCCACCTTGCCACTGTTTCAGGGGTGGTTTGCTTGCCAGCATTCCTCACAGTAATTAAGACTATTGGTTTATCTTTCCTCCAGAACATTTATTCAATGAAGTTATAGGGCATTTCTTCTGGATACAATGACCCAAAACTATGAAAACTGAGACAGGTTTCTTATTTGTGGTTGTTTATTGCTCTTTAGCATTCTTGTTATTGCACATTTAGAAACGTGAACCACTTTTCTGCTCTCCCTTGATAACAGAGATCTCTCAGCTGTTTACAAATAACAAAATCCTTAGGTGAGACTAGATTAGATTTTGCTTCAGCTAGACTGTCTGGGTCAGGCTGCAAGGAACTTAATAGTTTATTTATGGATACGTTATTTACAAGAGGCTCGATAGAAAGAAAAGTGAGGGGCCTTGGACTAGGAAGAGAAGACAGGACAGGGAGAAGATGTAAGGGGGGGGGGGGTAGAAAGATGAAAAAAAACACCCAGCCCTAAAAATTCAATTAAATATTCAACCATCAATGGATGGATGGAGGCTCATGTGCTCCAGAAGCTGACAAATACCCCTGCTGGCTGCAGGTTGATGAGTTGTCCTTGCAGTTCATCCCACAGATGGAAACAGAGTGGGACAGCTCAAAAAAGGAAAAATCCTCCCTGTTTCATCATGCTGTCAGTGAGGAATGGGCAACGGAGGGGAGCAGAGTGGGAGAAGGACGAACTCTGCTGCACTCCAAGTAGCTCTGCTTTGCTAAAAGTGCACTAATTCATAAAAATAGCCCTAAACAACCTGAGGTGAAGGGTAGTACTTTAAATCATTCCTAAAGACTATTAGAGTAATATTAATTATAGATGGGAAATTCAAACATTAGATGCCTAAGAGTGTAATTCAGATCAGAATACGGCTACTGTATGGAAAGGATAAACATAAAAAACAGAAAGGAAAGATTCAAGTGAAAGAATAAATATACTGTGTAAATACTACCATTTGGTTCCACTAACACACTAATCAATCTTCTATTTCTAACTTAAACCCTATGTTCCTTTTGAGTTCAGGGTTTTTTTAATCAGTTATCATGATTTTTAAATGCCAGGGGAAGAAAAATTCAAAAAGAAATGAGATGTTTGAACCCTGCAAGCCCCACGGCAATTTAAAGATTATACTATGATAACAAATACATTCCTTTCTTTAAAAAAAAATAACAACAGATTGGAATGATGTGCAAGGGAAATATATTTCTGTATTTTTAAATAGAAACAGTATTATATTTAAAAACTTGGGTCACATATATTTTCCATTAATTGAAACAGAAGGCCATCTGGAGTTTTGTTTTCATGTTCATTAAGGCAAGCCTCGAACCGAGCATGTATATATACTGCAAACTATAAGGTACATTATATACAATACAATACTGTTATATAAAATTGTAAAATATATGAAAATATGCAATTGCATGTTAGATGCAATATATAACATTAGCATGCACGTTTTCCTCTGGATTTTTATTCATCACATTTTTTTTTTCATTGATATCAAAACCTATGGCTACCAATCACAACATGTGTGTGCTGATATTAGTAAAAGATTTGTAACAATAATACTCTAATTGTTATTACTAAGACATCTCCTAAGCATGAAGAAAGACTTGACTTTTTTTTTTACAGATTCTTTACACAGAGAGAGCTTTATTCTCAGTAAAATAAGCTATGATCAAGAAGCACATTTTGAATGCCTCATGTTTACTATCTATTAAAGAGAAAGCAAATGTTTTCATGATGTTGAAATAATGGGAAGACCACGGTCAGGGTTTTCCCCAAAATGTTTTTCTGAAGGAAGTGGAAACTAGCCATCAAAATGTTCCCTGCTGTCAACAATAAAGAGAGGAGGAGGAACAAAGAAAAGAGGACAAAGAAAAGCTAAAAATAACATGTGTATGGCCCCAAAACTAAATTATTATTTTACATTAGTTTTCATTTAGGGTAGCAAAGTACAAGCTGGGAAAAAACCCAGCTTAACTAATGGGAAAAGTATCTAGAAATGGTTAGAACAGAATTTTATATCTTAAGTGGAAGTAGAATTCAAAGAGCTCAGTGTGCTCAAAGAAGGTACGTGAGATAACATCCCTCCCAGACTACTGAAGGGACTAACACATGAAATTGTAAGCCCTATAGAAAGGAGTAGAAGTAAAAATCTGTCAAGTCAGGTTCGTATTGTCTGACTGAAAAAGACCAAATGTAACACCTGTATTTAAAATGGCAAAAAATGCCCTGGGCTAGTACAGGCTGGTGGTAGCTTGACCTCAGTAGCATGTAAAGTTTTCCAGTGCACTTTAAGGGAAGAAAAATATCACACTTCAAGAAGTATAAATGGTATACACTCTCTTTTTTTTTTTCTCTTTTTTTTTTTTTTTTTTTTTTGTATGGAAAATTGCCTTGTGTTGTGTACATATGCAAGCAATAAAAGTGCTTGTTTACTTGAAGTAAGCAGGGCAGCGCAGATCCAGAAGAGAGGCTTCTGGAATAAAGGTCCTCTTTAGACCCTTCTGGGGACTCCTCCCCCATTCTTTATTCCAGTTTTTTCCATGATTTGAGCCCTTCTTGCCATACTGATATCTTTTACCCAGGACCTTATTCTGGTGTCCTCTCCTCTCCTCTCCTCTCCTCTCCTCTCCTTTTTGCTTAGAAAAGCAGCTGATGATGTATTTTTACATATATAACTGACATATTACCTGATGGGACTGGATTTCCTGGGCACCTAGCTTTTGAGAACAATAATTTTAAAAATTGATACGTATCTGACATATGGGTTATACCATAAATAAACAATGATTATATGTAAGAAAGATTAAAATATTTGAAAATACTACATTTGTTTTACTTTAGCAAAAATAGGTCATGCCTTCATTTTTTATTAAGAATTTTCTTCTGTATAAAATAGACATGGTAGACCAAAGGTTTTACAAAAGCCTTTGATGTGGCAGAGTATAAGAAATTTTAAGTTTGCTATGATAAATTGAGGAATAGTCCACAAACTGAAAGATGAATAAAGAACTGGGTAACAGAAAAACGAAACAGGGTTATTCGAAGAGATTTGGGGCTGGTTGCAAGTTATTGATAGAATCCCTCCAGAATTAGCCTTTGAAATGATTGTATTTAATCTTTCCTTTAAAGATGTGACAAGTCCAAGGTATCAGTTGTGTCCTGCAGAGCTAATAAAGACATTTATTGGTGTAAGCAGCACACCAAACCAGTGCAGATCACTGTCTCCCTGCTCCCTTCATCATCAGGACATCCAGGGAAGGAGGAGATGAGACCAGTGAGGGAGCTCTGGCTTCAGCATGCAAGCAGATTTACCACTCTGTTAAACCCTCACACAGATACACACGGTGTGAGAGCAGCAGCATGGCTGGAGCCACCTCTATTGGCTCCAGATCGATCCTCTGCTTTCTCAGGGATCTGTGAAGAGACCTAAAGTCCCATTTCTTTTTAATTTGTTCCTTCCATGCCTCCAGTTCTTACATTTGCAAGATCTCTCTTATTCTTTAGATTTGACATACCATCGCATATTGTCGTGTTCTCTTGAGATGTTGTAACAACCCAACACACCTTGAGGCGGCCTTCTCGAGTCTTCCCATCTCCTGAGCAGGCACCTGCCTCTACATTTACAATTCTCTACAGAGACAGATTTTTAAAGAAAATGACACACCCCTGTTCAAGGGTATAACATCCTGTTCAAGTTATTTCACAGGGCACTTAC
The DNA here is from genome assembly GCA_026546715.1 of Gallinago undulata. Lineage (NCBI taxonomy): Eukaryota > Metazoa > Chordata > Aves > Charadriiformes > Scolopacidae > Gallinago > Gallinago undulata. Next base: position 37,711,155 of record JAOTQQ010000041.1, on the reverse strand, counting down.
AGGCAGGTGGAGGCTTTGCTGCCCCAATACTAGTAGAAAGAAGGCCCACTTCCCTATGGTGTATCTTCTTTCTTTGATTTTCTTCATAGATGCCTGAGGGCATTTAATGGGGATGAGAGCCAGAAGTAAAACCAGGGGGCATGCTCTTCTGTGGCAAGACAAAAAAAAAAAAAAGAAAAAAAAAAAAAGAAGAGATTCAGGCAAGCAGAAGGCCAGGTATAGCAACAACAGGCCTGGTCTAAGATGAGGGGATAGATCCAAGGGCCACAGGTTTCCAGGGCAAACATGGTAGCTTGCTGTACAACCATGATTATGGCTCCAGCTTTGTTCTAGCCTCCTCTGGATTAATCTGCTCTCTATTCCCGCTCTCCAGCCTCGACATGACTGACCTGAACTTGTCTTCAACAAAATCCCTGATCTCTTAATCTCCCCATTTTCCACCCTTTTTATCTTTTTCCTAAGGTTCCCGATAAACTTTACTGTTATCAACCAGATCTATTCTATCTAATCTCTCCAACATTTTATCTAATTTAACCTAAATGGTGCCCAGCAAACAACCTAAACTCACCTCCTAATTTGCCTCTGTCCCTCCTCGTAACACATACATCCTCAACTCCAAGAGGAATGTGACGAGGATTAGCAGTGCTTTTACGTTGAGAGATGAGCTCGCTGCTGGTCTGGGAACTTTAATTACAAAAAGCCTGAGCTCAACTAGGTTTAAGGCATTTTTTGGTGGGGATGGTGGGTTTTAGACAGCTGCATAAAGGAAATGATAATCATCAGTATCTGAGGGAAATGCAGACATCTCAGAGAGCAAGAGGGAAAGAGTTTTGTACACGTAAAAAACAAGAAGCATTTGGGGTTAAGGATCTCTACGCAGCTATCTCTAGCTGACTACTGAATTCAGATGTGAAGATGGTGCTAGCAATCTGGTGGTCAAGTGGGACAGCAGAATTTAGTGGAAGAGTGGCAGCGTAGAAGTTTTCAGCCTAAAATCTTTTATGCTGCTGATTTATGGAGGTGACGCCAGTGAGCAATGAGCACTGCAGGTAAAGCGGCACTTGGCTTTGCTGCTAGCTCGTATTCCACCCTCAGTTTAAGCTGTGTGTGGCCCATCCCTGGCTCCCAGCAGTCTCCCCATCCTCACGGTGGAGGCTCAGCGACGAGCGATAAGGGCTGGGCCAGATTTTCTCCTGGCAGGAGAATCCCCCAGCTTTCTCTTTGCAACGGCTGAAGGCTCCTTTACACAACCAGTCAAGTTCAAAGCACTTCATGCAAGGGCAAGGGTTTGCCTGAGCATTTTTTCAGGTAGTGGTTTTAGTTATGCATTTAAGTAATTGATAACTCAATGCAATATCTTACATAAAACTGGCCACAAGATTTACCCAGGAGCCAACACGGGCACGAAACGGGGCAGGAGTGGGTACAGAGGCAGTGCTGGCTAAGGGGTAGTATGGAAAGGACTGGCCGCACGACTCCAGCATGCCATTGTTAGATAAACACAAAGAAATGGCCAGGGGTTTGTGCCCACTGCTGTTTTCAGATTGCTAAAACACCTCCTGGCTATCCCTAAATACCTCACCGTTTAAAACCAGCAGCTCCCCTCCTCCATCCCCTTCCCTAAAGTGTAAAAATTATTCTGCATGGTAGAAATCACAGACACATTTTTCAACAATAACAGCAAAAATTCCCTTCCCCCCTTTTCTATAAAGAAAATACCAGAACTTCTAACACACAATTGGGAGCTTATAATAGGAGGCTATTAACGCAAAGCTAAATTTGGGGTATTTCAGAGAAGTTATTGTTATGTCTGTTGCTTGATTTGTGGCACATGTACAGTTGCAGTTCAAGTTTCCCTGGAGCTGCAAGAGAGGTCTGCACAAAATGCAGTGATAAATTTTGCAGTGGATACTAATATGCAGCGAGGGTTGGTTTAAAAACAGCAAGCCATCACTTCTAATCAAAGCTTGACACGTGTCCGGTTTTCTGAAATTAAAGTGAAAGGCAAGAATGGTTATTCATTGCACAATCCGGTCATATTTATTTGCATCTGTGTATTTGAAAATCCAAGTTTACATTTTTAAAGCTAAATAAAGTTGGCTTGTGACACTCATATTGTATCTATTACATATTTCACTTCAAAACCTCATCTCTCCTAAAGCCTCTTCAGTGTGCTTGAAGTAGCACAGCAAAAGAAAAGGAATTTTCAATTTAACTAGAGCACTGACATTCTGTTACACAATTCGATCTTGTCTATTTACCTGCTCTTAAAAAACACAAGACACTAAACAAAAAAAAAAGGCAAAAAAAAAAAAAAGCTGAATACATCCAGCCGGCAGTGCCATAGGTGTCTGAATGCATCTGTAGCTTCCCTCTCACTCATCAGTGTAATTGTTGTCATGTTATTCCATTTTTTGATTAGGCTGGTCCGCCAAGCTCCCAGCTTTTTCTGGCCAAACGTTCTTCTGCTGGTTGTCATGGTGACTGCATTGTTAGCAGGGAGAAAGGCTCTGTTGTCTGGCATTGTTCTGTTGTGCTTTAGGTAATGCACGAGGCATCACAAGTGAAGTGGATGGACCTTTTTTGCTCGGCATCATTGCCGAGTATTGAAAATCTCACATAAAAAAGGAGCAAATAGGCCCTGACCAAAGAAATAACCAAGTTCCTTTTTTTTTAAAAAAAAAAGAAAGTGCGCATTATTATAAAGAGGTAAACCAGTGCTGGTGATTAACTGAATAATCTAAGGAAATGCTATAGAAATTATATTTATTACAAGAACAATTGCCATGATTTGAATGTTTCTATACAATACTAACCATTTGGCAATTTAGTTTGAATATAGTTTTTAACTATTCATTGATTTCTCTCCAGCTTGCAATGTCACTTAACCCTGGATTCGATTTAGCTTAAAACACTACACTTTAGGAGGTGAGTGCAATAATGTGTTTTTTAACATTTAATCTATGAATATCTGCCTTTTGAAGTAAGCTCCCATAATTAGTTTATTACTTTTCATATCACATTTAGAGTATGTAATCACTGATTCTTCTCCCCCCACCCCACCCCAAAATGAGTTTTTGCTCCAATATTAATTAAACTATCTGAAGAAATTTCAAAACATCAGGCATTATTTACAGGTTTGACTTTGATATTCAGATAATTTCTCTAAGAGATGCCTCAGGAAAATGAGGGGAGAAGCCCTGAGAAAGTTCTTTGAAGAGCCTTAGCTTACTTATATGGATTGCCAGACAAGATACTGGCTTTAAATTTTGATTAATTAACAGTTTTTCAGTAGACATTTACACTTTGAAGATTGAAGGTAAACATAATGTAAATCCCAACTGCTTTAAAAAAATCAATAGTATATGGTTTGAGAGTCTCTGATTTTTAAACTGCGTTCAAATTCATCTGCTAATCCCATTTAGGGAAACCAGCAGAGTACCAGCATTTCTCTCCTGTCTTTCCAGGAGGAAAAACACCTTTCAGCAGAACCTGTCACTGGATGTCACCAAAGTTCCATGGATTTTCAGGCAAAACTGCACTAATTTATCAATAAAACTCAAGACTCTTAAAGAAAGTAAGCAAAAAATGAGTATTGCAGGTAGCCCAGCTTACCTGTAAAGTTGGCAGGGCCAAAAGCTATGATGAGCTCACCATCTTCACTGGAGCCACAGTGGTTCATGTGCCATGGCTTTCAACTGCACCATATCCCACATACATGGACTGATGCGGGATGTCCTCTGCTGACACAGGCAATAGCTGTTTCGAAAAACTGCACAGAGTGGCTTAAATTGGGTTGTGATACCTCTTAATGTGAATTTCCCCCATTGACATCTGTAAAATGAGAATGCCATTTTCCCCTTTCCTCCTTATTTAGCCAGAATTGTTTCTCTGGACCATTTATTGAGTCCAGCAGGGCTGGGACCATACTGCACCCTGTGTGCCTTCAACACTGGGGACTGCTGGTGGCACACACTTTACACCAGAAAGAAGTTTTTGCCTCTCAGGTGTTCGGCATCTCTACACGTCAGGCTGGGAATCCAAGAACAAAAAGTAGGAGATGCTGATATCCTTGCAGGGGAATCAATACAAGCACATAATCCAAGTTGTATCTCGTTGACCAATGCCAAAATAATTTAGGTGCAGGTGGAAAAAATAAAAATTTGCCACAGATATGAAACTTTTAAATAACTATTACTTGTAACAAAGAAATGGTTTGTCCTTGGGGGAAAAAAATTGTCCTATCATGGAGAGTCCACATGCTTTTAAAGCTTAAGAGTGGGGATTTCAAAATAACAAAATTACTTGGGCATCTGTGACTTCCCATGGCTTCCACAATGATTTCCCATAGGTATTACATCCCCAAATCCCTTATCATTTCTAGTTTTCTCAGAAATTTCTAATTTTCTCGGAAATAACTTTAAAAGCTAGAGAAATTGGTAGCCTTCATACAAGTTGCCATGGGACACTGAAGTACAGTGACTTGCTGACGTAGAGTTCGCCTTGGGGTCCAGCCGGCCCCGTGTCTCACAAGCGCTGGCTGGAGCAGGGTCTGGTGGTGGCAGCCATCCTTCCTTTCCCTGCTCCAACTCTGCGAGGTACCCTGGACACCCGCCTGGCACCGCCGGCACAGAAGACACACACACACACACACACACACACACACACACCCCTGAGAGCGGGTCAATCGGGATTTCTCAGGCTCGCCTACGTGCACACAGATTATTTACTCAGGCAGCAGAGGCAGGTCTGCACCCAGCCATGCAGCAGCTAATGCCAGCCTCATCTATGACAGAGGTATAATTCCTGCTAAATTCCTAATTCTCTTTTAATTCTGTGAAATTACTGTATACCCCTGTTCATTTCACCCTTAATAAATTCAGGAGAGCTTTTCCATAAGGGATAGCTTCAAAAACATTAAAATAGGACAATTGCTGTTTTTTGGAGAGCTCTATTGCAAGTGTATTGCCTTCTCAGCTGGAAAGGATGATTACTGATGTCTGAAAAAGGTACTTACAGCTTAGTACACAGTAAACATGTATTCTGTTTTTCTTTTGCTCTGTTAAACAATATAATACATAGCAAAAATCTACAGAAATAGCAATCAAAACAGACACACTTTAAGAAGAATCCCAATGCTTCTTAATTTGTACTTCATTCCTCCCATCAGCATTTCCACCCGCATTCATCACTGAATATTCATTCCTGCTTCTGCCTTTGGGTTGAGCGTGGCGGCAGCCCGGCAGAGTCACGCAGGTATTTCGGTGAAGGGGGTGACAAGACGTCCCTCCCCCATTCCTGCTGCAGCACAGGAGGGTCCCCAGCCCCTCTCTGGTTTGGGAGAGCCGAGCTCCCCACCAGCCCCCTTTCCCCTGCCTGATGCGCTGAGAGCTCCCCCTCCTGTTACAGTCAACCTTAACTGCAGTCGGCAGATTAATATTATTACCTCGTTTTAATTAATTCCTCTCCTCAATTCAAAAAAGCACATCTGGTGCTTTTCAGAGCCAGACAAAGCTTCTTTCCTCCCATCCTCTCCTGAACATCAATTAATAACTTGGCAACAAAAAGAAAATAAGAGTTTGTTCTGCATACCTAACAGTCACACGTGACAAAGAGAGAGAAAGGGGACTTGCTCCAGACAGGGATCAAGGAAAATGACAGAAATGCTAAATCTTCTGTGTTTCCGCACCTCAGCAGGGCTTATTAGGTCAGGCCACAGCTGTGGCTGTGCGCTTTCCAGACCAGGGGTGTCTCACATCTCTTTAACTTGAAGTGCGGGAAAAGCACTGTGTAGCTCTTCACACCCACCCAGGTAGGTGGTGAACACTTGGCTCCCATGCAATTGCTCAAGCCCCAGAAGGTGATTTCAGACCTTCCTGACAACACTTCATCCCTCAAACCCACAGTTCAGCTTCTAAATGAGAATGACTCCACCTGCAGAATTTCTAAAATCTCTCCTAATACATACAGAAAATGCATGGCTTCCTGAGCCCATAGCCCTACATGGCTCCATGCAAACAGAACACAGTGATCAGTGGGGCTGAAGATGATGAGGATGAAGACCGCTTGCCAGTGCACCAGAGCAGGTGGAACTCTCTTTGACTAGGGAGATGAAAAAAAGTTCAAAGGAGACTTTTTAATAAAAAAACCTGAGGGTGGAGTTTGGCATACAAAAGGACAAGAGCCTGTTGCGTCCATTTACACAATATTAAGAGGTGCAGGAATAAACTCTGGCTCTCTAGGTATGTCCTTACTGGCCCAGGGTCTCCCATCTGCAGGCCAAGGGGACAGCAAGTCCATAGGAGTGGGCACAGTTGAGCCCAGGAAGTGCCCAGCTGGCTGGCAGGATGGCTTGGCTGGCTCAGGCCATGCACTGAGTGGGGAGCCACTGGTGTTCTGCAAGCAAGAGGGCTGGTGGTCAGCAGAGCCTCCTCAAAACCACCCCCTTGGATGCCCATTCAAGCAAGGCTTGACATTCGCCACCGACTTCTGTGAGTGAGTGGTTCTTCTTTTCCGGCCTGACCTCAAGAAAGTTACTGATGCCAGAAAAAACACAAGAAACTTTTCAAGATGACAAACATCCACGATAAACAAGGAGTAATGTCACTGAAGCCCACGGAGTCAAAAACGACCGTGAGCTAAGAATTTAAGAATAAAATAGTTTTCAAAAAGAGAACTGCTGCCATATTGTTCTGGTTTTGTCTATAGGACCTGAGTTCATCACTTCTTGGAGAGACAGGCTTTGAAGTCACTGGCCTAACTAGCTTTCCTCTTTTTAACTTGACATTTCTGCAAACTGAGTATTTCAGGTTTGTGACTTACTTGGGAACTTGGATTTACCTCAGAATTTCTGGCTGATGATGCCTTTGTCCCAGCTTTGTAATGGCTACTTTCTTCCTTTCTTTCTCCATTTCATACTATTATATTCTCACTCTCATGTGCTTTCAGGTACAATTCCAAACTGAATGCCCAAATACCATGTAGCTATGCTTGATGGTGCTGGGTACACAAACAGCTGCATAACTAAAAAATCAAAACAGACATGAGAATGAGATGAAAAATGTATTTATGCACATTTTATATCAAACACAAACATATATTTTACATCAGATGGTAAAACTTCTTCTCAGAAGATGGAATTTTGCAAGACATAAGGTGAATTTCATTACAATTAAACCAGATCCAGAAAATAGCAGGGGGAAAATGGCCAGCTGCTGATAAACACAGATTTAAAAAGCGCAAAAATTAATTCAACTGTACCAAAACATGAGATCCAGAAAATTAGAAGTACATCCTCCCTTAAAATTTGCTTTAAAATTGCTATTTTATTTTTATTGTAGAACCAACTGTCACACAGAACAATATAGAGAAGGGCGCTATGTTAGCTAATCTGCCGTAATCCTTTCAACTCTTTGAAAGAACAACAAACGGTTGATAAGCGGGGTCAGGCTGGGGCGGGATTTCGATAGGAGACATCTAAGGAATGCCTAGGTGCTTCAGGAAGGGGATGTGGGTGATTTAGCAAGCTGGCTAAATCAGCAAGCTTGCTCTCCCCTCTACTTCAGTAATGAGCAAACGGAACAGACCATGCGCTGCAGAAAGGGTAACCTGTTGGGGGAGATAGATGTAATAACAAAAATCCCAATCGAGGCATTATTTTACCCTTTTATCAGGCAGTGGCTTTGAGTAACAGCAGCCCAGGTAAGTACATTTTGCCTTGCTGGCAAAACAATGGATAAAAAGATGGATAAACTGTTTCCCACATCCAGTCCTAAAATTTGCAGGATGTCGTCAGGTACTGTTAAGCCATAAACCGTGTTGTCAACCTATTGTCTCAATTCACTTCTCTCCCACAGACTTTGGACATATTAAAAATATATTTCTGCAAAGTGCACTTATAAATTGCAGCAATACCAGCTGCACCCATTACAGCTATCACCCATGTAAATTCTAGTTTGGTTTAAACATCTGATTATATATAATCACCAAAATATGGATATGTAATATCAGTAAATATTTTTAATTCAGCTGCCACAAACTTCTCATCTTAACTAAAAAATAAATGAGATAAGAATTATTTTATAAGTACGTACCTTGCACTTCTGAAATATTATAGGCTGTGCTGGCAAAAACAACCACCCTCCAAGAAAACATTTCATTGAAAAGTCAATATCTGCGGGTTACTAAAAGAAATGTAGCAGTTTCAATGAAAAGAGTAAAAGCCTCTCTCTCAGACCTCATTTCATGCTTTTTTGTTTCCACTGAGCATATTTTAAGAACTAATCAGCCTTATAAAAGGTACCACTGTTAATCTACTGTTTGTCTTCGTCTTCACTGCAGCTGCTTAGTAGATAGAGAGCAAACAAAACCAGAATTAAGGTCATTCCATTTAAATCCTTCAGAGTGGAAGACAAGGACTAAATTATTGCTGAGAATTACGTGAAGGAAAAGCCCAGGATAAGATAACTATTGTTTATTATTTGCCAAGCCCATAGTGGCACTGCATTTACATATTTGTGAAGGGATTACATTAACATTTTGTGAGATTAATTGGTAGCATGGGGAGATTCTCTGATATACTGTCCACACAATTTAAAAGTATGCTCTCGTGCTTTCAAAGACCATACGTGGTACATATGGCCAGTGAGAAATAACCCAATCCTACCGGCTTCCAATCAGTTGTCATGCCTGAAATGCAATGACATATTTTCACATAAATAAAACAGAAACAACATTATTATATTTCATCATACAGCACAGGTCTGAATCACACAGGACCATAGTAAAGACCTTAATGGATGATTTTGCTTTCCTTCATGAAACACCTTCAACCTGTATTTTCCCTTCTTTAAGGCAGAAGGAGCAGTAGCACAAAAGATCTCTTTTATGTTAATAACAGGAAATCATTTCACTGTAGTCAAATATGAGTAGAAAATGAGTGGTCAAATGAGTAGAAAATCTTTTGGCCATCAAAAATCCACAAGCTTTTCCTCCAAACTAGGAAATATTCCCTGGGAGCTACTCTATAAATAATACATAGTGGGTTTTAGTGTAATCTTTAGTATGAGAACATGCTTTCTTTAGAGCCAACAGTAATACCACTTCAAGAAGGAAATGCTGTGTGAAGAGAGGATCTTGCAGTTCTCTCCCACTTTAAAATCAAGTACATTGGCTCCACGGTATCTCCAGCCCCCTGGAGCCTGATGGCTACAAGGTATGAGTCAGCTCCACCACTCTGACCTCTCAAGAGGTGGAGAGGTATGTCCCAGTTTAGTACCCCGTGCTGGCTCAGGCTTCCTGCACTCAGCCTCCGTGAGGCTCACTCGACACCGAGAATGGCCAGAAATTAAATATTGGCACTAGGTATTCACAAAGAGAACAAAAGGAAGGGGGGCATTTCAGGTGGCCGGAGCAGGACCCCCGCCTACGTGTTGTGCAGGTGCAGGACGAGATGCTCATGGCGTTGTGATCTGAGCTAGGGAAAGCTGTGTGCTCTAGCGAGAGCTAACTGCTCACACCAACACAAAGTTTGCATCTTTCTTTTTTCGAGCAATAGTTTTGATGGGAGATAAGTCCCAAACACCGCAGCACTGCTCTGTGGATTTCCAGATGGCTTAGAAAGTCCTCCTTTCCCTCATCTCATCCTTCCACCCTCTCTCCCTCCCTTCTCCTCTCTATACACAAGACTTTTTTGCTTATCCTGTTCTGTTTGGTCTCCCAAACCTCCTTCCCCCAGCCTGATTTTACCCATCCAAGCCAAGTTGGGAACGAAGGGCATTCATTTAACCACAGGCACTCATTGCCTGCTGCGGATGGGCTGTGTGAGCAGTGACAGCAGGCTGGCAGGAGAGGGAACCCAGAGCAGAGATGTGACCCCACCAGGGCACCAGGGTATAACCACGCCATTCGGACTCGCTGTGTTTCCCAGCCACGCGAGTGATCCCTTCAGCTCGCTAGGAACCAGCAAAGCTTTGTGAGGGGGGTTTGCATCAGCCCCTCAGGTAGCTGAAGAGCACACTGAGTCAGTTAGACCATGCTCATTAAGTCACATCCCTTCTTCTTCTAACCATTCACCTGCACACGTTTAATTTTTTACAGCTCTCCTGGTCTGCAATAGCAGTAAACTGATGAAATGCAACAGAAGATGAAAAGTAGGTGGGCCATAAATCTTTCAAGTGTCAATAAATCACTGGTACTAGTGGAATTTCTAGGAATATCTGCAAATAGAAGATTCAGGGAGAAGCAAGAATAAAAATATTTTTTTCTCCCTTTTCTAAGGAGTACAAAAAGAAAAATACGGCTTTATGTTGTACTTTTCTCTGTGGAATATGCCTGTCTGTATTGGGAAACCTAACCTATATCTACATTCTCCATACAAAATACTATTTGTTTATCCATTTAGGACATACACAGCTAAAGACTTTCGCCAAGGAAATAATGGCCATATACAATCAACTATTGGGTATAATAACGCTGAAGATAACAGTCATTACTAGAGTCACTGAAGAAACACATAAAAATTCTAAAGCTGCCAGAGGTGACATCTGCAAATAATGTCACTTGCATTCTTACATCTCTGAAGCATATTTTGAAACACTTACACAAAAATGCCACTAACATAATTCACCACAGAAATGTTACAGGGATGCTAGGACTTTACAAAAAACAGCTAGAAATGCATAATAGCATGAAAATATTTTTCTTTATGTGCATATACAAATGCAAAAAAAACCCCAACAACCCTTCTGAGCCACATGCTGAAAGCAGTCTGAATGTATCTTAATGAAGAAAATCCCCAAACCCACAAACCCATGATAATTTTTATAATATTGGAAATCTAACTTTAGCTCAGGATTTAACACCCTCTGTATCTGAAAATGCGTGAGCACACGTGCCTGTATTTTCTTGTATGTACAGAAGTCCAGAAATCCTTCCCCCCTTGTTCCCTGATGCTGTTACCGTCTTGTTTATTGTTGTAATCATCTGCAATCATGACATTTGTGTGCCATTTCAAGTACTAAAGTAGGAAGAAGACACCGAGCTCTGAGCTCTTCCTCTGCCTACAGCTGACTCGGTGGGCCAGAAGGGAGCAGGAATGGAGATCAACAAAAAGTCCTAAGAGAGAGAGAAGCGCAAATGGGGAAAGGCAATGTTGATTCTAGCCCTAATTTGTTGGAAAGCATTAATCAAGAAACAAATCACCAGTAGATGTACGTCTTCTAATGCACTGCAGGCATTTCTGTCAGCAAGACACTGGCCATGCTAGCAACTGCCAGATCCTACAGGCTTGAACTTTAATTGTCAAATAATGGTGTATTAAGTCTATAGCTCACAGCATTAACAGCAAACTTGGGAAAAAAAATGTAGCACAACACAAAAGCTAGTTGCCCAGTTTAATGACATTAAAAAAAAATACATTATATGGCAACAAAATCATAAATGGCTTTATGTATCAATTGTAAAACACTCGCTTGTGTTTTACTGTTTTACCAAAGCTGGTCAAGTAGTTGGGATCAAAAAGAAAAGGCAGAGAAGGATCATATTCAGGTTATGATTATAGTTAGGAACTAAAAAGTTATTTATTTGGAAATGTTAGTCTCTTGAAAGGAAGTTTCATAGAGGTTGAATTAAATAATTTATCTGACATAAAGAAGGCATTATGCTTGCAACATGTAAATATTGACTGACTTAGCTAATGAGTGGCTGTGTATAAACAGCCTCCTTTTTTATTTCAACTGGAGTCTAGAGCAGACAGCTTTGTATATTTTACAGTCTCTTGTACCTGAGCCAACAATTGATAGTGCAGGAGATCAAAGCCTTGATACAGAGATGCCAAGCAATTTGTGTATAAATGTGCTCCTCAAAAGGCGATAAGAGCACAAAAGAAGTTTTAAGATACTTTCACCATGATTTAAATGGTAAATAGCTAATTACTCTGATGAGCTGTATTAAAGTTGTACCCAATACTGAAAATGTACCAAGGGAGAAGTTCAAAAAATGCTTCCTATTTTTTTCCACAAGATTTGTAAATGAGAAGGTATTTTACATTAAAAGCAGCCACAATTCCTTCTGTTCTCAAAAGGAATGTTTCATTTAACTTCTTAATTATTTCTTCAGATTTTATGTAATGTGCTAGGACATAATTCTGTCTGCATAATTTAACTGAGATATTTAAGGAGATGAGTAAGAAAAAATGCTTCCCATGGCCATAAGAGATGCTCACTAGTAATGTCTGCTCAATTGAAGTCATTATTATCACATTAAAGTCATTATTGACACATGGAGTGATAACATTTAGTCCGAGATTGAGGTTTTTCATGGTTTCTGTTATAGTGCTTAATTTATGAGCAGGCTGAGCATGCTATGCTATATCATTGTATAAAGAAAAGTTGGTTAAAAGTATAAAAGCAGTAAGATATATTTTACAACCAGCTTGCTGGGACTGTAGAACTATAGGAAGTGTTGCTCTACAATGCCTTCAGTAATTTGAAAAACTCTACAGATTATGTTTTGATTCCTATATATTGCTTGAAGGGTTAAATGATGGGCACGAGTATTTTCTACTGGTATACCAAAGTACTTGGCTTCTTCACTTTTTATTATGCAATAAAAGACAACAAGTGAGAAGTACATATGTAACGCTCACTATGGCTCTTGGAAACGAACATTATAACCTTACTTGACTTGTTTTCCCACACTGTATCAACAAAATTAGCTAGAACAAAAGGGAAAGGTGAATAACATCTGAACAACAGACACTTATTTACTGCTGTGTAGCACCAGGAGGCACACAGGCTGGAGAGGAACTGAGAGAGAAAGCACCTCTCCATGCAGGTGTATATTTAAAAAAAAAACACAGCAAAAGTAGCATCTTGCACTAATTCTGCTCAGTTACAAATGATGCAAAGCAGCAGTCTACCAAACCCACAATTGAGTCCAGGGGCTACTTGTGTCTGAATGAGTTCTGTGATGATTTTTAATAGGGAGGTGTTTTTTAACAATACACTCCATGCTGTGTGGCTAACTATTTCTGTATTGTAAGATCAGCCTGGGGGGCAAGAAGCAGCCAGGGTATGACACTCAGCCGGCGTCTGCAACGCTGTTAGCAAAAGCAAAGAGCACTGGCTGCAGCAAGGCAGGAGAGGACCAGGCAGGGGTGGGTGAGTCCTTTCTCTGCCCAGGTATGTGTGGTGTGTGCATGCGTGTGTGCGTGTGCGTGCACAACAGTGTGAAGAGAGCGTTGTAGTGTCTGGAAATACACCTGCTCCAGCTTTAACCCACCTAGCTCCAGCAGTGAAAGCAGTGCAAGTATGCAATCCAGCAGCCAGGGCACATCCCAGACCCCAGCGACAGCACCGCGCCGGGTGCCTCTCACTTGGCTCATACCTCTACACTTTCCCTGTGCTTTGGGGGACTTTTCTCCCCAGTCACAGCTTATTTTACCTAGACGTAATGACACAGGCCTAGAAAATGAATTTTAAGATTTTTTTTCCCCATTCACTCTAATTCAAAATGTTGCATTAATTAGAAATAAATACTGAGTGGGTACAAATCCCTTTACTGCTATACCTATAAATAGCTGTGCTCACATTTATTGCACTGCAATACAATCCCAGGCCAGCAATAGTTGAGAAATTAAACAAATATCATCAATCATAAAACTAACAGCAATCCAGAACTGGGGTTTTGCCGCCAGTCAAACCTAGGTTTGACCCAGGAGGGTGACCCTGGTAAGGTACCCTCAGATTTCCAGGCAGAAAGCACTACAACAGAGCCAGGCACAACCCCATACTGTTACTGCTACAGGACTATTTTCCAGCTCTCACCAAGGAAAGACAAAGCCCTAAGGCAAAAGGGGGAACGGGATGAGGACCTCATGTGACAGCGTAGGTATCACAATGGGGATGCGGGATGCTTTCCACAGGTAAGGCACATATCCCCGCTGGGAGGACAGGTTTCACACAGCAGCCTGAGCTCAGAGCAGCCTGCAGCCTCCGGCTCCAGCACAGCAAAACAAACCTGACACTGTGCATGGATCCAAGGCAGCCGTTTTGTTCTTCCCTGCCACAGCCACAGGGAGAGGCTTCACCCCTCCTCTGCCTTCTCCGGTTCCTATGCTCCCTTCTGCCGCCTGGCTCTGGGAGCCTCAGTGGTGCTGGGGCTGCTGCGGGAGTGATGCACACAATTCATGAGGGCACAACCCCGCACACAAACACACGGAGTCTCTCCTGCTGCTGCAAGGTGAGGATTTTTTATTTCCTTTGTTTCCTTTGGAAGCTCTCTATTTCTTGGGGAGACTTGGAATGTCCTTTGTTCCTCTTGAAGAGGAAAGGAGACCCAATGGGTTTAAAGTAATGGCAGTTATACAAAAAAAAAAAACAAACCCACAACCCAATCTATTAACGTCTCAGATTCAGGGTATACTCAGTCCTTGGCCTCAGCAGTGCCTGCACACTCAGATGCACTTAGAAAATCCCCCAATAAAATAAAAGTGAATAATAGATCCAGGTCTAACATTTCTTATTGGATTTTCTGGACAAACTGAAAAGGGGTGGACGCAAGACCTGGGACTTAGAGAGATTTGCATTTATCTGATTCAAGGGTGGGTGCGTGGCAGTGAAAAAAAGGACGATAAATATGTCTTAGAGCAAAAGAACTAAATAGGTTGTACTTATTTAGCTAACCAGAGGGGGCAGATACCACGGGGTAACTTCATCACAGTCTACAAGTGTAGAAATCAAAAATGTAATAAAGATCTCTGCAGTCTTCCAAGGAAAGGTACAACAAGATCCAACTGCTGGAATTTGGACCAAGGCAAATTCCAGCTTGAAATAATGCATGGCACTTTTGTAACGATGCTAAGTAGTCACTGGAACACTTTTCTGAGGACAATGGCAGCTCTCTGAGAATTATAAAATCAAGTTTAACTGTGCTTTCTTGGGAATATGTTCGATTTCCAACTAGGTGTCACTCAGAGGAGCTCTACAGCAGCTCTGTGCTAAGCAGGCAGGATTTCATGCCTTAGGTCCCACTACAACTTGTCCCATCCTCGCCACAGATCTCCTTTTCACTTGTCACATTATAAGAGAACACAGGGGTGTGATGCAGGTACACACACAATTATTACCCCTTCTCTCCATGTCTCCTAGTTCCACAGACCATAAACGAGAAGGAACCATATTTCCAGTTGAGGGTTCCTTCTCCATGGGAAAGAAAACCTAAAAGAAGCTGCTTCTCTAGAACTTTTTCTGTAGTACTGTGCCATGTGGTGAACACAGTCATGCAAATAACATGCAAACAAGCATAAATGGTCACATACCATGCTGAATACTGTCCACATAAATCTGATCATTTCCACACCACATATTTTTTGAAGGCACTTAGAAAAATGCTGGTACTTGAGTGCTGCAATTTATACTATTTCTAGAATGCATCCAAAGCCCAGTTTTCCTGGCACTATTTTCACATTGTCAATATTTGATCACTTTCTTTTACCCCTTTCCATGAACTATTGCTACCTACATGAAACAACAATTTTCATCCACCATTGCAATGTCCTCTGAGACCCCTGACATCAAGGACCTTTACATTTATGATGTGCAGAATATTTCCTGGTTATTTATGGTCCAGGGCTGACATTTGTTACACAGAGATTCATGCTTTACCAGATTTTAAACCAGCTCATGAAGTGCTGTTACCTCCCTAACCTAGTGACTGTCTGGAAATGGAACTGGAAATTGACTATGGAAATACATGAAAATTCCAAGCATAACAAGAGTTCCCCACTTTCCTGTAATTAGGGTTTGCCAATCTAAAGAAATAAAATTTCTTCTTGTCACCCACAGCTTGATTAATCATTAATCACCAAGTATGATTTAGCGATCAAATAATTCATTGTTTTAACACAGAATGGCAAAAACACAATAAATTTGCAAAAACTAAATAAACTATGCTTTCAAAAAATTCTCATAAGTTTATGATCATTTTTCTTACCTGTTTTAACATCTTGGAAGCTCCTGATTCTGACTAATTATTCTTCAAACTCTGACAGGCAAGTCTTGGAAAATTCTCAAAGTTGTATATTTCCTGTTTCTTACTGTTTAAGAAGATTGCCACAGCTGTTTCAAACAGGTTGCCACAGAAAAATACTCCTTCCACCCTCTGTCTTCCTGTTCATCAATATCTCATTTTCTGTGGCTGGTCCCAGGAAACCATATGTCCATGCAGAGGCTTAAGCAATTTTAAATTATTTATCCACCCTCAAGGTACCTGGCTTCACATTTTTTAGCTGTATAGGTCTCTATTAGTAGATCCTCAGCTTTCAGATGTACAACTTCTTTAGCTTGTTCCTCAGCCTTAAGGACAGAATGGCAGTTGTTAATCACATATATGTCCAACATGACAGACAACAAAAAAATATTTAAAACATCTGTAGATGGTGAAGGCAAGTGAGGTACTTGATCTGGGGTCTTTCCCTCTCCTCTCCTGTTTGTTGAAGGGATGCAAACACTGTGTCTGCACTGTGCCACCCATTCCCTGCAGCCCTCCTGTGCCCCCACCTAACCACCCTGCAGCCACCCTCGCCTGCTCGTGGGCAAACTGCCCAGGTCCTTCCAAGGAGGACCCCAAGCAGTGCTCATGGCATGGGTAGCTTCCTGATCTGCACCCGCAAAGACTAAGCCTGGGGCTGCTCCCAGAGGGAGGCAGAGGAGAGGGTACAGGCACAAGCATCTCTGAAACCCTGGCTGAAGGGCCAGGGGTTACCCCAGCCCCTGAAGGGTCCATCACATCCAAAGAAGATAAGCCTGTAATACTTGAAAATCTGCTTTTTTGATGAAGTGATGTATTGCTTAGCAGACAATTACAGTTTATGCAGATTGAACACCAGAATGTGCTTCTGCTAGGATTTCACCACAGTCTGACATTTTCCACTGTCTGTAGATTTGATGATGTGGTTGAGTTACATTACCTTTGAAATTATTAACTTGTCCATTACACAGGTAGTAATTTACACCCCCTGCTAATTCACAGAGGCCAAGCTTTATCTGACTTTCAATTTCTCAATAATTTGGAATCAAGCCAAACCTAACTTTGACTTCTGATCTTGACCCCACATCTTACTAGTCCTAGAAAGAGTTATTCCTGAAACTATCATCCACATATTTTGGAGGCTAATATCCTATTTTTCTTTAACAATTTTTCTATTGAAAAGTCTATTCATTCTTTTCAGACAGTGCACATTCAAACAATAGGATATAGGTGCATGAGGTGCATCTATATTAGACATTGAGTGATAAAGTTTTTTTTTCTGAGCACTCAAATAGCTGATCTGCTATGATCGCATGTTTCTGCATCCGTATCTGTGGGTCTCACTGCATGAGAGACAAAATGGGTAACTCCAAAATTAATATAATCATGTCATAATAAATACCTTAAGAATCTTGTGCACACCACCACTATCAAGGGGAGTCTGCCTTTCTCCAACCTCTTGGATTTTTTTTGGTGGGGGGCAGTAAATCAATACTTTTTTAAATTATTCTTTCACATACAGATATTCTTGCATCCCAATCCTCCCCCACTCCCCAAAAATAAACCAACCAAAAAAACTACCAAATGCAAGCTGTAGCATCCCATTTAGCAATAACAATAAGGATTTCTAATGTGGTGATATGTAAAGCCTAGATTTGGGGTAGATTCCATTGGAGTGGAGATACTTACTTCTTTTATATAGCCTTTTGCTATTTCTTGCCAGAGTGCCTAACTCCATCTCAGCTGAAACCATGACAAAGTATCTATGTTGTTCCCACAGAAATGACAAAGTGTCATATCAGGCCATTTTAGATCCCACACTGTTCTGTAACACCAGATCCACAACTCTTAATTCTTTAATTATTCTAATATTTACACATTACTGCAAGAAATCTCCCCAAAGGCTAAAGCAACAGTAAGAACAAAACTCTATCCAGTGGCAGACAAATAGGCCAGATGTTGAGGACAGGTCCTGTGAGCACACTATTGCAAGCACTTTCCAACCAGGGAGACAGAAACTGCCCACATGACACGAAGGGCGAGTAGAAATGAAATCAATAGTCACCTCCTCTACCCTGTCATAACACACCAGCTGGCTATAAATCACCAGCTGACTAGACTCTGCAAAGAGTTAATTTAGAAAGAGCTTGAAGATTTATGGGTTTTATCATTACTCTCGCTATCTGTATATTAAGTATTAAGTATACACGTTCTTCCAGCATATTCAGGCATTAGTTATCCTTTTAATTATACTTGACCAAAAGTAAAAATCTCTCTTTCATCATCCAACCTGAGACTGCAGATATCAAGAGTCAGAAGGAAAAAGAAAGATGCCTCATACTATAACACCTTCAGTTACTGCATCAAATAAGTCTTATTACTCCAGGACCAAATAGGGGATATGAAAAGGAGATTAAAAAACACCCTTTAAAATTTAAGAACGCTAAATTAAGAACCTGAAGATCTGCAAAAGGTGAATTTCCATATTGTTAAGGCACTCTACAAGTTGTCAGTAGTCCTAGCAATCGGAATACTTACTGGGAAATGTCTCTTTTCTAATTTTCCTGTGAAATTAAAGGAAGAAATAATCAAAGATCATTAGAAAATACAAAGTAAACACTGATATTAATTTAAACATTTCTAACCACAGTGAAAGATGCTCTGCTTTTATTGTGTAAAGCATAGAAGCACCATACCATGGTTTGACATTTTAAAATAAATATTTTCAAAGAAAAATGCTAAAAATATCCCTTTCCTATATTTACATGTCCAATTCAACCCTAGATAACCACTAAAACATAAATTCCGATTGCAATCTGGTTACAATGCACACCAAGCACAAAAGGCTTCTAATGATCTTTGATTAGTTCTTTATTAAATTCATCAAGAGAGCAAAGAAAATTTAATAATCTTCACCATTTGTCATCTTTCTGATTACAGTTTTGATTAGAACTTTCAGCTTTTATTTTCTTCTTTTCTAGTCATTGCTATTACTGTGATAGTGCTTCTTTCCTCCAGTTTAAGAAGAATGAGATAGGGCAAATGAAACAAATTTGCAACTCTGGTTATGTATTTAACTAGGTGTGCTCTTACCCTGAAAAAGCCCAGCTAAGAATATGAGATCTTAAAAATGCAAAATAGCCCTTCATGTAACATCTCCACATTCATACCATAAAAGATTTCATAGTCTCAGGTAAATAATAACTTGCTTAGCTAACCAGATACTTTAAAAATAATCTACACACAGATCTCTCTAGAAGAAAAAGATGTTCCAACATTTGAAGAGGAATTTTCATTTTAGAAATGTTCATAAATTTATTCAACTATTTTAGTGTTCAGTGTTATGATTCACTTATTTAATACAAACAATTAAAAAGATGCTTTACTGTGCATTAGATAACCTCATCAATAAAAATCTGGAAAGAAACAAAATGAAATAATCTAACTAGATGAAACAATTTTCACAACACAACATATACTGTGTCAGACAAAAATGTGTGCATTTCGGTCTCTGCTGCTTAAGGCAGGCCCTGGTTCTCTGGGAAGAGCTAAGGGAGTTGCAGCTTTCTTATTTGCAAGGATTACTGCACAAAAACCTGCAGCAGTGAGTGCTGTTTTCATCAGCACGCAAAGGACGCATTAAATAGTCACTGGATAAAATTCTGAAACAGCCCTGAACCAAGGGATGAAGTCGGGAAGCCCATCTTTTGCAGGTGGACATCCCAAGCACTGGACTGAAGAGCTGTCTTTTCTCTCCATTCTTCCTTTCCCAGTCCAAGGAACATTTAGATTTTCCTACAGAACTGAACATCTCAGAGGACGTAGAAAGTTTGTGCTGTCCTCCCCCACTCCTTGTATGGACTGACAGCTGTGCACATCAGAAAACGGGGTTTGAGCTCCCTTGGGCAGAGGACAGACCTGAGTCCAAACTGTGGCTCCTGACATCTGTGTGTGTATAGGAGGCATTTTTTTTTTTTTTTATAATTACGAGAAACAAGGGAGAAAAAAAGGATACCAGCCTTGTTCCAAGGTCATTGAACACAGAGCGTGTGCTGTTGTATGGACTTTGCAATAGACGTCAGAATTTCAGACTTGGCGATATTGGAGCAGTAGCTGCTTCTGTGCCTGGGGAAAATGTTAGAAAAACAGTAAATAACCCACTACGGGATGAAACTCTCATTTCTACCAGGAGAAGGTCTCTGCCCAAGTACTTGAAGCCTTCGCCTGTACAGAGCCTCATATCCCAGGTGTACTGAGCTTTCCCAGCTTGATCGGCCACTTCCCTCATCAACAACCAGCCTTCCTCAACACGCGAGTGAGGAGAATTGTTTAATTGGAATAACCACAGGAGGTTTTTAAAGGGTTCACAACTATGGTGAGCTAAAGGACCTCTCTTTTAGTGCAGGCAAAGTGACTCCATCTGAAAGCTAAAGGAAGAACATCTCCACTTCCCAACTCCCAGGAACATATTTAATTTATATACTTCTACCAGTTGTGTACAATATAGGAATCTCAACCTTTTTGCTTGTTACTAATACACCTTTTTCTCTCCAAGATGCTACTTACTAATTTTGCCTGGTTTTATCTCTTCTAAATCCTTAAGCTAGCAGCTTCTCACTACAAATTAGCCTTACACTAAAAAGCAATTTGTATTCAAACATATGTGAAATCCTGGACTTTTATAATAAAAAAAAAATAAAGGTTGATCATCTTGTTTGGTTTTTGTTTTTTTTCTGCGTTTCAGCGTGGTTTTTAATGTTATGTCATTATAGAAACTGTTCTACGAAAACAAAATGCTTATTGTGATGTTTATAATTTGCCTTATTATAATTCAACTGAATGTTAAGCTCTGTATTTTTCAAATCTTTGCATTTCCAAGTACATAAATGAGCACTTTCCCTAGCTAATTGGAGTCCTTTTTCTTCCTCACAGGCTGTCTACAATCTCTTAAATGCTCCAAACAATTATGTGATGTCGCAAATGCAAGACATTATATTGGAGCTTTCCCTTGTGTGTAGTGATGTATTTGTCATGTGGCCCCAGAGACAGCAATCATTTGTATCATGCTTGGCTTAATAGTAGTAGCAAGGGAAAAAACGAGGAGAAGGAATAGAAATAACAGAGAAATTCAACATTGGCGTTTAGAGTAAAATCTAGACATGTTTTCACTGCAGAAGATGCATGATGTGATGTTGTCACTAGGATATTAAAGGTTGCATTTTTTAAATAAAACTTTACAGTTAGCATGAAAAGAATAATCTTCAGCACAGAGAACTTGCTGAGAGCCAGAAATAGCAAAATCTGCAGAGGAGCTGATAGCATCGTTGAGAAGAAGTCAAAGTTTTACACCTCCTAACTGCTCTTTATTAGAAAATGACTTATTCAATATAAAATAGGTTTTCAAAATGATGATGGTATTAATCAACTTGTTAGCAGAGAAAGTATTGAAATAACTTCACGGTTGGCATAGCTAGTTGTCAGATCAGCTCTCCCTTTCATAGGCACTTGTTATAACAGGCAGGGGGCTAACCCTCTCAGACATGGAGCTAATCAGTCCTTGAAAGTCACTTCATCCAGTGGAGTGGAATAATGTACTCTAGCGTCGTTTGTCCACCTCTACCATTTGGAGCGATGGTATTTAGATTGTCCATTTTTGCCTCATCAGCTTCCATTTCAAAGAATTATAATTTTTTTCAACGGTATCAGAATGTCAGGTTAAATGTATTGTCCCAAACTATCTGCTTTACAGCCGGCATTGTTAAGGTCGGTCCGTGGATATATACTAAGATACAGAAGAAGCAGCGGCACAGCTGGAAAGGCTATTCTTTAAGCTTGATTAAGTTCTCACAAAAAAAAAAGAGCCTGGGCAAGAAGTAAGATCACAATTGATGACAAAGAACAATATTTCCAGCAAAGAGTTAACTTAATCAACTTACTGAACTGCAGGGTCCATTTACAATTGCCGCGCAGATGCCGGCAGCGTTCTGGGCACGCGTGCCTGCCCACCCTGTGCAAACAGCTGTTCTTTGTCTCATTTTGCAATATTTGTTACTGCCCTCCCCAAAACGACCAGCCACTTTCCCCGCCTGCAAGGATTCTTTTCCCTGAGTCTGGACGGAGCCTAATTGAACATGAATAGATTCCCTGGCCCCAAACAAGATCACTGAACTTGGAGAAGAGAAAAGCTGACAGGCAAGGACAATATAAAACTTTTCTTTGCTACTGGCTTTTCCTTGCTGTCACTCAGTGCTATCAGCAAATTATCAGAAAGAAAGGTGTTTTATGAAAGAGGTTCCTCTTTTTCCTAGCCCCTGGATATTCCCTTTTGGGAAATTCCCCAGGTTTCTATTTCTTGTACAACATATAAACTCAATCTTTTTGGCACTTTGGGGCTTTAGTACTGTTACTGAGCCCTTTAGAGTAGCTTCACAATTTAAGCACCTCTCAGTCAAAAATATCAGCTTTCTTCTAATAGTCTTTCAGACTTTTTGCAAGTGCATTGGATCTAGTGAACTGTGTATTAACACGAACAAGTGGAAATGTCTCTAGCAAATTGTTCTTCTCGCTGAACTTTCCCAAATGTTTCATTACTCAATTAACCATGATTTAAATTAATCAGAAAATCCAGGAAATGAATAAAAGTAGGACTAGACTAAACATTTGATTATGTTGTACACAGAATTCATCTATTCACTGAAATCCTCTTAGTGTGATAACCCCACTCTTCTGATTACAATTATTTCATTTATGTGGTGAATGTGTTTTGTCTTGTTCTAATACTGGGTGTTATTTCAAGAGAATTTTTCCTCCTGTCTGGAGAAGCCTGGAATCAATAAGGGAATAGACACCTTTTGAAATTTGTTCACCCAAATGCATTAATACAAAAAGCACCCAGATATATTCCTCTTTTTAACACTGTAGCAGCATGCAAGTGCCTACGTGCGTCTCCCGGTTGTGGGCGCATCCTTCGTGCCCGTGCAGCTATAATGTGTCTGCTAGATGGCCACCACAGGGCTTCCAGTGTCTCCGGCTGTCGCTCTGTCTCTTCCAGTGACTCCCCCTATCTACAAAAGATCATGAAAATCAATTTTATTTTGCATAAATGATTGTCATTTAAATATCAATAGCACAAAAACCAGCGCATGGATTTAAGAGAGAACATCTCCTGCCTGGAGCTGGGAAGAGTGTGGGTCTTGCTGCTCTACTGAGGGGGAATATTGATGCAAGCAGGATGTTTTCAAGGGGGTGGCTGTTTGCACTGCTTGGGCCACAGGGTCAAAAAACCCTGCTCAATTAGCTTTATCTTTTGGCATCGTCACTGCTGTTGTTTGTAATCACAGCACATAACATACCCATTTCCTGACCAAACAGCTGAAGCAGAAAGCAAGTTAATCTCACAACCATGGCAATTTATTATGTACATTTTTCTCTTTTGATTCAATAAGAGTTTCTTCTTTATCTTGAAAATTTTGGTCTTGTATTGGAAAACAAGGAGCTTTACTTTAGTAAAATAAGTTAAAAAAAATTAATCCCCCCCCCCATCAACATTCCCTGTAAACACAAAAACTTTCCACAGACGTTTTATAACTGAAACCAATTCATTTAGTTTTATGATATTTAATTCACTTACTTTCATGACACTCATCACAGCATACATAACACAGGTCCTACAGCAGCTCTACTGCAAGGTCTGATAAAGCATCCTACAGGGCTTGGTCTTCTGCTCTCCCAGCCAGGTGGCATAAGGAAAAGTCACTACATCATTACTGTGAAGAGCAAATGGGCAGGTGGGAGAGAAAAAGTGTAACCATCCCAGGTTATATTTGTTGCTTCCCTTCAGGAATGGATTTTGCTACCATTGGCTTGAATAGAGAAAAGAGTTGTATTTCTTCCTAACCTTCTCCGTGTAGTTACAAATTGTGTTACTTGAAAGGCTAACTCAAGACCTTGGCATTGTAATGAGAGTAATAATGAATAATGGCACTTATGTGCAGTAAATTAGGCCCTTGCCAATAAACATCCTTTTTACCCAGATGCTTACTTTCTTGAATTTCATAACAAATCAAAAATAATCTATGTGGAAGAGGATGCAAAATTAACTTAAGCAAAAGAGTAACTGCGATGTTCAGAAGCTACTTGGTAATAATCAACTTAATTAAACATACCTTAATAAATCAGAATTATGAAAATAGAGCAATTTAATTTAAATAGTTATCACACCACAAATTGCAACAGTGAAAAAGACAAATGGCTGCAGATAATGAATTTTGTTGTTCTTAAATATGCCACATGATCACAGATTTACTTAGATACAGTTTGTGTTCTTTTTTTTATGCTTTTGTTACTATCTTGCCAGATTTTCTTTTTGTACTTTGAGCAGACTCTTGACTGCTACTTTTCTTTGTTATTATACGTATTCCCCCTACAAGAGTAACCCCGCTAAAATCAAGTTAGTACTTCTGCAAACAAGTCTGTAAGCAACTGTTCACTGAATCACCTATTTTACACTTACATGAAAGAACAAATTGATGCTTAATCAGTTTATAGGAATAATTGGTGCTTCAAAGGGTAGCTAGGGACCTTTCTTCAACTCTCCTGTAAAACATGTTTAAAAGCATTTTAAATTCAATATCTAGACAATTTCTGCCTGAATATGTCAGGTGAGATCTTACTTGATAAAATCAGTGGAAGTTGTTAACTGAAGTAAATCCCAGCATTAGCTGAAAACAAAATTGAATGCATGACATATAATTTATACTAATGGCTGAAATCAGTTTAACATTGCTTACAGGAAAGCATAGTTATCTTGTTCAAAATCCACATAGGCATCCTGAAACTTTGGTCTTCAAAGAGGAACACATGCCAGGGCCCACAGACTGCACTACGCTTGTCTCCCACGGTGCTTGCAGTATCCCAGGGGAACAGACACACTTCCCTTGCCTTCTCTGCTTACGACTTTCAGATCTCTCCAGTGTCCTCTCCTATGACTCCCCATTTTAAATTTAAGAGCACTGCATTTCAAATCCTGATACAATTATGGCTAGCTACATGTCACATTACCTACTAAAATACGTGCTGAAGTTGGGGAAATGTAGCTGTTAGTATTTCTCTGCTGTCTAACATTACAGTGCAATTGCAGCAATGTTTCTGAAAGACCAGTTCAGTACATTAGCTCTCAAACATGAAAAAATACACTTTCATCATTGAAATTATTCACTTAAAGCAGCACTTCAGCAAAACATTGTCCAGACTGACCTTGCAATTATATCGCATCTAGTGTGTACTGATTTACATACCATGTGCTTTTCCACCTGTAATTGAGGCTATTAAGCAGAATGCAGAGGCTGAGCTCCACCCTCTGTATCTAGTAAATTAAACAGAAGGTGTAAACTCAACAAAACACACTGGAGAAGCTGCTGCTGAAGTTACACAACAAGGACTGAGCGCCGGTCAGAGTAACACCTCTCCTGCCTGGAAGGTGCAGCTCACCATCTTTTGTTCAGTAAAGATGCTGCTATTCTTGGTGCAGCTCACACCCCCAATTAGCAAAGGTCATCCTGAGATAAACTAATTCAGAAAAAAGAGAGATAATGTGATGACACGATTCTCATTTTAAAAATTAGATTAGAACAAAAATTTTAAATTAGATTAGAATTTTTTCAATAATTTTAATTTACTCCTTAGAAGAGACAGTATTGCTCTGACTGAACAAGAAACTTATAAAAATGCTGAATTTTAAATAACTATCTCCCTTTTCAGAATTAAATAATCATGTGCCCACAAACTTTTCAGGATCTGGGAATTAATGTGTTGGGTTTTTCTGGCTACTAAAAATACCAACAAATCAAAATCACCACTTTCGGTCATACAAAAATATCTTTAAATACTTTTATTGCGATACTTTGTGTTTTGTACACTGTTTGTCTCTAGTTATTAATGCGCTATGAGCTGAGAATGCTGATGATCTAATTTGCTTCTGCAAATGAGGAAAATGTCTAAATCAGAAATGTTCCTAGAGGCCCAAGAGAAAGAGCAATAAAAGTAAAGCCATCTTGAGATCTTAATTTGGGATAGTATTTTAAATCGCTCTTGCCATATAAAGTAATTATGGAACCAACTATTAGAAGATGCTGAATTAGAGTCTGGATGGCACCAGAAATCACTGTCATGAAGGACGGGATAGGACATTTGCATGTGAAAGGATTGGGAACAGTATCTATAAAGAATTGTGAAATTACTACCATATTTATTATTATAATTTTGTATCATCACAGTCTCATTTCAGCATGACCTGTAAGAATAGATTAAATTAATGTCATTTTCTCTTCTTGTTAACATCTTTATCACAAGAGCAAGCTGTCACAATCTTAGTGTCTAAAATAGTCTGTGAATTACAGGGGGCAGGAGCTGGACCGTTTCCCCATTCCGTGCCTTGGTTGGCGTCTCACCTCTCCCAGTTTGCTTTTCCTTCCCCACCACACGGGGTGACAATCAGCATAAAAGCTCTTTGTATCCTGTTCTCCGGTAAAAAAATAAGACAGCCTTCACTGTTTTAAACCTCAAGATGAGTTAAAAATGTAGAAAAACGGAGAGAGGTGGGGGTTGGTCTCTTCTCCCAAGTAAAAAGCAATAGGACAAGAGGAAATAGCCTTAAGTTGCTAAACCAGGGGAGGTTTAGGATGTATGTTAGGAGCAATTTCTTCACCAAAAGGGTTGTCAAGCATTGAAATAGGCTGCCCAGGGAAGGTGTTGAATCACCATCCCTGGAGGTATTTAAAAGATGGGTAGATGTGATGGTTTAGGGACATGGTTTAGTGGTGCATTTAGCAGTGCTGGGTTAATGGTTGGACTTGATATCAAAAGTTCTTTCCAACCTAAACGATTCTATGTTAATTTAGCCTTTGGAAATGCTGGTGTTTTATATAACTGGATTATGAAAAAATAGAGGTTATGGTTGGTAAATTTTGTCTTATTTTTACCTTTCCTTCTTCCTTTTTCCTTTTTCATCAATTTCAAATACAAGGACACAAAAGGAAAGACCACAATGTCACCAAGGAATTTCCCATGTGAATTTTTGAGACATTTTCTTGAGTATTTTCAAAAAAATGCAAAAATCATTTACTTTGCTACCTATTGAAGAAAGGTTTCAGGACCTTGAAACTAGTCAGTCCCTCTTTCTCAAACACTTTGACAATTAATAAATATTGCATCCATTTCAAGGTCTCCCAGATCACATTGTTCACAATATGAGCAATGGTAAAAACACAGACAGTAGCTGTGTACTGCTCTCTACATAACATCAATTCACTTTTGTACTTTTTAGTAGGGAAAAAAAAATGTTCGGAGGGTTTTTAGTAACTTGCCATGCTATTTACAATATCATGCACAAGCACTTTCTTTCAGAGAGAAAGATCGATTTGTGATGCCTTCAGGCTCCTGCCGTGAAGGTGCAATGTGACCTCTTTCCTCCGTCCCCCAGTTACTCGTGGAACAACAGGACCTCCAGACATGGAGAGAAGCCCTGTTTTTCAGACTATATGTTAGACAGCCAACAGGAGGGAGGCTGTGTGGGTATTTCACTACATAACAGCTTCAAATTCAGCCTACGAACCTCTGGGATCGTCTGTAATGGCATATGATCACCGAACAGATATCAGCACTGCTGCTCTCATGTCATCATTCGCATCTCGTAGAATATGATATATACATACAGATCCTTATAAACACCATTTGGAACAACAATGGCCTCCCAAGTAGAGATAGACATTCTGGACCTTTGGATACAATAGAGATAATGCCCCCTCTCTTCCCTCCAGCCAGCTCACCTCTGTCTCCTGGTGCTCCAGGACATACTCCTTTGGGTTCAGCAAAAGGGTTACATGCTCAGCTGAGTCCCAGACAAGCACAGGGATGCAGAAGGTATTCCAGGGAAGACCATAATTCCAGCAGCAGTTATAATTCCAGCACTGCCTGGAAAAGGCACAAAACATATACATTCCATGGGAAATATTGTCAAAGAAGAAAAAAGATGGTACCCCAGGAGTGCTTTATTTGACACCACAAAATACCTGTGCATGGACATAACGTTGTTGAAAGCCTTGGCCAAACTGGTGTCAGGATGTCTCTGGCAATGAACACCTGTACTGAAATGCTCATGGACCTGAGGGATGCACAGGAGAAGTAGCTGCACGAGCTATGCCACGCTATTTAAATCTGCTCAACATGCAAGGCTTTGGGAAGACCCCCCACGTCTATTCCCTTTAGGCCTACTCTTCTTGATAACTAGCAGTAAGGTGAAACCAATGGCTTAAACAAGCAGATGAATTGTTCTAACTGCTAATGAACGGATGTGGGGGGCTTGCTTCCTTCTTCACCTAAACACGGTTTTCAGTCCTGGCAATCAAGAGGCTCTGCCTATCTGACCATTCAGCTGACCATTCCCTAGCCTCTATCTGCCAAACTATCTGGGTTAAAAAGCACTTTGGAACCTAATACCGAGACAGCAGCTGAACAACAAAGCTGACAGAACTGGGGGTACAGAGAAGAATTAGTTTTGGGCAACCTGCTGTTCCAGCTCAGCAGCAAATAAAGCAGTTTGCAGCATTATTTACATGCATAATTCACGAGGGTGCTTCTTAGGGAGAAGTAAAACCAAACCCTTGCAGAGTTCCAAAATAACCTCTACCTTCCCTTTGAAATGCTGAATACATTGACAGTTCATTTCTATAGTGGGTTTTTTTTGGTCTAAGACTATCGCAGGGGTATAACTGCATAGCAGTTTCCGGAAGGATTAGGAGAATAAGATATAATTTGATGTAGGTCAATGTTGTTAAATGATGACTTTTCAGCATGGTATATTTATATACTACTAATTCCAGTTTCCATTGTATGTAAAGGATGATTACTTATTTAATGAAGAGACTTCACTGGAACAGAGTTTTGTTACAAGATAATGGTCTCATGCTGTTAACTAAATGGGAAAGCATTTATTTTAAAATATATACACTCTAATTTATAAGATTAGCTTGTATAAAGGGAAGATCAAGCAACAGGATGTGGGCAAACATAAGAAAATATACTATGAGAAAAAGATTGTTTTCTTGTCCATAACAACAAAAATGGTAACACGAAAAAAAAGACGATGACTTGGTTGTATCTTTATTCTCGCAATACGTACATGTCAGTAACTGGTTATATCAATGCACGTTATATGCCTCTGTGGGGAAAAAAATATCACTTAATGCCGTGGAACTGTAGGATTCAAGCTTTCTGCCATTGAAGACTGAGTAAATAAAACAAAAAAGGATTTTTTCTGAGTTTCTGTGCCTCTCGCTGCAGGTACCCTCCACCCCTGAGTATATGTTACATTCGGCATTCAGCACGTGTTCAGGGAGCGCTCCTAACTCCTCTTTAAGTTCTCCTATTTCTATTACCAATAAAAATTAATTTGCATATAGGAGCTTCCTAATATTCCTGAATGTGGTGTTAATATACAGCTATAAACCCAAAGTGATAATCAGGACTAGTGAGACAAAAGATCTCCCTAAGGGGAAATTGTCGGTTACATAATCAGAATACATTAAAATCTAGTAGACTGAATGTTTTTAATAAAAAAGAGAAAAATGAAGGGCTGAATTTATAGGCAGCAGACAAAGCTCCCTTAAAAATAAGCCCATTAATGCTTCCTGCAAGGTCAGATCAAGGGTGATGAAATGAGAATTGACCAAACACGAGAGCAATTCCCAGCTAAATAAAAAGCCAGATATTCTTTTCTTCACTGACAACAGAAAATGAACATAGAGACAAGAAGGGTTGATCACTGATGCCAAAAATGTACTTTCCATTCTCCGCGCTTTCTAAAGTCTCTTCTTTTATCCATTTTCTATTTTTCATCATATTGCCATTCTCCCTTTTTTGTCAATGACCTTTCTTCAGTCCAACTCAGCTCTGTCTAATGACCTGAAGAGGCCTTCTTCACAGGCTGGAAAGCTTTAGATTTAAGATCCCCCTCCTTCATTAGAGTGAAAAGTGAACAGCCTCTATGTGCTGGGTGTTAATGAATGTGAAGAAAGATTTTTTTTGTATGTGTTTTACACATTATGTTCTTGACTCCTTGAGGTGCTACAATAAATTGCTGCGCTTCATTTACAAGGAGTGATAACAGAAGCAAAATGAGGATCTGGCGGCAAATTACTTCTCAGTTCACCCTGGGTCAGGCTGCTGGGGCTAATGAGAAGAGGTGCTCTAATTTTAAACTCCTCCTCGACCAAGCTATTCTTGCATTAATGTTCGCTGCTATAAATTGTAAAGTCAAATGAAGGAGCACTGTTGAAAATTAACCAGTATTTTTATCCTTTGAGTACCCAATAGAACATATTTTGGCTTCTAAGCCTGGTGGTTATCAAAGGCGGCCGCTCCTGCCTCTCTGCGGCAGGATGTTCCCCGCACGCATACGCCACTCCTTCTGCCTCTTCTTTACACGAGAGGGGGAAACGGTATGGGTTTCCAACAAGATTATAATTTAGCCCAAAGAAGAAGGTGTTTAAAGCCTGCCTTTTTGTGTCCCTTTAACAGGACGCTGCACGCAGACATTAAAAGTCGTGCAGAATTACTCCATCCATTTAATGCTGCTGCATGTTTAATGAATTGTAATTGTGTATATGGAAAGACCCTGTAAATCACTGACCCATTTAGGTCTATGAGCACTTTGTTGCTATAAGCCCAAAGCAGGATTTGAGTAGTTAATGAGAAACTAATGCAGCACCTGCTTCTCTAATGAAGTATCTTCCTAAGCCTATATTTTGCCAATTTAACAAAATCAAATACAATAAAAAAAGAAAATAAAAAATAAAAATAAAAAACAAGCAAAAAAGCCCAAACAAATAAACTCTAAAACAAAACCATAGCCCAGGTTTCATACGAGGGGAGTTATGCTCCTTTGAAGGGCATGGTTCCAGATTCTCATTCCTGGATTTTTTTATTGATAACTCGGCACTGACTGTAACGACATTAATATATTTAAAACATATATCAGTGCCATGGCATTCATTTGTTGTGCGATGTGTCTGTCCTGGTACATTCTTCCATGAAATTGCTACACAACATACAAATTAACCACACTACCCTACTCTAATCATTGTAATCAGTTATGTTTTCATGTGTACATTACTAATATATAAGGTTGTTGTAGTTCTTGTGTGTGGTTTAATTGCTTGTTTTTGCATATCTTGTGTGATTGATGATGTTCTAGAAATCTTTTCCCCGAAAGGAGACTTTCTAAATTACTTTGTTTAGATGCTAATGATTGTATTTCATTAGTGGCCCTCTCATCCAGAATCATCTTTAAATGAATGAATATGCCATAATTAAAAATCTGAATTATGAATTACTTTGAAAGGAGACAACATTGTCCCGATTTCCCACTGCGACTCAGTGTTATTTCAATTATGTAAATATGTTTAATCATTCCCCTTTTGTTTTTCTAATTATTTAATATTAATGTTGCTTTACCCCTTTATTGCTACAAGAAGGGATATGGCATCTTAAATGAGAGTACTTAGACAAGTGATACACAGATGACTAGATTCAAGCAGACATTTACCAGAATGCATAACCCATTTCAAAAACAAACATGCTATTAACATTCATACTAATATAGCAACACTAGCAGTAATTGCACTTCATGCATGTTTTGTCTTTAGAAACCTAATGTATTCACAATGTACAATCTCCAATCAATTTTCTTATCAAACTTAAAATCTATTTATACAACTTTAAATTCTCTTGAAGTGCAAATTTTAAGTAATGAGATTCCTCTGCCCACAGGCTGCACTTTTTCAATAGTTTAAAAAACAGATATAAATTGTAAAGCATCTGGACATAAGACCTTGTTTTCTCTATCGTTACAGCCAGCCTTATTTTAAAGGATCAGCAAGTGAATTCTTTCCTGTGGGTCTGAGCAACATGAAAAAAAATTAATACTCCTGAAAATTCACACAGAATGTAGCACTTCTACTGAAATTCACAAAATCAAGGGGCTTTCAAATTATTATCTGTAAAACTGTCAACATCATAAATCCACATAAGGAGTTATATAGGCTACGTAACTGATAATGGGAATTAATTATAAAATATTATACATCGTAGAAATTTGCTGCGAGTTTCTAACAAAATGTAACTATAGTCTAAAATGTAATCATTTGGCAATTGCATCAAAACATCCTGAAGTGGAATTTGTAGAACTACAGTATCTCCCAACACCCTCCTGAGGAAGGGTAGCAACACACCTTCAAAACGTTATTTAAAATATCTTTGTTTGTAAATAATCTGAAACTCAACCATAGGAGACAGAAAGAAATGTGAGTTTTATTCTCATACTCTTCAAAGAACACTGCAGTCCTGTTAAAAAAAATATGACCCTGATAGTGGAAGCTAATGCATCAGTTTCAGTTCTTGTTAGCAACAGCCACAAAATATTTTAATTTTTTTTAATCATAGGTTTTTCCAGCCAGCAGGGTCAAAAAGGATAATGAAATGTGCATGACTATTTTCAGTAAAAACATCCTGTCACTTCCAGTCTGAGTTTATTACTCTCTGCCTTGCAGATTTTGCAGACAGAATACTTCCAATTAACATTGCTGCTCTTTCAGCCTCTGAATTGCACTTGGATGATTAAATACAAATGAAAAAAAAATTGCTAATAGTACGATAGTACCTTCTTGTTTGGATTTTATTTTTTTTTAATAAAAATTTTCATAGGCAAAAGGAGGGTGGTCATTTTCTATGGATGTCTCTTAACTGGTGCAGCTACAGTGGTGGGATTTACTCAGTATATCACTCCTACAATCAGAATGAAGGTCCAGCCTGCAAGAGGATTTGTGCATTTTGTCAAACACACACTTCTGACCAGTTTAGCACTTCTGTTACAGCGTGCATTTTTGTGTAGATTTATTTTTTTCAGTAACTCCTTTCACAGGCTTCTTTAGTGGCACTGACAATTTCAAACACAAAACGACACAAGGTATCAGTTGCAATTCCCATTCTATTACAAATTTTTGTGTGCGTGTGACACTTAATTTCAATTACTAATTTAGAAAAACTAATGGAAACAACTTGGTATTTCTGCATATCCGTTCTAGGGAACTACCATTCCTATGGAGACCCCGTTTTTTGAGAGAAGATACTTTCCAAAACAACATTGGACAAAAGTCAGAGAAGAAGAGAAGAGAGAAACAGATCTCCAAACTTTTATGGACTGGTATGTTAAAAAGGAATAAAGCAAACAGCAAGGGAGCTTAGCCTGGCAGCCTCCATTTCATATGTTAAATTTTTCACAAGACAGTTTAATTACAAAAATTAGGAATGGTAATTGCTACATATAAATGTAAAGTGTCTCTCTTGGCCCAGCACAGGGGATAAAAACCCCCAACCAAATCCCAAACTATAATGCCACTCTCTGTTCTCAGGATTCTTAAGTATGCAAATAGTTTTTCCACTTAAGATCTCACAGACACAGATCTGGTCAAAGCAAATTACCCAAACAGTTTGCATTCATCAGAGAGGAAAAGAGATGATAAGGCCGATAAAAACCAATGAATGTAGACATTTTGAACAAAAGCCTGCTATTTTACAGGGGAGATTATCTTGTACTCTAATTCTCTAGTTATATAGGTAGCAGAAACTTATTTTCATATTATAAGATAATGTGAGGTGAAATGCCAGAAAAAAACCTGGCTTCACTGAAGTGAATGACAAGATTTTCATTGGCATGAATGGAGTCATTTTGTTTCAGGGAGTTTATACCATGTGGCATTTTTTCAGTGTTTTTTGTAAAAATACTAGCCTTTTAAATAGAGTTCTTTAACATTCAGTATTATTTGCACAGCCTATATTCAGTCTGGTCACATGGAATTAATCATCTCCAAAAAAAAAAAAGATCAGCCAGAGTATCGGTTGTAATTCAATTTTATCATATTAATTTTGTGAATAAAATGTTCCCCTTTTTTGCATTTTACTTAAATTCAGCATACTGCATGAAATGATCATGTTGAATGTTACTTTGTGAAACATTAAATGCAACTGATCCTCTAATAAAATACAAAGGTACATAAAATCTTACTCTTGGGATAAATGCTTGTAACCTCGTCCCATGGATGTCCCCAAAAGTTCCATCTCTGATTCTATTACAGCCTGTTCCTTACCATGTCTCTTATTGCCCAACCTTTACGATCAGGTTTACGACAGAACCCAGACCCCGATACGAAACTCAGGCAAACTTCAGGTGCCAAACTCCAAACTGGAGTTTTAATTAAAACTTATCCCTGCTCAGCAATTAAAAATTATCCCTGCTCAGCAGCTGATACTGAGAGCACCTCGCCAATATGGGGGCTCCTCGCATAATCAAAAACCTTGCTGAACATCACAGTTCCTCTGTACATCTTCAATACTCCTTGTCTGCACAGTGGGGTATTGAGCATCAACCTTTCACCCACCTGAGTCCAAGAAGGAGGAACGATGGTGCCATGGTGCAAACACCACCTACCATGGTAGTGGCCATTTTTAATAGCTCCATGAGTTCCAGCCTAAAATGAGAACAATGGCAGAGTTGTCAGCTACCTGGGTAAGTCTCAGCAAACTTTCCAATACATCTTGGATAAGGATAAATATTGACATTATGAATAGCAATAAAAATAATTCATTACATTATTAATAAAACTGGTCATTACAAAAATAAGGAAGATTAAAGAGTAAAACCATGAAGTCACATGATTAACACAATATACAGAAGCCGAAAAAGCAGGCAAATCAATTGCAATTAGTGTTCTGGTTATGCTTCAGCCTTTTGGGTTTATGCAGAGACTATCACTGACCCACTTGAAGAAAACACATTAAACTCCTTGTCCTCCCTGTAGCAGACATAAAGAATGACTGATCATCATCCTCTTCATAAACATCTGTGATATACTGAAAGAACTGTGTCTTGTTCCCTTTTGTGCTTCACTTGTTTTAGCATAAACTAATCCAGCATCATACTTTCCACACAGTTTAGCAAATATGACTTCATCATTCCGATGGCCTCTCTCTCCACTGACCTGCTTTGTCCAAAACTGGACACAGTACTCACAGGAGTAAGCACCTTTCATGTCCATGACCTGACGCTCCCATTAACACCTTTCTGAATGAAATTTGCCTTTTCTTCTACAAAGATTCCTCCCATCAGTGCCAGCTCTACTGCTGTTTACAGTCTTTCCCAAATGGTCACCTCCGGGATCTCCCCTGATGCAATGGATACAACTAGTCTGACTCTTACTTGTAAATGGATTTTTCTCAGGTCAAAAGTCTTAGGCTTTTGGGGGGGGGAGGGGGGGGGGGGGAAGAAGAAAAAAAAAAAAAAAGAAGATATATTTGTAATCTCTAGTTTGCTTTAGAACAAACAAATCCCTTGGGACCGTAAGGAGTGACTGTCAGTGTCATTAGTACACAGTATCACCACTAGCAAAGCCCACTTTACAGCAAACAGCATAAAAACTGAACTTCACCACAAAGTTCTTTTGACCTCAATCTGAAATAGGAACTTAACATTAACAGGAATACAAGAGGTTTTAGCAGAATCAGTTTTTAATTGCTTGCAGCTTTTTCATCAGCTGCTGAGAATACTAAACCCATCAAAATGAAGAAAATCTTTAATGTGAACAACACAAAAGATCTCATTTAACTCCACCTGTCCCCCTGGAGCAAGTACTTACACTACATCACCGAGATCAGTCTGGCAATGTCCCTGTAATATCTGCAAACGTGGCATGGAAAAAAACAGCTTCAGCTTTGTTTTAAAGATAGGAGCTGGAGGAAACAGTTCATTAACTAAAGGCATCGGTTGGGGAAAATTAAAGGGTCCCAGGCCACAGCAGAAGACAGGTGACAGGGTAAGGAAAAGAACTCCTGGCCCAGTGGTTCCTCTGTGCTCCATGATCTGGGCATGACAATGCCTACCTGTGCGCTATCTCCCCTACATCAGCTGATGTCCTGCCAGCCTAGTGAAGAAGGCAGAGGCTGAGCACCACATAGGTACAGCTTTGCTATTGGGTTCAGAGGAATGAATGTCGGTAAGAGTAATTATCATCACCTAATTATCATAACCTAAAATCATTAGGCTTGCCATTTCAGACTGTGAGAAATGCCTGCTAATGTTGCCTGCCACTTCCAGGGATGAGGGAAGCAGAGTCGGACCATTGGACCACCAAAACACAATCTGGTTTTCCAGTTCAATGGCTGAACTGAAAAATGGGGGGGAAACAGTTCCACCTCAGTTTTTAAAGCTTGCCTTTGCTAGCCTATTTGAAAAAATACTTCCAGGTTCAGCATTTTTGACTCTGAAAAAAGATTTCAAAATGAGACATCGAGTCATTTACTTTTGAAATCACTGAAAGAATTTCAACTTTCTTCCTAACCTCTTTTTATCCAAACTTATCACTAAATTTGACCTAATTTTATAGAAATTTTCGGCTTCTGTGCCTAATGTACTCTTTACAGTAAATGTAA
The DNA here is from genome assembly GCA_026546715.1 of Gallinago undulata. NCBI lineage: Eukaryota > Metazoa > Chordata > Aves > Charadriiformes > Scolopacidae > Gallinago > Gallinago undulata. Next base: position 37,674,588 of record JAOTQQ010000041.1, on the reverse strand, counting down.
TATTCACTGAAAAAAATTTGCCTGGATGCAACTCCCCGAAAAATGGTGAGACTGATTTGGGCTGACAGGATTTTGTGGGAACAGGGATTGCTTAAAATTCTTTTGGATCTGAAGATCTGAAGAAGAAATAAGAAGAAATAAGTCTCAATAAAAATACATGTTAAATGTTCTTGGCAAATAGCAAAGAAGTTATGAAATGATATAACCAAAGATTTAACACATGAAAAAGTAATTTTATTTTAATCTTTTGGACTATTCAACGCTTTTTATTAAATTTCTAGAAAAGTGTCAATTTCAAAATCTAAAAGCCATTTCAAAATGGTAAATCACATTCTTTCTTGGAAAATAATGGAGTATGTCAGCTTTTCCCCCTCAATTTTTGGGGGTTGAAAATCTTCACCAGATTTGATCTGGGCTTTTCTTTTTTTTAGCATTGTTGTTCTTCCTCCTCCATAAAATGTCTTCTAGACCAATTTTAATGATCTAGGAAAGACTAAGACAAAAGACAACTGAGTGCAGGACAGGGGAAAAGAGATTTTCACATTTTAAAGTGTCATTTTAGTTCAAATGAACAGAGGCTTCATATAAACCGCAGCCTTAACTAGACATACAGACTGGCTAGAGGTCAAAAATCCAGCACAATTTTTCCCTGTAGCAATTCACACCACACTGATACTGGTAAGAACTGGCCACTTCCCTGCTTTCCTCACTTTGTCCATCAAGCTTCTGGCTGCTGCGTTCTTGCATGAGTTCTGCATTTATTTCAGCACACTGAACCAGCTTCCAACAAAAGGAAAAGGAGAGCCCAAAGTTTCTCAGTGCTTAAGTCACTATCCTAAGAGATGGGAGCTGAGCATTTCCATCCTCAGCCTGAGGGGCATCTAAAGGGTACTCTGAACCATCAGTAGATTTTAAGACAACTCAGCTATTAAATGATTTTTATGTATTTCCATCACATATGGAAAGTCTTCAAGTCTGTCTCTCTTTCCTCATGGGGCACAGGGAGGGAGCAGGAGGTACCCAAAGTCATACAACTCACAGGGACACAGACTGAGCAGAGATGTAGTCCTCCAGCAGCTGATGCAGTAGAGAGCTAGTGAGGACCTGAACATTTGCTCCTACAGGCAATTCACTGCCATGGAAATTAGGGTTTATGTTTCATTGAAACAAAATGAAACAGAACATTGTACCTAGGGTCAAACCAACTCTAGTTGAACCATTTACTTAAGTTAAAGCCATCCACAAAGAAGGGTTTTCTAATGAAAATCACTTGTGTTGTAGAAACACTGTTTTCCATCAGTAAATTGTTCCAATGGAAAAGCCAAGCCATACCTACCTACATTATTTATTTTATTGTTTTCCCTTCTAGTCATAATAAGCCAATGTTTGCGATTTGCTGAATTGTTTCCATTAGGTGGTGAAGCTTGTGATTCAAGTCAGATATTTCTTTGCTACAACTCTTTTTATACGCAAAGAATGTACATATCATTCTGCTTCCCTGAGCACAATAGTAACAGACAAGAAACAGTTCATCTGGGCACACTTCCAAGCTTGCCTTTTCAAACACCGATCTGCTCAAAAGAAGCTCGGTCTTGGCTTCTCCTCAGGGCCAATGCTGCTCCGAGTGCTCCTGCCTCTCCTGATGCAGCTCTTGCCTTTCTGCTTCCAGAGCAAACATCCACAGCTGTGTTCCACCCACCGCCCTTGCTCTGCGTTACCAAACAATGGTAATCTTCCCTTCCAAAAATAAATCACCACCGCCTTCTTTCAACGGTAGCTTTTCTGCAATATTTCTAATTGTTTTCTGCTTTGGGCACAGACATCTCTTATTTCATTGTTTGCTTTCATAAAGGAGCTCGACTGCATTTTCTGTTCAGTGAAAACGAAGAGAACCAGTGTGCCAAATAGCTCGGCTACGATTGCCAAAGATAGGATTGCTAGAAACCCTCCCCTTCAATGCCACAGACCTGTTCATTGTCCACGTAGAATATGGAATAGAGATCCTTTGTAGAACACATCTCCTATTCATCCCCACCTAATTAACAGTGCATAGCTGTTTCTTAGCCCACATGTCCTCTTATCCATGGCACCGTGCCTTGAATCATGTTTCATCTTCTAACGATGCCTATACCAAACTGAATAAGTCTAAAAAATAAATTTTCAAGATACACAATTCAGGAAGCCTTACCATTGCTTCAGGAAAAGTCAGCTGGGGAAGGAAAGACACACAAGTTTAGCAGCACAATAGCAGCTTTCTTTCAGGAGGAAGAGAAAAGGTCAATCCATCACAATAACTGGTGATGCTGCCCAATTACTATGAGGGATTTGGGAAGTCAGATATTCTAGTGCAGGGTGAAAAGATGCCCTGGCAGAGTGAAATACGGAACAGGAAAGATGTAGCCCTAAGAACACCTCTCAGCCCTCTGGGGTAGGACGGAGAAGCTAGTAGACAGTCTTTCAAGCTTGCTGAGATGCTAAAGCAGCACAACGAAAAAGCTTTTAAAATAAACTATCTAAAATTGTGTTCTCTTGCTTTTGTATTTGTTCCCATGGTTGCAGATCCCATATTATTTACCCCTTATCTTAATAGAGTGAAGTAAAATTACTTTTCTAACTTAAATGTATCGATAAAGAACGACCATGCAGGAGCACGGGGTGCCTCATTTACTTGGAGAGCGTGTACACTTCCAAGAACATGTGCAACACTCCTGCAAGAACTGAATTCTTGGTTTGCAGAGAAAAAAAACTTTTTTGTTGAAGTTTGCCAAAGCCCTGCTGGCAAGCATGAGACAAATGAGGGAGGGACAATATTTTATTGACTATAGTGTTTCCAAATTTTTTGAGAAGCTCTGCCTTGGACTGTAGCAAGCATGCAGTTTCTCTCAACGGCTTCTCACCTAAAAAACGGAGAAGGAACAGGAAAGAAATCGCCTTTCTCTCTCCTTCATCATGAATGTCCTATGCAGTAATTAAAACAGCAACCAGTGTGCAGGGTTTTTTACTCTGGAAATTGGTTTAGCCTGCAGAGAAAGAAAAAAAAAACACACGGGAGGTGCAGTGGCAGATTAACGGGTCTGCCCCACTATCCTTAGAGTACTAGGGATCAGTGAACCAAATTTAATGAAAATAACCATTTCCAGCAAAACCCCAAACCACCATATGACACAGGGAATGCAAACATCATATACCAGCAAACAAATACAGGGCAAACAGCAGATGTGATCTCATTAATCCCTGATTTGATATTATGCAAATTAAGAAGTATATTTGTCTTTTCTACATTTCCTTCTAGACTTCACTAACAAACCCTCTGTTAGCTCCAAATGAAAGACCCAACCAGGCCTCAGAATATTTTGGCAAGGACAATGTTTTCTGGCGGGCAGTAGTGCTAAGAATGACGCCTCCATCAGAAGAGGGCAGCTCAAAAGCCACAGCAATACCATTGCAACCAGTGTTTGTAATGGGAGGCCTTGGTTCAGCCCTTCAGGTAAAATGGTCTTGACCACTCATCCTGAGGCGGCGCGTTGGGAACTACCTGCAGACCAGACATCGATGTGCTGCAGAGAGAGGGTGAACAGCATCGTGCATCCCAGTTGTTGTTTTTCTGCCTGAGACAATATTTCTTCTGTGTTGTGCTGGCAATAACAGAATCTGGTTTGCTATCCAGCAGTAACGTAGAACTCAGGCCAAGCCACAGAGCAGTAACACTGCCCTCAGTGTTGAATCAGCGCAGTCCAAACTGCTTTTGCCCTGCCAATACGCCGTCTATAGCTTTGCCATTTCCTAAGAAGTTGTCATTTACAGTATTGGCATTATTTCTTCTTATCTTGTAAGCCTGCTTTTTTCTTTCAACTACTACAGAAGGATGTCATATATAGGAATAATTTTCAAGTTTGATCATCAACCAGACATCTGGCACTTTTGTGCACTCTTTTCACCAGTGTTAGCAACAGTCACACCATGCGCAGCGCTCAACTAAACTTCTGGGAGAACACCATACTCAGCTTGTTAAAATAAAGTTCATGCTATACAGAATCAACTGGCTAAACTATACCAAAAGCAATTAAATAAATCTCTGCATTCCAATATCTCCAAGATATTATTTGGGGGAATCTATACTGTACGTTACTTAAAGAGCTTTCATAAGGACAGTGACTATCATGTGGGGCAGTTTAGATATAGTTTAACGTGCAATGTCCTCCAAGCAAAGAGTGCCTATTTATACGGTTGGGAAATTGTTATTAGCTGCGAGGGAGAGTATTACACTCCAGTTAAAAGGGAGAAAGATTAAAAACCATAAAACCCCAAATACTATTTCTCCCTTATGAAGATGTATAGCAGTACTGTCATAAGACTACATGGAAAAGCTCCTACAAAATATTTGGATAAAACATTCACATGAAATGCCGATAATGTTATGTAAATACTAATGATGATTAAATGCCTAATTAATTATTATTATTATTTGTATTACATCCATATTTGAACACTCTAATTAAGAACACAGTTGTACTGAGTTCAGTGCTGTACAAATATGTCAGGGGAGAAGCTCCATTTCCCCAGTGAATCTGCAACCCAAATAGTAAATGTAAAGTAAAAAGAGAAAGAAATTCAGGAAGTGACTTACCCAAGGGCACATAGTAAGTCATTGTCAGAACGAGGGGAAAAAAACAACAACAAACAAACAAAAAAAATCCCCATTCCTAGTGCTCTGGCTGTCAAACCACACTGCCTCTATTCAAATCGTGAAACATGTCAGCCTGTATGGCTCTGTTCACACACGAATTCCATATCTTCCTCCTTTTGCATGTCCCTGTCACTCTTTAGCTTGTAAGTCAACTGAACCATCTGAATGTAATCAGCTATTCTGAAAGATACAGACATTCTTCCCATATACCACAACGTAAACTGAATATTCAGCTCTTCCCATGCTACTTATATTTCATTTGGGATAACACAGCATGTACATTCACAAACCAAAATCAAACAAAACCCAAGAAGTCAAATAAAAGACCCAAGAAATCACTGAAAAACATCAAGGGGTGAGATGGCCAAAGATACAGTACACTTGCACTGATGTTTGGAGGAAGACAAAAAAGTGCCCTCACAAAAGGAGGTTCCCAGATCCAAGGAAGTATCATTTCTGCCACAAAAGTGGGCTAGTGTTCAGATCAAAGAGCTAGACCAGTCAACCTCAAAATAGACCAAGCACCAAACAGTAAGGACAAAGAGGCACCTCGTAAGTTTGGTAATGTAGTAGTACAATAACATAAGCTGAATCCTCCAAAATTTCTCTACAATCTATGTCATTTTTAACTGTGCTACCAGAGAGCTGCCCTCAGGTTGTGGAAACTTGCACTGGGTCAGCAGTACCTGCTGGCCCTGGCTGAAGCATCCTGCTGGCCCAGGAGGACTTGCTGGTCCCACAGCTCCCACAGAACTGGCGCCCAGCAGCAGCACACAGCCAGAGCAGAGCACACCAAAACCAGCTGGCAACATTTCCACACATTTCTCTGCTTTTTAACAGAAGAGGAGAGACACTTCAGCTGCAAGGAATACAGAAATCCTTGACAGAGGATGGGAGGGTGGAAGATCCAGTGGAATACTGGGATGAAAATAAGCAAATAGTGTAACTGCACTTTCCCTGGAGCATTTTTTCAATTTCATTGGAAGAATAAAAGAAATTTTAGTTAAATACTTTTGACCAAATATAGACAATTAAGATTTGGAAATGTTGCCACTATGACTCGTATTGTCACCACTGGGGATAAGGCTCCCCATGCTCAGCACAAGGTGGTTCCCTTCCAGCTGAAACATCCATCACTCCCAGCCTTCGTAACGTGTGCCCTACAAACGTCAGCCAGATAGGGGAGTCCAGCTCAGGGAGAAAAGTGGACCAACAAGCCACAATTTCCAGGGAGGAGTGCCTGGATGCCTAATTTTTGTAGGAAGCTAAGTTTTCGGTCCAACCAAAACTACAGTTCTCTAGATATTTTGAAGCTTTGTTCAACTCCAGCCTCAACAACTTCAGTCTCCAAAAAGGTACCACTTCAGATCCCTGGGTTGGGTTTTGACAAGTTCAGGTTTTCCAAGAAACCTCAACATTTTAAAGGAAAGCACATATTATGAAAAGGAAAAGAAATAATCATAATTTTATCATTTACTATGTGTTCTGACATTGAAGAATTGTTTCAGGCAAAACTTTTCAAGCAGCCTTGTAAAGAATATTTATTTCCACTCACTCTGTTATTCATACTGGTTTATATTTCCACCTGATTGCAGAATTTATGGACTAGCCTCTGCAACTGAATTTACAGATAGTTTAAATATAAAAAAGAACCCCCCAAGAAACAGCACCTCTTTCTTCCACTCCTTCCCTGCTTGCTGAAACACACCTGGCTCACCTCAAAAAATCTTTTTACAGAACGATCACGTAATAACTTGCAATCAATCCCAATGCCAGTTTCATTGCACAGTTACAGCCAAGCCGTACTCAAGACCAGATCAAGGGATAAGAAAAAGGTAATTTGCTGTCACCCTGGTTAACCATCCACATCTCTCACACAGTAAAAAGCAAGGAGTTAATTCAGTCATCAGGACAATTTAAAGAAGTTTTTCTGAATTACTTTTCTGTAAGGAGCCTCAGAAGGATGTCCCATCAATGGCAGGCACCAAAGCAAAGCAGTGATCTGAGCTCACCTCTCCCCACCACAACATGCCAAATGCAGAAGGAAGCAGGGAAGGACAAGACCTGTGCAAGATAACCACAGCTGGGACCAGAAATGTTACAGAATCCTGAAGAAAGGGTCAAAGGTGTACCTGAAACATCAGAGAAGATCCAACTCCTGTTTCTCTCCATAGTGGGCTATCTGTTATGACTTCTGATCCTCAGATCCCTACAATGGTATCTTGAGGATGAACAGCAGGACTTTGCTACTTCTGCAGGGAAACAGGTATCTGCAGGTCCAGCTACCCCTGAAATTTTCTGTGCAACTAGAGATTCCCCCAAGCCCTCTGATGTTACTGTGAATGCTTCCACAATTCCCAGCCTGTGCCACGATCTCTGAGCTTCCTCCTTGCTGTCCCCAGTAACACCATATTCTCCTGCTTATTTGTGACCCCAGCTAACAGTGGAAGCTTCCTATGAGACCCCAGAAAACATGAGGGAATGACACCAGAAAGATGAAGCAGCCACTGGCACTTGCAAAAGAGCTCTAAAGAGCCCAGTAGCACACCAAAGAGCCATCAAAATTCAGCAACCTGGAGATTGGGCTGGTTGCCTCACCAGCCAGAAGGAGAGCTCAAAGCTGAAAACCCCCATAATTCACCTTGCAAGCATTTTGGTGCTTCCATGGCCTTTATGCCTATTAATGATCCCAGCAGTAGGGAAACTCTCCACTGAATATATGGTGGTCTTTTTGAGTCCTGAGATAAATACATTAGCTGTGGTCAACATGACAATTTGGGTAGGAGCAGCTGAGCTGTCAGCAGCCAAGATACAGACCCTTCCTGACCAGCCTCATCGGAAATGTACAGAACTCTGCAAAGATCAATAAAATAGCAGATTTTCTGGTAAAGGGCAAGTACCAATTCAGCAGCACCAACTGCTTAATGAGGAACTGAATTAACAGAGCTGTCAAGAGTTTAGCTCCGCCACACTACCTGGATTATATTGGCTGTGACAAGACAGAGGTGCATATGCTACTCAGGAAGGTGGGCGTTAGACCCACTTAGCCTTGCTGCCCAATTTCCATCCCCTCAAACACCACCAGCCCCCTGAGATGCTGTACCAGTGACAGATGGAATTGCTCCTAACATATGTATGATTTAAATAATTTAAATTCCAGGAAAATATGTTATATAATTTATCATCTAAATTTCAATGTTGTATACTAACCAAACCTGAATTCATGAAAAATCTCCACAAAAGAGCCAAGTAGCAGAGACAGGCACTTTAGGTATGGTTCCAGGCAATCAGCCTCCTTTATCACAACCTTAGATTTTGCAAGCATTATTTCATCTTTATTGTGCCTGAAGCTTTCGTTCTCCATGATGGCTTGATCCTTTTTGCCAAGCCTCTTCAGCTGCAGAAAGCTTTGGTTTGCTTTCCAGTTCAGGTTCCCGTCTGCCACTTCTAATCCTCATTTTCATTCTTGCCAGTTAGTCATCTGATCTCTTTGATCCTTTGTAGCAAGCCTTGAACTCTGTTTTTATTCAGATTAGAATCCAGTGTCAAGAAGTAGCGTTTTCTTTTCCCTGTGGTTTTGCAGACTTTAGCTTGTTTAAGCTTGTTTTCTTCTTCCCCAGTTTTCAATCGCTTCACCTGCATTTTCTGTGGTTTCAGGCAGTGTTTCTGACCTACACGCAGCATTTGTGAGAATAGATATCAGCCTCTGCTGGCACAATTGCAACTGATGAACACCTTCCATTTCTTCTCTCCTTTGCAATTCCTAGATGTTCATCAGGCAGCACAGAGGGAGCTGGTGTAAAGCACCAGCAGAACAGTAAGTGACCCAGCTGTAACAGGCACTCTTGGGACTCTCACAGCCTTGCAGATGATGAGGATAATGGTGTCTTTCCAGGGCTGGTGTTCATTGGGGTGAGTGATGCACCCTGAGGTCATCACCTGTTGTCTTATGGGAAGGTCCTTAAAACGCTTCAATGCTCCTAGAGGTGCAGGTGGGTGCCCAGGGTGGCTGCAGCATCTCAAAGCACCACTGTAGGATAAATGATTACCCCATCTACACCAGCGTAGATCCCACTGCAGATAACTGACAAACAGTGTCAACTGCTAATTCCCTTAGAGGACACTGTTAGACAAGGTGTTAAATCCTCTCTTTGGATACACCACTGTTCCTTAATTGGTTTATCAGTATGGATAGTGATGTTGGGCTTAGTACCAGGGTTCCTTAGCATCCGTCACCCAGCAGTGTATTCTGTATCTCCACGCAAGGGGCAAGAGAGCACTTTGAGTCTTCAGCTTCAGAGGAATATAATGTTCTTAGTCCTCTTTTTGAAGAATCCCACAAAGACTTTTTTGAACTATGTTTCTTTTCCATGAGAGGCTCCCTCATGGAGACTTCAAAGCCATGAGCTTGGGTATTGGTCTGACATTACCACAGCTGTTAGAATTACATTCAAAAAATACTGTGACGACTAGTGTTAAGGATGTTAAGCCAAGAATACTCAAATTTTTGCATTCTCAGACAGAACACAAACATGCTGAACACTTCTCGGGGGCATGACTTTCTCCAAGTAGGACAGACCATGCCTATTCATGAATCCAAAAGGTTCAGAATTTGGCATAGATGTCATGGATGCAAAACACTGAATCCTATTGGACAGGACTGCCAGATACAGCTTTAAAAAAAAAAATCTACTTCAAATAAGGAAAGACAGAAAGCCCTTCACACCTTTGCAAAAAGGTTTTGCAGGTTTTAAAGTTCTCAAAAAGGATGAGTTGAGCAGTCATTGGCTTGCATCTTAAAAGTGCCAGGGAAGAGCCACACAATTCTGTGTTCTTAATAGGAGGCGTGAAAGTCAGGAATGATATACATGTTCTCGAAAGACCCTGACATTCAAAGGCCCGATTTCTCATACAGGAAGCATACATGTGCCGCTGGATCCACGCTGGTAAGTGCTCAAAGACAATACATTCCTCAAAACAGAAAATAGAGCCCCAAAACAATTCACCGCAGGCAACCTGAAATCTATGCCATGAAGCCCTGAATATTCTGATTTAAAACATTGATGACAAATTATAAGGACTGCTGAGCTACAAAGTTCTGTTAAGCATAGCTAACGAAGAAGTTAAAGGCCCAGGGATCACTGTAGAAGTCCTTCAGAACGGACATTTTCTCCAGGATGATGAATCACTTGTTTGTCCAATAAACTCCAATATAACTTCTCCTCCACGCTCTTCCTGTCCCGTAGATCTGGGAAAGGCTGGAGCATTGGCACTGACTCCATAGCATCTGTGCTCGATGTTCTGACCAGCAATGTAAGCACTGATTCATTACGGCTTTCTCAAGACACCCAGGACACTGCAGATACAACCCCTGACTGGGAAAGAGATCGTGTGGGAAGTTTTCTTAGGAAATACCTTAAGAGGAAGCAGTCTTTTTCCTCTTGGTATTATCCATCAGGCATTAACTGGTTCCCTATGGCTGCAGAGTTTCTTTTCCGAACCCTCTTTCTTTTACGAATACATTTCATGCATTTCTTACCTGTATAGACCTACTGAGCCATTTGTTGCCATGGTTTCCTTAAATGTTTCCATGTCTGTCCTCTCCTGTTTTCCACAACGTACAATTCAAAAGTTTTGTGAGCCAGGATTTTAATTACTGACATAAGTCCACCTAAGTTAACTAGATACCTGTATCTCTAGCACCACAATACTCATATTTTATGTTTTGACATAGCCATTTTCTAAGATTTAACAGAAAACAATTTTCTGCCTCCTAAAGCATTATTTCATTGCAACTTGTAAACAGCACGAAATAAGAAAGACACATACAACGAACAATTCTTACAAACTGAAAAGCCAGCTTCACTAATTCTTAAAATTCAGTTTTTCCAACAGCTTGTCTAACTATGATCTTCCAGACCCCCATGCCAGCTTCACCTCCTCTAAGATCCCCACGCTGCTTAACAAAGGAGGTAAAGTGGCTTGTCTAGATGACAATTTATGCCTAAATATGTAGGAAAGAATTTAAGAGCCAAGGATGAAACTAAACAGGAAAAAGGGGAAAAAGCCCATGTGGCTTTTATTCCATCTGCTCACACTACAAGTTGCAGTGCTGATGGCTACACGTCCAGCAGGAGTAGCCACGCTGAGCTTCTTTATCATTTGAAGTGTACATGTAAGCCATTCTACTAGCTCTTTCTTTCATTCTAATAACCCAATAACTGTTCATTCTTTAAAAAAAAAAAACACAAAAACAAACAAAACCAAAACAAACAAAAGAAAATTCCAAAAAGGAACATGAAGAAAAAAAACAAAAACAAAAACAACAAAACCCCAAAAAACACACACATATTGATTTAGCTTATATTATAACCAGAAACTGAGAAATTGCTTCTGATGAATTGGAAAGATAAAAAGAATATAAAACACTAGCAATTCAGCAGTAACATTTTGAGCAGGAAATCACACTAATAGGTAATATCTTCTTTAATAGAGACTACAAGAAATATTTTTTTTTTTTAATTAAACTTAATAAAACAAGCAGGACCGTATGACCAATGTGACAGCGGGGGTGCGCAGAGGGGCTACTCCGGGGTTACACCGCGTACCTCCGGCGGTGCTTTGCCCCTCCCTTCCCTCCCGACACCGCTCATCTGTGAACCCCCGGGGCTCTTCGCTTCATTTAGACGCACGTCCTCATTTTCAGCCTCATCTCACCACCCCCCCCCCCTCCTTCCCCACTGCCAAATCGCTCTTCCTCCACACTGATAAGTACCCCGTAATTTTGTAGGGAAAAAAAACACAAACGTGCGCAAGGCGGCGGAGGCCGTACGCGGGCGGGAGCAAAGCGCGGAAGCGCAGACTTCGGACGACGCTAAAGCCGCGTAAGAGACGCGGCGGGGTTTTACGCTGCCGCTGGCTTAAAGAGGCACCGCCGGGGAAACTCTCCTCCGCTCCGCGCCCCCCCCCCCCAACTCCCGCCCCCGCTCCGCGCTATCCCCGCTCCCGGCTCCGCGCCCGCCCCCCGCTCCCGCTCCCGCTCCGCGCGGCGGTGTCGCTTGTGCAAGGGCGCCATCTGCCGGGCGCGGCGGGCGCTTCCCCGCCCTCCCCGCCGCGGGGAGCCCGCCCAGCCCCGCGGGAGAGCGGCGCCCGGCAACCTGCGGGCGGAAGGGGTAGGGTCGGCGTTAAAGGTGAAGGGCTGAAGTCGGCAGAGCCTCCTCGGAAATGCCAGGGCAAAGGCAGGAGAAAAATCATTTTTTAATTTTTTTTTTTAATTTTAGTTTGTTTTGTTTTTTTCTCCGGGGGAAAATGAAATGTCACGAGCCACTGGTTTATCACAGCACACCGGTTATCCCATCGTCAGGGCAAACGCCTTCCCGTGGGAAGCAGAGTTCCGCGCAAGTCCCGAGCGAGCTCCGGGGGACGCCCGGGGCGAAATACCGGGGAGGGGGCGAAGGGGTGGGGGCCGGCGGTGGAAGGGGAGAAAGCCAAGCAGGAGTGAGTTTCTGTGCTGTGAGCAAGGGGGTTCACTGCTTCCAGTCCTCAAATAGCGACCTAAATTACTACTTCGGGGGCAAATTTAAATGCCCACGTAATCGTTCATGCTCATGAAAAGCGTTCAGGGAAAGGTTCTGATCAGAGCCCTGCTCCGAAGCGAAGGATTTGGGGGGGCAGGGGGAGGACTGAAGGCTCAATCACTTTCATAATAGGGATGCTGAATTCCTGTAACCCTAAGGAATCCTCAATGCTTTTATGCCTGAATGCTCATGGGTTTTTGTAGTAAAAAGATGATATTCCCTGCATCCAAATAGACCACAGTTATGACATAGGTGCTTTTTTTATACATAGGTACTTTTCACCTCTTTCTTCTACTCACTAGTTTTCCCCTTAAAAAAATCAACCTACACCCCCCAAAAAAACCCCACAAAAATATACCATATGTTTTTGGCAAGTCAGAATCTGTGGTAACTTGCAGCTCTCTCCTTTTACGCTGCTGCCTCTGAATTTTAAATCTACTTATGTCAACAGAAATTGGTATGCTGGTAGAAGAATAAATCTCAATAGCTGTACAAGAAGAATTTGTATTCATTCAACCTCACATTGAGGACTTGGCTTTGTAAAACAGTATTTTATAATATGTCAGGGTTTGCATTTCTGGTCTTTGTTGTTTAAACTGACGAGCAATAAACTACCTTTTCTTTTTATCCTCCATCACTAAAAAGTTAACAAATTTCCTACAACATCAAATGGAATACAATAAAAAGAGTAAAAACTACAAGTGAAAAATACTTGAAAAAAATATCTTGAAAAATTGTACCGACTCTTGTTTGTAATGTGTGAAATTATTACAAGTATGTTCACTATGAGGACTATTGATAGATGACTCACAATTTAGCTAAATTCAATAAACCACATACTGTGCCTATCCCAGTAGGTGACTCATGCATTTTGTATTTCAAGTATCGAATGTTTGCCAAAAACAGTATTTAAAAAAGTAGGAAAATTGTTCAAAAGGGTTTGTGAATAGGTTGGGACTACCCACAGGCAGCTCTTACTTCTGTTCTGACCACTTACGTAGGATTTCATGGCACCACTGTAGTATGCTGCTAGAAGGAGTGCTTACCCACAGCAGCCCCACCTTATGCACTTCATATGAGGTTTTTTTTCCACATATATTGTGCCTTCTTTAAATACACACACACACTAGAATTTAATGTGATACTTTAAAGCAGTTGTGTTTTAAAAAGAAAAGCCTGCAGAGTAAACATTTTCCCTACAGAGTCAGTGCTCCATAATTTTATACACATTTCCTAATTTTCCTAGCACCATGCTTTGCCCTTCTAAAATTAAATGTAAAAAAAAAAATAAAACAGGAATCTCAAAAGAACTATTCAGCTGCTCCCTGAATACTGTATAATAGTGTCTTAAATCAAATAACTCAATGTAAAAGTGGCAGAATTGGGCCCACAAGAAGGAATAAGTTTCAGTCCTGTTGTCGACACGTTTTCGCTGTTTCAGCAGCCTGCGGGGTAGCAAAGGAGCCTACTACCCACTGGTGACTCAGTATGTTAGCTTAGATTTCAGGCAGTTCTCCAAACTCATTCATACAGACCTCAGAATAACATCAAGATCTTATTTTTAACTTTGAGCAGGGGTTACCTGATCCCAGAATGTCCTGCATTGCATACACACAGTATCCACATATCATAAACTCTTTTGTGAAGGCAGAGAATCATGTCCCTTCACAGCACAGGATGAGAAAGGACAATTTTTTCACCAGGGCCTGTAATTGTACATATTTATAGCAAGTGTGACTTAAGGTGTCAATTTTTTGTGTGACTCGGAACAGGGGAAATATTTGGTGAAATATTTTTACATACCTGGTCACTCCTTTACTTGGTATCAAACAATGTAGTTTCATTACTGATTTTCTCTGCGTCTTCTTTCCCAGAGTTCCTTCAGCACTTTCCCTGCTGAGCTGGCCCTTAGTCTGCCTTTACCAGTTCCCTTCTGATCCCCGAAGAAGCCAGTACAGTGTCATCTAAAAAGAAATGAACTCAAAGTTCACGTTGACTAGGGATACATGAAGTTGATGGAGTCACAACTTTCATACATACGGAAGTGGTAAAACTAAGCATAATATTAAGCTCTGAACTTTAATTTTATTCATTAAAAACCTGGCACGAAGCATGTTTTATTCATTGTTTTGTCAACCACTTCACATTTGCACCCTGTTTTTCTTGCAGAAACTATCAAAAGGATTCATGTGGAAAAGTATTGCAGGAAAACATTTGATCTATTTTAGTTTCATTTAATGAAATTTAGCATCCAGAGGACAAGTAGGAGAAACAGCATCAATATGCCCAGACAATTCTCCAAAGGCCGTTAGCAATTGCTTTGTAAGAGGATCATTAGCTTCCTGCCTATGAAATTACCAAAGTTGATCTCTTAGTATTGACATGGTTGCAAGTTATGCTACTTGAAGGAAATATTAAATTTTAACCAGACAAAGTATACATACTTCGCTGGCAATACAAACTTGTCCAACTGTTCTGCATCGTGAGCAAATGCATAGACAATATGGAAAATCTTGAACAGCATATGGAGAATATTTGTAGTACTCTAAGACCAAAGCATTTATGCACATAGGAAATCATATTAGTTGTCAAATGATGACAGCTGTAATATTAACATTATTAACAAGGGGCCAGAGTATTGTTTTACTATCCATGCATCATGCTAGAAATGCTTTTTAACATCAGAGACTCAATATTTATCAAGAGCATTTGATTTAATAATATCCAGCAGAACAGTACTCCACAGTTTCCATTAGTTTGATTGAATGTTATATCTGTCTAAGCAAACCAAGCATTAGGCGCTTCAGTGAAAGTCACTTGTAATAGAGAAAAATATAATGCATGAATATTTCATTAGTAGATGAATACCCATCAAAACTTTACTTGAAATGCTTGAAAGTACCTACTGAATGTTTGCCAGTTATTTCATAAAACAGAGATGGTTGTAATGCTGCTGTTGAAATGGAAAAAAAAATCTATTAGATCATTTAACGTACTAAAACAATTATGGTATAATTATAAGGAACATAATTATATGTTCTTGATGTCTTTAACCGTGCAAACCTCACTAATTAAGATTAGAAATTCAATCAAAACAAATTATGCTTTAAATTTTAAGGATGAACTTAGAGAGAAAGATCACATTTCCCAAGTCAAACAATTATAACTTTGAATTCTACCTGATAGTAGGCAAACTCTTCATATACACATTTGCAGCCTCTCTCTCTCTCTCTTTCCAACTCCTAAATTTTATTCAGTGTACTTGGAGATAAATATATGTACACTCAAGTGACTCATCCTTACTTAAAGTTATAATGTAGGTTTTGCCTGAGCCAAAATCCAACAGAGATTCTTATGGCCTTTGGATTAAACTTTAAAGAAAGAGATTTATACTGCGCCCACTGTATTTGAGTGCTTTCTGCACAGCCCTGCAATGTGTCTAAACTTACTGTAAGATTTGGGTCTCCAGCTCTATCCTTGGTTTGTATTTTGTTTCCCTTTGTTGCTTCTCACCTCTTAGGACCATGGATTATTTATACAACAAACAAAACACAGTTTTGGGGGGAAAACGTTCCATTCTTTTGTAAAGTTTAGACTTGTCATGTCATGAAGACAGTCAAAGAAAAGCTGGTCGGACGCTTTCTTGTAGATAGTATTCTTTTTGAAAACATCTTTTTTTGCAGAACTGGAATTAGCCTAATTACTTCAATCCTGTTATTTTCAGTTTTCCACTGAAAAGGATTTCTCTGAGGCTCAAGCTCATCCCAGTCAAAATACGTAAGGGTTGGGTGGGGTTTTTTTTTGCAAACAAACATTGTATTTCATATCAGATATTCCTCTATTGAAGTTACCTGTGTGCTTTGTGGGAAGAATGGATTAGTTGCTTGTAGCCCCTTCATCCCTACACAGAGGGGACTCCCGGTTGTTGGGTGACGTCTCACAAGATGCCCAGAGAAGCACCGCTCTGGGAGTCACCCACTCAGTCGAAGTGAGCAGGGCAGGAGCATTTGAAAGCCTCAGAAAAACAGTCACATTTAATCCAAAAGCAACAAACATCAATTTTAGAGTATTAGAGTGTTGGGTATTTTCATAAAGAATAACAAATTTCAAAGTACCAGGATTTCTTATGGAGTGGAAATTCACTATTTTTGGCTACTTCTGTTTGTAGATCTAGTCTGATAAGGTTTTTTATTTATCATTTTGGGGTTTTATTTCATAGAATCAACAGAATACTTACAGGAAATCATACTGTGGAGATTAAAAAGAAGAAGAGGTCTCTAGTTATTGACATTGCATTAAAGAAATGAATGCAAGGAACCTCACTAAAAATAAGAAAGCAAGATTTTCCTTAAAACATGTAGCATCCAAATATTATTCAAAACCTTTGTATTGTATTTTCTTTCTTCTGGAACTAGACCCTAACAAAAATACTTTAGGTACATTCCTCTCCCTGGCATTGAAAAATTTCGGAATGGCATCATCGTTCATAAGAACAGCAAAACGGAAACATGCGAGAACTTGGTTTGTCTCTAAAAACAAAGCAGCATATAGAGAGTAAGCACTGCATCTGCTCCGCTCTCTATACTTTTGTTTTCTGATCATTTTCTCTGATTAACCAAATCAAATGAAGATTTTGGCAATTTCCCACTGCTCTTTTCTTTTAAGCAGATACACACATTCAAAGGTCTGACCACAGATCCTGCTGAGTGCTGGGGGCACCAGCCAATTCCCTGAACCTAAGAGCCCAGTGCTAACTGAGAGACCATCAGATAGTCCAGGCATCCCCTGGCGGGCAGATGGGATTGTAGGAGGAGCCAGCACCTTCTGGCATGGCTGGATCCTCAGCACCTCCTATAGGACTACCTGACTCTTCAGTCAACTGACCCTCACAGAGTCTTTCCAGGTCTGCCAAGCTCTAGCCAAAGGTAACTCCACTCTGGTTAGCTCCACTCCACGTTTCAGGGTGGCTTAGCACTTTTGAGCACAATGTAGGATGTAAAAAAATACTTGAAGAGTTAAAGTGATTTTTTTATTGTTGGGGGGGGAGGTTGTTTTTTAGTGTTTTTTTTTCATTGGTTAGACTAGATGATCTTAAAAGGTCCCTTCCAACCTAGGTGATTCTCTGATTATAGGTTAAGTTATTTTAGGTTCATTTTCAAAATAACTTGGTATTAGGACTATGAGCTTCCAAGTCTTCATTGATCATTAAAAAAGCTATTATTTTCAACCCAAGTATATTCCTAGAAACGCTGGACTTTACCAGAAAACATAAACCACAGCAGTGACCAGTGCCAGTGGAAACAGGTATATTTTTAATGGAATAATTACATTAGAGTATTTGAATTGTAAGAAGAAAATTCAGACAACTTCTTGTATAATTTGATTGATGAACACCTCCTCAGTGAATAAAGAGTCTCTCATGCTTTGAGGTTGAATGGATACAAGAAATATGCTGCAGAATGACAGAAAACTATCTACCACAGAAACAAACTTGTTTGTGAAGCCCCTCACATTTAAGATTGCTTTTTATTTCAGGTGCTGTTCCATGGAACAAAGATTATGGAGTGTCTTGATCCTCCATATAAGCTCTTGCAACACAGCAGTGTAATGCCTTTGGTGTTATATGATAAAATACCCCTGGTATGGTAGGGCTGCCTGATCTGGTTTACTCCTCCAATACACATTTGCTGGTGCAGCTGGACTATGGAGAGACACTTCTTCCCATAGAGCTTTTTCCTGATAATTTCTATACTTCCTTCTGTGGGCTTAAGTTTTTTTAAACAATTTTATGCATATTTTATTTTTTATATGGTCAGCTGCGCAAGAAGGTAGGTTTCTGTTATTTGTTTTATGTTGTAAATGTATGAATGAAAAATGTCAAGAAAGTGTGGTGTTTATTTTTTCTTTAGTGAGCCATATAGCAACATATTTTCTAAAGCCTAGCATCTTCTTCTCTCTTTTAAAGAACCACCAAAATGCTTTTGTGGCCCTGGCATGCATTTTGCTGGTGTTTGGAATGGTAGCACACTGAGACAAATAAATAAATAAATAGTAATAAAAAGAGAAAAAAGTTAATTTTACATCCTTTTCACTTTGAAACAAATGATTACAGAGCAGCTGATTACAATTGGAGAGAAGATGTAGAAAGGCAAAATGCTAGTGGTAGCAATTGGAGTGAATTAACTGGGGTGCTCTGGCACGCTCTCAAGACATGGATTGACTCGCAGAAGGAGTTTTAGTGGTGTGAAAACTTGCATTGTGGTTCTTCAGCACACAGAAAAGCAATCTACCTGATTTTCCTCAAAGCAGCAAAGCAATCAGGTATTTTAGGGGTCTATTGCCTGCTAAGAGAGATGGGGAACCATGGAAAGCACAGAAACAGGAGGAAAAAACCCAGAAAAGCTTTAATGTGCACCAGTACATTATCAAGAAATATACTTATTTCTCATAAATTTTGTATTAAAAATGAATTATCCAACACAATTTTGGAAGGAAATTGAGCCCTAATTGTTAAGTATCTTATTGGCAAAGAAAGGGAAAAGTAGTAGAAAAGCCATTTTAAATGCTACAGGGGACTCAGACTGAGTTTCTCTCAGAGTGGTTCTTCTAAACTTTATCCAACTATTTCAGCCATTTAAAAGCCATTGTTAAACGGAAGTTCAAACTTAACTCAGGAAATTCCAACACATGCACTAATAATTTCAAAATTTTTCCCTTCTTTTACTCGCAGCGTGTTGCAATATTATTTACAGTCACTTCAAGACCTTCCCTTAACATCTCCACCCCATAGGTCACCAAGTTAGGTATGTCTAGTCTTGACCACGTCTAGAGGTCCTTGGCTGTAAAACAATGAACAGAGGGATTTCTGTGGGGATATGTGGGAGACTTCCAAACCCACTGCTCTGAAAGAGCTGAACTTTCATTTTCAGCCTTTAAGACATTAAGCTAAATTCAATTTTTTTCAGCTACTATTAATGAGCAACATCTGACCTGGGATGCACATGCACCACACGTTTGTTCAATGTTTTAAATCTGTAGTTAAAGAGGTTGAGCAAACAGAATATGACTCCAGAAAGTGAATAACCTGGCCTTAAGACCTGGTACTCAGAGCACACATTCATTTTTTTCTTCATTTGTGCAAATCTAGCTGTACCTTTGATGCAAGGATTTCAACGTCTTGTCAAAGTATTGCGCCACAGCAGAACTGATCTTTAACATATTTTTTCCAATGATCAGAAAAAAAAAAAAAGTAGATTCCCCCCATAGTAAGTTTATTGCGCTCATAAATTCAGTCTCATTTGCTAAGTAGCTTTTCATCAATGCTATCCATTCACAAAAAATAAAGAAGCAATAAATTATGCAAAAATTAGCATAATTTGCTGTACTGGGACAGTCACAAAACAGAGTAGTTACCCTGTAAGTCTCGTTCTGATCAGACAACAAAAGGGGAGACACACCAAACTAACCAAGCCACCATGGCATCATGACCTTATGGCCACGATCACCAACTTGGAAAATCCGTTGTTAAGTATTCATAGCTGTTAATTCTCACAGTTTGAGCAAAAGATAACACCATGTTGAAATGAGGGTGAAGTTGACAGTGGTTGTGCTTAAATAAATGGCATGGACACCTCCCGGGGTAGACAGAATATTTTCATATGTATTCACATATGTCACTGTCCTCAGCGGTTAAAGCTGGCAGCTGCACCTACGTCAGTGCAGGAAGTCTGATGTCATTCCCTTGTCACCTCTGTAGAGTCACTTTACGGCCACGGGATATGGTACCCTGGCTCTCAAGGGAGAACAACAGCGTGAAATCTGCAGGCAATTTGCTCCTAATCAAATCAACGTTTTCTTCAATTCCTCCTCTGAAAACCAAAATTTCTGCTACATTTGGATGCTCAGGGTTTGTTTTCATGGTTTCTTAAACAAAAACAGGTTTCCAAACAAGAATTTCAGCTAAGTAATTTCTGGCTAAGTAATTTCTGACTATGTAATTTCACCTGGAGGACATCCCAGTTCCCATCAGTAATGTAGTTCTTACCTACTTTATTAACCAAAACAAGACACTAAAACGCACACCGTTTCCCTTGCTAACAACAAAAAAAAAAACTCGCACCCCATTTGCCTCACCCTTTTTGGCTCCTGTTTCTCGTGTTCAGTCCTTCCGTCCTCACTACGTCTTCTGCAGTTTTCCTTTTGCCCTGGGTGCAATCCGTCTAATCCCCTCTCTGAAACACAGCTGTCTGTTCACAGAAACATGGGCCATACAACAGCCTGGAGAAACCTCAGTGGGCCTCTCGACTCCATGGGCAGTTCGACACCTCCAGATTCTTTCTTGAAGGGACTGTTGAAGGCTTCTGGATGGGTTTTTTAGCATGGTGCAAAGCAGTGGGTCTTCCCTATGCCCATTGGCTCCTGTTCACCTTGTTGCTATACAGAGGTTAACATTTTTTGCTTTTTTATTTTGATGAACAGCAAGTTCACAAATATTTGGGAGAGGTTGGAAGTAAATAATCTCATTAGTGTCATTCATCTAGGATCCTAGGAAATGCTGACTTTCTCACTTCACTTCGACCCCTGAAAGCTGACAGTAGTCATCATATCACATGAGTGAGCCATAAACTGTTCTATTCCTCTAGGTCTTTTGATATAAATGTTGTACCTACTTACTCCAGGAAGGTAAAGCTACTTCAGTGGATGCTTTGTCCCTATACTCTTTTTGCTTGGAGATAAAATCACATATGTTAAGCAAAACCCATCTTATATATAGATAAAATTATGGGGACAGAATATGCCAAAAAGATCCCTGAAAGACTTGCTAAAAACTTTGAAAGACTTTCACTTTGATGTTATATATACAATATTAACAGTCTTGCAAAGATCTTCGCAAATTAATTCCTTATAAGGTATAGGCACAGTAGAATTGGGGGGGGGTGGTGTGGATATTAATGAGAAACTTGATTTTTTACAATTGCAATTATCCATCTGGGAATCCAAATAAGTAATCAGTAATTTTTTCAAAATAATTCAGACTTCTAATACCAAAAATCTCACCTGAAGAAACTGCAGAACAAAAATTACTAAGTCATCTTCAAGAGCTTTAGAAGAACAAGTACATTTGAAAGATTGCTGGCAAACAGTACATGACCAAGAACTGAAAGAAAACAAGTATGTTAAATCACTGAATTCTGTAGCAAATTCAAATTTGTTTTGGCATGATAAGAGTTTGAAGCGATAGCTAGAAATTTCTTTTTTATATCATTAAACTGTATGCAACTAGAATAAATGTTAGTCCAAGGGCCCTTTTGGTATGTGGTTTTGAATATCTTTCACATAGTTTTTCTTTGGACTTCAGCTCAAAAAAGGTCCTGTCTATCTCATTTCATCAGTGCCAGGAAACAAATTTCACGAACATCATTAAGTTCAGCTAGTGCAGGATCTACAAGGTCTATCACCAGTTCCCATGGGAGTCTGATGAATAGAGCTTTAAGTGATCAGTGTTATTTATTCGTTATCATTATTGCAAACAAAAAAGCCCAAATGAAAGAGAAATGAGCAGATGCTACTTCAGGCCTTGTGTCTGGCATTAGTGTTACTTTTAGGCAAAAGTAGAATACAGGATGATTTGCTATTAATTAAAAATGTTTTTAGTTCCTAGACAAAAAGGTCTCACACTTTGTAGAAAGACAGGTAATCCCCTGAAATGGGGCATATTCCAGTAGTTTTGCTTTGTTTTCTGTATGTGTTTCACGTCTCAAATCTTCCAGTGTAAAGCCCTGCACTAGAAGCAGCTGCTTTAACAGCCAGCGTCCCTATCATCGGTTAAAGCTGACCTTATCAAAATCAACACCATTTCACAAAATAATTTCCAAGGACAAGGCCTCCAAACGCATCTTCCATAGGCTGGCTTTTAAACCTTCCCAAGTACTGCCTCACTAATGACATTTGTGCGAACACAGACAAACGTATGTTTTTATTTATTTTTCTGACTTTTCTCCCTGATATTTAAAACTCCTTACAACTCTGATAAATCTCGCTTCCCCTTAAGACTCACTTGTGCAGATCAGCCTTGGCCCCAGAGAGGAACAAAATCCCCAGCAAATGCTTGAGCCTCTCCGCACCAGGGACACTGCAGAAAGGTGAGCACTGAGTTTTGTTCTCTGCTATTCTGCAGACGTAAATCTTTTCTCCTACAATAACATTCTGCTGATAGATGTCAAGGTCCATCTTCTAACGCAAAAAAACATAAATATTTTCCTGACAGCAGAAGGTAAAAATTGACCCTTCAGTAATAGCTTAGAGTAATATTCCTGTTGTGCTCAGCATAACTATTTTGTGGGGCATTCAGGGCATAGTTAGTTGTTTGTTGTAGTGTTAGTCTGTTTAAATAAAAAACCCATACTTCTCAGTTGCAAGTTAGTAGGCAAGATCTTAGCTAGGATGCTCTGAAATATCTCTGCATCAGTCCTTTGCAAAGGCAAAGGAGAAGGATTGACTTAAACCTTTGCTGAAGGTGGTTTAAGCTGATCCATTTTACGGTGCATTGCAACATCTACGTACTCAATTACCATTCCCCAGTAAACGAGGCAATAACCAGCAACGTAACTGAACGTGCTAAAGTAATTGCCTGAATATGCCCTGCAAATGCCAATGTACCAGTTTAATCAGCTGATGGCAGCGTCTTGATAGGAATTACATTTATTCATTCATTACGTCTCAAGCTGCTAGTAAAGCAATTAAAATTCCATTACAGAGTCCACACAACAAGTAGATTTAAAAAGTCTTCATTGTGATGATTAGAAATTTAACAGAGAATACGTATTGTTGATGACAGTAGTCTTTTCTTCCACCTCAGAACAGCCATAAGGTATTGGAGGTCACATTTTAGATCTAAAATATGGAGATAATGAGACTCGTCTCTTTTGTACAGCGCTTTAAAAATCTCCTGATGAAAAGTGCTATATAAGACCTCGATATTATTATGATTAATGCTCATAATCACCATCTCGTCAGTACTTTTTCCCCTTCTCACTTTGTAGTTTCCATGTAGTAAAAGGCACTTACCTCACTGCTTGATCAAGCTCTTAAGACAGCTCAGGCAGCAGGTTTATTCCTCCTTTCCAGGAGGTGGATTCAAGAATCAACCTAGCTGGCTTGATAAAAGGAATGGGATGCTCTGAAAAAAAAAAAAAAAAAAAAAAAAAGTCTAAAAGATAGTAGTTTATAATGCATTTCACAAAATTCATGTCCATGTTCCCCAGAAAAAATAAATTCAAGTGCAGATTCTTACCAACAGAGGTGGGAACCCAAATACTCATAAACTGCCTGAGAGGGCTTCGGCGGGGACTCACAAGATAAACTCCTGACCCTATTGAGCTCAGTAAGAAGCTAACTAGGGACTTAGAAAGGGCTAGAACTTCACAGCATTGCTTATAATCATTCTGAAAGACATGATCAGTCTTCAGAGTGATGTTCTCTTAGCACCTAATTGCTTTCTGAGGAAATTTTAGCATAGCAAAATGAGTCTCTTCAAATTGATTACCTTGTAGTAGTAATAGTAATAAAAACAATAATAATAAATTAAATAACTTTTTTCATTATATTATGTTATAATACACCATTGTATATTGTACAGCACCACTAATTACTGCTTACACTCATTATATAATACAATACTCCAGGAGTGCCAAATTCCATATTTTTTTTACCAAAAGTGAATGCTGATTATTTGTTTTTGTTCTGAAAGTTCCTTGGCCAGTTTTAGAGGGGAAAGGTTCTTTTAAAATGACAGTGAATAAAAGTTGTGAAATTTTAAGTATTTATAGCATGAAAGATCAAAAAGTGGAAAAACGCTTTATTTCTAGCCTACAGTATTTGAACTGAAAGAAGATTGTTGTTAAAAAAATAACCACCTAGGAAAAAAACCAAATGTCATTAAGTTTTAGGAGGTCTGATTCAATAGGTTTTGCATGCTTTGAGGTTGTGAGACTGAAGCTCCTTCCTGTTTACCTGTAGGCTCATGGTGAGAAGTGGCTCTGGCAGCTGACAAAGACTGACAGTTGATTCAGTTTTTGTATGTAAAAGTGAGAGGAATCAAGGCAAGAAGAACTTGAGACTCTGTCCTACAACCATGCTTAATATAAAGCTCCCCAATGCTTCTGCATATAAAACTATATAATATAATAATATAGTAGCTGTAGCTTGAGGAATCACACAATTTTTTTGGCCACCATTCAAATAAAAGCAACTAAGCACTTGCTTACACTGAGGATTCTGTGTATTCCCATTATTTTTGTGGTAGGCTGCGAAAGGATGAACATTGAGGGCAGATCACACTCCTCATTATCTCAGGATCATGCCTCAGGAGGCATTATTAATGGAAGTAATCCCTGGGGAGTCAATGGAAGGACTTAACTTCAAGAGAACAATGGTTTTACTTGTCATTTTTAAAAAATATTGATTGCATAAGCATAGATATATGCTATAGATATATAGCATAGATATATAGCAAAAGGAACTCTTACTTGGCTGTTAAAACTCCTAGATAAAGAACTTTGTAAAGGTCTGCTTCTCTCCATTGCCTATATTCAAGAGTGCCTTGATTGACTACCTCTGGTGTAGACAACCACAGTGCAAATGCCCAGAGCTAGGTGAGACAACCCTAACCCTTCATCAGACAACACAAACATGAGGTCAGAAGCTCTGCAGTCTGTGGGCATAGCTATCAGATCTACTCTCATCTGGGGGAGGGAGGGAGCACCCCGTGATGATGTTTGCCTGCCCAGAGGAACCTCAACACTGCCCAACAGGGGCCCACCAGTGCTCTCCGCACCAGGCAGGGTAGCTGTGAGCTGGGGAAGGAGGTCCTAGCCACCCTTGGTGCAGTGATGCAGAATACGGGGCCAGGCAGGGGAAGATCTGGAGATGTCTGGAGAGGTTTAGGATCCCTACTCCCACTTTCTGGGATAATCCCCTAAGCACGTGGCTGGGATGGATACCCTTTCAGGTCCTTTTAGTGAAGGTGGACAATTCTGTTGAGAGGAAACCAAGGTCTGAGCAACCAGGTCTTGTAAGTAATGATAATCTAAGATGAAACTTATTTCTGAAACTCACTATCCACCGAGAGCAGGACAGCTCTGAGCTTTGGTGCTTGTTACTTAAGTCATTTATGTAGTTCATACAATGCATCTCCCATGGAAAAGACTGTGGAACACAGGCTCGCTGACATGTCCAGTCCAGCTTTGTCAGCTCAGCTTTGCTGAGAACAATGGATTAAATTCCTATCTCTTCTAGCTTCTGTGGACTTCTGACATGTTTTATGCTCAAAACGCAGATTTAGCTCATCTTAAAGAGAAGATTAAACCCAAACCATTATAGCTGAGTGCTTAAGCTATGAAAATGTTCTATAACAGTGCATGTTGGTAACATTTCTATTCTCTCTTCCTCTACCAACATCCTAAATACAGGGTGTGACTCTTCCCTCCCCCATAGGGTTTTTTAAATAAAACACATACATGCCTTGGTGAAGAGACTTCGAAGCTGTGAAAAGTATATATATGCATATATGTCCAGGGCTTGTTTTCTAAATCATAAAAAAAAAAGGAGAAGAATGCAAAACACAGGTCTGTGTTTTCCCACAGAATTGTGGGAAGTGTTTTCTACCTCAACCTACTCTTTTGTTTGGGGGGAATCCACTTGGGGGTGCCAATCCCCTCTGCACCTGCATTCAGAGAGCCCAGGTGCCACCTGGGATTCAACGTGGAGATGTTTACTCCTCAAAGGCAGCCTGTCCTCTTGCCTGTGCTCTTGTGTGGAACTTACCTCTACTAGCTTTCAGGCTAATGGTTTTATATGGTGCTTGGGCTCAGAAATGCCTTTCAGTTGAATGGGTACATCCAGCCAAAGGAAACAGGGTTTTAGTGGCAGAAGAGGTTTTATGAGCAGAGGACCTAACTCCTGATGTTCCAGCATGCCTGACTTTCACCTAGAGAACCCTTGTGCATAAAAGTATCATAAACGTATGTACATCAGATGCCTGTCCAGACTGCAGTGGATGCTGCTCCTTTAAATAACTTCTTTTTTCTTCCTCTGTTGGGCACTGCAACACTGAAGTCATACTGAGAATATTGCTCTAAGCCTCTTCTAAAAATGAGAGTTAGGTGCTCAAGCCATTACTTAGTCATTTCTACACCTCATCACAGAAACTTCACTCAATAGTAAAATGCACTTGGTCACAGTTACGTAGAAAACACTGCAAATTCTCTCTTCCATGGAGGTGATCAGAGTCATCTCCTCTGGCCACCTGCATATTCTTGGTGTGAAATAGAAATCATGGGTCGAGCACGGCACTAAGTACTAAACTGCAGCGGAAGGGTAAGATGGATTTTTTACTGTACTTGAAAAAGCAGAGACAATCACAAGTAAGGAAGGAGTTAATAGTTGCAAAATACACGGTCATTTCCTGAGCCCTGTGGTTGGATGATTACAAACTTTCAACTATTTCTAATTCTTCTCTGTCATTTAAGAGGCTTTCAAGGTGCACTGTACATCCCAGATCAGGTAAGGAGTACAGCTTTCCACTTCTTGATTGTTTATTCAGAATTATTTTTCAGTGGAGTCAGACTCAGCCAAGACTGATTTGTTCTCCCTCCTATTATTTACTTCTGAAGGGAGAACAAAGTTCACTGCAATCAAAGAAGTACATGTGCGTCTGTGCCAGATGACTATAAGGTGTAGAAATAAAGAAAGAATGGTATGGGTTAAAAATAGTGCAATGATAACAAAGAACTTATGTTCAGAAGTCAGAATTACTACAGCAAATACTGCAGTAAAAGAGAAAGAAAACTCTTATTGCCGGTTTTAAGGAGTTCACTCTGCACAAGTCACTATCAAAATAAGAGGTTATCAGTGTATAGTTTGCTTTAGTAATGAGAGTAGTAAAAATCATAGTGTGTCTTCAATGGTATTTTTAAAAGGAGGAAGAATGAGCTTATGCATATTGGGACAGATAGTTTTCGACCAGTTTTATTTGTAAATCTGGACTTGATATCTATCTTTAGCTATTGCAGAGTCACATATCTTAGTCATCCTGAGACTGTTCCTGAGGTTTGCAGCAATGAAACATACGCACAGAAGTGACTGTGGAACCATATCATAAACTGATATAATTTCATCGGGGTCTTTTGATGCATAAAAACTGAACTCAGACAGACAGGCACCAGAAGGAAGTCTCGTAACACAGTGCACTCTTGCATGCTGCCTTTGTTTTCTCTTAATAGACAGGGAGAGAGACTATTTGCGTGAAGGTTTTTTTAATATTTCAGAAACAAGCATAAAATAGATATCTGTGGGGCAGTTATTGTAATAATGTGCTGTCACCAGGTCACCCTACAGAAAGTGAAATTGTATGTGCCATGAAGATCCCTGGGTGAAGTCATACACTGGAGATTTGGATTTTTTGCATTTGATATTTTTTCAGTCTTTGCTTGTAATCATTTTCAATATTTGCTCATTGGCTCCTTTATTGTGCTCAGCGTTTGGCATAAGCACTTTCTGGATTTTATACTTAGCGGTCGGGAGAATCTAACTAGGGTTTTCAAAAGCATCTGTTTGACTCCGACATATAAATCCTATCAATGTTTGGATTTTATTCCTAAATCACCTCCACCTTACTTATGAGGTTATTACTAAGGCAACACTTGGACTGCTGTAATGAGTTTTACCCTTAAAAGACTCTGTGAGCCACAGAAGTGTTGTTACTATCACCTACAGATGGGGAACACGGATGAATCCAAGTTGATGCCAGATTTACGCCCTGGTTTTTGCAGTTCCCCAGTGCAGGTGATCTGATAAGAATCCCAAGTCTTCCCTTGCAAACAGCTGTAGATCAGTTTAGACACAGCCAGCGAGCATGTCATCATTCTGCTAGGGAGTCACAATTCTGCTAGGGAATCACAGAATCATAGAATTGTATAAGTTGGAAGGGACCTTTAAGATCATCTAGTGCAACCATCAACCAAACTCTGATTAAAAAAAAAACATCACTAAACCATGTCACTACATTTTCTGCAAGTACTCTTTCCTTGAGAGATCACTCTCAGCCAACATAGAAACCTGAACTGGTTTGACAGTACATGCCTAGATGTGCATTTTGATCCTTTTCGAATAGTTGGGGTAAACAGCAGAGCTCCACAGCAGCTAACAAACCACAGATAATGACCGCTACTATTATGATTTACTGTATATTAAAAAAAAAAAAAAAAGAAAAAAGGGCCAAACCAAAATCCTCCACTGTGGTTAGTGAAGCATATAAGAAACTGTGGTTTCACCTAAATGTGAAGAAGCAGCAACAATTCTGCATCCAGAGAAAAGCCTATACCCTTTCAGATGATGATGGAAGTCAAAGGGCTTTCTCAATGGGTCTCCTTTAATTCAAAGCCGCGCACTCGGAATCGAGCCGACAATCTTTAAATAGCTTCCCTGGGAATTGTTTCAAGATTCTGTAACAGCAAGTTTATTGTCTCTGCATTTTATGAAGCAGCCAAAACCACAAATTGATCTAAGTGATTGGAAGATGGCATGGGTAGAAGCATTTGCATCAGCCTTATTTTTCTCAGTTGGAGTATCGATGCTCAGCAATTTGCTGTTCCTTATAGCTCTGTACGGCCTTAGCTGCTAAATACTTGCATCCTGTGCTACAGCTTGCTGGAGCTGTGGTGTGCCTACCCACCCTGCAGTCACATTTCCCCGTTTCTGCATGGGCACAGCTCAAGAGAAAGTACTCAGCAGCTTTGTGTGGGAAGAGCAAACCAAGCCTAGGCCACCCCTGTCGCCAACCAGCAGCTCACCCGCTGCTTCTGCCTTCAGTTTTTGGTGTCCCTGCAGGTACGTTTATTGACAGTGTATTCACCTTCTCTCTTTCAGGGTGGGTTCGGGTTCAACTCAGATATCTGCCTATGCAGACAATTTTGCTCTCACTGATGACTGTAATCGCAGAAATGGACAGCTGAGGTTATTTAAAATGTTTGCCCTCAGTGCTCTCTTTCGGGATGAGTACCTTTGTTTGGTGTGGGAAAAGTGTGTGCTCCTCAGCTCTCTGCCGGAGGGAGGTGTGCGTTATATGTAGCAGCAGAATAGGATGGAAAAGAAAAAAAACATTCTTTGTATGGTAAATGTGGTCGCCCCCAGTAACTGCTGTGTTCTGGTTGAGTGACCAGAAGGGAGAAACCCAGCAGCCCACACTCTGGCCTCAAGACATAATCCTGTGGTGGCCTCCCTCGGTCCTGCTCAGAAATGAAGAGACAGCAAGACTATTTCTCGATGTGTTTGAAAGACATGGTGGGGTTTTGCACATGCATTGCTGCCTAACAACTTTACTTCATATTTGCATAGTTTCCAGATACAAAGCTGTTTTGAAGCAGAAGTTCAGGGGGCTTCACAGAATCACAGAATCACAGAATCTTAGTGGTTGGAAGGGACCTTTGAGATCACTGACACCTAACCTTTGCAAAGCCTTCAAATGGGCAGAAGGACATTTTTTGTACCAAGCATGTTTATTGGCACTTTTCTCATGAGTGAGCTTGAAAATGGAGCTCTCCTCTGAAAAATTACAGAGATGGGAGGATTTGGTCCTTGAGTACTGCCTCAAAAGTTCTTGGATTAAATGAGCTCATTTTATAAGTAAATGTCTTTGGGACTGTTATTTGGGCTTGTTTTCTCTTACTGCCAGCTCTCGAATGTGAAGGTCAAGTTGGTGTTCCTCCTGGGCTTACTATTTATATGCAGGAAACCTGAGAGGGACTCTTAGCCAGAGAGTTAGGGTTGTTATTTTAAAATAGATTTAAAATGAGTAATACAATCCAATTTTTGTCTAAATTTAGGTGCTAATCAATAAGAAATATCCCACCAGGTTAATTTTCTTCATCCTTTGAATCTGGTAATGTCAGTTTGATCTGGTCTCTTTTCACACATTTTTGATCAGAAGCCTTCTGCTCTTGCTGAAATTTTCCACTGGTAGTCTTATTTTCAGTGTTGACTATTTAACTAAAGCTAAATGCTCAGACAGAGGAAGGGAGAGAGGGGTCTGTACCAGCTTCATGCGAGAGCTCAATTTTTTAAAATGCTGGGTCTTAGATCTCATTGATATCATAACCAAGAGGCTCTGCCTTTTTGCACACAGACTGGTGACGGTCCAAGAGTTGTTCAGGCTGGGGCAAGGTATCTATAAGTTTGTTCATTGAGAGCTGAATGTTTTTGTCACATTTTCACACTATTGTACAAGGAATTCAGGCTCAGTGGCTGATGAATTGAAAATAATTTCACCCTCACATCCTCGCTCTCCCAGCTACTGATTAAGTCTTGAAATAACAACAGAAACTACGCACCAGTACAGTAATGATAAAGCAGCTAGGCCTACTTATTACCAAATGCACTGTGCCTGATTCAGATCTGCAAAAATAAGAAGGGAAAAATATCAAGTCAACAAAAAGCATGTGTTCTTTTACCTTCTCTTCATCTTCAGATGTGGATATTATGCATTTTTAGTAAACCCACACAGGTACATATTACATCTAATAAACTGTGTTTTAAAGTTATAAAAGGCAGTGTTATCAGTAACTGTCAGTGTTTGGTGTTATCTTTAGATGTGCTTGTTTTGATTTTTATTTTTTTTATAACAACTGATCCTTAAAAGGTTTTTCTTTGGTCCTGTCTGCAGCTCTTACTCATAGAGGAAATCTGATCTGCTACAGCACGGAAACATCAGTGGTGACCACAGCGAGACAAATTCCTTAGGGACCTGCCTGTAAGTCTGATCAACATTTAAGATGAAAAGTTTTGCATTTTCCCTAGCAGGATGTTACACGCAGAGTTTTGCAGTTTGAGGCAATTGCTGAGGCAATAAGGGAATATTCAGGAACACAAGCCTCTGCTTTGAGTAGGTGAGTAAGCACAAAGAAAGGAATCATCTTGTAAAGACTTTCTTTCTTTCTTTCTTTCTTTCTTTCTTTCTTTCTTTCTTTCTTTCTTTCTTTCTTTCTTTCTTTCTTTCTT
>JAOTQQ010000041.1:37622643-37643171 GCA_026546715.1 Gallinago undulata | reverse complement strand
TATCAAAAAAAAAAAAAAAAAAAAAAAAAAAAAGTCTCAAAATCGTTGATTCTTATTTATACCAGAAAGTTTTTCATCTCCCCAACTCTCAGGCTTTTTTCTCCTTAGGTCACTATCCCTTTAGGTAGGACATCCGTAGAAATCATCCCGAGTGATTTATTTGAGAGGGGATGCATTAAGGATAGTGTTTTAGCAATGGGAGACCTCTCATTCAAGCAGCACTCATTCCACTGCAGCAATTTCAGGCTTGTGGGCAAAGACTGGATCTCTCTCCACTGGATTCTGGGCCGTTGGCACAAGCAGGTGGGATGCAGCCCCATCAGATGCAGGATTTGGAAAGCACTGTAGAACAGAAGTCAGAATTTAAGGAGCTGTGCAAATGACACTTCAATGCCTTTCAGTTCATATTGGTGGTGGTGCTTCTCACAGGCTACGAAACAGCAGCCAGGCAGGCAGCAAGTGACTTTTCCAGGAGCTGCATCCTTATGTGAGACCTCAGCTCTACTTCCTCAGCCTAAAGCAAAATGCAAATTCACTGATTGAAACCCTGGGTTCAGTGGAGTTAATGACAAAGCCTCCTCTAGCTTTGGAGCCTTCATCTATCCTCTGGCTATGCAAACAAGTATTTTGAAAAGCTTCATTAACAGTTAGGACATTGTCCAGATTTTTAAAAAATGAACACATTTCAAAAGATGCCCTGAAAAAATTGTAAGACTCCAGAGCAATGTAACTGACCACTGCACACACTTTCCCCAAGAGACAAAGTCCCATTTACCAGTTTAGGGCTCATTCAACATAAATCCATTCATAATGACCTTCAGCCATATACTTTTTTGTAACACTAAAACAGACTTCTTATTTTTTTAAAACCAAAAGGTGTTTGAATGTGAGATAAGAGTGGACGTAAAACTTCTAGTTATTTCTTCATATAGCTATAATTGGGCTCTTCCTAAGTGAGCACATTAAAACGTTCTTTTGAGTCAAGTGTGACAAATTTCACTCCTCAATACTATTTCAGAGCGGACACTGTGATAGAATATTAAACTCACCCATTTTTAGCAACTTTTGACTTTATATTAAAATTCACCTAGCACTGTGATGATGGACAACTTGCCCAGATTTGCACCTGATATAAATAGATATGGCTTCGTATCATGTTCTACTGACATGTAACAACATTAATATAACTCCCCACCAGCGTAGCATCCAGTCTTACAGGAAACTTTAAGAAACTGATATCCTGAAACAAAGAGACAAAGTAGGGGCTGCTCTATAATTGCAGATTAACCAAATATTATTTTATGAACTTGCTTCATTTCTGTTGCAATGTTTGTTTCTGTGTTTCTAGGTACTGTTTCTCCTTACAAAACAGAACAGATCAGAATGTATTAAGAAAACACTTGGCGATATTGTAAATAGAATGGTTGAGCAAGGCCAATTTGATAAAAGCAAGCAAGGTTCATTTATTTTAACTTTCTGTTAGTTCGTGCCTCGCTGCTACAAGTAGCATGTATTTGCATTCTGGGTAATGTGATTGACTCGTGAATGCCAGTTTCCTAAGTTCAGGCAGAAAGAAATTTATTACTTATTTAAAGTGAGCAGAAGTCACTATTTCCAGGCTGAAATATGGCAGTGTCCTAGCAGGCTCGCCACCCACGGTACTGGTGCACAGTTTGTGGGGGTATATCCAAAACTCTGAGGCAAAACAGTAAAAATAAACATTTAGAAACATGGAAGCAAAAGAAGGAAAAACAGATCACCAGTAGAGAATTAAAAATATTTGGTTTGTGGTGTTGTCAAAATTTTTCTTCTGAAAACCTAAAATTAATTTCCTAAGCTAATGAAAGTACCTGATGTTTTTGGCATTAACAAACACATGACCTACATTTTTCACAAAACTGTAGCCAGCTACAAGGATGGAAAATAAATACAAATACCCCTGGAAAGACTTACTGAAAGAAAATAGATCAAATTGTATTTTAAATAGGAAAACCCCCTAGATTTAAGTGAGATCTAAACCAGGACAAAGTGTTGGAATGTCTGTACAAATATTTAAGTTTCTTGTCACTAAAATCCAAGACAAATTGTCAAAAGTACATACTTTAAAATGTTTAGTGAAGTCTAAAATAATTCTGGTTACACATATTTTGACCAACAGTTAAGACACTTAAAAGCACATAAACAGGGTACCAAAGGAGTAGGCTATTTGTGCCTCAAATTTTTACAGAATCATGGAATGGCTTGGATTGGAAGGCACCTTAAAGATCATCTTATTCCAACCATGGGCAGGGATATCACCCACTAGACCATGGCTCTTTTCATGAAAATTTTTTAAAGTCAAGATTCCTACAATAACGAGAAACTCCACCTATTAAGAAGGATTAGTAGAAAATCTCCTTTGATCTTTTTCCTCCCAAATTGCCTGCATCCAAGCTGGATTCAAACAGGTTATGTATTAAACTGCAGAACAAAACCAGTTGGTTCTGTCTTCCCTTGCAGATAAGGGAAGCTCATGGTCTGAGTGGGGATGGTGCTACCTGGTACCTGTGCAGCCATCCTGAATGCTGGTAGCCTTTGAGCAGGGATAACATGGATCTTACAGGAAGAGATATGGGGAAATGGGAGAAATTAGTTTGGTGGTATACAAGTTTTGTTTCTGAAAGAGAAATATCCAAACTAAAAGAGGAACAAAAAGCCCTCTAACTAGCAGTCATTTAACTATTGCTCAGGAAAGAGGCAAGGAGTTCATGGAAAAAGATAAATTAAGAAATATATTCTCATTCTTCAAAAATACCTACCTCACAGTAAATATTTAAACATACATATAAGGACATTGTAGAGGAACTATCAATAGTGCCATCCAAGTTTTGTCTTTGGAAAATATCAGCATCTGATACACTTCATAAGCCCCAAATCCACACTGAAGTATTTCCCTTTTCTTGGAAGTCACAGGCAGGTGATGAACAATTTTCCATGCCTTTCTCCAAACTCAGATGTCTCTCCCAAATAACCTTGGCATATATTATTTTTACATTTCTTTGTACATTTTTTTCATTGCTTTGCTGAATTAGTTGTGTTTATTTTTACCTCACTCTGCCAGCTGCACAGATACCACTAGCTGTGAGACAAAAACCTTCACAGCTGGAAACAACCTAAAATAGTCGCTGGGATGATGCCACAGATACACAGCATCAATTAGCAGCGGGAGCAGCTGTTGCAGCAAGCAAAGACCTTCCTGTGTTTGGTTTGCTCCCTTGTCATTTAGCATCAGATGACACCACTCCTCATCAGGAGGCAGTCATTGCACGCGTGCTGCAACACACTCGTTCCAGCACAGAGGGCCAGAATAAGTCTTTGGAGGCACTTACGTGTGGCATAGGCTCTATTTTGAGGCTGGAAAGTAGTGCACAGGGACTTTTTGCTGCCCCTAATGCACGTAAGCATCTTCCCTTATGAGGAGCAAAGCACAATGAGCGCTTAGTCACCAAGTAGCTGCCCTATTTTTAGGTGGCCCAGATTTATGGCTGTTCTCTGTCATCTCAGTGACAGTGTCCCAAGGACGATGTGTGCCACAGAGCCCTCAAAAGTCACCAACGATGCTGCACAGCTCTAAAGGAGTGTTATCTCACACGCTTATCTTTCAAACTGAAGTTCAGGCTTCTGCTACTTGCCTGTGCTTTCAGGGGGAGATGGGGAGAAGACAGGGGCAAGGGGATGAGAAAGAGAAAATGAGAGAGCCAGGTAGAGGGAGAGAAAGGAGAGAGAGAGAAAAGTGAAATAAAAGACAAAAGGACTCATTAAGCTCAGGTTGTAAATTATGTACCAGATAATAAGCCTGTTTCAATAATTAGTGTTGTTAAACCAAACACAATTAGCATCCTAGTACCACGTGCGCATGCAGGTTCATATCCTAAGGACGTTGTTCCATCAGGAATCCAAGATACCGTCACGCATCAATCTACAATAATCCTGCTGTGGATCATGAACAGAATTACTTGAAATATCTTAACTTCCACAGCAAGTCTTTCGAAATGAGAAAACATATAGGAGTACTGTGTACAAGGCATTTGGAGGGAACCATGAAATCAAATGCAATGAAATAAGCTTCTCTGGAACAAGCTGTGGCTGGGAGACATATAGAGATTTCAATGCCATCAAGGAAGAATGCTTTATAGGTAGGATTTTGGTGGACAGTTGAATGGGCACATCACATTAATTCTGTCAAACTCTTCTGCTTCCCATTTCTCAATATACGCAAAATTAAGCATAAAAATTAATTCAAGATTGCAGTAGGTCTTTAAGAAGTACACACAGAGCATAGGAAAAATAAGGAAATATTCAGCCATATTTTTGTGTACGTTTTGAATTAGCATCATCAGAAAATATAACACTGTAGTGAGATAAATTCTTTATCTTTGAATTGTTGCATTTAATTCTAAACACAGTCACTTGTATGGAATTCAGTGTCAAATCAGCTGAGGTTTAGTAGCTTTAAATAATTCTTTAAGGGAAATTAAAAATGAAGACATAAGTCCCTCAGAACTGAATCACCAGGGAAATATTAAGTGATGAACTGTCTCATAGTGATCTGAGATTAAAAGCCTCAAGAGAACCAGTGACTTGATATCACTCTATCAGATAACAAGATTTTTTTCTACATCATCTTTTTTCCCTTAGAAAATATTCCCATGAGCTCCAATAAATACCCATGGCAGACCAGGAGAAGTATGTTTTCTATTCCTAAGTGTTTTGTTCCTTCCATGTTTCAAAGCTCCAGTGAAAATGTTAATTACCTCACCATAACTATTTCACAGACCACAATTTGGGTAATTTAAAAAATTATCAAAAAGACAACAGAATAAAGCCAAAAATAGCAGAATTTGTCCTCTTAACTTCTTAAGAGCAGTCCACAAAATTCAGCCATAATTTGCATCCGTTCTCAATGCTTAAACCTTCGAAACCTTCAACCTGTAAAAGTGTTCTAGATACTCAGAGCTGTGCTACTTCTTATACCTAAAGGTAGAATGTCTTTGCTGAACCACTTGCTTATTGATTTTCCTGCCTGAGGAGATGCTTGAGCCTCTTTCCCTGCAGAGCCCAGGGTGCTGGGTCTGCTTAGCCCCATGCCCACAGATGGGGGTGGCAATGCCTTTCTCCCCCCCATTCCTGAGCATCACCCCAAGCACTGGGCTACTCGATGAACAGCAGGCATAATTTTTTCCTCATTTTAGAGGAAAAGAGTGATGGGCCTTCAGTGGGGCAGCATGTCAAGTGCAAAGCTTCAGCGTACGTGCAGTCCAACCAATCCCTGTCTCTAGCATTTTTCCTGGCTTGAGTTATAGTCTTTGAATGCACCATATGCAGCTTCTGAGGTGCATGCTGATTTTAATACATTTTAATACAAATTTACCCCATGCTTTGTGTTAGGACTAGTGTTGGTGATGCCTACATAAGTATTTCTATTTTCATTCTAGTGTATAAGGACATTTCCTCCACTGTTTTAATCATCCCATTTCAAGTAAGCTAAAGAGCTGGATTATTAAATGAAAGATGTTTCACTCGCTGCAAATTATTGGTACAAATCCAGCTGGTTTCCGTAGTACAATAAAAAACCACTACCTGGCAAAAGCTACTGTATACCTTGTGAAGAGGAAGGTAATATGCGAGCATCCACAGCACAAAACCTCACCACAGCTGGAATCAGACTGCAGCCCTGAGACAGCCTCAGATGAAAAAATCAAATGACTGAAGAGCATCAGAGACCAAATCAATCTTTTTTCCAGCCCAGGTGATCACATTCGGGGTGTGAAGAACACGTGTGAGTAGGGCAGGGTGTGAGAGCCGCTGCCACCCCAGTCTGTGAAGGAACGAATGCAGGGCCCCTGCTCCCTGGGCTGCCAGTGCAGGGCCTTTCACAAACACTAAATTCACATAAAAGTGCTGTAAAGTTTTATTAGGGAAAAATCACTCTTTAAACAGTTGGCTCAGTTCTCTGCTGAAGGGAACCTTTCTGCTTGAACAGTCAGAAGTACTTGGGCGAAAACAAAAGTACATTGGGAAAATTTAGCAGAAACTGGCATCGAGTTAACCAGTAATTTCCAAATGCCAAGTATCACTAGCTCCTTGCTTTGATTATAAATCAGGTATGGCCATGTATTTTCAAGACAAAAAGCAGCGGCCACTGAGTCATGCCTGAGTTCATGCTTCACTCTCACACAGTCCAAACTAAGCCAAGACATTATATGGCACCATATATTAAGTGAAACTGCTCTCAAGAGCTTAGCAAATTAAACTAAACAATGTTACATTGCTCCAAATGCTCTCAGCATGGTTCTTTTCCTTTTTTTTTCCCAGAGAAATAACATGGGATTTTAAGTATTATAGCTGGAGACAAAATGAAAAAGCTAGCACTTACTCTTTTCTCTTCCACATCTTCTATTACCACAGAACAGATAATGCAGCAGTAAAATGCCATAAAAAACATTTCCAAAGACACATAAGTGCCTTTGGAACCTTGGCCCATTGGGCTTTTATAGCAAATTTCAAAAATGTATTCAGTAACTAAGCGTATACTAAGACAGACAGAGACGTAGATAGAGGTATTGAAGAGCCCAAAAGTCTAATTCTAGCTCATTTCTACTGAAAATCTCTATGCGCCCCAGACAAATTGTACCAAAATAAAGTGAATTGCCTGTGCACCTTTAATAAATCAAAATAAAGCATTTACATGTACCTTCATTCACTCAATATCTTTAAAAAAGTTGCCTCCATGAATTAGATTCAGGAGGAGAATGCAGCCACCTCAATACCACTTCGGGTACCCAAATCAAAAATTCAGATCCTCAAAACTTCCTCAAGTTTCCACAAGAGAAATCTCCTAGGACACTAAGTTTCTGCACAAGGAATGAGGAGAAATGCTTGAATCCTAAAAGCACTCGGCAAATTTATCCCACACCTAAACCCACTGACATTCCCAAACAAGACTTTCTACCATTTGCCTTATATTTAAGAGCTGACAGGTCAGACATATCCCAACAACATTTAACCTCAGACAAATCACGAGGAGAACCCATCTATTCCCTCTTTCCAGCCCTTCTCATCCCAGTCATTAGTAGTATCAGAAGAGTTTCCTTGGGATGCAAAATAAAATCCCCCCTTAACCTTCTGTTCACTGTGTGAGCATCTTACCGTCAAACTGCATCAAGCTGTCCTGTTCTGCAGAAGCACAGCAGAGGCACGCCTCGCCCTTCACATGCAACTCTGGATTTCCACGGTTACAGAGATGAGACTCACGCTCCTTCTCTCCAAGCTGCCTTTGGTGAGGCAAAAAAGAGGCAATTCAGTAAACGGTAAGGCGTGATACTCACCCAACAGTATGAGATATGTAGTCATGCTCTGAATACTCCTTTGTATTTCTTCCCATGGGTAACTTGGGAAGCTCTCCACTGTGTTCTCTACTTTATCCATCCACTTAGAGAACATGAGATGGTAGATGGGAATTCAACGTGTGGAAAGACACCTGGAAGTTGGGCATTGCCTTGCAAAGCCTCCCCTGTCAACCTAAGCCCAACTGTTTAAGGAGCACTCTAGTTTTCACGCACTAATAGCCATCTATTTAATTTTCAGTTAATTCAATTTAACTGGTTTATCACTTTCAATA
Organism: Gallinago undulata; assembly: GCA_026546715.1. Classification (NCBI taxonomy): domain Eukaryota; kingdom Metazoa; phylum Chordata; class Aves; order Charadriiformes; family Scolopacidae; genus Gallinago; species Gallinago undulata. The sequence goes on along the minus strand of JAOTQQ010000041.1, from coordinate 37,635,511 downwards.
AATAGGACTCACATGTCCACATATGTTTAGAGACTGAGGCCTCAGCTGATTTTGAAGCTTAGGGTCCTATATCATTAAGAAACCTTAATAAATTTTATCAAATATGACATTCTTCAGTATTTGCAGAAGACTAAAATAGCTGGAGATAAAAAAACTTAGTCCTCATTAAAACGTTATAAGATCTCACTCTACTCCTGCACCAAAAACTGTAAAATGGATTATGTAATGTAAAAACAAACTATAATTGGATGAAGTGAGACGAAAAAATTGCAGGTTTATGTTCCCCCTAATATTAATTCTCTGCCAAAGCACTTCATTAAATCTCAGTTACAGGTCAGAGTTGCACCATGAAATAGTAGGATATGTTAAATAATTATGTACTAAGCGTGGGTCTATATTGCCTCACTTCACTTTGTGAAAAAGGTAAATGAGATTTTGTGAGGAAAAAAATTCCATATCCAACAGACATTTATAGATCAGGAGAAGGAAATACATTTGGTTGCAGGATCCCCCAGTGTTCTTCCTCCATAAAGTATTTTCTCAAGTTACCTATGAAATCAGTGAAGCAATGGCACAGCTGTTACTAAAACATGCAGCTAGAAGTTTTAAAATGAAGAAAAACATACGCCTTGCTCCTTCACAACCTAGATGAAAAAAACATTTGATAATTCTTTTGTGTTTTCAGCAATTTGACTGGGGAAAAAAAATCAGCTGAGCAGCGTCGAGTAACAAGAAAGCAGGGAATATCTGAGTCTGTAAGGCCAAACGTGATGATTAATTTTTCCTTAATGCGTGGGAAGAGACCGTGCCGAGGAAGGGCAGTCATCCCACGCAATAGACTCCTTCAGCTGGTAGGTCTAAGATATTGGGCCTGAATCTGTGCTCTTGTTAAAACAAAGCATCCCAGATCAGTGGCTTTTTTGGTTTCTACTCTGGCCAGTTTGAGTCAGCTTTGAGTTCCTCCTGCCTTTGCTAAGACAGGGCATGTTCTTTCACAGTAGCTAGACCAAGAGCTAATTTATTTTTTTTAAGTGGAAGGGTTTTTTTCCATTAAGCAGTTTTCAAGTTTGAACTGCACTATCATCTAGAATTTATGAAAATGTTTTCTCTGATTCGATTTAATAAAATAAAATCAGTTGCATTATTTAGAGATGGCTTTATTCAGCCTTTCTGCTATTGAACACTCGGACTGGATAATTGGCTACCTTATACATGCATAGTCGTAAATGAAGCTTAAAATGTGGTCCTTTACACTAAGCATCATTTGGAGGAAAAAGCATCCTAGACAGATGTCTACTCCATGGTTTATAAGAGTATGTGATACCATCCGCACTTTTCACAGCTAAACCCTTGAAAACTGGGAGATTGACAAAGGGACCCAAACGTGAAGAGCATTCATTAAAAGATGTAAATAGCCAAGATCCGTGCTGTTTTGTTTCAATCTTCTTTATCCTGTTGAAAACAGGAAAGCCTCCTGTCATGCAGGCTCAGGGATTTTCAGGGCCCAATAAAGGTTAGTGACATTTTCAATTCATGTTTGTTTTCATTCTTCTAATCATGAACCCTGTGTCAGCCTGAGAAACCAGCTGAGCTTAATCCATAACCTTTTACAAGTGAAACATTAACTCACAGCATGTTCTGTTGTCTTTTTAAAGCAATACAAAAGCAAAGGGAGAAAAAAAAAGAGCCACAATATACATGATAAAACATAGCAGCAGCCAAATGTGAGGGTTACTTGAAAGCAGTTACAGTTGTGGAAAACAGCATATTTTTTAGGTCATTAAATTCATCATGTTCAGATGTCATTACTGCTGTGTGTTTCCCGAGAGCATTCAGGCCTGATAGTAACAGGAGGTTAAAGGCAAAAATGTAGAAATAACCAAGTTCAGATTATCTGGAATGTTTTTTATCCTACATTTTCATACCTCACACCAATATTCGGACATATTTTCATACCATCGTTTGTGATTGGCAGTAACTATGGAGAAAATACTGGAATAGTTTCTCCCCTTTCCTTCTGCAGATTAACTGCTCCCACTGGTTTTCCCCTGCAAGTTGCATGCAGTTATGTGGATAATACTTTAGGGTTTTATGGCAACACAGTGCAACAGGCTGGATTTTATACACGCTAGACTACTGGCCACATATGGCAGCCCCCCTGCCCCACTGAGCGTGGGGAATGACACACACTGAGCAAACCTGGAGGGAAGAACAGCTCTGACCACAAAGCACACTGAGCCATGGAAGGATAATTATTTCTCCAGCCTGTAAAAACCATTATGGAGAAATCCTGACCTCCCATCTCTCTGTTGGATAACAAATACAATCACACGTGTATTAAGGAGGTTCTCAAGTTACAAAGTTTTACTACCCTGAATGAAAAACCATGTTAATTCTTAGAGAAAAATAAAGAAACAGCTATGAGAAGCTACCCCAAAACAATACATTAAGACAGAAATTAGAGGGTGTCATCTGATTTTATAAAAACAAACATACTTGAGATGGCAAGGAAGTCCTCAAAAAAGGAGAATATTAAGTTTGAATTCCTGTCCATAACACAGACAATTTCTGTGAAAAAGAAAATGAGAGGGAAAAAGTGAAATCAAAGTGACTTTGTGAAGTATTGCTGATATATCTGAGATTATAAAGAGATGTAAAAGAAGTGGAGAAGAAAGCAGATGTTTAGCACACAGTGGAACTAAATTAATGAAGCCAAAGTATTTTTGTGTTGTGGCTGACTGCTCTTTTCACTGAGTTATGTTAACATACAGCGTGAGCTTACTCGACATTAGAGAAGGCAAATGTTCAAGGCCCTTACTGGTGGCCCAGACGTGGGAAATGCTTCAATCAGAAGTTTTCCTTGATTCGATACCAGAGAACCTATATGGGAGGTAAAACTTAACCAAGCGGTGGATTCTCCTGTGCCTAGGGAGGCTGAGCACCGGTGGCATAATTTTCCTCAGAGATGGCATTCACGGGATTTCTTTTCCTTCCCCGACTACCTGTGTCCCTAACATCTTTGATGGTCTATGGGAGAAAGGAAATAACTAAAATGTAAGTGAACAGAAGCATACATACACAGATGCAGTAAAATCATATAAGGTCCATTTCCTTAACAAAACAGTCTAAAACATCCAGAGTTAATTTGAGGAAGCTGACTCGGGGAGCCAAAAAGAAGAAGGGTAAACTGTCCCAGCCTTTACTCCAAACTGTCCCAGCCTTTACTCCAGGACACGATGGTGTTTTCCTGCCCAGACTGCCTGACTGTGACATTTGGATAGGAAATGTGTGCCTGCTGGCCAGCACAGCATTGAGACCTCCTTGTCTAGCTCAAGGCTATGAAAAATTTAAAAGTTGAAGCTGAGACTAACAGAGACAGCAAAATATTACATGACCTGCTGCATGTTGCTCTCTTGTGCAGCAAAAGGTTTGGCATCAAGAGAGGGACCCATTGCAGGTCAGCAGGGAAAGAAGTCACTGTATCTGCAAAATGTTTCTCCTTCTGGTTCACCAACCAGAGTTACTGGTTAGACTGGAAGTCACACAGCCACAACCCAGCCCTGTCTTGGGGAGCAAACCACAAGGAGGAACCAGAGCTCCAAGACCGACTTATTTCTCTGGCCTTCTCCTGGGGCAGTGTAGCTACTTACCCAGTGCACCGTGTAACATTACAATCAAGCCCAGAATGAATAAAAAAGGGGATTGGGAGGATTAAAAAGGCTTTTATGGCTAGGAAAGTAAATGCTAAAGAGAAAGAAAGTCCATTAACAGATGAGGAGGGTGAAATTAATAGCAACTCAAAAATGGGTGAGATAATAGTCCTGCTAAATTAAAGGTAGAAGGAATAATAAAGAACTTGAAGGTCAACTAAAATAACTATTGGTAATCACGTTAGACTCTACAGTAAATATTTCATTTCACCTTATGTATTAAGAGAATTAGGTAACAAATTTATTCACTTACTGATTATTAAAACGTCAGTACATACATCTGCGTATTCATGTATGACCTGTGACGTGGTCGTAGCAGAGTTTCCAGGTGCTTCTCTAGACCAACTGATATCTTTGTAGCTTCTCTGGTCCATCCGTCACCTATCTGATCTTCATGTTGGCTAGATTCCCCTATGTTATCCCACCTCTAGTCCTTCTGCAATTGCTTTCCTGAATTTTCTCCCATACATACAAAGTTTAAGTACGATTGTCAGCTAGTTTTTGACAGTCCCTTTCTCTCTAACTCTATTTCTACCACTAAAAAGCATTTTATTTTTATTACTTACGTTAGCATATATGCTTGTTCTTTTCAATATATTCAAGACAGTTCATATGCCTAGTTAGCTACCTGTTCTTGTCTTCAGAATTCACTGTATTGCATCAGTCACTGTGGTACAGGGCATCATGTAGGACAATCCCAACAATGGAAACTTCTGACCCTTCCACATGTCAAAATCCTTTCACAGCAGTTTCAAAATAACTTAGGTAGTCCTGTTGAAAGGACTTTTTTTTTTTTTATGCCCAGCCCACCAGAAACCATTCATTTTGACCTGTTGTTCTTCACCCTGAGATTTACTATTGTCAGTATAGGTTTGTGGTGGTCAGTGATACGCTGTCGAATCTTGATATCTGTCAGTGGAAAGGTGTCAAATCCTTTCTAAATAATAAATAAAATAGGCAGTTAGTGGGTGATCATGCTTTTTCAGTGATGTGGCTTCAGCGCTGTGGACGGATTAGGTGCCTTGCCCTTCTCTGGCACAAGCTTTCTGCAGCATAGTGGTATTTCCAGCATTTGCTTCCTGTGATCCTGTAATACAAGGAGATAAATTTTACTTGAAAGGGATATCAGTAAGAAGGTTAAATTGTAACACTTTTATGTCCTCTTTCTTTGATTTGGATAGAAAATTTCCCTTCATCCAGTTACATGGCCAATTTCTAAACGTTCATACACGGTTGCAGATTTTCAACAAGATCAACATGACAGTTGCCAGTGAAATTTTGCAGTTTCACTGGGGCATTCTCTCTCTACAGAGCTTTCCCAAGCTGCGCTCTCAGATTAGCATGCATCACATCCCCACCACAACGGGCAGCCTATGTGGCCCTGGCTTTTTTCTGTGCTTCTGCCATCCTAGACTGTGAGTAGCTCGAGGGAGGAATGCAGGTTGGCAAAGCAAACACTGCATCACTGCCAGCTATCACCTTTTAGCATACTTAGCCAGAAAAAAGGCTGTGGTAAGTCTGGCCACACAGGCCTTTTTATCATCATTTCTCCTCTCTTTGCTTCATGAGTTGTATGCATTTTCTCTCTTATTTTGCCAGCCTTTGAGTCTATCAGCCCACTTATTTCTATGGTCCCTGTCCTATACCTGCTTTCTCTCTGTGAGAAATCGCATCTCACCAGTTCAAATAGTTGCATGATAGCATGGACCAAGAGACTTGCAGCAGAAAGTGGGCTTTACAGATGATTTGTCACTCCATCACAAAGTTCATTTGGGTTTTTCACCATTTAACTCCTCACAGTGTTCTCAAATAATCTGGACTTCAAGTTGTTTCCCATGTTTCTGAGAAAGTTCAGAAGCTGTCACTCTGCTCAACAATTTGATACTAATTTTACGTGGGTCAAAAAATGATGGTCTGGTCTTTATCTCAAACTCAGAAATGTCACTGACCATCGAACATTCAGTTTCCAGCCTTGATTGTTATTTATTTTACCAGGTTACATTTCTAGGGTGTTAACTGTGGAGGGATTTGCAGTGATCAGGTGATTAGGACTGTTAAAATCAATTAAATGCCTTCCTGCCTCATTTCATAAACCCAGATCAATGTTCCTGATTCCTTCTGAGAATTCGTACTGTTAACAGTTCCAAGCCCTGTTACAGGAGTGACTGATAGATTTACTTGGTCTTATAATGGGCACCTCTTCGTCATAGTGATCACAGAATTAGAAAGACCTACAGCGAGGAGGTGAAACAGAGCAATACAGAGTGGAAGCAGGAATTTCAGAGGCTGGAAGCTCACAATTGAGTGAAGTTAGGCTTCTAGGTCCATTTGAACTCCTAAATACCAGGGCTGAAAGACTGATGATCCCAATGCTTCCCTCATCCTCAGTGGGAGGTGCTGTATGCTCAGCATCTCTGAAAACCTAGGGTCTGGGACCCGTTTGTGAATGACTCTGGAACAGCTTTGGAAGCCTTGCCCAACAGCAACTGGAAGGAACGGGACTAAGCAAGGAGAGAGAAAGAACAGTGTTGAACACCATAGGATAGCTACTGACCACACAATACAGATGTTCAGCCGCAGTAGTTCCCAAAGGAAAAAACAAAAGCCTCCACACCCGGCGTGCTCAAGCCAGCATTTCTCACCCACGTCTCCTCGTTCCACCAAAAGCTGTGCCGGAGCTAGCAATAGTCTTTAAAGGTATATCTCTACTGTTTGTGGTTCGCTGCCTCACCCTCCCAGAGGGCTTCCCCCCTTTGCCAGAGGTAAATTACATGAGTTAAAAAAAAAAGCCCTCTGTACCTGTGCCCTGAATACAGAGACATACAGTTCAGGCTGTGCGTTAGGGAGAACTTGGAGCAAACTGAGCCCAAAGTCATGAGGCTCTCTCACGAGTTAGCAGGAGGTGGGGGTCGAAGCCAATGGGTATCCTTGATCTTTAGCATACCATTTATTTCATTACATCTAATTTGGTTGATATTATCAACATTATTACACTGATAGTTGTTTCAACTCAGACTAATTTAATTGATAGAATTCTGTGTCCTTGCTATTATATGAGACAATTAGCTCTCATTAGTTCACATTTCACTCATTTTCCACTGACTGATTGCACTACATACTGATACTTGCTAATATCAATATGTAATGCAATCAGTCAGAGGAAGTGTTGGTACAGTACCTCTAAAAACTATCACACTTATCATTCTGATTGTCTTCAAAGTACCAATATTTTCCTATAACTTAATGGTTTCATAATGTAATGTTTTGTATTAATAACAATCTTCTTAAGGTCACACAGTTAATCACATATGGATTAAACAGCAGTTAACTAATGAGGATAGCAACTTATTAATAAATTGCAGATGATACATTTCCGTTATTTCAGTGTAACCTTTAAAGAGCAGACCTAAGACTGAGGGTTGACTTAAAGACTTTTTGCCTTCCTTTTCCTATTTCTTCCTGAGTTTTTTTTCCTGAATTCTAAGCTTTTTTTTTGTATGCTATTGTCACAGTCCCGCTGTAACCATATGGAGAGCTTCAGCAAAGCAAGAACATGCAGCTGATGCTTTGATAGAAAAGGTGAAGAGGTTACTTGAATTGTACTACTGTTAATTTGTCCTTTAAGCACCTACAGCAGGGAGTCTATAATGGTAAGGGCTGAAGCACAGAGATTTGTCTATCAGATTATTACGTCAGAATTGCTAAAGATTCAAAGGAAAGAAAAGGGCAAAAGGCTTTTTGTAAACCAATTTAATATAATCCACTGAGCTTTCACCAAGGCCCATCTGTAAATGCACAAGCAGTTTACACAGAAAATTGCGTACCTAAATTTCTCTTCTTAAACATTTGTATTCCACTACCCACCAGTGTGAATTTGTAGCTGTGTTTATAAACAATAAACTTGCAGTCCTTACATTTATATGAAGTATGAAATCCCTCAAACATGCCAATATAGTACAGATCACTCTGTGAAAAATAATAGTCAAACACTCTCCAATATGCCATTCATTAAATCTCAACTATTCAATAGCAAACACATTTAATCACCTCTACAGTTAGTCTGAAACAGGCTCATAATCTTTAAAAGAAAATCACTGATGTGGGAAATAAAAAAAAAAAAAAGCATAAAATAAATGGTTTGCAGTTTGGGACTTTAAAAATTCCCAACAATCATATTTTAAAGAGTAAATCCAAATTAGACTTAAAGAGTAAATCCAAATTAGTCTTGCTATGCTAAATTTGATGCTGAATAATGACAGAGGACATTTAAATACCATAGTTACTATAATAATCCCTGTTTGAATCATGGCTCCCATGAACTGGGCTAAGCCTTTCGACAGAAACTAATTGCTACAAACACTAATTTTCAAGTCCCTTTTGTTTCCTATTGCAGGCACCTCTGGATGCAGAAGGTACCCAATTAGCAGAATTCATGGTTCTGATTGTGCATTGTTGGGCTAGTATAAACACTGCTGATTACTATTCCACTGTAATGGTTGATTTTTATTTATTTTTTTTTCTGATTGCTTAATAAGGCCATCTATTCTGCATCAGGAACTGGCAATGCTGCTGGTGAAATCAGTTAGGTCACTTTTTCTGGTCATAGTAGCAGGAGGAGCCTTGTGATGGTAACAGATGACTAAAGGCATAATTATAGGCTATTTAACCACATCTGTTTCCCCACTTAACATTGTTTGCTCAAGTTAGATGTAGTTAAATAAATCAAAAGGAAAATAATGGTGAAGACACTAAAAAAATTACTATTACATGGGTAAAACTCTAGGGTTTGTTATAATTACAGAAAACAGAGTTTATAGTGATTTTTAAAAGGCACTAATTTATATTAGAGAGTCTCTATACACATACACTGAGGCTGGTTGCTGCTCCTTTTTTATTTAAATACCTATTTGTACGGAAGAATTACTTGAAACTAGGAAAAAAAATTGAAAATTACTACTATTTGTTTAATTTAGCTGTATGTTCTTATCCAGCATAATAATTATGTGACAAATCTAGTGACTCTTTTTATGGTTTTGTGGTTAAGAACAAATCCCCAGATTGCCACCACCTCCTGCCAATGACAATGGGAAGAGCAGAGAGCTCTGAGTATCTCTGTGTTTCTCCAGTCATCCAGGGGTACTGTTTTCACCCTTTTATTTGCACAGGTAAATCCCTTGTTGTCATTCCCTAATATATTACTGCTTCATGATGAAATATAACACGTAAATACATAAATGCTGTCAAAGCCCATGTTGCACAATGACATACAGCCAAGCCACCTGGCACAGTCATACCTGCGTGCCTAGCTAACATCAGCACACGTGTTCTAAAAGATCACTGCACTGCTTTTTTTCTGTGCAGGAAAAATGGCATAATGTAATCAAAATATACACTAAAAATTGACAGATTAAGGGACATGCCGTTTTCTTTGTTAGTTGGTTTCAAACTAAGGAATTGAAAAACCAGAGCAAATATTGAACTTCTTTACATCTGCTGCTACCAACAGGCAGATTTTTAGATCTCAAAGCATTTAGAGAAAAAGATATGAATATGTTACAAATACCTATAAGCCACCTGTACTATCAACTGAATATCTGAACAACTTTCTGGATAGTCTTTGAAGTGCCTTGTATGGGCACTCGATGCTCCAGTGCTTCCCATCATACATCAGTACTATTAAGAGATGGTCAGTCTATTTGCTCTATGTTCCTATATTTCAGGCAGCTATCACTGGGTATATATGCCCAAACTTCATGGCAAAGTTACCATCAAATGGTTCTACAGCTCACATCTTCCATTACCACCAGGTTCAGAGTTATTCCACTGCTGTTGTAGTGGTAACATGCTGTAATTTAATCAGACAAAGTAGGCAATCTGCAGCTGCCAGTATTTTAAATACAATTTTGTACAACATTTTCCCCTCCATTAGTCTGAGAATGGTCAGGAGCACCAAATATCTGTCTGAGACTGCACAGCTCTGCCAACTGCTTGACTTCCTGCCCCAAACAGCGTGACTTGCTGGCAGGCAATAGACTTACAGATGACAAGGGACAATAGATTCAAGGTACACAAGCACTTCCCGAGCTGCAGTATTTTCTAATAAAGCTATTTCAGGGAAATTAGGGCTAGCATGTATCTTTTTCAAACTTACACAAACACACGTGTAATTACTTTGCTCCAGACTCCAATTTTCTGTTGCAATTATCAGGAACTCTTCTGTGAGTTGACCTGCATTCTTGGCAGACACAACAGCTCAACAGCTTTGCATATGTTAATGTTAATTTGTCCATATAAAATATTCTAAACCCATTCTCACAAACATGCTAATCCTTCACGGTTACTCAGACAACTTTTCTTTCCTATAACTTATTTTGTTAATTATTGTTACAAGTTATTATCTTAATGTTTTTCAACAAATGCTCACCTAATTTGCTAAATGAGATATCATCTATCTTGTATTAATAAACATGACGGTAATATCCTGCAAAATGCATTCAGAATTATTCCTGGATAACACCAGGTGAGTTTTATCTGAGACAAGATAGTGTTGTTTGGTTGGGTTTTGGGGAGGGAGTGAAGGTGCTCTCAGATTTTTTAACTACACCCAAATTTATCTGTGGCCTTTACTGCTTTCAGCTCTTACAAAGCTTACTCAGCCGGCAAATAATGTGTTTATAGCTGAGACAAAAATCTCTTAATTCTTTGGAGTTGTGCTTCTAGCAACAATTACTGGGGTTTGGAAACAGATTTATCACTTGAAGATTTGGAGCTTTTGACCCTGAATTACCTGTTTAAAATCTTGCATAGCACTAATACATACAAAATAGCTCAATCCCTACTGTACTCCTCAATATAGTGCTTTTTTTCATCCCTTGCTTTTTGACAAAGATTTATGTCCTCATAAACTTTTTTTATGGTATCCTGCTTTTGAGTGAAGGAGGCAGGGAGAGTCCTCCAAAGTTATGGCATGTTTTTCCATGCTTTGGTATGCTTCCCTTGTACTAATGGTGATTTGTTTTCTATTTCTCTGCTAGGGTTGTACTAGCAAGGCACACACTAGGTAGAGCTTGTGTTTGATCTAGGAGCCTTCCCATTAGGTTCCTACATCTTTCTTGCTCACCCTTTAAAAGGTGCTAATCATGAATCAACTGTGTAAACTGGCAATATACTGTTATATATTGTTTCTCTAGATTCTTTATTACGCATAAGACCTGTCACTAAAGCCAACATCCTGCTGATACAGCAGGTGTTCTTGGGCCATGTTGCAGTCTTAGTTTATAATTGTCAAAAGGATAGTTCTTACAGAAAAACATTAAAATGGTCATATAGTACCAGTCCAAAGAGTCATCTAATGCAGCATTCTGTGGCCAAAAGTAGATGCCCATGAAAGAACAGAAGAAGGGGGGGAAGGGGGGGAGGAGGGGAAATTAGAATAGACTATTTCAGCTGAAAGGGACCTACAATGATGATCTAGTCCAGGTGATACCTTTTTTTTTCCTCCTCAGGCTTACTGTAGTCTTCTTTCTTCCCCTCATTGGAAGTTTGCTATTTTCCTATGAAGATATAAGAATTTTACAGTTATTAAACAAGGTATCTTTCATGCCCTTGTAATGAGGAGCAGGATTACAGGATACTACATTTGCTGCTGTTTAAGATTGTTTTGTTTAATTTGTTTTGGGCTGAGTTCACATATCTTTAGAATATGAATCACTTCTGCTGTCACACTTGGTCTTCAAGCTGAAGTCTCCATTTCTCTCACAGATAGACTGGTCTCTCTCGTAAGCATTTCCTCAAAGTACCACTCTTATAAATATAGAGTAACATGGCACCTTTACTCGGAGAGGCTTGAACACCAAGTAACTAGGACACAACCATGATGTACAAACACTAAAGATGATTATATAGAATTAAGCCACAGAAATATCTCATGTGCTTCCCACCAATCATAAATCCTTGTTTTATTAAGCATTTTAGGTTTGAATATTCAGAAACATCTAGCAAGATATATAAACACGGAATATTTTAAAATAGATAAGCTATCTGGCTTCATACATTGCTAAGTAAATTTTAGGAAATAGACATGTAAAAATATATTAGCAGATAGTGAATATTATTTTAAAATCAAAGAATGTAGTATTATTAATCTAGGTCGCAATTTCAAACTTTAGATTTTAAGAGAGAAGAGTCTGGATCTATTTTTTATTTATTTATTGTGTAATAAGTTATTTAAATCTTTTGAAATAGATACCTCACTATGCCAAGTAATGTTACCAAGCAATCAAAATCTGGAAGCACAGAAGTGTCATTGAGGACAAAACATATAGATCACATATTCTGAAAAGTATTTTGTGTCAAAAATATTATTCAGCAACTTTGTTCCAACTGGATGTCTACCAAAAAAACAAGACAAGTTGAAAATCAGTGGAGTTAAACCCCTTGAAGAGATGTAATACTGTGAGTATAATTGAAATGTTAATAATTATGCTCATGCTGATAATTACCAAGAATAGTTTGGTATAGTAGGTACAGAGCTCACCTTTCACCTCTGGGTCTTGGATTTGATTTCTACCTGGGACTGTATGAAAAGAGTTCAATTATCTCCATCTCCCTTTTAGTGGATGGATTTTCTAGACCATTCACACTTCAGAAATAAACAAGAATAAAAATAGAGAGGGACAGAAAGATCATTTTTATGGCCCCTAATTAGCTAATTAGTGTGAAGTTGTTGGGTTTTTTTTTTTAAATTAAATTTGACAGGAAATGTAATACAGTTTAGACCATCTGGGAAAGACACAAAATGACCAAAAAAATGCAAGTTGAGAACAAAGCATTACTGAAGACTTTCCGTTACAGTTTGTTTTCATATTTTGAGTATAACATACAAAAATTACAGTAGAATCGCAGTGTAAAGTTTGCTGATGATACCAAATTAGGAGGGCTGACTGACACTCCAGAGGGCTGCACCGCCATTCAGCACGACCTGAACAGACTGGAGAGCTGGGCAGAGAAGAGCCTAAGGAGGTTCAACAAGGACAAATGTAGGGTCCTGCACCTGGGGAGGAAGAACCCCAGGTACCAATAGGGGTGGATCTTCTGGGAAGCACTACTGAGGAGAAGGATCTGGGAGTCCTGGTAGATAGCACACTTTCTATGCACCA
>JAOTQQ010000041.1:37593589-37615069 GCA_026546715.1 Gallinago undulata | reverse complement strand
TTTTTTCCTATTTTTTTTTTGTAAAAAATCTTTCAAATGTTTAACAGAAACCAACATTATCAGGGATAAAACTTTGTTTAAGGATGAATAACAGAAGAAAGAAAAAGAGCAGAAGGAAAACATGCAGCACAACCTCTACAGGGAAGAACAGAGAGAAAGGCTTTAGCAAAAAGGTTGAAGGAGAAACAAGATCTTATCTGTGCCTTTCAGCTTCTTTCTCCCATTGAAAAAAAAAAAAGAAGAAAAAAATATTTTTGGTAAAATGAATTTCTGGTGTGTTTAGTAAACCATTCAGCTATGGCATATGTTAAGAAAATGTGTACATATTCGAATATGCTCCTTCCTTTCTCATCACAGTCTTTCACCTCAGAAACAGTGCACGTGACTAAAAAGGAAAAGCAAGGGTGATGTCTGCACTGTGGAAGGAGCTCCCAGTGGAGTGTAACGTCATGCTATGGCAGCCAGTCACATGGGTCATGCTGTCTGACCCTGCTAGATAGCTCTCAGGTTCACATTTTCAGGCATTGACCTTCATACAAAATATTTTTGCCTGTTTCTTCAGCTAGGGAAACAAGATTTATGTTACCACCGTATCTTTCACCTAATTTCACACACACAACCGTTATTAACCCAAATTTGAAAGGTGCTACAAGTCCCACAGATGATTGCACTCCTACAGGTTTCCTGAAGACCAGCAGTTACACACAGAGAGGGAAAACAAGGAGCTCCTGCACAGCCCAGGGAAGGACAGACGGCCTCCGTAGCTGCCCACGCAGCTGGCACAAACACACTGGCAGGAGGTCAGTACATCACCCCAGGCACCCACATTACAGAGTGCTTTTGGCCAGGCAAGGATGCCACAGAGGACATGGAAACGGGCATTGCAGCAACAGTGGGCACAGGGAACCCTAAGCCATAGGAATCCAGGCTTCATTGGTTTTATCACTCAGGAACAACCTTTTTATTTCGAAATAAATAAGCTTTTTTTGCATGAAAACCACACAAACAAAACGAACATCACCTCCCAAGTGTGCGTTGCTGTTATGTAAGACTGGTCATGTTTACAGTCAATTACCACAGAAAACCAGGGAATTTCTGTCTATATTGCTGTATGTAATGGATACTAATGACAACTTCCTCCACCTGTCATGCAATTTGGTGTAATTAATGTAATTTGTTCTGGTAATTGCAAGAAGGTCAAGACAAGGGTTCATGAAATATGAATCACTTCCACATCCCATTTCAATATTTATCATCTCATGCTATCCATAGATACCATTAATATACAAATAACTTAATTGAGAAAAAATAAAGGCTCCTACAAATAAAAATAAACCTTTCACAGAAATGAGGAAATGAAAAGTAAATCCTATAACACCTTCTCATTCTTCAGCTAGAGGAACTGGGTCTGTAGCATTCACACTCCTTAGGCCACCACTTCAAAGCGTCCTGGAGGTGCCAGCCTTCCAAAATCATTACTTATCTGCATTGCTGCAGTAATTTATTTATGCTACTGTCTCTGCCCCAGATGACTTATGTTGCAAGTGCAGAGGCAATTAATGCAGACAGATCACTGGGGAAAATAAAGCAAACAGCATTGCTCGGCTTGATCTCAAGAAGCTGTGCTCATGCTGTCTCCCATATTAGTCATACTCAAGAGAGTATTAAGCAGAGATTTGGAGGATAATGAAATAGTTTGGGACTGCCTATATAGACATTCTCCTTCCATAGTTTAGGGGGAGGTATAGGGATGCTATGGAGAAAAAAGCAACCGTCTGCCTGGAACTGCAAAAGTAGACGGAGAAGGTTTGTGGGCTAACTGGACGTTGGTGGTCACCCTCGGTCTTGAAGATAAGGTGTTAAGTATTGCACAAGAGGTCACGAAAAGCCTTCAGAATGAATCAACAGCTTAGGTTTATTGGGGCAAGTGAAGCAGAGTGGACTTTGCAAAGCAAAGGAATTAACTATAAGAGAAACATGGAAAGGAAGATCTTTGCAGCAATACGAAGAATTATCAGAGGAACAAATTTGCAGCAAAAGACAAAAAGTGTGTTATAGTAATTTAGGCACAAGATCATGCCAACTTCTGCTACATGGAAAGAAAGACAGGAAAGATTTGAAATATTGCAGCAAGAATCAACAAGGCAGCCTGAATGGGAAATAGCCTACAGAGCAAACCCATGCCACGTGCCTCACTTATCAGTGTTCATGCTCAAAAAGATGAAACTGTAGGCTGGAATTAGAGTCAACGGTTAGCAGTTATCTCTGAACTGAACAGACCTCTCTAAGGACATACAAGGCAGATGGTCTCAGATTTTAAATTGGACAAAATACTGGAGTAGAAAGACAGGTTTGTGAGGCAACATCCTAGAAAGGGTTGTCAAATTCATGTTTTCATAGCCAGATAGGCAGAGATATAATTAGGGAGAACAGACACAGTCCATGCAGAACCACTATAAAAATTGTAAGAAGATTGAATTGGATGATTCTCCAAGGGCGTCCTTTCCCAGAACAGTCAAAAGTAGCAAAGAGTCAGAAGCAGTGTTACTTTGAACTTAAAGAACAAATGAGTTCTTTAAGTTCAGTGATGTCCTCATCACGAATATTTGTCCCTATCAGAACGAAGGCTTCTGGAACAATTACTATGTATTTAGGCAGCAGTGCTACAAGTGAATGAGAATTAGCATCCCTACAGATTATTCTAATAGTTCCTATTCATCACAAACAACAACAGCTTCAGGAAAACGTAACACTACCATATGCGACCAGACAGAGGATATATCAGAAAGCATGTTTTCAAATCAAGAAAAAAAATCTGAAGACTATCAAAAATGCTAATGTAGAAGGAAAGCCACAAGACCTGTGTGTTTAGAATATTTAACTGAACTCTTTCATAATTTCTGAGAACTGCATCAGAAAAGCTCCTGTTTGTTCAACACAAAAGGTTATAAGCAGACAAACCATTCAGACAGTGACCTTGCCAGCCAGTACTGGGGGATAAAAAAAAAAGTGAACCACCATTCCCTATTGCATTCTCCAACACCGTTACTGCTCTGCCTCCTCATAGAAATGTCATGCAATTATTAGAGGTTAATGCATGTTGAAATGTGGTCCATACATGAAAAAATTGGGGAAAACATAATTAGTATTAACATGAAGAATATTTTGCATCTTATTTCCATCATTTTTATTCTACCAAATGAAAGGAAATATGCGTGCTCTTCCTGCCCTTCCTCCAGTTATTAGTTATCACCAGTATAACTGCATGCAAGCAGTACGCCACCACTAGATCCTGTATTTCTACTGAATCGCTAAAACAAGGAACAAACGTGTTGTTTAAAGCATTACTTTTAAATGGATACTTTCAAAGAAACGTCTATTAACTCTCCTTATATTCTGACAGCACAAATTGTATTGCTAGGTGACCAAATATTTTCAAGATTAAAATAGGCATATTTTTAAAAGAACTGACAACAATTTTATCAGTATTCTATATCTCAGGAGGAGAGGAACAATTATTCTTACTGTACTTAAATCAGATTCATCTCAGTAGGCCAATGTTTTTGTAACGGTGTACAGCCCAAAAACCAGCTTCATTTCTGGAGTCCAAGCAAGCTTGTGGAAGCATTAGTCACCATGAATATAGGTTTCTTTTATATGATTCTCAGATTTTTTTGAGGCAAATTTTTCTCCACAACATCACGTTCATGTTCTTTGTTAAAATAATTTACAAATGTATCATCAACCTTAAAACCAAAATCATTTACAAATATGGCCAAAGTTAATTACCTGCATTTTAACAGTATGAAGAAACAAAGCCTGCAGATCTTGGATGTTTTATTCAAAAAATAACAGCAGGACCTGAATCCTACTCTTTTCACCTACCACTTTCTCTTCACTAGCCCATAGAAATCAAACTTACACTGATATTGGGTCATCCAGACCACATGGTAGGAATTTTCCATTTTGAGTACTCCTACTCCAGCATAAAGGCAGATCCCATTTCTATTCTGGTTTCATTGAACTGTCATTCCAGGAGTTCAAGAAGTGAGTTCAGAATGGTTCTGCAAATAACTACTCGGTTCCACCAGCTGCAAACATACACCAAATGTAATCAGAAAGTAATTGGCAGTGACCACGACGCATCAAACATGCCAGGGCAGATGAGAACTTACATGCGAAAGTTCAAGAGAATAATTTGGAGATCTAATCCTCACTGATAACTGCATTCAATTTGCGTCTCAAATTTTGACACACGTTCCTCAAAGCACCTAAAAGCGGGCACTGAAGCACATACAACAGCACCTGAACCATGCTCAGGCACAAAGCAAAAGGGTCCTTAGAGTCTGTCCATGTCTCAAAGGTCAGGATGGTGACACAGTGATCAACACAGCGCTTCTCTTTTGCCGCAGGCTTACAACCCCACAGGCGCATCCAGCCCATTGCCATTGTGGTGTATGGTGTATATATACCAACTCTGCGTATACCCACCTCCACACGGCGTTCCCAGGCAGCCTGACTTGGCAGCACAGACACACTGCTGGCAGAGCTGGAGCCTTCCTGGCCGCCCCTCGGAGCCGAGCGTGGCACAGGCACCGTCACAGGGAGCCAGCGCCAAGCTTGGCATTGCCAGACCTCTTGTGCTGGCAACAACGGCAGCGCTGGTCCCAGCTCCAGTAGGAAGCTGCCCGAGCAGCAGGACGGCCGTTCAAACAGGCTCTTTCACTCTTCAGCTTTCAGAAGTGAACATTCCAGGTAATACAACAGTAGCTGTCTATAAGTTTTAAATAAATAGGAGAACATTTGATTCTTGACAGTTCATCTCAACATTTCAGTTGCTGCTGGCAACATTAACTGCCAGCCTTTCCATTTTCTGTCATTACTCCCATCTCACAAGCTCATGGGTTTGATGCTGCCTCAAATATTTGGGGCTATTTTTGCACAATACTCTCAACTAGCAAAGCAAATTTAAACTATAACTTGCTTGGCTTCACAGTCAGGAAAGGGGGAGGAAAACCCCACTAACATTTTACAGACCTTCCATGTGTCAATCCCAGAGCTGCCTTTTTTTTTTTTTTCCACATTGGGCCTTGACAGAGAAATATTCATTGTCACATTAGCTTTGTAGACTCATGAGGACACCCGTGTTCTTCAACCAGGCTGTTTTCTGTTCCCACAGAAACCACATATTTAGTGGGGGCAGCCCTTGAAATAAATAGAAGTCTCCGCATTCATACAGTAATAAAAGATGACAACCACCTGGATTACTGTTCTTCTGGTACTATTTTATAAACACAAAGATATTGAAAACACTGAAACATTCCTTCCTTCCTAATTTTTACTTCACTAAAGGAAAACTGTAGAGAAATTGAATTAGCATCTCTTGCTAGATTGTGGAGATAGAGCTCTCATTTGTCCTTAACCCATTCTATGCTTACTGTTTTAAGTCTCAAGCTGTATGTTCCATTTTATTCCTTACTCTTAACAACACTGAAAATATTGTATACTATTAGATATATGATAAATGCGTAAAAAGAATCATATGATGGAAGATTTTGATTGGATTATTATTGAAAGATTAGCAATTCTGAAGTGCTCAGTTATATGACATTTAATCATACAGCCCCAATGAAACCTGGTTAGCTTTTACACTGAGAACAGGCCAGGAGAAAGGATAGCAGAATCAGAGCTTACATATTTAGTATTGAATAAACCATATTTTCTATGCTGTTTTCCATAGAAACAGACATGCTAGATCAAACTAAAAGATTTTTCTCAGCCAGTGGCCAGCAACTGATGTTTAGAAAAAAGAACATAGAAAAACGAACGAAGAGAGGGAAAGTAGAGCAGCAGTTGCCAGCTACTCCTGTTTAAAATCATTCATCTCATGTTTAATACCTCTTCATGGTCTTTCCTTTAGAAAACTGGTTAATCACTTCTGAAGTTTTTTAATTTTGGCATCCCATGAAAATGAATCTGAAAATGTAATATTGTTATGCAGGAAAGGGCCTTCTTTTGTTTGTTTTAAACCTGCTGCCTAATAGTTTCCTTGGGTACCCTGCAGTGAGTAATCATTCCCTATTCAGTTTGTTCATGTCATTCATAATTTTATATTCCTCTATCACACCCGCCTTTTGTTGTCTCTGCCAAGCTGAAGAGTGCTGGTACAGTTATATGTCTCGCTCAGAAGCTGTCCTATACCTCTAACCTTCCCCTTTGCTCTTCTTCCTGCCCTTTCTAGGTCTATATCCTTTCACACTTCCACAAACCATTCACTGTGTGCCCATCTCATCAATATACACATGATCAAGCTCTCTAGTTGTTTTTTTGGTGGGTTTTTTGGGGTTTGCTTTTTTTTTTTTCTAACTCTTTTCCCAATACTTCCTAATATTCTGTTTGTCTTTTGATGGCTGCTGAGAATTGGGCTGATGTCTTTAAGGAATTACTCATGAGAACTTCAATATCTTTGCTAATTTAGAGTCCACCACTGTGAGCTTCATCACTAAAGCTGTTTTTTCCTCAGGGCAATTACTTTGTATTAATTTTGTCTTTTCTCACCCAACCACTCAAAACAGTAAAATTCTTCCACAACCCTTAACTTTGGCTATCTTAAGTAATTTCATATGAGCCAAAAATTGGGTTTTTTTTATTCACCCCCTTTTCTAGATCTGTTAAGAATATGTTGAAATAGCAGACAGCACCATTCATTCCTCCATGAAATCTTGTGGAAAATTATTATCTATCCAATTCATGCTATTTTTTTTAACCTTTTTTAACCCATTGTTAATTCAGGAAAAAACTTATTCCATATGAGTTAATTTTTATTAACCTTATGTGAGACGTCTATTAAATATGCTGATTCTTCTCCATTGCTATGGCATCCTAATTCTGTTCTTTGTTCTGATTTCAGCCAATCTGCTTGCTATAGAGCCCAGACATCTTAAACAGGTTCTTTAAACAGCTTGGCTTCATGCCTATCCCTGTCCACTCCTCAGGTACTGGGGCTGACGTTAGCCAGAGTTCTGCATCACAGGGAGCAGTTGAGCACTTTAATTTTGATTTCTGCTAGAGTTCTTAGATGAGCAAAATTTATTTGTGTTGGTTGATTACTGTACACATATCAGTTTGTTCTAAACTTTTATCATGACAGCTAAATCAAGGTCCTTTGTTTGTGCTACAAACAGAAAGCTACAGTATGAAAAAAAAACAAACTCTGGTTTTGTTCTTTCTTAGTAAATAACAATAGAAATAATACATTTAGGGTTGAGGGGTTTTTTATCTAAATTCTTATCTTTCTTGAATTTTTCTTTTGCACTTTGCCAGAAATACGGAGTCAGGCTTTCCATTTTTGCATATTAAATGCTGTTATTAGTCGTACTGATGCTTTTAGCTAGTCAAGGCTTAACAACATTTTTTGGCCTGTTTCATGACAGTTTTGCATTATTTTGCCAGGGTCTTCCATTTTTCTCATTTGGATAGAAGTTCCACGATGGAAGATGTCTCTGGTAGCTTAAAACAGTCTTCTGTAAGGATTTTACCCTCTGGGCTGCATTTCTCAGTTTCTTTTGAGAGAGGTTCTTCATTTATATGTACTTCTTGGTGTAAATTTTATTATGGCAGGGAGATGGGCAAGAAGTTGTGGGTTTTCTGCCTTCAGTGGTATTTAATTTGATAAGGCTACGGCCAATATTGCAGGGCAAATAATTGTTATGATTTTAGAAAATAATTGCAAGTATAAAATGAGCTTTATTTTCATTGTAAATGAAAAAAATCTGTTGCTGGATTAAAATAGCAGCCTTGAGAATTGTAACCACTGGTGGATATGCACAGCACGCAGTTAACATCAAAATCTAGTTAACATTGAAATCTAAGTTAAATCCCAGTCATTAAATAAGAGAGTGAAATAAAACATATGCTGTCATGGATTATTTGTGAAATACTGTATTATGATCACCTTAATCTCTTATGCCAAGGTTTTGTTGCTGTTGTTTTAAAAAAGTATTTGTTTGTGTGTATGACTAAGCCTGCCTTCTTCATGAAACTCAATACCTTTAACTTGAGCTAAAGATGAGACATTGAATCTTATCATTCAACACGAATATATAAAATCTTACAAGGAAAAGAGATCTTTATCATTAATTCAGCAATCTCTGTTTTCCAGATTATTGAAATGAAAAAAAAAAAAGGAAAGAGTTCACTCTTATTTGTACCACTAAAGATGAAAAAGCAGAAAAGGATAATTGCAGTTCCTCACAACATGAGTGACCTCAGAAATTATTTCAATCTGTCAACAATTTATTCTCATTCTTTGCACATAGTGTGAAAAATTCAGTACTTTTTTTCTTTTTTTTTTTTTTTTTTTTAGACAGAAATACCCTTGCCTTCTCATTTTTAAGCATATCCAAAGGCAAAATAAGCTAAAATGAATTACTGAACTAACGTTTCTTCTGTGTGATGGTAATTGCCACATTGTGCTGGCCATAACATATTCAATGGAAGTTTATTTTTGGCTGACCGTACCAAATTTATAATAATATAAAGTGCTAAACCATATCAATCTTCTCTGTCTGTTTTACTAATGATGGTTGCAGACCAAAGTTATTTGAAAGCACTGCCCCGTGCATGAGCACAAGAAAAGTCACTTTTGGTACATTTGGAGTAAACCAAAGACTACAGACGAAAACCAATTAAAAAAAATAAATCAATATTTTAACAAGATATGTTTCAATTCAGTGTGTTTTTTTTAAAAAGTGAAAGAGGGTCAAAAATTTAAAAATCTCAATTTTATAGAGAGAGAGAGAGAGACTTGCATTATTTCACATTTTAAATTACTGAGAGTTGCTGTAACAAGAGTCAATGTCAGGAAATGACTCAGTTTGATACAAACAGAGCCTTCAGATCACCCAGACCACAATTAAATTGGTTAAGGGATATAAATAGTACTTCATAATTTTTTCTCTCTTTTGTCACTCACGACCTCTTTCTCCTCCAGCTCAGATATCTCCCCCAAAATAAACAAAAACAAGCCTTGTCCATTTTACCCAGAGATAAATTCACCCCAGCACAGTGAAAAACAAAGGGTGGTAAAAGAAGTTCATATAAGTAAACATGTATTGAGTGGTCTAAAGAAAACTGTGCCATAAAGCAAATTTTGAACAGAATTGAAGGATGAAAAAAGGCGACTAAAGACTATGTTCAGGGCTCTTACTTTCTTAAGTGAGTATGAAACTAACAACAATTTCCAGGACCGCCTGAAATGTAAATGATAGGAACTGAAGAATGGCAGCACCACTGCCAAGAGGAATTTTCCATCCTGTAATTACATGGATTGCAACCAAAGCCCCCTTCTATGCACTTCACACTGGAAAAGCAATATTTTTCTTTCAAATACACTTAAAATATAATAAAATATTGCACACAACCACCTCATGCAAGAACTCTAGAGAAATCAAATTTAGACAATCTAAGCTATAGCCAAGCATCCACAAACATTGAAAATAATTTCAACTACATCTAAATATATTATTACAATAAACTTTTAATACAAGAAAACAAAAATATTTTCTCTTTTGTCCTCTGCCCTTTTCAAAATTAATACTTTTTTTTTCTCCTTCCCTCTACTCCTAGCCCTGTTGATTTTTTCCTGCCATTTTTAGATTCTTGTCTGTCTTCCTCCATTTCCATGTGTACTCTTTTATCCATCTACCTGGCTTTACTCCTCTTTCTGTCTCTTCGTGATTTTTTTCTTTGCATTCAAATAGCAGCTCTGCCTGTGACAGCCTCTATCTAAACCAACCTCAGTTAGTTTACACCCATTGCTTTCATAAGAGGGTTCTCAGGGCACAAATGCCTTTTTCCCTGGCACCTCAGTGTCCATTATATCCAAATACAGTCTCATCACAGTGTGGTCTAAAAATAGTAAGAATAGAAAACTTATTGGCTTACGGGTCTTTGTGCCTGTTTGCTGTTTAGAGAAAACAGTAGATATCTTACTGTGCTAGCTCTTTTCTTCTCTGCCTTTGCATTTGTTTTCTTCAATAGCAAGTTGTTAAAAAATAAAGTAAAGCTGGGTGTCTTTTTTTTCCAAGTGATGTTTGTTATCTCCTCCCATCTCTGCCACTGGACCACTCATCCATAACAAAGGTACTTGTCACACACAGCACCCAGGGAAACGCTGGGACATGAAGGAAGAGTGCAAATCCTATTTGTCTTGCAAGCCCTATTTTACAATTTGACCACTGAAGTTTTTTTGTGGTTTCATGGAATTGATGGTGAGATTTTTTAAAAAAAGATGTCCTCCGATTAACATTAAGACATGTTAACATCAGTGAAATGTTTGAAAACACAATCCCCAGAGAACTTGGCACAAATACAGACCTGGGGTCAAGATGAGACTGAAACCAGATAAGTTCTCCAGGTATCAGAAAATGTCTTTTCATGTCTTTTCTTGACATCATGAGATTTTTCAAGGACAGCACTCTGTCCTAGTAGTCTGCATTTAATTAACTCACAGTGTAATCAACAGGATGTATAGCTGAGGAGCTCTGAAGAGACTCTATGTGGCTAGAAAATGTTAAAATGAAAGTTTTTGTTGTTGAATATACACCTATTCACAGAAGCTTACAGCTATTTGCTGCATTTTCTGCAATTTAAATATGTTTAATCTTCAATTATATTAAGACCTATTGATGAGGAGAGGGGGTTATTTTAACTGTGTGCTAGCAAGGCATTCATGAAGCCTTTTCAATCCTAGTCTGCCAATTCTTTTACCAAGAGGTTCTTGCAAAAAAAATCCTGCCTTCGATTGTGACAAATCCTATGTCCCAGGAGTACACGAGCTTGAGAAACTCTGGATTTGTCTGCATTTAGGAAAAAGTGTTTCTCTTGGCCAAAAAGGAGAAAAAAAAATAGCTGGATCAAGAAACACATTAAAATGTACTTTTTTGGAGGTTGAAATTAATAGAATAGTACAGTTGCTGGCTTATATGATTTTTAGTATTTTTTAAAAGAATGAATGAATGAAATTCCTGTAAGCAAGAGATTTCTTCTTTGAAAGTATTTTAAGGAATAACAAAGATAACAATTAATTCTGCTGGGAATCACTTGATTATTGTAATTTACTGTTAAATCAAGCTATCCAATGCATCCATAAAAACAGAATAATTGGTTTATTTATTTGTTAATAGAATTGTAACCTTCTTAATATCAAATTCATAACTGAATCCCTAAACAGCAAATGCCACAACAAGAGTGGTTGTTAGACACTTGGGGGATAAGTGTGCATACCCTTCTTGAACAGATTTCTTCCTTTTTTTATGCCTATTTCTTGGTTAAAGTATTAGGATTTTTTGTGGCCAGGCAGGTTCTCTCTTCATTCTCCTCTGCACATTTATCAAGTCTGTTTAGATCATAATCTGCTTCCCATTAGGAAATGGCAAGGTACACAGGAAGTTCTGTCTCACCATGAGGAAAAACTTCTTTCCTGTGAGGGTGACAGAGCACTGGAACAGGCTGCCCAGAGAGGTGGTGCAGTCTCCTTCTCTGGAGACATTCAAAACCTGCCTGGATGTGTTCCTGTCCAGCCTGCTCTGGGTGACTCTGCTTTGGCAGATGGATGGACTAGATGATCTCCAGAGGTCCCTTCCAACTCCTGCCATTCTGTGACTAGGAGTTACGGCAATGCTTTGCACTGCATGGCCTTTATTACCTACTATTTCTAGAAAGTGCTTTACTCATTGGTCAAATAATCACAGTAAGTTTCTTTTTAGAGCTCTGTTATTAGAATAGTTTAATTTTTCTGTATGTTGATATAATTTTTTTTGCAGTTATCTTGGAATGCTTTTGGTAAAGAACTGTCCACCTGACACAGCAGAAAACAACTCCACCACACTTACCTTTGCAATACACATCCATACATATTTGCCACGTTTCATGTTATGGCTCATTGTTCCACCAACCTTAATGCCAGATGTGGGCTATCTGCAAATTTGAGTTGCAGTATTTTTGGCTACTCTGCCACTAGCTGTGGCATGTTTTCTATGTAGGGACCCTTCAAGTGGCACCATGTGCCTTGGCAAAGAAGCAGTAAACATCCTCTGCTCAGATGCAGACTGGCACCAAAAAAAAAAAAAAAAAAAAAAGATAAGCACCTCATGCTTCTTACAAAGACTTTAATTCTGGGTTTATTTTGTGTTTCATGTTTAAAATAAAAATTGTCAGGCCTTGAAAGCAGAAGCTACCCATGGAAGGTGGTAACATGATTTCCAATACACTAATAAAACATTTATGAAAACAATCTTTTGTTTCTTTAGAGTATCATTACCTGTATTCAATCAGATTTAGATGGCTATGTGCTTATTGTGTCCAACCAGATAAGAAAGGGATGGTGTACATCTAAAGCCCAGCTGGAAGCAGGAGTAGGGTTGCCCTGGTCACGAGTGCCAGGGGCACACAGCCCCGCGGACCAGGGAGGAGGCAGCTGCTCCACACACCGCCTGAAGAGGAGGAGGCTCAAGAAGTGTGAGTGAGCACCAGGAATAAGACAAAGGAAAATCATATAGCATCCTAGGAGGGCCTTCAACAGCAGGCTACTAAAAATCAGGAGAGGATCCACTGGCTAAGCAACACTGCTGGAACATATGGAACGGGCTCGCTCAGTAGCCATGAGGAATGGTTTGTTGAACGTTAACCATTTCTCCCACAAAGAGAATGGCCAAAAGCAATTTGTGCAGCAATTGCTAACCCGAGAGAGGATCAGTTAGACCACCTCAATGCTTACAGGTAGTTTGTGTCATCTTTTCTTGGTGTTCAGATACACAGACAGCAGGACTGGAGCTGTGACCATTCTCAGTGCTAAAGAGACCTTGTATGGAACAAACAGGCCAGAAAAAAAGGAGACAGCAAGTGAAAAAGAGATATATCTTCTCTATAACAAGTCACAAAAAAACCCACAAGGAACTTTAATTGCAGTTATAATGGAACAATAGAAGACTGACACAAAAGGATTCTCATTAACCCCGAATTAAAAACAAACTAACAGATCTTTTAAAATGCATATTAGACAAGCATCTGTCTGAAACAAAATTAAATCTTGACAGCATAGTCAAAATGGAAAAATTCTGGCAATGATATCAAGTAAATATCCTTGAGGGGAATTTAAAGTTGCTGTCCAAAGAGCTCTAACAAGTTGCAGTGGGATTACATAAATACAGGTTTGCTCAAACTGGCAAAGAGAACGTGACATGGCTGCCCTTTGTCTGAGCATACCTGTCACCTGAACTGGGGTGGAAATAGAACTGGGACTGGAAAAACAAATCATTATGAAGTTGCATTAGAAAGTGTATCTTTAACAACTGGCACGGGATGATGTTGCTAACTATTCATGGCAACAGTACTGTACAACTTTTCTGCTCAGAATGACATTACACTAAAAACTGCAAATTTTAATTTCGCCTCTCCTACCCTGGAAGTGAAATTTTGCCTTTCCCATTTTTCTTGTCTTGCAGGGTAATACTGTCAGAAAACAATATCACTGAACAAAGCTGGGTGGAAGGTCTCTCTCTTTGTTTAGAAAAACTTCCATAGTGTAGGTGAGCGCCATCTGTGATAGAAGATGGTGAGATGGTCTTTGGAAAGACACACCTTTTAGAAGTTCTATGAAAATAGGATATGTCCTAACCGGAACATACTTATTGGCTGAATATTTCCAAAATAGTTAAATACAGATACATCCTTTTCCATTCCAGTTTGCCTTACAACCATGTCCTTGCACCAAACCAGAATTCTGCAGGCAGGGACATTGATTTTGCTCATTATCTGTTTCCTGCAGACACTGCTAAACCAACTCTGGTCAGAGACTAGAGTCAGTAAATGTCAAAACTGCAGGAAACGGCCAATGTCATTGAGATTTCCGACAGGACGCCTGTTCTAGAGAAGAGAGCTGCTTAGCGGCGGTTGACTAATGCATGATCTAAGCAGCAGCACTCATCGCTCTGATGACTACATTGCTAATCTAAAAACCAAAGGCAGTAAGGAGAACCTTGCCTCTCAAAACCTCACCTGAAAAC
Source organism: Gallinago undulata (assembly GCA_026546715.1). NCBI lineage: Eukaryota > Metazoa > Chordata > Aves > Charadriiformes > Scolopacidae > Gallinago > Gallinago undulata. The sequence continues at coordinate 37,601,003 of JAOTQQ010000041.1, read as the reverse complement.
TTTCACACCATTGCTCATCGCCACTAAGCTATGAGTCTGTGAGTCTGCAAGAGTAACTGCAGCACTCCTGTGCCCAGGGCTGTGAAAGAGCCACGAGGCTTCCCAAGGGCAAGGCTTTCAGTGCCGACACGCGTGACACGCTGTGAAACCATCAGACAGAATAAAGAGGATTTTCAGCAATGTCAATGACTAGCAGCTCTGCAGCAGCACAGATGCAAAAGTGCCAAAGTAACAAGATCCCCCCAAAAGCCTTTTTTTTTTTTTTTTTTGGCAAGCCCGAAGAAATTTCACACCACATTTACAAGCTATATAATTGATCAAAGCGTTTCTCGGGATTCTCTAGGATGAGATCTCATCTGCTTGCTGTACCACACAGTGCAGGAAAGCGAATGGATTGGCATGGGGGGGGGAAGAATAACAATTTTCTAATGGTGAGGAGCAATGTTATTCTACAATCATTCTTCATACTTGTACAGCTCAGTGGATACACAAAGTGTATCCCCAAAGCAAACAAAATTTATGATCTGAAGGAAGTGAGTTTCCCAGCTTTGAAGCCAAGCCATCGGACTGACAGACGAGGGTGTTTTAACACGACTACTCGTTCACACTGCTTCCTACATCACATTGACAGTTACCTAGTGAAAGTGTGCCAGCACAACTGACAGTCAACTGTCATAATGTTATCATTTCAAAGAGAATAAATGCAAGTGCAGATATATACAGCAAATTATTCCAAAGAGCAAATGAAGTAAGATAATCATAGATACATGTTTCTCTACTTTTCAAATACAGTGATTTATGAGTGATATGTTTTTTTCTACAGCAACAGTATTTTTTAAAATGATCTTTTAATAAACAAGACTGTAGCCAAGAAATGGTTTTCTAGTCCTCCCTGGGTTTAATCTGAATTGAAAGGGAGTAACAAATAACACTCATTTTTTTAAAAAGGACCTTCCAAACCACACTGCTTTTCTTATGCCTCACAGTTAACTCATTAAGACATTTCCACAAAAAAATAATAAGGGCCAGAAAGTGGAGTAGGCACAGAGGAAAATGAGATTGAGCTTTACTTCTTTATAGCCTCTATATAGCTAAAGGAAAAGATGTGTTTGTTGAGGCTGAGAACCTTTCCTTTTCTGAAGGACAATTTCCATCTCAATTTTTTTAAAATTCAAGTATAGACCAGAAAATGAGTGGTGTTTTTCCAACATTGTGTTTTCATTATGTTAATTCAGATAGCAAGCATCCACTGTTTTTTCAGATCAGATAGATATTTAAGGTGATTATTTCTTTTATTTATACATACACATTTTAAGAAATTGCATGCTGTTGGCTTCTGCTATTGATTTCTAGTCCCCCTTTCTAAGGTGATAAATGCAAAAAGTGTGTATCTGCTTGGTGATATTCCCAAAATATAAATGCATACTTTCAGCAAAGGCATGCCCTTTCCCAACATTTTTTATTTTTTTTAAGGTTTGCATTTAACAAAATAACTGCAAATGTCAGGTATTAGAGGGGTTGAAACAACCTTTTCTATTTTGTTGTCTTTAGAACCCCATCTTTTATTCATGACTTCTCTCTTGGTGCTGGAAGGGAGGCTGTGTTGCTATAGCAATGCCCTGCATATCCTTGTGGATAGCTTACAGTTTCACTTTTTTTAAACAACAAAGAGCCATTGATACTACATGTTGCCAAAGGTTACAAAAGTTGAATTCTAAAATGGAAATATTTCTTCTATAAGACTGCATAGGATGTGTGTCATGCAAATTCAAAGCTTCGGGTAAAAATACAGCCCCTTTGTGAATACGGGTGAACCTAGTGTAACACTGTTTGGCTTCAATATATTTTTCAGAAGAAAAGTATTTAAAATATACTTGTTATCTACTGTTTTCAAGATATAAACGTTCAAATATGTACAACCTACTCTTATGCCTTTCTGACCTGTCTACAGTTTAACAGTTCTGGATAATAAAATGCAATCTCGTATTCCAATTATGATTTAATGGTAAATACACTCCCAATGTCAGGGAATAGTCACCTTATGGAAGCTTGCCTGCCCACAATGGATATTAAATATAGTCGAGTGTCCTTCAAGACTTCTCAAGTATGGTTTTTGTTCCTATCCTAATTGATTTCTCTTCTGTCAGGTTTGAGTCCCACAGATAGATGTTTACATAGTACAAATTCAATAACAGCTCAACAAGTTAAATCAAATAAAGAGTTGGGTGGAAAAAATTAGGGTTACAGTCATAAAAAAGAAATTTATACTGGTGATTCAGCAGGCAGCCCCAAATGACTCAGAACAGATCAAAGAGGGTAACATGGGCAAAACATCTCCCGTCACTATTACAGAGCAGTAAATCAGAGAGGAAATCCAGATTTTTCCCACCCTCAAAGTGCAATACAGGTGGAACAAGTGCCTCCCGTGCTGGGTTTATGGCAGATATTCACTGCCTCGCTCCTACTGTGCTCACGGGAGGACCAAAGCAATTTCCGAAGGTGTTTCAATGGAGTGATTCAGTTTCCTATGTAATCCTTCTGGCACCGCTGCCTGGCAGCCACAAGGGCCAGGTTCAATCCCCGAATCACTAGAACACTTAAAACAAGCCTGCCTCGCTCTCCTTTCCGCAGAAACCCGGCACACCGAGGCCACTGCTCGACAGACGGCAGCGGTGCCACACGGAGCCCCCCCGCCCCTGGCAGGCTCACCCCAGCCCACTCCCCCATCACAGCCACCCCGGCGCAGCAGTCTGCTGGGGCCCCACAGGAGGTAAGCTCGAGAAAATAGCTGTCCTTCCACTCAAAAACTCTTCTTTAGTCTCCAAATCTCACTAGATTCACAAACCCATGAACGGTTGCTAACACGACTGCAGGGGCAGAGTGCAACGGAGGAAACAAGGGACTATTCATCAAATATCGTCCTGACAGGACTACTTGGGTTCTGGACAATCTGCCCCCACTATCAAGCAGAGAGCTTGTGGGCTTAAACAGATTTTAACTGGGAAAGAAGGAAATAAAAAACCACATACCAAGCATTCACAACAGGCAACACCCCTGCCCCAGCAGAGAACCTCGCAATTCTCATGACCTTGTCCTCCTCCAGGTGCTCCTGACCCTATGGTACTCCTGAGGATCTGATCTGATCTGATCTACTGAGAGCCTAGTCTGCTGGTGCTGATCTGCCATCCCACTTTTCACGGCAGTCATCAGTGCATCACAGGGAGGCAACGACAGGCCAAATCCACCCAGGGCCCTTGTCTCAAAGGAAGGCTTCACCAGTGAGCTCTTGGCTCCTTGTAGATTTGGCACCTCATGTTTATTTTTTTTCTCCCCAGCCCTGAACCACAGAATTTTATTATGGTGGCTCCCTCATCCCAGGAAACAGCTAGGCTGCTTGAGCTTTCCCCAACTTAATTACAACTCTTCTGTTCTCCCCCATTTTACAGCTTTATTTTACAGCACAGAAACACCCCTTGGAAACTTAAGAAGCTGTCAAGAGGCACAAGTTGCATTGCCATAGCCTACCGGCCCATTTCAGCTATTGCTTTCCAAAAGAGGCTCTCAAAGGCAGAGGAGAGCTCTGAACCCATGGTTCCCAGAGAAACACCAATCTTTGTCCTTCTTTACACCCACAGTCAGGCACATGAGGAAATAATACAACAAACAAAAGACTAGAGTGAAGATTAAGCATGCAACAACATCAGCTACCACAGTTCTCTAAACTGTCACAGAACATTTTGTGAAAAAAAAACACATTTCTGTTCTTATGTGATGACAGTGCCATAAAGCTTACTAGAAGTTCCTTGCTAGCCACCTACAGGCCTGCTGTGTTTGAGCTTGTCCCACCACCATCAAAAATGGTTCATAGAAAGAGTCTTTAGGTTGTGACTTTATTGCTTATAGGAAACCCGGAGAGGCAGGAGGGCAGTCCCCGTTGCTCTCCCTCAGCCAGCTCCATGCCACTGCTCTCAGGGGCGCGCAGCACCAGTGAGTGTGGCAGGGACTGCCAGTATGGGAATGGCAGAAGACAGAATCCAACCTGTCTGTAATGTCTGTTTGCCTTTACGATATTTGATGTCACCACCATTTTCTGAAGTATTTTCTCTTGCTGTAAGGGGGAGCAATGTGTGAGACTGATGGGCCAGGAGTGCTGTAGTCAGCCCTGCTGCCCGTAGATCAGCTATTAAGCTAGGACTCAGGACACCTGAAGCAAAATTCTCCTTATGCCTCTTCTTGGAATTTCACCTCAATCCCATAGTGGAGCCCTGGTTTTTGCCTGTTGTGACTGACTGGTGATTTTGAATTCAAACGCAAGGACATTCTTATCCCACCACTGAAATGTGAAGCACCAGCCCTCCCTAAAACCCTCTAAATGGTAATCATTTCTTTCCCAGATCTCAAAACTGTGGGCATCCTGGGCTTATATTTTGCCAGCAGTTTCCTCTATCAGATGCCCCTCACAGGAGTCCTGTCAGGTGCCAGGGCTTCCAGCAGGATCCATTGCTTTGACTTCACAGCAGGAGATGTGTCATCACAGCAGGGAAGGCAACCAACCTTCTGCTTAAAATGAAGCTCTCAGCCTGGTACAAGGCATGCAATACTAAATACAACTAGTAGACTGTACGGAGGCAGCTGTCCCAAACTATCTTAGGCAGCTTTTAATGACTTGCACCTCCCAAATCAGGGCTCCTGTGACCATGAGCCAGCACCAAGCTGGAACCCAAACTAGCCAGGTTAGTTGCAAGGTTTTTCCAACCTAAGGTTTGCTATCACACTTATGTGTCTGAATCTTTTATGCTCATTTTCTGGGGCTCTCCCTACTGCCAGACTGCTTATTAAAAACCAGCATTTGTGGGTTACACAAAACAGCAGTTTGAGGTGATCAGGACATTTTTTTTCATGGGTTTGTTTGCAAAAAATAATTGCCTTTAGCAGCTGTTTAGCATTCAGAAGGATTTTTATTTCATGTACAGCAGTATTTAGTGTTTGAAAAGCTGCTAATTCAGTAACAAATGTATTTGTTGCCATCCTACTTTAACCAAGATTACTACTTTTGATTTACCCTGCTTGGTCTGATTTCTACTGCAACTGAACCTGGCATCATAAACTCTTTTCCAGGAGAGATACTTCCCTAACCCCTGTGAATTACCGGCAATACTAGATGCCACCTGTCACTCCCAGGCTCTCAGCTGGCTGTCCTTCTTCCTAAACTCTCTCTAGCCCTATTCTCACACTTCCCTCACACTGCTAGTCTAGCTTCTGACCCCTTATACATCCTTCTTCTCTTTTCTGATATGTTCTACAAATATCTTCTTTACCGTATGTCTGCTCTCACAGTGCTAAATCCCCCACTCAACATGCTCTTAAAGGTGAAGTCTTGGTTTATAGCTGAAGATCACATGTGTAAAAACTACTCCTGGATAAAAACAGTTCTATACTCAAGGTTGGTTCTAAACAACAAAGAGATGTCACGGGGTAGATTTATAAAAGCCTTATTTCTATTGTGTTTGTCCCCACTTCATTGTTATGTTTAAACACAGGATTTCATTTTGCAAATTTTAAGTAAACCTACATGCATTAGACCTCCCTCTGAAACAGAGGTCAGTACTTATTGTCAGACAAAAACTACAGGAAGATGGAGCTGAAGTTAAGATGCATGCAGCAATGACTTGGGGTAAAACCATTACGGGGCTGAGTTGTAACTGTTCTGAAAATCAGACTTTATAAAACCTTTGAAAAATCACGCTAAGTCACACTTGAAATAAATCTAAATATATGAAGATATATAGGGTATCATTATATACTTTATTTTTTTCATATTCAAAGGTTTTACCTACTGGCCTGGAATACAATGAGCTAATAATGATGAGATTCTGATTAGGCAAATATGGTTGTTGAGGCCAAGTTAAGAGACCTGCAGCCATTCCATGGAGCAATATTGAAGCTTATATTTTTAGCATAGCCTTTAAAGAATTTGTTCTTAAAAGTAAAATAACAGATGCTATAGCAGCCCATGAGAAACTGAAAATTTCCACAACTGAAAAAAGGCTCTTAGATGGGGGATTTTAGCACTTGACCTCCCAGATAAATCCACTTGTAAAAGCACACTTCACTTTTTATGTTTTCTTGCCTTCACAATGGAAGGGATATTCTTATAGTCATTCACAGCAAAAGAAAAAGTGCAAAAACTTTTTACAGGACTGAGTTCTTAATTGTTTTCAAATTAATTTTCATATTTAAATTCATTTTTTTAAGAAAAGACTGTTTCTCAGTCCATTACATTTTCTGAAGAACATCTCTGTAGCTTTTATATATTAAAAAGGGACTTTTCTACCTGCACAAAACAGAACTCCAGGCTCAGTGCAGTACAGCTTCTTAAATGGTTATGTTGAAGACACGTATTCTAGACAATTTCTTCAGTGTTTCATAAAAAAGTAGTAGGATAGGAATAATTCTAAGTGGCAATATTTAACAGTTGGCCCGTATGTGCAAATACTTTAATACTTGCCCAATGCAGCTATTGGGCAATTTCCAACATTCAAATGACAAAGCTTGTAAAAAATTTTACAACTGATATGAAAGTTAACTTAGAAGAACTTACTATGGACTAGAGGGACACAACGATGTGTTCAGAAAGTCAGGAAAGAGGACGTTGCAGATGCTTAATGAGAAAAATATCTCTTTTCTCCAACAGATTTGAAGAATAAGCATGGGAATTCGGGCACTCCTGAGACATGGGGTACTACCTGGCAGAAGGGCTAACTATCAGACAGAAGCTATTTTACCTGGTGGCACTAATAGTCTCTCTATCTTAACTGTGAGTTAACATAATCTATTGTCTGTTTTTCCAGATTATGCATGGTAAATTAACCCCTTCAATGTTGTTTGAGTTTACAGAAACAATGTACATGAAAATTAAGGTTTCTTACTTCTCTCTCTCATTTTTCTCACTTCCTGACAATAGCAATTAAAAAGCTGTGTGCCCATCACAAACTTACAAAAGCCATCAAGGCTTTCCAGCATCCCAAGGAAGCTCACAGCATCCCTCTGGGTCTAGAAATGACGAATCAAGTTTCAGCATTTTCTCTTCTATTTTCTTTGGATTTTTTTAATATAGCTTAGACTAGACTACAGTTGCTAGTAAGAGTGATCTAACAGTTCGTTCAGTATCCATTTGAAAAATTAAGCTCATATTTGTATACCTATCACCTGGTATGCATATGCACTTCTAAATTTCTATGCATGTTCTGAATTAAAGCAAACATTTTAGAATGTTCCAGAAACCTGAAAAGGAGGCCGTGGTAGTGCTCCAGCATTGACCAGGACAGTTCTGCTTAGGATTCAGCCTCTCCCTGTGCAATTCAGAACACAACTTTAGAACTTTTGGAAGTTTTGCGTCCCAACAAAGAGGAAG
>JAOTQQ010000041.1:37544195-37593489 GCA_026546715.1 Gallinago undulata | reverse complement strand
ACAAAGAGGAAGAAACAACGGGATGCCTGCATGGATGAACAAGAAGCTTCTGGAGAAACAAACTCAAAAAGGAAGTCTGCAGAGGATGGAAGCAAGGATGGGGAGACTGGGAGGAATACAGAGAAATTGCCTGAGCAGCCAGGGACCAGGTTAGGAAAATTAAAACCCTGGTAGCAATAAATTTGGTCAGGGGTGTCAAGGGCAAGAAGAAAAACTTCTATAGGTATGTCAGTGATAAAAGGAAAACTAGGGAAAACATGGGCCCTCTCTAGAAGGAAACATGAGTCCTGGTCCCCAAGATATGGATAAGGCTCAATGACTTTTTTTGGCTCTGTCTTCACTGGCAAGGGCTCTAACCATACCATCCAAGTTGCAGAGGGCAAAAGCAGGGACTGGGAGAATGAGAAGCTGCCCACTGTAGGAAAGATCAGGTTCGAGACTATCCAGCGAATCTGAAGGTGCACAGGCCCATGGGACCTGACCCCCAGGTACTGAGGGAACTGGCAGATGAATTTGTCAAGCCATTATCCATCATATTTGAGAAGTACAGAAACCTCTTGGCAAGAAGCAAAAAAAATTTAAAAAAGCATCCTTTCTAAAGGACTGGTTTTCCACATGGCAAAACCCTTCACAGTGATGGAAAAAATCTGGCAGGAAGCAAAGGAAAAAATGACCAGAATAATTTTTGATCAAGGTAATAGTATCAAATTTTATACCAGAAAGTAACCATGGCAGACAAGAGCATAACACAAGAATTAAAATGATACTGCTGAGCACGCATAAAACTAGTAATGTTTGCAAAGCCCTAAGATTTTAAGTAACACAGTCCTATAATCAGTGAATAAAATACTTATTGTAGGAGACCTGGTGAAATCAAACCCAGGTTTTCTCAGGTTTCTAGCAACAGCAGCAATTATTCTTCTGAGGTGATGTGTGAAGTGGCTGTTACATCCAGGCACAGGAGGTGGTGGTGTGCTGCCCCCCAGAGACTGCATTGATTGCTTCTCTCAACATTTTCTCTTTTTTAATATTAGCAGCAAAAATCTTGCATTCTTGCTTTGTTCTAGGCCCAAACAACTCTGACCTAATTAGTTCTGAGCTGTTATATGCGTTGGTAGCCACACTAGGGAAACTAACCATTTTCTTTCCAGCTACAGCAGAAACCTGATTCTAAAGGCAATAGATAGGTGCAGAGTCTCTTTGATTTTTGTATTATGTATCTGAAGTTTCTAATATATCCACAATCATAAAAATAAGTTTGTATATTTACTAGTTCACACAGAAACACATAACCCCCACGCACACTGCTTCTTTGTGCCTGCATTTAAGACCATAACATGAGAGATTTGACCACATCTTGTCTTATCTGCTTAGTAACCATCAAAAACTTACCAAGTGGAGGAAGGCTTCCCATCCATTCTTCCAAAGCCTCTCTAACTGCCTGACTTCTTGTTTGCTTTTGGAAAAACAGCAAAATGTCACAACTGTAATGGAACCAAAAGGTCTACAAAGTCACAGACAATTGTCCAATGTAGGAAATAGTTTTATCATTTAAAAAACAAAAACAGACCTAGAAAGTAAGAACTCTGTGCTCAAACACTCACAACTGACTCATTAGCTCAATCATGCCTAGTACTCTACATGTTTTTTTAATTAGACCTCTCTAATCTAAGCAAATCAGGCTCAGCTGTCTCTTCCTTTCTGGTCATCTGTCCCACCTGGCTCCCTCTCTTTCTTTTTTTTTTTTTTTTTGGCCCCCTTTTGCCCTTTTTATCTTTATAACCAGCCTGAGCATTCCCAAAGGACTTCTTTCTGCTTCATGTTTTTTCTTTGTAAAATTCTCTCCTCATATTTTCACTTTCAACTGTATGTTTTACAATCCTGAAACTACAGTCTATTTTTAAAATTAATAAACTGTGGAGTTGAGATTTCCACAGTATTTTTCAACTGCTTCATCTTCCTGCTTTAGCATCCTCCCCCTACCTCTAAATCCACATATCTCTTTTTTTCTCTCTGGGGTCTCTGAGACTAGTTCTGCTTTGCCTTAATTTTGACAAAAACACAAAACTAAAAAAGAAAAACCTTGGTAGAGAATATTTGCTGTAAGCTATTATAAAGTCAAGAAAAAGAAACTACTCATTTATCTTCTTCATTGTCAATCAAAATGGAAATTTGTTATTTACAAGAAGCTGAGAGGTTGTCATATTGTCTTCTACTACAGAAAACTCACAGGCACTTTCAAGACAGGAGAAGTGATCTAGAAAAGGCAGTGTTAGATCTGTGGGAGATTGATTACAAAGCAAGTATACATCTCCTAGGTACCAGACAGCTCAGCCCCAAGGGTTTTTCCTGAAGCAAGTGGGGAATGAGGTATAGGAAATACAACATAAAGTCACACATACACAGTTCCCTCCTAGCTGCAGGGACATTTAGCACCCACACCAAGTTTTCAGGGAAACTTTCATAGGTTGAAAAAAAGATCCACACAGGTAATATCCCCATCAGTTCATCAAATAAACAAATTTGACAACTGAGCTCACAGCATCTGCATGGGGTTCAGGATGTTTCTCACAGCTCTTCTGTTAATCTTCACGGAAACACTTCTCCAATGGACTTCAGAAAGCCCATACAAAGATGCAAGGATAAGAGTAGTCTTGCACACTGTCCCTATTCCAAGCCAACCAAAGGCTTTCAAGTCACTGATCCAAGTCAGAGGATCTTAGCTGTAGAGAGCTCAGAGCCAACAGCTTCCCTGCCCTTTTTTCCTTAACTGTGAGAAGAAGAGATCTCACTACCTGGTGTCCAACTGACTTAGCAGAGTACTTTCAATGATTGTGAACAGGAGCTGTTGGTTCCAGCAGGTGTAAGTTAAAAGCAAAACAAACAAACAAACAAAATGAAACAAATATTTTTGTAATCGCTCCCAAAAATGCAATGAAAATCCTCTTTCAACAGAAGGTGATTTTAATATTGAACACATTTGTTACTTGGGAGAGGGAGACAACACAGTATCTTGAATTCACCGGTCCGTGGTCGACATTTGAGAAATGCTGTTACCTTTATCAGGATCACAGGCACATATAGTCAGATGAGGAGTTTAACTCTGCGCTCAGTTCACTGAGCTGCTGCTGACGTTTGATGGACACACAAACGTGTACGCGCTACACAGGGGGACCATAAGCAAGAGGGTTATATGGGGGTTTATAAGCAATCTGCAGTGATTATTAAACCGATCCCAGGCTTAAAGGGACTGCAAATCCCTCCGTGAGCAGGGCGAGAGCTCAGCTAAGCCTTCAGAGCTGCAGTGCCCATGCGCCCCAATGCCCGGGTGATGGGCGCAGGGCGGAAAGGAGCGCAGGAGCAGCGCAGCCCCGGCGGGAACAGCGTTCCCCTTGGGGTCGGCGCCCCCTTTTCAGGGGAGTAATCAAATAGGTTTGATTGGTCACTGCCTGCCTTTGTCCGGCGCTGACCTACACGTTGCGGGGAGGGACATCTTTGTCTCACTTTTCTTTGGTCACCGAGTTCATGGAGCTCAATGGGCCGCGGCTGGCAGTCCATTAACGGGGGTTCTCAGCCCAGCCCCGGGCCACCCAGGAGCCCCGCTGCATGTTCTCACTGAATGGCTTCACTGGTGGCCCATTCAAATGCGCTAATGTCAGAAAAAAGAGTTGAATGGAGGAGCCAATGTACACCATTGCTCAGGCGAAGTGACTGCAGCCTCCAACAAAGCCTCCCCTGTGGCGATGTTAAGCAGAGTTATCAATAGTGCTAAGGCAGAGCAAGAACTAATGCTCCAATCATGTCATCAACAGGTGGCACAGATGCAGCCACTTCAATACAGAAATCACAGGGCAACATTTCCTGGTAATTCTAACCTCTTTCCAGCGCTAACGTACAGAAAAATGTGCAGATGTCATGTGGCTCTCTTGTAGTGTGTCAGACCCCCTTGAACCGAGCTCCAAAGGACTTTTTTGTTTCCCGTTTCTTTTACTATTCACACCAACTGTAGGCAACGTTAAAGTCTCATTTTGCGTGAAGCACAAAACTTAGTTTTCAAGATACACGTAAATAATTTCCTTTACTTTTTTCTGAGCTGCATGAATGGACCTTGCAAGCAAGAAAGGAAACTGTTTCAGTATTCACAATGGTACAGGACACATTATTGCACCATTTCATTATTTCTTACGGGACACATTAAGTTATTTCCATTTATTTCAAAAAAATGAAACTAAATTAAAAAATAGTTGAATTCACATCCACTATGAACATTCTTTTCTTCTCACTTGAGCGCAATGTTCACCTCTAAAGTTTTGGAGAAAAAACATGGCACAACAAAAACAGGACTCCGAACAATTTTGAATGCAACATGTACACAAAGTAAATTTGCAAAGCACATCCCAGGCAAAGAACTGCCACAGTTTCCGCTCTAATTAACAACTCATAACTTTGGCAGTGCATTTCCATTGCTGCACTCAGAGTAGGTTCTAAGTGTGTGGCAGAAGGGAAGTAACCATCCCCACAAAACACATAACTTCTGAACAAGACAGACACCTTCCTTTGTTAGGCCTGAAGACTTGCATTCATTTTCAAATCATTCATATGAGACAAAAAGGGAGAAAACAAAAACCTCTGAAGAAAATTCCCCTGGCAGGGGAAATTCCAGCACTTCGGGAGGCTGAGGTAGGAGTGGCACCATGTTCACAGATCCTGATCCTCATGGGGGACTTTACCACCCCGATATCTGTTGGAGGGACAACAGAGCAGAGAACAAGAAATCCAGGAAGTTCTTGGAATGTGTCAATGACAACATTCTCCAAATAGCCAATGAGGAGAGGAGCCATGCTGGACCATCACCTTACCAACAAGGAGGAGCTAGTGAGGAATGTCAAGCTCAAGGGCAGCCTTGGTTGCAATAATCATGAAATGGTAGAGCTCAAGATCCTTAGGGTAGCAAGGAAAGTGTACAGCAAGCTCACTACCCTGGACCTCAGGAGAGCTGACTTGGCCTCTTCAGGGATCTGTTTGGTAGGGTAACATGGGATAAAGCACTGGAGGGGAGAGGAGCCCAAGGAAGCTGGTTATATTCAAGGATCACCTCAGTAGCAGTGTATCCCAAGAAAGAAGAAGCCAAGCAAAACAGCCAGGAGGCATGCACAGATGAACAAGGAGCTTCTGGAGAAACTCAAAAGCAAAAAGGAGACCTACAGAGGGGGAAGCAAGGACAGGTAGGCTGGGAGGGACACAGAGAAACTGTCCGAATGGCCAGGAACCAGATTAGGCAAACTAAAGCCCAGGTAGAATTAAATCTGGCCAGGGACATCAAGGATAACAAGAAAAACTTCTATAAGTTTGTCAGAGTTAAAGGAAAGACTAGGGAAGACACAGGCCCTCTCCAGAAGGAAATGGGAGACCTGGTCCCCAGGATATGGAGAAGACTGAGGTACTGAATGACTTTTTCAGCTCTGTATTCACCAGCAAGGGCTCTAACCATACCACCCAAGTCGCAGAAGGCAAAAATAGGGACTAGGACTTCTGCTACAGGAGTAGATCAGGTTTGAGACCATCTAAGGAACCTGAAGGAGCACAAATCCATGGGACCTCATGAGATTCATCTGCAGATCTGGAAGGAACTGGAGGATGAAGTTGTCAAGCCACCATCCATCATATTTGAGAAGTCATGGCAGTCTCGTGAAGTTCCTGCTGCCTGGAAAAGGGGAAACGTAACCATAAACATATCCTAAGAGATTTTACCAGAATAACAGCAGGAAAAAAATTTTCAAACTAATTTGGCCCAAGGAAAACTTCTTTTACTTAGCATGCAATCACCTGCCCACCTTATTTCCTCCTTCTCTTACTCTGTACGTCTATGACTGTAAAGGCTCAGCAGATCTCTATGGAACTTTAAATTGTGAAGTGGGAAAGAAACTCTTGTTGCTTTGTCCAGCTTAGTCTTTGATGCCTTTATAAACATGCACAAAACCACAAACTGCAATAATTTCACAACTGGCCTGCTCCTTCCGTGTCTCCAATTCTCCACTTCTAGAAGTCACTCCTTCGCGTTGCTGCCCCACACGACCGCAGACTGAGGATAGGAACGAGCAGTGGGCTGCCATACCCAGCTGGCACAATGGCCCTTTTTACACAACTCTTAGTCTTAAAGGACGCACTGAAGTGTTTTATAGGATCACATTTATACACAGATTGTTGTCTTTTTGTTTTATCTTCCTAAAGATCACAACTAATAGCTCTTGCTTTCAAAATGTTTGGATTTACAATACTGGTCACTTCTGTTTCATCCAGGTGTTCTCACTAGGTTGTCTGGTCACAGAACATAAAGTAAGGACTGGAAGGTTGTGCATTTAAGGCCTCATCCCTACAAATGTATTTAACATACCTGCCTGTTTACACTCAGAGGAATAATTCATTTAACTAAAGCAGTCTTCGGCTAAAACAACTTTTTCTTACACTTTTAAGTGTATTTTTAATATATCCAAATATAGAACAAGATCATTTTCTGAAATACCAGTTGGTACCATAAAGAGATGGGGAAAAAAATCAAGATTTATTTTTCTCTAATGAAAAAGCAAAGAATACCTGTGGCTAAAATATTACTGCTGGCTTAAGAATGGCTCCATTTCAAATGGGAAGTAGCAGCTTCAGTTCTCCATAGTGTGATATTTATCACTGTGTGATAAAAAGTTCTGTGCCTTACAAATTCTATAATAGGTTAGGTCAACCACTTAATATCATGTCATTCCTATAATCATACACAGCACTTGAGTTTTACATAGATCTCAGATGTTGTCACTTCAAAGGAGATCAGAACAAAAGCAGTAAGAGAAAAGGTTCTTTCTCTTTAATGCAAATGGGCTTCTTTTTAAAGAGGTGTTTTTAAAAGCCTTCATGTCACATTAAGAAAGTTGCATTATGGCTACCTGAATTAAACATCTTTACAATTGTCTGATAATTTAAAAATTAAACTTGAAGAGATTGCTCGTATGTTGAAAATGAGATCTACTATCCCCACTAAAACAACCTATGTTAGAACATTTGTGGCGACAGAGGTAATTTCCATTTGGCCACAAGTGCAGGCGGTCGGCATGCCGTAGGGATGCACAATTAGCCCACCTGTTACGGATGCCCAACAAGCCAATAACCCCTGTCCCAGCTTTGGACAATGCAATAAGCTTGTTTTACTACAACATCTGCATTTGGGGCAAAAGAAAAATAAAATGCAGCTGTAAAACAATTGTCCAAACTCTGCTCCAACTTTACAGTGTCTGGAGCACAGAAGTTTTTGGCGTTGCAGGATACGGGAGTGCTGCAGACTAGGAGGGATGTGCAGTTCCCCTACCAGCACAGACCAGGGCAACTTTCCAGTCACACCAGGGCTGAGCACATTCTTGACCATTCTGTAATGTCAAGACACGAAAGGGAAAAAAAAAAATTGTTGCGAAAGAGTGCCTACAGGTAACTTGTAGGAAAAAAAGTATCTGTATTTACATCATTGGCAAAAAATACTTAAGAAAATGAGCACACTTTTAATGATCGCAGATCTCTGTGGCAAAGATGTGACGAGCAGAGAGGGTTCCTGTGTATTTAGGTAACTGAGAACTGTTAGTATTTTCAGGATATAGTAGCAGTGCTGTTACAGACAGAAATATTTGATTCCAGCTACTCTGTACTGCAAGAGTTTAAACTGGGAGTAAATATTGGTTCTTCCACCAGCTCTAGAAGAAAGCAAACAGCATCAGTTTGCCTTAGTTTGGTAAATCATCAGCTCAGTTCCCAGCCAGCCAAGGAGAGAGCCTGTCACAGCTACTATAGTCTAACAAGTGTTCACCTAAAACCAGAGAATTGGAGAACCACCCAGGGATCAAAATTCAGACCAGCATATCGCAGCAGAGGTCTAAACCTGCAGAGAAGCCCTCCCCACCTCCTGTCTCCCACTCCCATGCAAGGGACTATATCCCTTGCCAGGATCCTTCACCAGGCAGGCAGGGAGAACACCAGTAAGGGGAAGGGAACACTACACCCATGGTATGCTTTTTGCAATACGATGCTCTTTCTTCATATTCTCCTTCACCCTAAGGCGTTCTGTAACTTTTATGCTATCTTCCTCTCCGGTGTGTAAAATTTCCTCCATCATTTCCTCCTGTAGTGCTCGGGAGGGTGGTGGGGGTGGTGAGCCCCTTTTCCCCTTGCTGAGCAAGGATCTCCTTTTCTGCCACCTTGCACTCCATCCTCCCCGGACAGGGAACACAGATGAGCTCCCACATTCTCTCTCTTACAGAGTGCAGCAGTAGCCTTTGCTTTTAAGGTGAAGGAACGTTAATCAAACCTTTTCTTTTTTTTTTTTTTTTTGCCCTAGCCACTTGACAATATAGGGCAGAGAAAGAAGAGGGAACAGGACTTTGAGTACTAGCTGAAATACTGAGATATTGCCATGAAATCATAAAAATGCTGGGCTGAAATAGATTTCAAGAGATCATCTACCTCAGCAGGGTGCATTAAGGAGGAAATCTCTCTGCTGACAATACTAATGGTGGGCTGTTAATACTACCATTCCAGCTCTACAGCTTCTCATCAGAGTATTTGACTGTCATTCACTCTTTCTTTCCTTTTTTTTTTTTTAAATCCCACAGGGTTTGTGTCTGTCACTCAGTGAAAAATCAGACCAGCTCACATCTCAGGACATTGCACTGGCTTCAGACACCACTTTCCCCCTGTGACATGTTCTGATGGGTTTTGGAGACACTGTTCGTCAAGGAATTTCTTTTTCCCATGAGTTCCCTGCAGAAGAGAAGGCTTAAGTTAAAGAGTAGTTGTTCCTGCTAAGCCCTTTGAAGTTGCATTTGTGACATCCAAATGAATATTTTTTTTCAAAGCAGGGCACTGGATTGACAGGGAAGCAGCTGATTTGATCTCTCCCAGGATAATTACTGCTCTGCGTTTGACTGTTCAGTACAACATGCGTTGCATCTAGTACAACATAAGGACAACGTGGTATTTTCTTTTCCTATGAATACATGAAATTGCCACAGACTGCTGCCCTAAGCTTTACATCACTAATGTGAATGTGACATAAGTGGGTTTGTGTGTAGGATACGTTGGTCTGCTGCACCCCGGGCTGGGATAGGCAGTTCACAGAACGCGTGGCCTTTGCTGCAAACAGATGATGAACACGTTTCAGACACAGCTATAGGCAGGCTACTCATTGAGCTTGTATAGGTAAGGCAAAGTAAGGAGTATGAGCTATGTTAGAACTGCTTTAAGGTAAGAAAAAGAAAAATGACATCAACACAACACGCCAAAACATCCTTCACCATGTTGTATGGCAATGGATCATTTCGGATGTGTTGGAAACAGCCCCTCTCATAGCCTGAGCCTTCGCCTGCCAGTCAATTGCCAGGAAAGGATTGCTACAGCTGTGTCTGGCTCAGGGTTATCTGCCTTGAGAACCCAAGTGGAAAAAACCAACCAAACAAACCACAAACAAAAGCACACCCACATGGAGAGGTTAGAAAGTCCCACTTAAACTGGCTTTAACTGGCATCATCATCATCATCTTGTGTTAGGACATACATAATTCAAGGCAAAGGAGCAACAGACAAATGGAGACAAATGGAGATATACATTAAAGAATGTACTTATTTATTTGCTTTACCTCCATGCACTGCATTGATACACACATTCTTTAAGTGTACTTGAGGTGACACCTACAGCCACACTGGGTATCAGATCCCACACAGCCAGGCTGAAACAGGCAATTGGCAACCATAGAGAAACGAGACCAAAAGATGAAGAAGCTTGAATACCATTCTAAAAAAGTGATTTATTTTTTTTTTTTAGTACTCAAATAGATTTGTTGAGAATAGAGAAGTATATTTCTCTGGAAAAAAGAAAAGCCTGGTATACCATAAAACAATTTGCACAGACAAGAATCATTACATGTCAAAAGCCATCTCTTGAACTTTTACCAAAGCCCAAGGGTAACTTCCTTTTGGTGGTTTTTTTTCACCTTTTGTTCTGGGAGTGTAATGTGCTTTTTATACTTGACAAAATTACAGAGGATTAATTCATAGTTGCTTTTTATAAAAATCCAGGAAAACCTGATTACACTATAGTGGAGTGAATATTACACACCAACATCTTTATTAGTATTCCCTTCCAATCACTAGATTAATTCCTAGCAGTTTAGAAAAGAAATGACATAATCTGTGGTAAATTTCCGGCCACAGGATACCAAGAAAACAAAAATGGACAGCAGGCAGCAGTATGAGTATTTGGGATTAAATTTGCAATTAACAGAAAAAGCATTATAAAAGATATGAACAAAGATGCAAAAGAAACAAAAGCCTGTCCCTGGCTTTTGTTTGCTTACTCACTATTTTTCAGATAAAATACAAGTACCTAGCTTAGTTTTCCAAAGAAAAGAGACTTACTCAACTATACTCCCTGTTTGTCCATCAGTCCTTTCACTCTAACAACTTCTGAACTTCATCAGCTTCAATTGCATCTAATAAGGCAGTGAGAGGTTTCAGAGAAAGCATTTTGCTACACGGTGTGTGACAACTTGTTTGTGGGAGAGAATGGCTTTCGTTGCTGTTCCCGATGAAGGGAGGCAGAGGAGACCTGAAGGTTGAGGGTTAAAGTCACTCTTGCTCCTCTTCCACCAGCCACAATATTTTCCACCTCCTGCCTGCAAAGTATCAGGAGTGCCTCTGCTGCCCTGTCCTGGCTGGGGGGCTGTAACCTCACAGCCAGTAGAGTGGCTGCCCACCCATGATGGATCGCTCCTTCCAAGTGAGGGACGTCAACTCTCAAAAGCTGGTCATGCTGAAAATTTTTCCAAATTATTGTCACCAAACGTGATTGCTAACAAGAGTCTGGTTAGGTATGTTTCCAGAGATAAATCAGAGACAATGAGATTAGCCTGACATTAGGTATCAGGAGATAACCCTCTCTGTGTGGCCTCCTTCATGAAATAAAATACGAGTGGATATGGTTAGTCTTCTGTAATAAGAATCTTTCTTGTGTTATAAAGTACAATAATAAAGCAACCCACATCCTGAATCTTACATGGCCAGGAAAACATTTTTATTCTATATTATTCCAAACAATGCTGGGTTATTTATACCCCAGGAAGGGAAAAAAACCAAAATCCAATGACAACAAAAAACTCAATCAAAAACCCACAAAGAGCGAGCATTACTTAAAATGAGAAACAGCTTTCTCTGAGTTGTATGTGAAATTCTTGTGATAGAGCCCAATTCATATGAAGCCTGATTAAAAATGGTTCATTTGCAGGCAAGTTGGAATTGGCTGACTACTGCCTAATCATTAGGAATATTTATATACATCTCAAACTATTTAAAAGGAAAACATTGGATGAAAGAATTAAGAAAAAAAAAAAGGCATTTCAACCCAAAAAGCTTTCCTTTGCTTTCTATTTAGAGATATAATGAATACTGCAGTCATACAAGTAGCAAGACCACACAGCAAGAGAATGAAAGAACCTGGACAAATACGAGAATTTAATAACTGTGATCTGCAATCAAGAGTATGCTTTATCACAGCATCTCACAACTTTTCCCACAGGTACTGAGTTTTAGGCTGTTCAGCACAAGAGAGTTCTTGAAACAGAAACGATACACTCACAGAACTCATTTGTGATTTGATTCCTGCTGTTAAAAACGGTAAAAAAAATTAAAATAGTCAGCTATCAGTTATGTACCATGCACAGACTTCACCTCACCCAAGTTACTCATTTACTTCAATCCAATAATCATTTCAATGAAATCATGCTTGTATGATTAAAAACTGGATCTGGATTCATAGTCTAAAATGCAAAAAAGGTATTTAATGTCTTCAGCTCAAAATGCATTCTGCGTAATGTAACTGGCTATTTTTGTTAGTTCTAGGGTTGTCACCACCAGATCTCCCAAGCAAAGCAGTGTCTAATGCATTAAACGTCACGGCTTCCCACCGAGGAATTGGGATCAGACACGTGCCAAGATTAAAATCCCAACTCCCAGTGGTGTTTAGGAACTGAGCAGCAAAGCCTTGCAGGGTTTTGAGGGGAGAGCGAGCACAGAGACAGAGCAGTCATCTGCAGGCAGCTTCGGCAGCCCTGACTCAAATACACATCCACATCCAGAGAGGTCCTGAAGAGGAGAAGCACCTGCGGGGAGTGACCTCAGCACCAAAGCTCGGGGCCTGGTGCCTTCATGGCTTGTAGAAGCTGTTGCACATTGCATAATAAGCAAAAAATTATTATCATCAATGCTTAGTGGATACACACCAGTATGTAATTACCACTACCATGATAAGGTCTTCTCCACACCGAACAGTGCTTTGGCCGCTGGACAACAGCCGATTCTTTCTGCAGGCTGCCTCCAGCTTCCAGAATGGCTGGCAACAGAGGTAAGAAACAAGCAGTGGGGGGGTTAGGGAGAAGAGACACCAAACCCAAACAAGCCCCACACGGTCTCAGCGGTCAGGCATGCGCTACCTTTCTCATTTCTAGGGCACCATCAGTATTCAGGCACCTCAACGAGGCAGCGGCTGTGCTGTAATTAGTCTGAGAACAGACTCAACTGTGTAACTGCTGCTCTTGGGGTCAAGCCCACAAGAGGCTCAAAATAACCCATGTCAGCACAGGACCTTCAGCTCTGGTCCCCTGAGGTTTTGGGCATGTGCCCCAGGTGCTTTGGTCTCTCTCACACCTTGCCACAGTCTCCTTTCCACGAACGCTCAGCACTGCATCTCCCGACAAACCCCTCCTCGCCTCACGATGGAGCCAGCGTGAGCATCCCGCTTAGTTCAGTTAAAGAAATGGGATATGCTGTAATATCCTATAGTCTCCCTTGATATTTAAGAATACGTATAAAAAGTACTATACAGCGCCTTTTAAAAGATTAAACTTTCATACTCTTTGCCACATCTTTTGCTCTTTTGATGAAATCTGAAAACATATACCTTTTCTTGCCCCTTCTCTTCTTAAAGACCATCTATTTGGGTTTTTTTTCTCCAAATGCTGGTTAAGACAAGATTGTCTTCTTTTGAATGTATTTGAAGGTTGTATACTGAGCATTTAGAATTAAAAGAAAGTCAGCAATCAAGAGAACGTGAATTGTCTCAGCCCTCAAGAAGTTGTAGATGGTTTAAGGGTCAAGTCATTTGTAATAACATTAGTAAGTATAAGAACAACCGTGTAGTGGTAGCCACAGAAAATTAAGAATTCGGTATTCTACAGATCCTGAACACACACTGTTGGAGCATAGCACAGCAGCATGTTGTTAATCACTTAAGAAGAGAGATAAAGTATGACAATTTTGCATTATTGTGACATAATAAAGAGTTTCTAGCAATAACACTTAACTACATTGTTTGTGGTGAAGTATTTCTCCTTACCTGTGAGAGCAGGGTGCCGCAGCCTTACAGCAAGAGCGAAAGCAGCAGCCACCCGGTGATTCACTGAAGGCATTTGAAGTAACTCAGATGGAAGAGGTGGGATTCTGAGAACAAGGATCAGATTTGCATGAACATCTTACAAAGTGTTAAGGTGAGTGTGCCAAAGCCGCAAGGAGGGGGACAGGACAAGCAACCTGTTACCAGAGAGTTCACAGCAGACCAGAGGATTCAGACTTTTTTTTTTTCCTTGGTGTTTTAGTGAGTTTTTATAACTCCAGTTCTCTTGCTTCTCTGTTCTCACTGGACCTAGCATCTTTAGCTGGAGTATATTCCCAGTCACCTCTCCTCTGGGGGGACGACAGGGGTCTCTTGCATCATTGAAGACAGAACTCTCTCAGGTCCATAATCCACGCAAGGATTTCATGGCAACTTAACACCAGTCTCATTTTAGTTTGGTTTTTTTGTTTTGTTTTGTAACTGTTGTTTCTCAGGAAAACGCCACCATCTTCCATAAAAGAAAAGAGGGGAGTGTAAAATCCCATTTAGGTTCAGGAAAAAAAATATAAAAATAAATGTTCAAAATATTAGATAAATTTTATAGACAGTATTAAATAAGTGAAACATATTTTCACTTCAGTGTCTTCAAATGCCTATAAAGAAGTTTCCATAACATCACAAACCAGAAACTTGCTTCTTAGGAATTAATCAAAGTTTTTAGTAAAACACATATAAAGTATACCCGTCCAAGTGGTTTTGTAGGTCATCTCCACCCCATTTTTGGGTGTGTCCCCCCCACTTTTAAAAATGGTTGTAAATTCATGGGGGTTTGTTACATTTAAGGTTGTGGTTATATTATAGATTTTTCCATTTAAGTGAAATTTTGGGTCTTGACTGCAAAATGTATGTTTATTTAATGTATTCATTATTACCTAAAAACTCTGGAAACATTTTTAAAAAACCAAAACAAAACAAAACAAAAACCTAGTTTAGCAGTGACAGTAAGCTTAGTCTGTAGCTATTGAAAACTCCAGGCAACTTTGCCTGTTTAAAAAAAGGAAAATTTTTGCCTTCAGAAGTCTTAGCAGTGGCAGGTATCCTAAAATACTGAGGACTTAAAAGGTTTAAACATCCCCCACCTCCTCCCTAAAAAAAGAAAAGCAAAGGGGAAAACCAATACATTTTTCTAGGTGTTTTTTTTGTTTCTTTAAAGATGCTTTGATATGACTGGTTGCCTGGACTCACGCTTAAGCTGCTTTAGGAATCAGTATAAATATAGTCAACAACAGCAGGAGACACACACCCGAGGGTGAAGCAACTGGTTGCTGGAGGAATACAAGACAGGCAGATCTGACATTAATTCCTAACCCTGGTTTTTCCCCCTCCTTTTTTTCCCCCCCTCTGTGTCCTTCTGGGTCTTGAGTGGGTGGGAAGGGACCAGACAGGCATTGCCTCCACAGCAGACCTGACTCTCTGCATCCCCTTCCCGTGTCTCCTACTGTTTGCTTCCACCCAGAGCTGCAGAGCCCTGGGAAGAGGTGTGCTAAATCAAGGCAGGTAATGAGCTCATCAGGACTTAAGAAGAGATAAACCAGATTCATTCCACCTAGAAGCCTGGGAAGCAGTTGCAGATGTATCACATACAGTACCTTCCGAGGTAATCATTGCCCACATAGGGTAGATTCTGGTATTTTAGCCATGTTTTGTAATAATGACCTGAACTTGAAATCATACGTTGAACTGGATGTGGGATTTCTCTTCACCTTCCTTCCTTTCCCTCACTGACCAATAAAGATAAGAATCATATACCATCATTCTTTCTATTTATTTTTTTTGGGGGGGGGAGTGGGGTGTAAAATACAAAGCCAACCAGTTTACATCCACTTCCCCTGGCCACATGTTGAGACACATGCTAAATTAGGAGGTCTTTCCATGGAAACGTGCCTCCCCAATTCACAAACAGCAGATGTGTAACCTTCAGAGTTAAGCTAGCAAAAGAAGTAACAGTCGCTGCCGTGTTTCTGAACTTTAAATAGTGAAATTTTATGATACAAGAAACAAAAAGAAAATTCTGAGAACTCGAGTTAACCTTTAAGAGTAAATAGCATTTAATTAGAAACTTGAAAGTGCCCTCTTCTGGCAGCTGGCACTAACTGCTGGCTCATTTGAAACAGCCTAAACCCGCAGCACTTACTCCCCAGGTAAAGTTCTTTTCATACACATTTTTTGTTATGAAAGCGTCTTCATTAGCTATAGAGCAAGGGTATGAAACTGTTAATACACTTTTATAGAACAAGAAACATTGAAGTGAGCTGTTAAAAATTATTTTAAACCAAGTGTAATTAAACAGTTCATACTCATAAAATAATGCTTGGGTTTTTCCCCCCAAAAGCAAGTACTTAAACTTGTATTCATTTCCTAGTATCACATAATATTAATATTATTAATTTGCAATAGTATTGATGCAGATCCTCCCTGCATTACTTATTGCTTGTTATTACTGATATTCCTTTTTATAGATCCACCTTAGGAAACAAAACATTTTTGGTTTCAGTTAACCCCACACAAAAAACACAGTAGGTGAAAATTACATTAGAAAAATAAACCCAAACCCTCTGTTTATTTCTCGGTTTGGTGTTGCAATATAAAACACTCGTTCATTGTCCAACCTTTCCTAAGTACTTTCATCAGTGTAAGAGTTGTAATACATTTCATTTTGTTTAATTACATATTTTGTTTCTATAGCAACTAGAAAGCATCTAATCCATTTCTGTTCCTTCCTAAGCCTTTACATAGCAATTTTCTTTCACGATACAGTAGCAAAAGATAATCCTTCTTTAGAACTCTGGGTACTATCTGTTCTTTCCAAATATCCCTTAATTAGTATACATTAGGATTAAAACCAGTTGTAGTACTGCCACAACTAAAAGAAACAGTATAAGAAAAAAAAAAAAAACAAACCACAAACCAGGATCTAGACGGAAAATTCTGTAACTACAAGCAAGTAACTTCAGCATAAATTTACTGCCACCTGCAGGCTCTCGGCAACGCGGGTCTCCAGAGCAGGGAGCAAGGGGACCTCCAGCTCACACCCCGCGGCCAGCGGGAAGGCACATTTAATATCCCTAACTCATACCAACTGATTCGCATTTATTTTGCTTATAAAGAAATAATGCAGTTTTTATTTTAATTTGTGTTTCCCTCTTCCAGCTTGCTCATGGAGACAGTGGTGACGATGGAAGATTTTCCTACTGAACTGACATGCCAAAAAAACCCCATAAAAAGATAAAAAGATAGCCCTTCCACTGCTGCTAACTACCTCTTAAACAATGGGAGCTTTCTGTATTTTCCTATTGTTCAAAGGAATTACTATCTTCAAAAACATAACACAGATCTTTAAAGAATCTAGCAAGTCAGGTCTTAGAGTAAGTCATGTCTGTAGTTAAAACACCTGAAAACACTGGTTTATGAGAATTTGGAGATTACTGCCTTACTAATTGACCCAAGTCCTATACATTTATATTCTTCCATATGCACAAACCACACTGGAAGAGTGATATCAACACTTTTAAAGCTTGGAAATGCCAAACAAACATGAAGTTTGTCTACAAAGCCTTTTTTTTTTTTAACCCCTTGCCATGTGAAACAATCCTTACTTACAAAATTATCAGTATTTTTTCCTATGAGAAGTTGCCTCTCTCAATGCCCAGGGCAACTAGTGCTAAGTTACATATTTTACTGTTTGTTGGTTTGTTTTTTTTTTTTTTTTTTTTTAAATGCTGGTGTTTGACATATACTTCATCATTCTGGAGCTGGAATTTCTTCAACATTGCATTCAGCATCACACCCAACTTTGCATCCTCTGCCCGCCAGTGAATCTCTCAGCTCAGTTTCAGCATTAACTCTTTATACAATGTCTGGGAAAGTTAAGATTTCTAGAAATGAGATCTACGGGAGCCAGCACGCTCAAACAGGAGTCAGCTCAGCACACCACTTTTTTGCTTTCCAGTCTGGCAGTTCCAGAAAAAACAGAAATGAGTCTTAAGTGTCAGAAGACATATCTCTTCCATCAAGACCAGATTTTCCATACAGAGAAATAAATGCATAGACAATGCCATGCAAGTACAGTTAGGCTGGCATTTCTAGGAAAGATGAGGCTTACTGAACACATGCTGGGCTTTTGATTAAATCGTAGACTGCAAATCCCATGCCGATTTACTGCAGACATACCGTGCAGCTGACCAACACATATGGCTGCAGAAACACTGAAATATTTCCAGCCCCCGGGCAGTTACCATGCTCCTGGGAAGTAGGCATCACCCACAGCACCCTGACTGTCAGACCTCTGAGGTACCCGAGGGAAAACACTGCCTACTTAGTCTGAATTCCAGCAGTAACCATGTCCCTGACCAAGAAGGGCCTTGTCAAAAAATTTCCTCAGGAAGAATCATATGCCCTTAAAACAGGACTTGGCCATTTGGAAAAGGGGGCTTGGACGGGGCTGTCCTATGCAGAAACAGAAGCAAGCATGTCCTGTTTTACCTACACGAAGAACAATGAAAGGCTCCAACAAACCTGATATGGATAAATGCACTGCAGATTTTAGCTATTTAATTATGAGGTCTATTGAACACATTTTCTCCCTACCTCTTCCCCTTCTCCTCAAAAAAAAAAAAAAGGCAAAAAAAGGCAGCTCTTCCCAGAGTACCAATTGACAAATCCCTCCAGGAGACTGTGAGCAGTATTAGTACTTCTCTCTTTTGGTAAAAGCCAAAATGTATTTTTTTTTCTTTCCACCTCAAAGAAAAAAAAAAGTAAAATCAAAACCAAACAAAAAACCCCATCCACAACAAATTGAACCTGATGGTGAAAGACAGCACAGGTTTTCAAAATGAGTGAAAATTTTAGTACTTAATCATCACTTGCCACTTGATGGGGGTGGTGAGCTAGTTATGCAGACCTTGACTTACAAATATAAAACAAGCTGTTCCATGGATTATAAAATAGCCAATTTTAGTTTTAAAACAGAGTGCAATGAAATGCCAAAATCCAAGTGCATTTGGAGAGTTTAAGAGCTGCTCGTTACAAGATACCTAAGCTAAATTTCACATGATACTTATGCATTAAGTGTTGTCAGGTTAAACCAACTGCATTTCAACTACATATACCAGATACTTCACTATGGGAAAGATGAACAGATCAGAAGCCTTTTCCTTACATGTACAGAAAGTTATTTGTCACTCAGTGCCTGTTACTCTTAATTTACTTCCCTTTTCACATATTGTAGCTCAAGGAATAAACAATTTGCCCAACATCTTTTTCTTTTCAGCACTTTACAGATCTTAATCCTATTTGTAGGTTAAAATAATGCCACCGAGGCTTGGAAAGCTTCACTGTAGCAGTGTAAAAGATAAAACACATGGACAACAGGCTAAAAACCTCTGTACTTCAAAGGACCAAAATCTGTTGAAGAATCCTCTTATGTTTTATGATGGAGTGAGCAAACCATTAACTGTTCAAATATTAAAAAGATATATAGCATGTACCAAATATGATTTGTCTAGGCAAAAACCAATTAACCAGTTGTAAAAAGCAACCAACCTCATATCTTTCCAATGACATACACAGAAGTGATTACATGTGAAAAGGAAAGCCATAGCTCAGTTCTTGGACTTCTAATAACAGAACAGGTAGATCCCAGGTGTGCAATCACTAACCCATACTGCTGTCTTTATTACCTGCCACATTGATATGATTGATGTTTATTCCGAGTAAAGAAGCCACACTCACCAGGTGTCAGTCCAAGCTGCAGAGCTGTCCAAAGCAAAGTTCTGCACCCAAGGAGATTGGATTAGAAACACTTGAGAAATAACAGTTGCAGTTAGAGATGTGTAGAACATAGGAGACAAAGAAAGAAAGTGGTGAGCTACAGAAACAGCTTAGGGCATGCTGGGTACCCTAAATACAAATGAGTTCAAGCACATTAATAGCTAAGATGTTCTTAACAGTGTTTACATTTGATGTATAAACAGCACAGAACAGCACTTCCATTATTAAGCATTGGAATAGGCTGCCCAGGGAAGCGGTTGAGGCCCCAGCCCTGGGAGTATTTAAGAGACAGGTAGGCATAGTGATTAGTGACGTGATTTAGTGATGACTTTTTATCAGAATTAGGTTGATGGTTGGACTAGATGATCTTAAAAGTCCCTTCCAACTTAGACAATTCTATGATTTGGTATATCAGCAATTCCAAAAAGACTAGAAAACCAAAGAAGAAAACAACATAAAAGACGTCCACTACCACAGATCATTTATTTATATACTAAGTTAAAAAATACGAATATTTTATTACAAAAAGTTTATCAAACAACTGTATACATACAGTTCATATTGTTAAAAGCCAACATGTCAATTGATACTTTATGTACAGTTGATTAGTAATGTCATACAATTGTAGAAAAGCATCACTCAGCAGAAACTGATTTGGCATTTGGAAAGTAGTTACCACCCTGCACTAGAAGAGGCAATTAATAGAGGAATAAAACATTTATATGTTACAATAAAAATACTTATTTGCTGTGATCATTTAAAGCAAAAAGGATGCTTTCTTTCTCCAAGAAGAATCATCATAAATGGAGATTAAAGTGCACATTACCAACACATTAATAACTCTTCAGCAATCCCATCCATCATTCTAGATGTTTGAAGCACATCACAGTAACGTCAAGGATTCAGGACTTTTCTCTGTGGCTTAAACAGTAAGTTAAGAGAAATTGAGCTTTCTAAGCTGCATGAAATAATTCCGGTGTACAACAACATGAAGTAGGGTACAGAAATTTGAAAATAGTGTTTGGTGAAAAAGTCAGCGTAGATTTCCCAGATATATGATTTCTGGGGAAATACTTTCCTTTTGAAAAGAAAAAAAAGATTCATAGTATTTCATACAACAGTGGACCAAGCAAGCAGAGCATGCAACAATATTTACAAAGCCATCCCCGCAGTTGTTCTTTGTGGGCTACATATAACACAGGTTGGAGAAACACTGTCTATACACCATCCATAAATTTTGCTGGCAATCGGTGGAAGAAGAAAAAAAAAAATCACCAATAATTTGTTTGCTATAGAATAGGGTCCTAAACTTGAAAAGTGCTCCTCCAAAAATGTAGCTTTACCTCATTACAAGCAATATACTAAACCTTACAAAATATAACACAGTCAGTACTAGCAGAGCTGTCAAGGGCAATAATTTTAATAAATCAGTTCACTTTGGATAAAAGAATGCTTATGCATGTGACAATCTATTCAAAAGCAACAGCTGAACAGGCTAAATTTACATCCACAAGAGAAGCATGACATGTTCATTGAAAACTAAATGAGTTGCTGGTAATTATGGTTATCATTTTTATCACACCAACTGGTCACCAATACAAAAAAAAAAGTTTTGTTTTGTTTTTTTTCCATTTTACAAATATGAGAAGTTCTGAGCCATTATACTTGAAGAGCTTCATATTCTAGGCACTGGACCCAATTTGGAGGTAAAATGTCTGTCAACAGGATTTAACATCCTCAGGTTTCTGAAGGCCGTCCATATGAAGTTCACATACAGCACTACAAATACACATCAGATACTGCTGTAAATTTATAAGGAATACAAAACACTATTAAATACAACTTTCACCCCATGGCACATCAAGCATGGCAATACCACTTGTTGCATATCTTGTTAGCAACAGTCAGTTGTGATTATGCTTTATTGAATATTTTCCTTTCTGTAGCTGAGAAATATACAGCTTGGACTTGCTTCCATCCGGTCTTTTAAACCAAACTTCATCATGGTTAATTGTTGTAATTATGGCACTACAGAAAATGAGGGAAGAAGGGTCAGGAAAAGAAAAATAAGAAGAATTTAGAAAGCTTATAAGCAGTGTTTCCATACAGTAAATGAAAATATGCATTAGATGTAAGCGCTAGAACCAAAAGACATTGCCTCTATTGTAAGGATAGTTTTAACAGAATTATTTGGTAACTGCATGCGTCTTTTGTGAAGGTAGTTAATTTTTCAGTCACCTATCTATTTTCTTCTATGAGAAAACCCTCAACATGTACAAATACTTTAATTGTTTGAAAAAACACCATAGAAAAGTCACCCATAGAAAACACAACAATAGACTACCCATGCTAAAAAACAGATCCATGGGAAAACATACCCAGAAATTACTTAGAATACAAAATATTTGGAAAGTAGTTAAACAGATTGAAGCTCAAAATTTAAATAAAATGTATTCAACTGTTAGTCATAACACCAAGACCATAACAAATAAAGTCAAAGCTTAATTTACTGAGCCATTCTTATATGAATGATGTTTTTATGCTCCTTGTGGTAACCCTTAATAAAAACAGTGAATACAACTCCCCTCTCATACCCCAAGAAAAGAGAAAAAAAAAAATCAAATAGAATTGATGACAGAAAAAGGCTCAAAACCAGAAAGATCTATCACATACTGAGTGTGACAAAACTCCCTCCAGGAAACCCTTCAGCCCTGCAAGTTGCTGAAACCTTGAAAGGCTGGGAAAGTTCCACTGTATGCTCGCCCTGTTAAGCATCAGCTTTTGGCTGTTGTCAGACACTGGATACCAAGATCTTTTTTTGGCTCCGTTCTGCAAAACTAATTCAGATTTCTTTACATTTCAGAAAGAATATATATTTTGCCAAAATACTTCCCTATTTCAGCTCTGAACTAACACTAAAGTCACCAAAATCTGTTCCCCTTCATACACAGGCAAGAAAAGAAAGTTTCACAGTAAACTACTGCAATATGAAGTTAATTTTCCCAGGTAGCTATGCATATTTAATCAACACTGCTCTTAGACTGATTTGCCCCATTCAGTAAAAAGTAAGATATACATTTAAGTCTAACTCTTATTTTAAATATACCCACCTTTTAGAATTGACAAATATTAGCCATACAGAGAAAATACATTTAGATGTAACAGTCAACCAATTTTGCACTGTAATATTCCAGATAGAAACTTTGTTAAGAGAAGGAAAAGCCATAAAAAAAAAAGTTTCAAACTCTCTTCTTTCAGAGCATTAATAAGCTGAATAAAAAGTTTATCTTTAATAGTATAGTGTTTTTCCACAATTTAGCTTTTTTTGGGTGGACCAACAGACCAAATTCTCAAAGCAACAAAATCCCAAGATATTAAACAAAACCTACTCAAAGACTATTGAGAAACTAGGAAGAGCTTAAACTGTTAGTCAGATCCCAGCTTGACAAACACCTTATTATCTTCTGTGAAGTCCAACTTTACCAGCCTCTCTCAGAAGTCCAGCGCTCAACCTTCTTTGATAATGCCTGTCTTCCAAGGTGAACTAATGTACACTGAGGTGGCAGCACTTCCAAACAAGCCTTATGCTTCAATGCCATCATCCTCTCCATTGCTTAACATGAGCGTACAGAGCTGCATAAACTAAATAATCTTTACCTTGTAGGACATTCATCTTTCTTATCAATGCATATCGTCTGTCCACGTCCATACCACTCTCCATCATAATAGAGTCTTCCTTCTTCAGATCTAGCACTATGTAGATGCTTTTCCAGTTTGACAGGTGCTAAAATGATCAATAAAAGTAACTTAATATTGACTTGGCAGAAGTCAGTTAGATATTTAAATACACTTTCATCAAGTTATTTTTCCATTATCAGTAGTGTCTCTTAATAACTGCAAGAATGCAAGAAAATTGGAAGCAAGATACCTTCTTATTACCAGTGAGATAAGTTAAAAGCTGTATTTCAATTTTTAGACAGAAGTTCTCTTCCCCACTGCCTTCATATCTGTGACATGAATTTTTCACAAATGGAACAATGGAACATAGATATTCAAGTGGTAGAACCTGAAACCTCTTCATCAGCACATGACCACAGCATGCAAGTAGTAGTACATCACTAAAGAAATATACCACGTGCTTGCCTCCTCCCCTTTTTCCTCCTTTCTTACCACTTCCAAGTATATAATTTTGCCTAGCATTAATGTGCTTCTCACCCCAGTGCCAAATATCAGTTAAAGCTCCTTTCCCATATCTCTACTTTTTCAGGGCTGTAGCTTGCAGTGAATGTAAACATCCTTTAGAATGCATCCCTAAGGTCCAGATGCTCTTAGTTTCTTGCCTCATCTTGTGTAAACACTGGCATAGCTTGTTAATACTAATTGGTGTAACCCACTTTTAGAAGTCCACATTTTTGTTGATCATTTTCTAGAATTCAGATCTCAACACAATTATCAGCAATCAAGCTACAAGTATCAGCACTTGAGAGAGAGGAAAGGCAAAAGCCTCATCTTCCAGCTACCTCACCCCATCCTCCATCAGTGTGCCAGGGCTAAAATAAATACGATCTGCCTAAATGGAGTTCGCATCGCTGCACACAACCAGCTCTGTCTTGTGAAACCAGACAATGTTTACTTACGTTCTGGCTTTACTCTGTGTGGCCCCAGTGTAGCCATTGCCTTGAAAGACAAATGAAAATGAAGTTAGTCAGCAAGCAGAGGCTTTTTTTCTTAACCGGCAGTTTTAATTGTGCAGTGTAGCTCAGGATACTTGCTTTTACGTGCAAAAACCACAATCAGAACAAATCTAAAATAAAAGTGTGCTCAACAGTGACTCGGTAACTAAATAAAACAGCATTTTGAAGGTGAAAAAAAAATTACCTTCTTTAGAAAGTTTTGATTTCAAATAACTCAGGAGGTTTTCTAAATTCAAAAATGCTATATAAACAACCTACTCTTTTGATTTATACATTCTACTCATAAGCATACAAATTTTCTCTCATGAGAACATGTCATATTAAAGTAGGTTTAAAAAAAAATATCTAGGAGGTTTTTGGGGGTTGGTTGGTTGCTTGACTTTTTAAATTATTTCCAGAAAAGACAAAATCCCCAGTAGATTCTGGGTTTGTTGTTATTGTTTAAAATCATGTTAGGCTAAAGGAAAGAAAATGAGGGAAATCAATTTTGTGCTGTTCCTCTGATGCAACAGGAAAAGTCAGACAAGTTTTCACAGAGGTATCACATTTTACTTCTTGTTTAGGAAGTAAGTGCAAGTATAAAGCAGGATGGAAACTGACTCAAAGCCATTTCCCACCAAGTTTTTGAATTCACATAAGTAATTTGATATTCGATAAGCTGGGATGCCCTAAGGTACTAGGTGAATTTTTCTGATTACAGGTGCAAGGCAAGGATAGCATTTCACTACAGCAAGTTACTTTAACAATATGACAAAGATCCGATAAGGGAATTCTGCACTTTATTAATTCTGCTGGATTTATTTTTTCAAATAGATCAGCTGGTCAAACAAATTTCTCTTCCTGCAAACCCTGATTCTCATATAATCTGGGAAAACCAGTGTTTCACTTTACATATATATATTTATATAAAAAGTATAAGGAGAGGTTAAAGCATAGTAAATAGTTTATTTTATGAAGATTTCTATGTGAAAACATAAGATATATATTTTTAAAAAAGCCGTATTTAGAAACAAAATCCTATCAAAGAATCTTGTCATAGGTTCTACCCAATTATGCTCGACTATGAGAAAGCAAATCCTCTTGATACAATACAGGCTTTAGGCTCACTTTCAGAGAAAACTATGGATTACCCAATTTAGAAAGAACCCCTTCCACCACTTTACTGGATTCCTCTGCATAATTTGTGTAGAATCAGAAAAAGCAGCAATAACATTGCTTGAACTTCAATGATTAGTTGCCTACTGAAGAAATAAAAATCTATTTAGAGTTTTGAGCGCATAAGAAGCACACTGATAATAGGCAAAAGAACTAGACAAGAACCCAAACAAAACCCACAGCCACTGGCATTGATCCTTTCATCTTACCTTCCTTATTGTTGTCCAGTCTTCAAGTATATCAAGGTCTTGTAACATATAAACTATATAGGGGCGTGGAAAAGTTAGGGAAAATTCCTTTAAGTAGCAGTAATCAAAATTCCCTAATGTTTGTAGAGAGATATTAATACCAATCTTTCACACAAAGAATATCTACACAAAGTGAAAGCTCAGTATCATGTGTCAGCTTTAATAAAATCATTACTTTTTCAGTATTCTGTATCATCTTTCTTGGAGAGAAAAGTGTAGACTGCACCACACCTCTGAATATCAAATATCCAAAAACAGGAAGCAGAAAGGCAAAGCCCATTCTTTGAACTATCAACTGTAAAGTAAAAATTGTGTATTAGAACAATGCATGAACTTCAAAACAAAACTCCAAACAGCACAGCTATTCCATTAGAAGTCTTTAGTTTTACTTTGTTTCTCCCCATTTCATCTCTGAAAAACAAGTTTAGAAAAAGGCACTATGAATGTTTAAAACCAAAATCTCTTAAAATGGCATGAGAGCTTTAGCTTACATTCCATTTGAAATTTTAAGAATCTTTAGGCATTTTCAAACTTGCTTTCCTCTAAATAGCAAAGAATTACATATCAAAATCATGTAAAATTTTTAGGTACAAACTGACAATTTCACAACTGTTTTTAAATAATAAGCAAACAACCAAATTAATTTACTTCACAACTAAAAGGATTTTCAGCCTTATGAATTGCCTGAAATTGCTGGGGGTTTAGATCTAATAATATGTTAATATCTTCTGTTTGGAACCTCTTCTAAAATGGCAAAGTAGCTTATAATTCACAGAATCTGATTCTATTTACATGGATAATCCAAAGACAAGGATGACTTAATAGCTAAAGAAAATACACTTTCACACAATTTGGCACTGAAATTACTAACGGAGTTAAGAAACTAAAGAAACCATGTGTACCTGCATTGATTAACACCACTCGGTTTTTAAGCGCTATTTAAAAACCATCTTTACTAAACTGAAATTATGACACATCCTAATGGAAGAACAGCTGTTATTAGGACAAATCATGCGTTTGGGATGTGTTCCAGTAAATCAACCACCCTGAAGGAGAGTGTCCTAATGACAACAGTTTTGGGTTTGTTTTTTTTTCAAAAACTTCCTCCTTTTCACCTTCTCTTCATGTTACAAAATCTTGCGAAAGTACCAAGATTTTTTTTTCAGCAGCAGCTTAGCAATAAAAAATGGCCTTTATACCATATAAGGTTAAGACTTGGAAGGCGGTCTCTTAAGTACTCTCCATGATTCTGGCAACTTTTAAGACATCATATCTTTATCCTATAAACTGTTAGGCTGGGGGTAGGGGTAGAGAGAAGATTCAGTTTGCAAAGGCATCTCCTTTCTCTGGAGAAAGATGATACTGTCTCTTAGGTGTTGTACCTTAAAAAGTTTCAACTGCACTACATGCTTGTCAACAGCTATGAAGAAGTCATCAATGCAAAATTCTCAGATACCAGACTCACTCCACAGGAACCACAAACACACACACCCCCAAACCATCTCAATTGCTGGAATTTTAAACTTTTCATCAAAGACTGTTCTAAAGCCTTTGGAATTTTTTAAGAAGTAATAAATTGAGGTAAAGATGTCCCAGCATGAGAAACGAAGTTATACAAGAGAAGTTACACAAGTCAAGTAATACGTTGCAATGTTTAACTTTTTCCTGCTTTTGCCTGTGGCTCTGTTTTCTGAAGAGTTAAAAAAAAAATAAAAATCAATTTTTAGAAATATTCTCTATATGAAACTAGTATTTAGATAAAAATCTTAATTTTAAATTTCATAATAGGATGTGTCAATGTGGTTTCTCTAACCTGAATTAGAATAACATCTGCCATACAAAAATAAATTTTGAGAATACATTCAACTTCTTAGTAAAGACATATGTAACAAGACTAGTTATAAAACAGTGAACACTAGTAGAAAGAATGATGATTTCAATAAAAGGATATCTGACACAACAACAGGCTTCTTCTTATCTGGACTAAATGGATCCTTCCTTTTCTTCCTGGACTGTAGTTCATCATTCCATAATTCTGAAAAGACATAAGATCATGCTATGAATTAGAAACCTTTACGTGCCTAGCTCTTTTTACAGCAGAAAATGTTGTCCAAGAATGGAAAATAACCCTTTTTCTGGGGAGATGCTGTTTCCAAACAGAATATTATGTGATTATAGAGTCATAGATTAATACTCTCAAAACACACAAGGAATGCTGACAATTACTAGACCAAAGTTTGGTTTAAAATAAAATTCAACCCCCTCTCCCAAAGTCTACAGCTGAACAGCATTCTACTGAATAACCTCAAACTCACCAGACATACTATATGTACAAGTCAACTGTAGCTACCAGATGAAAAAAAAACAAATAAAACCAAACAA
Source organism: Gallinago undulata (assembly GCA_026546715.1). Lineage (NCBI taxonomy): Eukaryota > Metazoa > Chordata > Aves > Charadriiformes > Scolopacidae > Gallinago > Gallinago undulata. Next base: position 37,565,768 of record JAOTQQ010000041.1, on the reverse strand, counting down.
CCAAAAAAAACACCAACCCCCCCAACTTTGCATTTCCATTCACCTGAGGTAATGTCAATGCTATGCCTGTCTTCTTCAAGTCTTCTAATCTTCTCCTCTAGTTCACTTTGTACAGTATCATACAACAGAAGCTTTTCACTCTAAAAAAGCAAGAAATGGCACATTTTTACATGACTAAGTTCTATGCTCTAAATATAAATGACAACAATGTAAAGCCTCAGCAGGAAGAAGGTAAGAATAGCTTTAGGTAAAAATTTTTCATAAGCCATAAAGCATTTGACATTTCCCTCTATCCACTTTCTTATCATGAGATTGTAGCTCCTTACACTCACTTGGCATAAACGTAAATATAGTTATCAAATATCAGTACCAAGAATAGCTAAGTATATAAAACCATGCAGCTAGATGTCCCAAATAATATTTGTATTTTGACACAAATACAGTATTTTCCTTTTGTATAGCAAAGATTTATAGAATCATAGAATCATACTGGGTTGGAAGGGACCTCTGGAGATCATCTAGTCCAACCACCCCGCCAGAGCAGGTCTACCTAGAGCAGACTGCAGAGGAACCTGTCCAGGCAGGTTCTGAATGTCTCCAGAGGAGACTCCAACACGTCTCTGAGCAAATTATTCACAATGAATAACTGTGAAGTAGTGGATTCTATGCCATCTTTCATTACAGATCAGAAAATACCACGTTTTCATGGAAAGCTTTTTGTTAAGCTGCCTCCAATATTAATAAACCTGCAGCTATTTATAGAGAATTATCATCTATTACCATAACATTTATAATTGTCTATTTTTATAGATCTGAAAAATGCCTTCCAACAAAAGCAAGAATTTATTGAGCACATAAAATAACCTAGATAAGTTATGAAAGCACACCTTAGAGCTGTGAGACACTCTTTAAAAGTGCTGCTTTAGAAAAATCAGCTAGTTTGTCCTTTTAAAAGGCAATTTTTGGTTCAAATAATTTACCCAATGACTTCAATGTTAGTTGTATCATTAGCACTTTTTATATACAAAGGCAAATAAAACACACTGTGATGTGAACTTCTTGCACTGTTTTGTACAGTCCACGCTCTCTTCCATCTCTAAGTGTTTCAAAACAAGAAAATTAACTTTGTAGTAAACTGCTCTTAACTACAGTCCACCACAAAAGACTGATACCAAAATTACACGGTGTATCTGTATGTATCAGTCACCCTTTTAAAGGCAGCATTGAAAAAAACTGACCTCTAAACCAGTAACTTGGAATTAAGCTAAGTACCAAACTTCAAGGAAACAACTCTACTGTTCTTTCATAAGCTTGCACATTTCCTAAAACATGAGTAGGAAACACACCTGACTCTTACATTTTAAAGTTCTTTTTCACTGAGCAACATCTTTAACAACTCTGGAAAACAGACAGCTTGGACTCAGTGGAAAAAAAAAAAAAAAACAGCTTAAGCAGTACAAGTCAGAGCATCTAGCTATTTGCTGCCATGTCTCTGCCAGAAGCTGCAGTCCCAAGAGCCAAGCCAGCAGATGTCTGCCCCTCAACTTCTGCCCACAGCACAGCAAACTAACACAAACCTACCCTTACCAGCCTTCAAGCAAGTGCGCTGGAGGGAAGCAAAACAGTTCAGGAATATATAAAAACAAAGAACCCTGTTCTACTAAATGACTGTTATGTTTGCCATTCCCTTCAAATTACAAAGTATTTAAATTCCAAAGACATCCTTTAATTTATTTTTTCAATCTCTCATTGTAAAAAAAAATAAATTCCCTGCAGAATTGAAAAGGTGAAAGCCTCATATATATATATATACATATATATATATATATATATATGAAAAGCCAAATGACTGTTATCTCTTCCAAGACCATTTCAAAATTCCATTTTAAAATGAAATAGTGTTGGTGTTTAGACAGCTGTTTTGCTTCAAGCATTTGGTGACAAATAAGGTGCAAAATGGTTTTAAAGGCATCAGAGGCATTCTTGCTGAATGGTTATTTTCCAGTAGCATAGGAATTCTACAAGCAGCACTGCTTATCTCAAAGAACTTTTTCCCCCAAGATACCCTCATTGGATGGTGAGCATTGAATTCTGAAGGTTTCACAGTAGAAACATACTAGGCAAACAAGGAACAAGGACCACTGTAATGAGGAATAATATATAACCAAAGCAAATTATTCAGTTGTGGAAGAAAAACCCTGCAAATCTTACAGGATTCTGTCCAACCTCAGGAGTATTCACAGGAGAGAAGACAGTCAGTAATGAGTAGACCTTCGTTACACCTTGTTCTTCGTCAACATATCAAGAAAATTGAAATTTTTTTTAAAAGTATGAATACACATTCTTGCTTTATCGATACTGTAGCAGCCACAGACTTCGGGAATATGGTGAACCATTCAGAAGAAAACATGTTTAAGTAATGGGGGTGTTGAAGAGTACTATGATGCAAACCTCAGGACCTACACAGTTATGTTACAGCACTGGACATACATGTACTTGAGTATTTGTACTGCGGTATCCTGTATTTAGAGGTTTAAACATGAATGTTTATGTTTCAGGAGAGAAAAAATACTTTTTCTGTAACTGCTTTTGAATCAACAACTCTATCACTAGCTGTCCAAGGCATCTTAAAAAGACATTATTATTATTATTGCTGCTGCTGTTAAAAAGTAAGGTGCTTTTTGCTAAAATTGCATCAGATATTTCAGCTACTATTCTTGGTAATATTCTTATAATAAAGGTAAAAAAAAAAAAATCACAGGGGAGTCTATTAATAAGAACCTGTAAATGAAAAATGAGAAACTTCAGCTATACTTATATGGAAAGCCAAACTAATATAAAGCTAAATTTTTTATACACTTTGAATAACCTCTTACACGGGCTTAAATATCACAAGGCAATTGCATTCAAATAGCAAATAACAGCATTATAAAAACAGGCACTAAGCTTGGAAAGCATGACATACAGTGAAGTTAGACAAGATTAGCTACTGATATAAAATAGTATGCACAACCTCACAATGTTGTCGAGAGGCTTGAATTTCACATTCATACTTGTTCTTTACAGATTCCAGACAAAGTTCTCTATAGATACCTGTAAATAGACAAATTAAAGCAATATTACTTTCTTTAGCTAATATCTGATTTCAGATTTCTCTTTTAAAACTGTCTACAAGTCCCAAAACATGTACATACTGGAAAATACAGATATTATACGAGATACCTACAGTAGCTGGCTGCTTTACAGAGTAAAAATAAGAACAAGTAATCCCTTAATTCTGAAGATATCAGGAAAAATACATGCTATTTTAATAACTTTTACCCCATTAGTAAACAAATTGCACCAGCAGTCATGCTAACTTTACAAAACAGGTCTATTTCACGTTTCTGATCAAATTATCCTGCATATCCTCAGTTTTCAAGTCCATGAAGTACTAAATGGCCTCTTTGATTTTCTAATTGGAGTTTTAAATAATGTTTTGGGGCTTTTATATACCTAGAAAACTGAATGAAAGAACAGGCTTTTACAAATTAATATTTGGAATAAGGCTTATTTTATATGCATGACCTTAATAAATCACATCAATTAACAAGACTTTGCTCCATTATTAGAAATAGCCACCTTGCAACACAAAGGATACTGCTTCTGAGTACTTGAAGCATTTCGTACAAGTTTCTGGAAATGCGTCTACTAAACAGACAGCTGAAAAAATCTGAAAGGTACCTGAAATGTAGTATCTGGCAAGTATAGATAGAACTGGATTTAATATATTCAATACATTCAACACAAAATACTTAAATTGTTCCAGATTACCATTCTGAGGAGTTAATTCTGGTGCCATCTAGCAACTGAAGAACTCCCCAAAAAGAACTTCCCTTAAAATCATTGGACTATAAATGAATGAATACAGTGCAAGAGGAACAATACCCTTACCAGCAATTCCTCTGAAAAACAAACTGCAAGTATTATGTCAATCATCTTTCCAATGTGAAGACACTTTTAATCTAGAATTCAAAACATTCTTTCCTTACATCAGTATGTTATGCTGGCTTTTTTCTTCTTCTTTAAATGTTTATAGCTGACTGGCATATCTAGGTCTACCAATTTACAATCACTGCTTGTTTGTCTGAAATCAACCCATATAGGTATGAATACTTCTAAATGAAACAGATACTCCTGACGTGCTCATCCATATTTCATGTGAACAGTGCTCAGTGCCTTAGGAGAGCAAGGAACACAAGTTTCTTTTCTACCACAGCCTAGCCAAACATAGTTTAGCGCTTTTTTCATCCCTTCCTCCCCTCTCTCACACAGAAGTAGGTCCTTAGTGGTTACCTGCTGGAGCTCAAGTCCTGCTACTACCCACTTCTGTCAAGGCTCTCAAACAGTAAGAGAAAATAAGCCTGTTCTGCAGCTTCTTGTTTCTATAGAATAACTTCATTAATCTCATTCAGTTGAGGACAAAAGGAAAAGCAAAACTAACCCTGATTTCTACTCTCTCTTCTGTAGTTTTTACCACAGGTTCTTTTTACATTGGAACATGGATCTTCAATGCTGCTGAAGACAAATCAGGAGAGTCTCTAATATTCTGCCTATCCATACCCACCTATGGGTGGAAGCACCAACAGACAAATACATTTAAAATTGAAAATCAAAAGTCTAGATTAAGGCTGCTTTTATATCAAACCTTCTGCAAGTTCACCTATGAACTTTCTACAAACCCCAAGTGAGCAACTTAGGACTAGTCGCATAAATTTGGGTTAAGATCTTAAAACACAGAAATTCTGGATCATCCACTGAGGAAAAGCATTATGGACCAGAAGGGACTGAAATGCAATAGACCAAAAGATTTCAAATCCTCCTTATAGCCTCCAGACAAAAGTACCAATGAACACATACGGAGTAGCCCTAGTATTACAAAAGTATAAGCAGGCTTCCCATTTTCCAGTTTGCCTGCACCGTGCTTCTTCTGAATTTCTTAGAAAAGACACTGGCATAGCTTCACCAGCCAGAGAGATGATGACTGTCTGCCTTTTGGCTTTCTGACATCCTGTGTTAGGTAACCCTTAGACAGCTCAATTACTCCTACAGGAGTTGAGCTGTAACATGAAAAGAACTTACCACAGGGAAGTACAAAACTTCATCTTCCTGTAACACAACAGCTCCATATGACTATATGGTTGTATCCCAGAAGAAGATAAAAAAAGTTCTTGCCTGCTTCTTCTATGAGCATAAAAGCCCGTCTAAAGATTAGTTTTAATAATTAAAACGCAGCTTAGAAAAAGAGCTGCTAAGGACAAGAGTTTTCCTCCTTCCCAGATGGAACAGGAGGATTGGAGCAGAGGAGTAGAAGAGAAATAAACTCGAAGAACAGGAAAAACATGGTGATCTAAGCACTTCATGAGACAGCACCTACATATCTCTTCATTTCAACAGTGCCCAGCGTGCAGGCTTGATCCCAAATTTGCTGACTAATAAAAATTATTACTGCTTTTAAATCAGTAGTTTTGTGCTTACTACACACAGACAGACAGCCATTAAATGAAACATTAAAAAAAGGTCATATATTTAGTATGATGGTATCAGGCAACTTGTGCAGAAAGGTAAGCAACCTGTACATTTCAACTTGAAAAACAATTTACATTTTAAATTATGCCACAGTATTTCTAAATTAAAAACACACTCCTTTAACAATTCCAAAGAAAAAAGAAGATTGACCTTAAAATATCTAACAAGTTTATACTGTTGAAACAGCAATACTTATTTTACATGCCTACCTGCCACCTTGGTTCGGATTTGCATATTTTCTTGTAAAGCTGCCAATGGTTCTAAATATTCCGGTGCTTTTCCAGCTATGACCTCTTGTAGTTTTGCATCCACTTGGCTTAATCTTTCTTTGTAAAGTCTTAAAATAATAGAAATTTTTAAAAAAAATTATTTTATTTAAAAGCAAACACCAGTTAGAAGAAGTATTTTAAAAGAACTATTCTGCATCTCTCTGTTAATGTTATGGAACACTCACTGAAGCAAAGTTAAGATTTGTTCCCATTTGAATTTTCCAATATATATTTTATTTTTGAACAGTATCCATCATGTCTATTAAGCCCTTTTTGGAAAACACCTGCAAACAATCAGACATGTAGAATGTAAAGATAAAATGATGTGTATGTCCATCTATAAGGAAGAATTAAAAAAAAAAAATCACACTGCTGTTAACAGGATTAAGATGGAGTAGGAGGTGAATCAACATGGATGAGGACAGGAAAAGGTACGCATACATAAGAACAATATGGCTTACATCAGAAAAGAAAAAATATAGACATTTTGTGGATAGAAACATCCATTCACTTTCATGCTCACATATTTGCTCCCACCCCATTATAAAGCAAGGAAAATGAGAGGCAGACTCTTACTGAAGTGACTTTCATTTCATCTCCTGTGAAAATCTACATATTGCATACTAACACAAATATCACAGGATAGTTTGAAACTGACATCTTCCATTTCTGCCAAAAGGAAGTGTTTTTAAAATATTTTTGTTTTACCTAAAATTCATTCCTTCTATCAAGGCTGACACTTACTGGCAGACAACAAAGAAATCTGTTTGCATTTTGAAGAATTTAATGTAATATCAATTATAAGTCTTTCAATCACAATAATGCTCTACTCTTTGTGACTGATAGCTTAAATACAGTACTCAATGGTAGAACTATTGCTCCCAACGTAAGAAGGACATGGACCTGTTGGAACACCCACAGAGGAGGCCACAGAGACAATCAGAGGGCTGGAGCACCTCTGCTGTGAGGACAGGCTGAGAGAGTTGGGAGTCTTTCAGCCTGGAGTAGACAAGGCTCCGGAGAGACCTTATAGCAGCCTTCCAGTACCGAAAGGGGGGCCTACAGGAGAGATGGGGAGGGACTCTTTATGAGGGAGTGTAGCTATAGGACAAGAGGTAATGGCTTTAAACTGAAAGAGGGCAGATTTAGATTAGATATCAGGAAGAAATCCTTTACTGTGAGGGTGGTGAGGTGAGGCACTGGAACAGGTTGCCCAGGGAAGTTATGGATGCCCTATTCCTGGAGGTGTTCAAGGTCGGGTTGGAAGAGGCTTTGAGCAACCTGGTTTAGTGGGAAGTGTTCCTGGACCTAGATGATCTTTAAGGTTGCTTCCAACTCTAACCTTCCAACCTTTATGGTCCCTTCTAACACTATGAATCATCAATATAACCACATTTCCTGTTCTCATTTTTTACCTTGAGGCTCACAATCAAAAGCTATAGAATTAAGACAAATGTAGAAATTCTGTTGTATGTGGTAAGAACACATCAGATGTTCTGTTTACACAGATAAACATATCCGTGTAAAGCTAACAGTATTTTCTTTTTTTTTTTTTTTTTGTATTGGTATCTGGTTTGCAGTAACCAAAAGAAACTTTAAATGGTATCAGCTGTAAAAAATGCTGTGATACCCTGCAGAAACCCCCTTACTTCTTACTTAGCAAGACAGTGCTTGGGTCTGCCCCACATATATAAACAGATGAGAAAGATCTTGAGTAAATAAATAAATAAAGAGAATGACAAATTTCCCTAAAATCACAATTCCTTGGTTCTGCTGAAGATTTTCATGCAATTGACCCACACAGCAACAACACTTCAAACTTCAACACATTCTTACAGCAAACCAGAAAATAAATAAATAAATACATATAAGTATTCTGCAGCAACTTCCTGCAAATAATTTCAGAACTCCCTACCCTTATTCTTCTCCAAAAGTAGCATCCATATATATGAAAGACCAGAAACACCAACTGCACATAATATTCTCATGGAATGGATCCTCAAATGAGGCACTTAAAACATTAAAATACTTACTGATCTTTAAGGTCTGTAAATTGCTTTTCAAGATTGGACATTTCATCTAAACACTCCATTCTTCTTCTTTCACAGTCCTCATCATCCATTTCTGTGAATAAAAAAAAAAAGTAATTTATTTTGAACACTGCAATGTACAATGAAATAAACTGGGTGTTTTGTTTTTAGTGAATTTGAAGCAAACTTGAAAGGCACGAATAGATTATTATATTATTATAATCTTATAGTAGATTCTTATGAGGAATCACTTGACATATAAACTACAAAGTAAGAAACTTCAATCTAATTCTACAAGAAACTTCATTAACAGCAATTTCTCTTCCTTAAAACAGGAACAACATCTCTGTAAGACTTCAAGAGGTTAAATTTCATGACTGATAATACAAAGTGTATCTAAAAATTTGTGAATAAGAAAAACTAAACACTGTCAATCACACCAGAGGAAAGGCACCATTAAGCGTGAAGAGTTATTAGCCACCACTGAAAATGCAAGTACCCTGAGTTAGTATGAGCAAAAGAAGTCCCTGGAAAGCACGCAGAGTTCAATGTTACATTTGTCACATAAAATTCAAGGGTTTGTGTTAATAATAACCATTAATTAAAAAAAAAAAAAAAAGTAACCCTTGGTTTTGAAAACAGGTTTCAAGCTGTTCAATTGGGAGAGTTCTTTATACCAGAAATATTAATGTGGAAATATCTGTAGTTCATCTTAATGACCATTTAAAATGACTGGATTTCTAATGAAACACTTCTTAACCTGCAAAGTCTAGAATTTTGCAATAACTTGTTTTTCTATGCTTTTATGCAGCAAGAGTAATTAACATTAAGCTCTTTCCACAGTTTTTGTTTTAATTTATATTCCTGGTTTTTTTCTGATTTTACCTAGTGAACATAACTGTAAAGTATAATAAATACCCACTTTTGGGGCAAAAATTTTGTCACTTGCCATAGAGACATCTCATGTTACTACACATCAGTTGTTACCTCCACTGCCTTTTCTTAGACTAGAAAAACAGAAAAACTAAGCTACAAAATTCTTGACTCTTTCTCATCCTTCCCTGAAGAATAAAAAAGGCTTTGTTAGGCCATATTCAGAAGTTAGAGGTGTCCTGAAACTGCTTTATAGAAGCAGTATCTCCAGGAATTAGCTTTCTACAGTTACATGCAAAGAAGGGATGACCAAGCAGTCAGGAAGCAGGGCTGAACTGGTACAAGCAGCCCAGGTGTTGGAGAGAAGGAGCTGTCCTAAGGAGGCCATATCCGTCTAAGCAGTTACTCTGCAAGAAAAATCCTAACTCCTGACAGAAAGGCAAAGTAGGATCTCAAACCAAGCAGAAACAGCCTGGGCTCACTCTTCCAGACCATAAATAACTCCGAGTCTTTTGCTTCTTCCTCACTCACATTTTCCAACAGAGAGGTTTTACTGCTCTATGCCATCTCCTACACCAGCTACAGAAAGCAGCACACTAGACTTCATCCTTACTGTTTTGCAAGAGTATGGCAATTTGCAAAGGTGATGAGGTAAAAGGAGTAGCTTCAGGGCCAGCACAGCTACATCAGAGGATCTGATTAACTCAGATCTTCCACTCCGACCTCGCAGTGTATGAAGTTTTCTGCACAATCATCGCAAACTTTTAAGACTGAAAACCACACTAGCACTCTCTGCCTGGACATGAAAACTAGCAGGCAGCAGAGCAGTATTAATCTGTATTACAATGGTACCCACGCGTCCCAAATCAAAGACCTACTACAGTTTGTCACATTACAAGCAAAAAAGACAGCATGTACAAAGTTTTAAAACATGATATAACCTGAAGTATTTTAAAGCAGAGCAAGAAAATCTAAAAACAGAACCTTAAAAAAAAATACACTGAATGCTTAGCATGCTGAGGAGGGTGGAAGAAAGTATCAGGCTGTTAAGAGATACTATTTTAAATATTGTAATCAAAAATAAAGCAGATCCTGAATCCCAGAATAAGGTTGAAAATGATATTAAAGAGCAAAGTTTTATTTGGCTCTCCAAAGTAATACTCAAGCCAAAATTGATTGGGCAACTTTCAACTTGGCCACATTTAAGGAATGTGGCAGTCATGTTACTCAAAAGTTGTCTAAAGCATTTATGTGCTATAAAAGTAAAGCTTTAAGATTTGAAGGTACCTCTGCATGAAGCCAGATAGGAACAAGTACCAAGAGTTCTTCCACTTTATTCTCAAACTCAAATACGTGTTTCAGGTGTGTTCAGCTATGATTTTGGCTCTAAGTATGTTTTAGTACGGTAATCACTCAGAAGTCTTTCCTGAAATTAACCTGGATTTTACTGTTTATGTTTAGGGACTATAAATCAATGAAAGCAGACTAGACCTGTAACCCTGGCTGAGGATCAGCGCAAGACCCACTCTTGGAGGGAAAGGTGACTGCATCTTACATTTTGAACTTGCATTGCAAGGAAACTATAATGCATTGGTATCTGAGGGCACAGCTGATTCTTGTAGATATTGAAGTAACACGTAGCGCTCTCCAGTCTCCCCTCCCCTCTGTATATGCTCGAGGCTTTGACTTTCTGGCTAGAAGTCTACAACATACCTATCATTCATACTGAATGGCAATTCACATGTGTTGTTGCTCTTCAGTTGTTTTACCTTTATTCTACCTCCAGTAAGATTCATAAAATTATGAAGTTTTCCAGAGTCCTGAAATATCTATAGTTCCCCAGTTACGGAACCTCTTCCCCATGACCTTAAACAACATACAGATTGGGGAATATGCAGTACTGAAAGACTAAGAGGTTTTAGGATCAAATCTCATAGCTTTCCAGTTGAAAATTTACATCACTGCAGGCAGAAGATTCCTCATTTCATATTAAAATGCTTGGTAATAGGCCTATCCTTTCTCAACACTTCAGATTTCCCATGAAGTTTCATACTGCACAAAGTATTTAGGATATTTTAAAACACTTTCAAAATTATAGTCATTCTTTTCCTATTCAAGCTGTTCAAATGAGTAACTAGGACAGCCTGATTTAAAGACAAAAAAAATCTCATAATACTTAAAATGTAACAGTGCCTAAAATAGCTTTTTTTTTAATAAGCTGTGGCCTATATTAAGGGCTCTAAAAAATGGCCAAATTCTCATCTGGGATGGTGAGCATAACTTGTAGGTTTTTTAGTCATCTCTAATATGCTATTCTATAACCTGGTCAATAAAAAACCCTACACTGAACGCATATCATCAAAAGGAACAGGATAGAAACAGTGACAGCTCTCAAGGGCAAGTTCTGCTTCCTCTACCTGCACTTTCAGTATTCTCAGATATCTACTGCTAAAAAAAAGAAAAAAAGAAAAAAGAAAAGAAGGCTGACTGAATGCAAATAAAGCAAATGACAAATTTAACACACCTTTCCTTCAAAATCTTTTTTCCTATTATTACTAATTTTAATTAAGACTTATTTCTTGAGGTGCTAATCATCTTATGTCTGTAGGAGCAATATGCTTCCAGGGAGTATGTTCATATTTGTCAAGACACTGAGATAAGCATGTAATTTCCTCTAATCATCGTTTTCTAAGTGCTCTCTTAAAAGCATTTCTCTGTGGAATGCAACAGAAATTATCTGGAGAACTTCTTGTATTGTTTTAAAGAAACATTCACAGGTACATTCACTTAAAACATAATTCCTCCTTCATACCCCCTAATCCCAGAAGAAATCAAGACAAGGGCAAGACAACAGAATTATTTGCCTTCAATAAAGATCAACTAAAGTGTCTCTGAGGACATGTAAACTTCAAAGTTTTCTTTAAAAATATCAATTAGCACAACTACAAAGAGGAGCAAAGACAAGTTTTGAAAAAGAGCAAACTTCAAAGCTGGAACCAACAGAGACAATTATCTCTTCATCACAGCCACTGAATTGGAGGAGAGAAAGAGTTAACTCCACATCTGTTACATCAAACTCCATTTTTCACACAGAAAATGTCGGTTTTTTTTTAGAAATACAGATTCGCTACAATAAGAGATAAAGAAAGGGCATTCCCAGACGGCATCTAGGTACAATACAAACTGGTAGGCTAAGACAGACTAAGTAAGTACCAGTTATTTTTGCAGTGCTGCTCCTGCACCTCACCAAAGAGTCCTTCACAACCCTATGTCTCGCCCACCTACTGCCCAAGAAGCCTGTATATTCCTTCTTTACACTGTTTTGCCCTGCAAGATGTAACAAACTCCATATGAACTTCTTGAAAAGCCATCTCCATGAATTTCTTATCCAAAATAAAGTATACTCTTTTTAGTCCATGTACAATTCCGATAATAAAAGAATTGAAGCATGCTATTGTAAGTCACATCTGAAAGGAATAGAGAAGGTTGCTGTGCAAACAAGGATATAATTAGTATGCTCCTCCAACTTAAAAATATTATTACCTCCAGCTGCTTGCCCTGGTACCCTCATTCAAGTTCACCTTTTTTTCCAGCATAACCACCAGTAGACAGAGATGCTGCCTAGTTTAGGTTTCATCAGAATAACCCAAGACGGTTTAAGCACATTTTTCTGGCCTTGTTTTCCAATGGAATCACCATGAGGGAATGGGGGTAAGGAAAGACTGATCAGCCTTCCTCTGTAGCAGATCTGTAATTTTATCAATAAACTCTCCACCTACAACAGCCCAACTGTTTATAAAAGCTGTGCACACATTTGAGTTTCAGTACAGCACAGCTCTGAAGCCAGTCTCATGACTGGCTGGTCCAGCTTATCAGACATGGGGTCAGCTTGCAGCAGTTCTGGTGAACACAAACTGAGTTCTTTTCCTATCAAGTTAAACCCAAAGCTTCGTTCCAGGTACTTGTCAAATGTGTTCCAGTATGTGTCTCCATCTTATGGGCAACACAAGGATTTGAAACACCGATTTGTCCTTCAGGCAGCTTCCAAACAAACACATTGAGTTCAGGCTACATAACTGGAAATAAATCCTAACTACTTTGGAGATGTGGGGGCCTCAGCATTATCTACTCAGAACTACTTATTCTCTATTCTTATTTTGCCAATTCAGTTGCCAATACAGATACAAATAAAATCACTATCTTTGTAATAACTTTGCTGACTCTTTCAAGCCCCTGGATGTGGTCCACAGCTCACTCATTGAAGAGATCTCCTGTGTAGCATTGCATTAGACAAAGAATCACGAGATCTTCTCTCAGATGAGGGAACAGCCTAAGAACTGAAGAACTCCCTGCTCCAGGAGACCTCTTGTCTAAAACTGTGCAAATCATTAGTCCCAAATTCACAAAAACGAGTAGGTGCCCAGTTAACTGATTTAAGTTGGAGGTGTTTACATATTGTCACAGAGTTGCAATATATGACTTCTGTGCTACTGAGCTGCAGGCTATCTAACCACTAGTGCACATAGTACCCGGCACCTCCCATTTCCATACCAGACTATTCACTGAGATGTTTTCACTAGCTAGCTTTTTAATGGATTATTTTTCTGATAACTAAGCATACAAAGGCCCAAGGAGCATTGAAGAGAGTGCAAGAAAGGGGACCTGAAAGCACAGTGTGCACTCAGGAAGAGTGGATAAGGAAGGATGAGAGGCAGGACAGTGGCAGACAGCAATTTGATCCAGGTGGACAGCCAGGAACGAGCAGCCTAACTTGTAAAAAGGGGTTCAATCAGCAATCCTTGCCAGCTCAAAGGTATGGTGGAGAAGAAGGGGGAAAAGCCAAAAAAAAACAAACCCCAACCCCAAAACACACTAAGTTCTATATAAACCACGGGCAGATTACCTGGATTTGTGGATTAACGAAGGCTTCTACTGGGGGATCAACTCTGGTACACAGTGAGCATTAACTCATATCAAGGTGTAAGGGAGTAACTATAGTCTCTCCCAGTATGACAGCCACACTTTCCCAGCACTAGTAAAGTCATCATTCTCCTTGTACAGAGTCAGCTTGGCTGCCTCTGCGCCATACCTGGGGGGCTCCAGCACCATGCACCGCCCAGACTAGGGCAAGCTCCATGAGTCTACATGGAACCACCATAGCAGGGCCTTCCCTGAACTGCATCAGTGTGAATATAAGAGCCACAGGACTTAAAACTCAAGATCTCCCAGATCTTTCAAAAGCAAAATGAAGAACTAACTATACATTGAGGACTTTAATACACACAAATACATCAATCATAAGCCAACATATATAAAAATATAATTTCACAGCTGCTTAATTTGTCTAGCTCATAGTGTCCCATTCCTTCCACTGTGCCAAGAGCAGCACTCATGCCACAAGTCAATGTGCTAGTACGGGCATGGGACAGGATCCCAGCAGACCATTTCAAATCATGTAAGCTGCCAGAAACACAAATTATGACCACAGCTAGCACTGAACACAGCTAGTGTTTTTCAGCTAGCCCTTCTAGTGACAAAGAACCTGCTTGTAGATCCTACTTACTTATGGAGCCCTGGGGATTCCAAAGCAGCACTATTATGCATCTGATGACCAGTACATTTCCCAGTAAGTGACCATGTTATAACTTACCCATTGTAGTTACAAGGAAAGTTTGAACAGATAACAACCTTCTTCTAACACAGCAGAAACTGAGGACAGAAAAACTAATCCTTTTAAAGCTGGTTTTCACCTACTAGTATAATTTAAAATCTATGGTCCATAGGAAGCTATGGAAAAAGGAAAGGACCTTCAGCAGAGCAGAAATGGAAATGCTTCACAAAAAGGCCAGTGGTACCAACAGGGCTGCCAATGACCCCTCAAAGACAGGCCTCAAAACAGCTAACTGAAATTCACGATTTTGCATACTAGGAAATGCATATGTACATACCAATGCACACATATGTATGTATGTATGTATGCGTGTGCCAGCCTTTCAGTGCAGACCCTAGCGAGCACCCCGCTGCGGCCCATGCACTCAAGACCAACAGGGCACAACCCACGGCACCCACTCGGAGCGGCCCGGCCCGCCAAGCCCAGGTGTCAGCGGCTCGGACCGAAGCGGGGATGCCCTCCCCATGCGGCCTTCCCTTCCCCGGGCCGGCAGTCGGCCCGAAGAGGAGCCGCGGGGCCGCCGCAGGGGCTGGGCCGGGCCGGCGGGGGAGGCGGGGTCACGGCGGGGGGGGGTGTGGGATGGCACCCGCAGCCACGGGAGCCGGGGGAAAGGGGGCGGGACCGGCCTCTCCCCCGGGGCAGCGCGCCGGGCACTGAGGGAACGGCCGCGGCGCCCCCCTCAAAGGCGCTCCCCCGCGGGCGGCCGCTGGTACCTGAGCTGTCCCCCTCCTCGGACACGGACGAGCTCTCGGTCTCCTCCTCCTCCGAGCTACTGCCCTCATTCTCTCCGTAGTCCACCTCCATCTCATCGTGATTGTTCTCCTTCTTCTCCCGGGAATGGACCGGCATCGTCCCCGCCGCCGAGCCCCGGGACAGTCCTTCCCGCCGCCGCTGGCCCCACCGCCCCGCCCCTCCCTGCTTGTGCAACCTACCCCGCCCGGCTCCCTCCGCGCCCTCCCATTGGTCGAGCCCCGCCAGCAGGCTCCGTTACCCCTTGCGCGCGGGGCATTCTGGGAATTGTCGTCCGCGGGGAGCGGGGCGGGGCGCGGGAAGAGGGTGGTGTCGTTCCGCGGCGGTGGGGCGCTGTGAGGGGCGGGGGGCTTGCCGTGTCCCCTTCCTGTCCCCTGGGCACTCAGGGGGCCGTTTGTCACTTAAGCGGCTCCGTCGCAGCCAGGCAGAACTAGGGGCGGGTCGCACCTGCCCGCGTCTCCCCACAGGTGGCCCGGGAGGAGGAGCAGGCCTGTGGGGCCGGGGGTTCGACCGTTGCCGTTCCTTGCCGGAGCGGCGGAGGGAGGACGCCGGGGCCTCACGTCTGGCCGCGCCGCCCGCCTGGCAACCCCGTGCCCAGGCTGCCGCCCGGCAGCCTCCCATCCAGGGGACAGATGCCCCTGTCACCAGCGACTTCCCCACCAGAACCTGTGTCTTTCCCAGTTTCACATCCCATGACACGCTTTAAATCAAATCCTTACTCGGGACTTAACTCGGTCCCCTAAAGCTGACAGCAACCCCCGAGAGTGGACGTGAGAAGAGACTATGTGGATACGCTGAAGTTTGCGCAGGGCTGGGGTAGGTTTTTTGGCTTTGAGTATCAGTACTTTACTGTTCATTTGTCAGTTGCCCTTAATTGTGCTGTGTAAAAGGTACTGAATGCAACTGTGCTTACTGGAGCAGGCTCTCTCAGTTGTCCCTCTGCTACCAGGGACTGGTTAGCTTCACCTCAGGATGTATGCCTGCAGAGGAAGGTATGGCAGGGATTCTCAAGAGCCGTGAAACAGAGTCGTCTGTGGTCTGCAGGTAAGTGCAGGCAGGGTCGCTGAGGTGAAGGTGAGCTTCCTGGTGCACCACAGGCTCCATTCTGAGGTCTGGGCCAGGTGAAGGCACAGTAGAGAAGCCCTGTGTGTTCTAGTGATGTTAAGGTTGTGTTGGCCCAGCAGTTGCAGTTCTTCATATTGAGAGATCCAGGTTTGGTCACACTGTGTCGTCCGGAAGGATGTTATGCTGGTTATATTGTGAGGCAGCTCATAGCTTCTGAGCTTCCCCATGGACTTCTACCTCCATGGCAATGGCTGCTCACCTTGCCCACAAGAACATTAGTCACTTCTTTTCTCCCACATCTCTGTATGCCCAAAGCAACCCATTTCCCTGTATCTCCACCAAGGGGAGCATAAGTAGGTGTGCCACCTCTTCACAAAGAGAGAGAGAAACAAAGAGTTCTTTATCTACAAGTATCTAAAGGGTGGGTTGAAGGATGATGGAGCCAGACTCTTTTCAGTGGTTTCCAGTGATAGGAAAAGGGGCAACGGGCTCAAGCTGGCACATAGGAAGTTCAATTCAAATACAAGGAAAAACTTCTTTATGGTGAGGGTGACGGAGCACTGGAACAGGCTGCCCAGGGTCATGGAGTCCCCTTCTCTGGAGATCTTCAAGACCTGCCTGGATGCAGTCCTCAGTGATGTGCTCTAGGCGTTCCTGCTTTAGCAGGGGAGTTGGACTAGATGATCTCTAGAGATCCCTTCCAATTATGACAATTCCGTGAAAAAAAAAATATTAAAGACAATTATGACAATTCCGTGAAAAAAAATTAAAGACAAAATTAGCCACCTCCCATCCTTCGCTGTGCAAGCTCCACCCCTTCTGTTTCTGCTGCCTCTGGCCGTGTCTCTGAGGACCCAGCCGAACCCGCCGATGCTTTTTCCCCCGCCCATCGCCGTTTTTATAATTTTAAGTATAGGGCAGGAGACACCCCTACGATTTCTGAAAGGACCGCAGCCTTCCGAAAGGCGCGGCGGTGCCGGGGGAAGGTGGCTGCGGGCTGCCGGCGGGGGCGGCCGCGCCGGCGCATGCTCCGCGCCCGGCGGCGCATGCTCCGTGCGGGCGGGAGGGCGCGGGGGTGCCTGGGCTGCCCCCGGCCCCGGGGGTGGCGGGAGCGCGGCGGGGATCCGGCCCAGGGCAGCGGTTATGACTGGGGTGGTTATAATGGCTCTGATTGTGGAGTAGAGCGACAGCGACTGACCCTGTCCCCGGGTTTTCCCTGTCTAGAAACCACTGGCGGGACCCCAGCACCTGCCCCTGCGCTGGGTCAGAGAGTTTTGGAAATTTCCAGGGGGCCGTTACCAGGGAACTGGGTGGCAAGCAGGCACTCCTTCCAGGTAACTCAGCGAAAGGGTTATGTAGGGGGGGTCTGATCCTCAGGTGGCTGAAAGGAGTTAGGAGGAGGCCTGAAAAAAAGAGCTGGAGACATTCCCAAAGGAAAAATGGTGAATTTAACAAACTGGATCTGAAATTTCTCTTAAGAGGTCCATGGGGATTTGACAAAAAGAAACCAGAATTAAAAATTGTCTAACAGTCCCAAATTCAAGTGTTGCACTTTGAACTAGGAGGATTAAAAGACTAGAAATCAAATGCTCTGGGGTAGAAAAAAAAACACTGGAAACAGTTGCAGGGAAAGGAATGTCAGGAAATCAGGAAACCTTTGGCCTGATTGTAATTTCCTTTCCAAACAGTTGGAACTAGGTCTAAAGGAGCTAAAAATAAGCTCCAGAAGGAAAGCAAAGTTCCCATGCCACGATGGAAACCAGCAACCAGGTTGGGGAATTGGGCCAGAATTTTTTTTTTTAGTAATACGCAATTTTACAAGCTGCTTCTATCTGTTGTAGCCAGGAGAGGGGGAAGATACCCAGCTAAAGCAATCCAAACATCTACTGTCTTGAGGAGAAAAAAAAAAGTAGTTACTGGTTGAAGTTAATCTGACTGTCCAAATGGGGTGTTAGAAAAGTTAAGAGAAAAGGGTATTTTCAGGAGCTATATATGGTGATACAGTGCTAGTGACAGTTTACAATTTGTTCTCAGAAATATAACTGATCACATAATCTATAAACCCTTAACATATAAAGTGGTAACACCTATCTTAATTGGCTGTCTAGGGCCAGATGTGTGCTAGAAAGAGGGGGGAAAGAAAAATATTCTGGCTGAATTACTAGGGGACTAGCAAATACTTGTGTCTTACTGGTTGTACATACCAGCTAGGAATCCAGTCAGCTACCAGAGGACTAGATTGACTAGATTTATCAAGGTAAGTGAAAGGAAGCGTTAGATGCCTTTAGATGGCTACAAAGCTATGATTTTTTTTCTGGATCATGACTTACACCCTTCATCTGAGTGAAATAGTCTCTAAGAAGAAGACAAATATCATCATCCTCATCATCTTGGCTCAGCATTTAATGGGGAAGTGGGGATTAACAGCTGGTATGTGGTATTTTTGAACAATTAGAAAGAGACACGGTCCATTAACAGGGATAGCTGGCAACAATGTAAAATTCAAAACTGGCAATTCTGTTGAAAGCTGGTACTGAGAAAAATTTGGACATGATAACAATCATAAATAAAATGCTGGTCAGCACAGACCTTGACAGATGGTGAAATCTCCTTTCCCAGTTTGGGAAAGAGAGAGATGATTGAAGATGGGAACTCACATGTATGACGATGAAAACTTGGAAATGCAAGCATCAGCTTCCTAGGACTTAATCTGGGCATTTAAACCAATAATCTGAATCTGGCTATCTGTGATGACATCTGTGGAACACACAGAAAAGCGGAACCTGGCACAAGCGTAGTGGCTATTAGACCAGACATCTTTAGAAAAAGCTAGGAAGCAGAGCTGTAATTTTACAACTAATTTGTTGAATAGAGACAGTGAGTGGAGACATGTATCACTCTAGAATCTGAAAAGCAGTTACTAGCTTTCTGATTATCAACCTGACTGCCAACTTTTGTTGTAGTGAGTAACTGCGTACTAACCAAATAATTCTGACAAGAAGAGGATTGTAAAGAGAGAAGCCGAATATATATGATGTGAATCAGTAAGATACAGGCGTGATGGAAACCTGAGATAAGATATGAAAACCTTCATAAGATGAAACCTTCAAGGAAGAAGCAAAGACAAAAGAGCTTTTACTGTGTTTGAGCCAATATAGTGCTCTACATCTTAATGAGTTTGAAGCTTCTCATTAGGAGTTTCTCCCAGTTCAGATAGGTAGTTTGTCTTGGACTGGTCATCACAAATTTGATTGTGGGGGCCAAGGTCCTTCAAAGGGGTCAGACATCAACATACTAGCCAGGTGTATCATTATGTGTTATTAACAATGAAAGAAAAATCATCAGAAAAATGTATCTGGAAGATACATGCAAAGTTTTAATCAGTTCTTGGGCCTCACCTGTGGTATGGGTTACGAAAGAAGTGGTAGCACTGGGTGTTTGTGGACTGTGGTAAACAAAATTATGTCACTTGAAATATTTTTTTACCCAGTATCACAAAGAAATGATACACTGAATTCTCTATCAAATTAAATCTGATTCTTCACTCTCAAAGTGCATTATTAGGAGGTTGGTCACAAGAACACTGAAAAGACTGTTTTCCCTGCAGGACAAGATCAGCAGCAAGTTAAAGTAGCAGTCGTGGTGTGCAAGCTGCTACCTGTGTTTGAAGGCTATTGGATCATGTTCCTCCCTCGGCTCATGTATTATCTAGGCAAGATATTCTGGTATTTGCTGCAAATGGTGTAAAGTAAGTTTAAAACTACTAATCTAAATAAACTCAAAGAGATATGACTTATTTCTGAAAGACTGTGCTTACTCCTGCAGATGAGATAAGGGGAGAGATTGGGGGCAAAATATTTCCTCTGATAAAACAGAAATAATCTCTGCAAAACTGACTCTCCCCTAGAGGCTGGCAGACATGCAGGGTTTCTGCAGGGCTTTTCTCTTCTGGAAGTTCTTTTGTGGGTTTGTCAATATTGCAAAACTATTTCATAATTTGGGGAAGAAAAAGAAAACCTCTCAGTGGTTGAGAGAGAGTGTTTGAGCACTTTCAGTTAAAAAAAAAAAGCTGTTGTAACTGCCACTGTATCAGTGTATTCACATTTCAAAACCTCTTTCATATCAGATATGGGTGCTAGTGCTTACATTAGAACTCAAACATTGTGAGTTGGAGGTGACTTTGCACAGCAAAACTGTCTAAATTCTCTGGCACCGCTGGACGGGAGTTAGTGATGGTTACACTGGTCGAAAATAACTTTCACGCATATGAAATTTTCTCATCACGATAGACCATATATTCCTTCTGTTCTTTGAGCATGGCTGATATATCCTACTTAAGAAAATAAAACCTAGGTAATGATTGTTGCGTTGGGTTTTGGTTTGTTGGTTTGTTTGTTTCACTTGTTCTCTCCCAGATACTATTGAAGCCACTATCTAATTTGGATACAATGTACGTGAGAGCACCAGTGTTAAAGATACTGTTTCACAAAAGACACAGAAACTTGGTATCTGGAACAAAGAACCCCATAGAAGGAAACGTGTTAGTTTTTACCCCTCCAAGAGACAGCAGTCAGTCTCACCAATCTGTACGCATGTAGTCAGGGCTTAACTGCAGTCAGGCCCCTTGCCTGTCTCAAACAGGTAGGGAAGGACTAAGCAAAGGAAGGTTTATGGTTGTGCAAGGAGGTGACTCATGGCATTCAGTGCCTAGAATTCAAATTCAGAGGAAATACAGCTTCATTAATTCTGTAGCATGGAAAAATTTATTCAAACTTGGGATCTTTGGTGGTTGGAAAGACTGTAGTGTTCTGACTTGGTACCAGATGCTCATGCAAAAGTATCAATGCTGATACACTGCTTAGCAAAAAAAGGCAGTAAAGCAAGAATTGGTTGCTCAGGAGAGTATAAGCTCATGAATTTCCCTTAATTACAGAAGCGTATAAATCCAGATTTCATCTGTGAGCCAGGGGGTTATGTAAATGGAATGGGAATTGGTGCTATTTTGTGGAAAGAACAGCTAGCTGTTCCGTTATTCTCATATTAGACATACCTTACAGGACCCTGATATTTGACTGCTTAGGTCAAAATGGCCAACATCTCTGGTATCAATATGTTACACCAGAGTACCAAACCATACAGAACCCTGTTTTGGCCATTCAAACCTTAAATATCTAGGTTTGGTGGGGATTTTTCTCAAAATAAATATTTGCCAGTTAACTAAAAAATATGTTACTCAGGATGGGTAGAAAGGAGGACCCTGGGAACTACCAACCTGTCAGCCTCACCTCTGTGCCTGGGAAGATCATGGAACGGATCCTTCTAGATACCATGCTTGGGCACATGGAGG
>JAOTQQ010000041.1:37533728-37544095 GCA_026546715.1 Gallinago undulata | reverse complement strand
GCTCGATGAGGCCCTGGGCAACCTGGTCTAGTTGGGGGTGTCCCTGTGACTGCAGGGGGGTTGGACTAGATGGCCTTCGGAGGTCCCTTCCGGCCCAGATGATTCTATGATTCTATGATTCTATGGTTCCCAAACAGGAATACTGTAGCACAGGCAAAGCCATACACCCAGCGGATTGCAACACACCATCCTACTGCCCAGGGTGCAATTTAGAGAGGCATCTTTCTCAAAACCAAGACAACCCCCATAGGAAGGAAACTTGGGGGAAGGGGTAGTATAGAAAAGTAGAAATAGAAGTACTTTTCTCTGAGGAGAAAAACCTCAAAGGCATCAGCTGTTGAGCTAAATACAAAGAGATAAGAAGCAGTGGAATGCTTCTAAAAAATTATTTTAAATTTGCTGTTTTCTCTTAAAGGACCACATGGGCAAACAGCTCTTTAGTAGAATAAAAGTATGCACCTCTGAAGGATCAGGTTCAAGACTCATGCGAGTTACCTGAAAGAAGGGAAATACTTAGTGAAATTCTGAGTAATTTTAACTCCCTTTTAATCATGTATGTATTAGTATCATGTAAATATTAGTAAAGCAAGGGTTCCAGAAACTTGGGTTTCTGGGTGGGGTCGCAAGAGTCCAAAACATAATAATTTCAAATGTGAAATGTTGAACTGGGCTAGAACTGAAGGGTTTGTGCTCTCTTTGATATATCAAAAAAAATACTCATTTTTTTTAAGTACTTGGCAACAGCTAAATTCTTTGGAAATTGTAAATCCTAGATGAATTGCGAGAAGTTAATCAATGGTATGAATGTGACCCAGTTGCCCTTTGAGTGCCCTATGGGGCCCTGTAGAGAGAGCTAAAAGAAGGAAAAAAAAGTTCTGCTGCATATAATTGTCTAATCTACTCCTTTAAAAGTTTGGTTAAACTTCCTTATGAGGGTCCCCTCATGGCTGGAAAAAAATATATTTGAAAAGTTCTGTCTTCAAAGTGGAAATACAAAGAATTTGGTACAGTAATAGCCACCTGGAATGCAACAGAACCTAACCCCTCCCTAACTAATCCTGCTATTTTCTAACCTTGTCCACCATGCATAATCAAAGGCATCGAAGTCACATGCTTCAAAGTCAAGCCTTTGCAAGATCACGGCTCTCACTGCGCGTAGAACATGCCCTTCCTGTCTGGTGCGCTCTGCACGAGGAGGTTCTCTGTAGAAGCCATTATTATCTTGGTTAATACCACTCCCTCTTGTCATATAATATTTTGGTGAGGTCTTACTCTACCTATTATTTTTAAACTCTGTCTTGAGTTAAAGATCAAAAAATTAGCAGAAAAGCAAGCACTTTCTCCAAAGAAAAGATATTTTAAAGACTGTCAAAATACAAAAATGTGCTTAGAATTCATGAAATTTAGAAAGCAAAGCACATAAATTAATGTATCGGTGTCAGATCTTAGAAAGCAAAAATGTACTGCGTTATGGTAAAATAAATTATTGTAATACTGTCTATTACGTGACATTGCTAATCTTCAGATCTCATTTACGGAGGTGATAGAATATGAGGTGCTTTGGGGCAGACCACATAAGTAGGCAGATGACACTGACTCGATCACTGATGCCACTGCCCTTATGCTTGTAACCTTAACTGTTATTGGTCGTGCCTTTAAATACTCAGGTTATGTTATTTATGTAAAAGGTATGTAAACGTTGACAATTCTTACACTTTATAACAAGTCACAAATATTTAAATATTGCCAATATTAGAAACTCCAGCCGTTGTAATCAGACTCTTAGGTAAGGGAACTGGATTTCCTCAGTGCGAAACTGAGCACCAGGGACTATTTAAAAAACGTCTACGCAAAGTGACACTGAAAGTCATGAGTCTTATATGATACAACAGCACGTGTCTATTGAAAAGTCCAAGAATTCTCTGTTTCATAAATTTCATGATGGTAAACCAATGTTAGGTTTTTAGACATTGGGCTTTTTCAATATTATGAACGCAGCCCTCGGCAGCAGAGTTTATATGGCACCTCGTACATATCCCTGGCTGTGGCTGTGGGCCCCACTGGCGAGGTGGTCAAATGCCATGCCTGCCCCCCGCTTCTGGCTTCGCTGTAGGATCAGCGTGGCCGTGCAGAAGGGGCCACCCCAGACCCTCGGGCTGGACCCGGGCACCCCCGATGGCCCGGTGTCCGTGCCAGCGCTGCAGCCGAGGGCGCAGGCAGGGAAAGCGGGGAGCGGGGACCGGGCGGGGGCTGGGGGTGAGGAGCGGCAGCGCTCGGCGGGGCCGGTGTGGAAAGAGGAACGGCGGGGCACGGCGCTGCCGGTTGCACAACTGAGGCATCGTGAGTAAAGGTTTGGAGTCACCCCCTGGGCGAAGGCAGTCCCGGCCTCGATTTTGTCTCCTTATTCGCTGTTCTGCACAGCCAGAAGTAGCTGTGAAATGGGATAACTTTGTATTTTACGTATAAATAGCAGAAGTGCAGGTTCCCGCACCACTCGCTGTTGCCCAGAGGCTCCTCCAGCGACCCCGACCGCCCCGCTCCGCTCCCGGCTCTCCATCCCCTGACAGGGACACCCGGGCTGGAGGAAGGGAGGAGCCCCGCCCGTCCGCCCGTCTGTCTGTCTGTCCGCCGCCGCGCCTCGGAGGTGCGCTGGGGAGCGCCGGCCGTGACGTCACGGCGCGGTTGCCATAGGGACGCCTGGGGTCGCACCTGACGGCTGTCGTGAAGCAGCGGGAGGAGAAGGAGGGAAGGGGGAGTCTAGGCCCGGCCCGGCCCGGCCTCCCCCCGGGCCCGCGGGGAGTTGGCTCCGCGCCGCGCCCCTCCACCCCCGCCGCATCGGAGCCGGAGCCAGGAGGAGGCGGCGCTGCCGCCGCTGGCTATGTAGGGGCCCCGGTGCGGGCGGATCTGGAGGCCGCTGTCCGCCTCTGGAGCGCGGCGCCGGGGCCGGGCCCGGCGGGATGTTCTCCAAGAAGCCGCACGGAGACGTGCGGAAATCCACGCAGAAGGTGCTGGACACCCGCAAGGACCCGCTCACCCGCCTCAAGCACCTGCGCGTCCTCATCGGTGAGGCGGCGGGCAGGGAGGAGGGAGGGAGGGAGCGGGGGACCACGGCCCGGGGGGTGCGTCCGGCTGCCGGCCCCGAGTCGCGGCGTAGGAAGGACCGGGAACTTCGAGGGACCGGCGGGAGGCGGGCTCGGGGCTCGGCGAGACCCCAGTCGGCCCACCCTCCCCACCGCACGGCGGCCGCAGGGAGGGCCCCGCGCCCGGCGGGGCTCGGGCTGTGTGCCGGGGGCCGTGGGAGCCGGCGGGGAACGCCTCGCTCCTCGCTGCTGTACCGTGGCATGTATATTTCCGACGCCTTTGAAGGTGGATTTCATTTGGTAACTGGGGATGGAGGCGAAAAGCTGGTCTGCTTCCCCCGTGAGTTATTCTCTAGAGCTGCATAAATGCTGCTAACTCGGTAGGCTTGAATAGAAGCGGCTGGTGAGCACTAATGGTGCCTGTGACTCCCTAATCCATTTCCCCTGAATGCTTACAGTAACAACTTATGTTCGTGTTTGTGTTCAAGGTAAGAGCTAGAAGAATAAGTGCTCACTAGAGTAGATGTACATAATGTTTCATACAGCTGATCTGAAAACGCTTTCGGTTTGCTAGCACTAAGTACTGCCGCAGTTCCAGGTGAGCAGCTGTTTAACCTGACCAGTAAATTAGGCGATTATTGTATATCATCACAAGTTCTAATGAAAAAACAGTGGAAAGAAGCCCCAGAGTTAACCATTCCAAAATACCTGTTAGTTGCATGTGTTTGTAAAAAATCTAAGTCATTGTCATCAAAGTGTCCTTGAAAAAAGAAGTTTGCTCCGGAGCATCTTTTGGGCTTTTCAGTTCTGTAAATGCATGTGTTACTTCTGACAGTTTATCAACACGTGAGCAGGGCTGGGTCAAGGGCAACTGCATTCTGTATTTAGCACAAAGCACTGAATGGATTATTTTAGGTTCTGCCCACAGTTTGGGGGTATTTAAGTACTTATCTTTGGCCTCCAAAGCTGGATTCTTTCCTCTCAAAGGAAAATGGTTATTGCTTCCTTTTTCTTTTGTGTTGGTGTTTGAAGGAACAGGTGTTCCTGTATGGTGGCATCTGCTGCTGCATGACTTAATTCCTGCAACATAATTATTTAGACTTTTGAAATAGAGAATAGTTGGGTAGGTAGCTATTCAAAACACTTGAGTAGTCAGATGTATCCTCTTGCCTCACTCAGAATGTTGCCACTCTTAACTAGCTGTTCTGAGCCAGTTGTGGCTTGCTTTATGTTGTTTTATTTTTAGCTACTTCATCAGTTGAAACTTAAGAGGAAAGAGCGTTATAAAGAAACCAAGTACCTCTCTGAATTTAGGTTTCCTGGCTAAAGTATGTTGAATATTTCTAGTTTTGCTTTAGTCTGCAAAACAGTCATTATGATTTTTGATCTGATCTGTTCTAGATTTGGTATTTCTGTTGCTTGATTTTTATTTATAAGATTTTTCCTTCAGCTTTGTTAGTACTTGGATGGATTCTGTAAGATGCAAGCAATGATCTCTGTGTCTAGCAGAAGTTCTTACCTAATCTAAGGTTTCTGCTTACTGGCTGTAGGACAGACTAAATCTGCTGGGGCATGTTTTCCCGTTTTGATGAGATATATGCACATGCGTGTATCCCAGCCATTGAAGCACAGCTCACACATCCACACATTTGGGACAATACAGTGCGTGACCGTGTAAGCAGGGGAAGATATAACAGTACTCTTCAGCTTGTTTGTCTTGGATGCATCTACAAGATATCGTCAATGTGCAGATATTCTTAGATGGATGAGGTACCAAAACAAGGTATTTTGTGGGGGCAGGGGAAGTAGGATATTTCTCTACATATTCCTACTTTAATGCAAGAGAAGTATATAGCAGGTTACTTGAAGCGTGTCTTCTGCTGTGATCACCTCCTTGCCTTATTCCTTAAATTTCTCTGTTCCCTAAACTGGCTTTCAAAGCATAACGTGTGTGCCCTTTCCTCTCCAGTTGCTTCTTTGACTCGTCTGCAGAAGTAAAAAAATGGTGTGCCCACATAAGAGTGACTGCTGCTTGAGGTGGCTTCGCATGAGGCACCATCCTGCAGCTTGAGCAGTGTGGTGCTGTATTTTCCTGTTTATCTTTTTTCTTCAGTGACAACTCCCCCAGCATAATAATTGGCATGTTTCCATGTGCTCAGGGGAGCAAAGCTGGCTATTACCAACAGACTCTCCGAGGGGAAAAGGAAGGAAATCTCAGTTTGTCTCTGTTCAGCATCTTTATGAATGAAAATTATTTGTCTTGTTTATTGCTCTTAGCTCCTGCATATTGGAGGCTAAAAGGCTATCTAGAAGAGAATTCTCTGCTGTTCCACATCCAGGAGAAGGAAAGAATTTTCTCTTGTTCTTAAACTTAAAATCCTTTCAGTAGGCCTGCAAGGTGTGTTGGACCAGTGTTAATTTATTTTTGCTGTGTTTTTTAGTCTTTGGTTCAGCAATGATATGCTGAAGCATGACCTTGGATTCATGGCTAAGAGTTGAGGGGAGGAAAGGGCTTACTGGTTCATTTCCCTCTATTTCGTCAGGACATTCAAAGTAGCAATTCTCCAGTAAGCTAAAATAATGGAATAGTCATGAAAAGAGGCAGAGTGCTTGTGAACTGTAGGTTGCTGGTTGTCTATCAGCTAAAGAGGAGAAATCTAAAAAAATTTGTTTGGTGAGAGATTGATAGTTGAATCCTGCAAGGCAATGGGAGCAAGTCAGGCATCATCAAAAAATATTTAAGATTGTATAACGTGGTTGTTAGTAAAGACCAGAAGAAACTGAACAATTTCAGAGAACCTAATATGAAACTGAGTGAATGCACAGTAAAAAAGGCAAGCGACATTTATTTTTAACAAATTAAAAAGTAGAATACATTAGATGGAATTATTTAAATATCTTTTACAAGATAACTTAGAATGCAGTGAGTTGTGTCATTTTTCAGGAAAAAGTAGCTTGTCATTGGTGACAACTCAGTTTAAATTTAGTAAAAAATGCAAATTAACCTGACTGCATAAAGAATATAGAAAATTTTGTGGTTTTGTGAAACAGCTGTGTACCATTACATCAAATATCATTGCAGCTGTAGTCAGGGTATAGAAGATTTAGAGATGGGAATGGTTCAGATGAAAGTAAATAGGCCCTGCTGTAGGGGAGACTGCCAGCCCCAGTTAGTGCAGGTGTGATCACCAAGGCTTTTCCAGCCAGATGGAAGTGGAGGCACATACTGTACCTTACAGAATTAAGTATTGCCTGCAGAATGAAGCCTGTGATTTTCCAGGAAAAAAAAATTTTAGCAATCCCCAGTGAATTAGCAGCTGATTGCAATTTTTTTTAGGATAGTTAAGAGGAAATAACATGGAAATAATATCACATTGTTCTTATAATCAGTGTTGCATGGTTTAATTTGACTTCAACATAAAACTAAAATTTTGTGGTTTTAAAATGGTAGCTTATAAAAGTTTGTTCTAATAATTCTTCAAGCATCAAAACATGCCTCATTTGTCCTTTTGTTAAAACAGTGCTTTGAGAACTCTGTAAATTATTAAGGCAGCTAGATACGTGACCCTTTCAGAATGTCGTACCTTAACAAAATTGACTTCTTGTTTTGTTCTAGTTTTGATATCAATTATGTTGCTTCTACATGTTGAATATGTAGTTTCAGTCAGAATTTGTAAATGTATGGTTTGGCTTTGTTGTTTTTTTTTTAAAAAACAACAACCCCCAAATATTTAATAATTTCTGCATAATATTTCTATGTGCAAGCAAGTCAAATGAATATACTTAATATTTACTTTTAGGGCTAAACTCTCTTAAGAGAATTTCTTCCTTCTTCGTGTTTTTGCAGAGCAGAAGTTATGGACCTGTAATCTGTTAATCCAGAGTAAAGGAAAAATGAATATATTGTTTCTCATAACTTATTTTATTTGCATCTGATATCTTAAAAATGCACTGCTGTGTCTCTGGAACCATGGAGAGAATGCTTGTAAAATGTAATGCTGGGAGAATGGAGTATTTGAAGCGTGGGCTGATTTTTTTCTTTTTTTTTTTTTTTTGCTGTTCTTGTTGGTTGGTTAGAGCTTGACATCTCATGTAAGTGATCTCTGAAAGGGAAAAGACAAGCTATACTGGGCAGAATGAAACAGGCTGCATTGGATATCTACTCTGATATATTGTTTAATATTAAACAATGTACTTAAAGAAAGATTGCATTTGCCTAAAGGGATTTTAATTTAAGAAATCTATTTCACTGGCAGTCAGCCCTAATGCCTCAGCTGGATGCCGTTCATTGGTGTTGCACATCATCAGCATCGCTCATTACAGTGTCACTTATATATGATAATAAATGACAAATGTTTTATGGTTGTTAAAGTGAGAGGCGAGTGAGAAGCTACAGCAAAACTAGCTGCCTGGAATTTTTGGGGGAGATTACTGTTCCAGAAGTTTCTGTGGATGTGCAAAGCTGTATTATTTTTGGCAGGAGTTGTAGATTTTTTATTTTTTTTTCTTTCCTGGTAATTCTAACTGCAGAGGACACGTCACCGCCATAATTCATGGATTTGAGCACAGTTTAAGAAATTAGACTTGATGTTCTGTCAGTCTTGTCTTAACCCCAAACCCATTCTGCTCTGTTTTTGCCAGGAGGAAAGAGGAAAGAGTTACTTCACTTTAGGATTTTGGTTAATGTCACACCCGCTCGCAGAGAGCGGTGGTGGGCACTGGGGGGTAAGGGCTGGCGTCGCATCAAAGCCCGGGGCGAGACAAAGGGCCAGCTCCAGCCCCTTCGATGCGAAGGAAAAGTCCGTGTGGGTTTAGCTTGTGGCAGTTTGGAATGAAAATAAATCCATTACTACGGAAGTGTTTGAAATTCCTTAAAGAAAACTTAAGTCCTAGAACATGCGTGAGTTGTTATGGAAGCATTTTTTTAAAAGTTCATGAGCATAACTCTTCTAGAGTCTGCAAGCAACCTGAAAGAATTAGCTGGGAGAGCTGTCAGCTGCCTCTGCTCATTCCTCTGGAGCAGTGGTGTTGAAATTTGTAACAGTTTGTATATAGATGATGTTCGTCGGAGCTGTTAACCTGCTTATTCATTAGTCATATTTTTTTTTTCTTGGATATTTGCATCTAAAAGATGGTGGTGATCAGACAAGTTCAGACTTGTCTGATGCTAAATAGAAGTCCATTAAAAGATTTGTTGAAGTGTGTGCCTTTTTCAGTACCAAAAGCCTCATTAAGACTTTCTTTGACAAAATTACCTTTTAAAAAAATTTAATTGTTTCTGTTAAATAGCTGTTAGTGATCTGAAACAGTACTGGCTAATGTGAAACCCTTGTTTGATAGATTTTCATTTGTAGCTCACTATTTGAAACGCTGTGGTTTGTTATCAGGTCTCTTTCACTTTGACAGTCTGTTAACTATGCCAGAGCCACCAGTTAGTTCCGGAGGTTTTCCACTTAACCTTTCTAAATGACATGCTTTTCTATTAAAGACACTGTACCTCCGTACTGTTTTGCTATAAAGTAGATTTTCCATCTTGGAGAATTGAAAATGAGTAAATCTTGTTGGCCCTTTTGCTTGTATGTTAACTGAAATCAGGGGCATTTAGAAACCTTTTGCTCTCTAATGGCACCAGTTTGTTATGAGAATTGATACGGAACACTTGAGTCTGTAGTGGGCCTCCACTCACAGAAATAGAACTAGAAGCCTGGCTGTCTTCCAGGTCTTTGTTTGCTGCAGTTGTCACTTGTATTTTATTTTGGGTAAGGATGAGGGAAAGTGACTTAAAAGCCAGTAAGTGTCAGAATGAGACAGGATAATGTTTTTGTTATGCTATGTGCTGTAGCAATTTTATGTATAAACATACTATTAAATCCTGAAACACTTAAAATCAAAGGTAAAATCAAACACAATTTGGTCTGTAATGGTCTAGACTATTCTGTTAAATGCTAAACATGGTAAATTACTGCAATGCTGTGTGTGAACTGGTGAATGTTCTCTTTGGTAAAGTTAATAGATACCTAAGACCTGGTGTGGTGGTGTTTCAGTTTTAAGTTCAGTATTTTGATTGTTCACCTTGTAAAGTTCTGTCCTGTGAAGAAAGTACCAGGTTACCTGCTTTATAATATTTTAATTTTATACAGTGGGCAATCATCTAGATAGTACAGATGCATTTCCCTTGCTATCTCAACTCATTTATAAGTAATGTAATAGTTTTATTTAAGTAATCTGTATATATTGTCCCATTTTTCTCTCCCATTCTGAGAAATTTTTCTAACTCTTTTATATGGTGACAGAACTATTTCTGAGTCCTCCCTCTTCCTTCCCAATCTGGGCATAAGTGCCAAGAACACAAGGAATATATTAGTTTTAGTTACATGAATCTGTGGTAGGAGAATACAAAGTTCTTTTGTTTAAAAATAAATAAATAAATGAACTATAAATTAGGGAGGAAAGCCTGTTTCTACGTAATCCTACTTCATGTAAAAACAAGGCTATGTCTTCCTTCTTAAAAAGGCAGAATAGATCAAGTAGCCAAAGCAGACAAGCAACTTCCTGTGAAATTCCCAGTTCAAGGTTGTGTGAAAAGGACACGCATATGCTCTTCTTAGACGAAATGATTTTTACCTCTGTATGCAGCATTCATGCTACTTTGGGAGAGCATAGAAAAGAGTCAATGAACTAGTGTTGAAGAAAGTGGTTTAAGAAGAGAGAATTTAAGAACTGTGTCTTTAGTTGATTACAAAGATGAAGGTGAACTAAACATCTTGGAAACACTCTTGATAGGGAAAAAGTATTAGATTCTTGATTCGTGAAAAAGGCATTAACAGCAGTGAATAGCTGAGCATTTTGTTTTGGTTGGTTGGGTTTTTTTAAAATATTATTTTCAAGTAATTGCCCTTAAATAAAATGTTGTGGTTTTTTTTTTTTTCCCATCTGAAGCAATAGAACCTAGAGCAAGAATTCACTTGTTAACTACTTGTTTGAATGCTAAAAACTTGCTTTTGTTTATGCTACCAAGTGTTAACAAGTGTTACCTTAGGAAGAAGTCAAGGTGAAACAGATTTGCTAGAAAAGTTGAGAACTCAAGGAATCTTTGACTTTCATCCTATTCTTCCAAGCTATAGCTGTATTCTGAAGGTATTAATTGGTGTTAATTGGGAGTTAATAATAGATTAGTTATATATAATATATATATAATAATTAGTTAATAATGTGATTGGCACCACATTGCTCTTAAATAAATTCGGAGTAAATAAAAAAGATCATCCTCTGAAATTCCGGGGGGGG
>JAOTQQ010000041.1:37485568-37529820 GCA_026546715.1 Gallinago undulata | reverse complement strand
CCAGTGCCGAGTACAGGGGGATGATAACTTCTCGTGCCCTACTCGCCACGCTGTTCCTGATACAAGCCAGGATGCTGGAAGATGATCTTGAGGAGATCTAGTCCAGCCTCCCCCACAGTGAGCAGGAACGTCTTCGATTTGATGAGGTTGCTCAGAGCCCAGCCCAGCCTGGCCTTGAATCTTCCCGAGGATGGGGCATCTACCACCTCTCTGAGCAACCTGAACCAGTGCTTCACCACCCTCATTGTAAAAAAAATTTCTTCCTTATATCTAGTCTAAATCTGCCTGCTGGGCTGCAAGCACACGTTGTCTGTTTGTGTCCAACTTTCCATCCACCAGCACCCCTAAGTTCTCAACAGGGCTACTCTCAATCCCTTCATCCCCCAGCCTGTACTGATACCAGAGGTTGCCCTGACACAGGTGCAGGACCTTGTACTTGGCCTTGTTGAACGTTATGAGGTTCACACAGGTCCACTTTTTGAGATTGTCCAGGTCCCTCTGGATGGCATCCCATCCTTCAGGTGTGTCAGCCACAGCACTCAGCTTGGTATCATCTGCAAACTTGCTGAGAGTACGCTAGATCCCCCTATCTGTGTCATTGATGAAGATAATTGAACAGTACTGGTCCCAGTGATTTTTCTCATAGTAGGTTACTACTGCAGAACTGTTTTTTATATATCTCTTTTATTTTTAAAAAAGATTTATTATCTGAAAATTGCATTTCACAATATCCTTAACAAAAACATATATTGAATTGGAAACTAACTTAATCAAATAAAATAATTTCAGAGCTTAGAATGTCAAGGATTCATTTTTCTTTTTTGGTGGAGGCTTCTAAAAATATGTAGAGCTGAATACAAATTCAGTATGTTTTGTTTTATTTTAAGGTGCATTGATGCTTGAAACTGTAGGGTAGCTATTACAAGGAGAGTGAGTCTGAAGAGAGCTGGTTCATTTGTTCACTGGTTCCTACATACCGGTGTATTAGGCACCCTGTGCTCTGGAAGCAGTTGCACAGGCTTCTAGAGAGCCAGGATCAGGATTTCTTTTGGGAAATCAGATTATTTACAATAAGAGAGGACAGTAGTGCTTCCAAAGAAAGCAGTGTGGAAATCTTTTTTAAGCTCACCCTTCGTCTTATGATCTGTGGCCCTTGTACAATTGTTGTTTGGTCTTCCGAGTGTGATATCTGCAATACAGATCTGTGGGTTCTGTTTTTTATAGAAAATTCTGCAACTTCTCCCAGAAAGGATTCATCAGAGATGGCAATTTCATAGTATAGGTAAGTTGATTTTCTTTTTTTTTTCTTTAAATCTTTTTTTTTTTTTTTATCAGTAGCTATTAGTAGTTTGTGCTGTTTATTTCCTTAACTTTTAAGTGGCATAACAGGGATAGAGGGATTATAGTCTTGAAACTCTTGCAAGCTAGACAAAGAAAAAAAAAGAAACAAAAGACCTCAATGATGTTATGAGATGCTGTTCTAGATAAAATTAAAGTTGCAAATCTGGTAGAACAGTGGTTGAGAGAACAAAGGCAGGTGAAAAGTTGCTTTGTAATTTTTTTTTCCTAATTCTCTTAATAAATTCTAAAATTGGGATGAGGTCTATATTTGTAAATGGGTAACACTGCTATTATGCTCGTTAATAACTTAAGAATCATTCACTCTTAATGTACGCATCCCAAGAAGTCATTGGGCAAAGATGTTATAGGTTATGACAAAGCTATGAAAGGTGATCTTTTTTTTTCCTTCTGGCATTGAGAGAGTTGCCTGAGGATATCAAGTTCACCAAGATTAAATTGGAGGTTGCCAAGGACTTGTTTAAAAGTTACTATCAAGTCTGACCGAGAACTCTGACATCTTAATAAAGAAAGAAAGAACAAACAAACATATTTTTTTCCTTCTTTTTAGGGTTAATTTTAAAGAAGCTTCTTCACACCGGAAATTCGTTAAAGGTATTAGAAGAAGTTGCATACTACTTTTTTCTGAAAAATTTTAAAATGGGAGTAAGAACATGGGGATGAACTTTTATGGTAAAGCCACAGGGATGAGAAGCAGATCATGACTTGTGTGTCATGTAAAAAATAACTTTAGATCATCAGCTTTACCTCAGTAGAACTACTTCCAGTAATAATGTTCTTATCTAGAGTAGCCAAGTTAAAAATGTGTGTAAATGGTTGAAGGATTTGCATTAAAGCAGAAGTAAGCCTTAACCATTCATTGTTAGGAGCAAGAAAACTGGCTTTGGGACTCAGGCTGTCTTGGAAGTGGAAGATTACCTAGGCAAAAGAGACCTGTTGGTGGGTAGTGTAATAACAGTTGACCATGGGACAAAAGCCACCCAGGTGTAAAGTGTTGTTTTGGTACTTCAGCAACCAGCCATGCCAGTCCTGTAAACCACCTGCTGGCTTGGCTGGTGCTGAAATTCTCCAGTGAGAGAGACAGGAGGGGACTGCTCTAGGACTTGACCACCTTCCTTGAAGGAAGAGGGTAGAATGGTTCCTTCTGCTGCAGAGAGCTCGCTCTGTTATCACAAACACATTAAGAAATTTTATGATGTTCTTTGTATTTTCTGAAAAAATCACAAGATGTCTTGCACTGTTGCTGTCAAGCTTTGATCTGCTGACTGCTGTTGGTCATACTGTCTGTCTATTGTCATCTTTTCTACTACCCCTGTTCTCCTTCTCTATCCAGGACAAATGGAAATGCTTTTGTATGTTCTGGAACAAGTTAACTTGTTCTGTGTTTTTTTTTTTTCTTTCCTTTAAGATACGACGAGAGGGCGTACGTCTCTTTC
Source organism: Gallinago undulata (assembly GCA_026546715.1). Lineage (NCBI taxonomy): Eukaryota > Metazoa > Chordata > Aves > Charadriiformes > Scolopacidae > Gallinago > Gallinago undulata. The sequence continues at coordinate 37,527,025 of JAOTQQ010000041.1, read as the reverse complement.
TTTTGTGGATGCAAGCACTTCAGAATAACTGTAGTAAAGAACAACTATGGATGTTTTCTTGCTTGATTCCTGGATTTTCATCACCACAGTCTGAATGTGGCCCCCGAACACTAGATAATCTCATTAACCCTCCACTTAATGTTCAAGAAAGTAAGTAATTTGGTAATATTACTCAATTCTCTACATAATTAAATTCTCGGCACAGAAGAGGCAAGTTGAAGCAATGAAGAACTAGCATGCATCTGTACCCAGGGAGATTATGGAGCTGTTAATGAGCTTTTTGACAGTTTATCATGTCTTGTTCCAATAGCAAGTTTCTTGGTTTTCAGGGGTGGGTTGTTTTCTGTTGGTTAGTTTTTTAAAAGTATAGCTTATAGTAGCTTAATACAGAGAGAGTGAAAACAAACTGACCAATTTTGTGTAATTCTTCTTAAGAGTTGCAAGCAGATCCCACATCTGCTGTGAACTTGCACAGGTGGATTCTGCTTATGTTGAACATTGGCACTGGCCTTTGGCTATTCCCTAGGGAACAAGCTGTGCAAAGTAGTTTCTGGCACGGCCTTCAAGAGAATGAGTGGTTGTTAGGGCAATGCATAAAGCCAAATGGTTGATCTTCCTGCGGTGTCTGTACGACCAGTTATTAAAGCTGTGGTATTCTTGTGGCTTGGAATCTTCCAAAAGAATTGGAGCTTGTAAATTGCAAAACCTGAGGTCAGAAAGTTCTGCATCAGTGGCAAGGCTTGAGCATTCAGAGATAAACATTTTATACTTTCTAGACTTTTTTAAATTTTTTTTTAAATGTGAAGATCGTCATCTTGACTCCAGTAGAGTGAGGGTGATTTTTCTCTTAAGATAGTTCTTATGACAGATTTTCCTTTGACTGTTCACTCTGGCAGTAAATATCAAATACTGGTAGCTTTGGGGAGCCTCTTGCCTGCTAACTCAATTTATTTCTGTCAGTAGGGTTTTAAGCTCAATTATTGATGAATTGCAATTTGATGGGTCATAAGTGCAAACTGGGTATTCACATAAATGTGAATAAGAAGCTAAACACTTTTCCTTCTCATCATTAGGTACAGTTGCCTTTTTTTTTTATGTCTATCCAGTGTTTTACAGCTGACACAAGCATTGCTTGTAGAAGCAATCGGTGTCTCCTTGACTGGCAATTAAATTTACTGAAACAAAGCTGGCTTAGTGGATGGATTTTGTGGTAGGAGAGAAAAATAAACTCTGAACTAGCTTCACTGTAGAGGTAAAGGAAGCGTGGAGCTAGTAAAAATTCACAGAAATGCAACTGTGATCGACTGCTAAATGAAGAAAATCGTGAGAGATGCAAATAATGATTTGGCATTTGAGAAACAAATGTCAAGCTACTGTTTGCCTAAATTCCAAAAGAAATTGGTTACACCTTTTGGAAAAATTGCATTTCAGCAGGTAGATTCTTAAGGTGCTGATGGAGTCCTGAGTACACATGTAAGAAATCAGTTCTATGGTGGTTTACTAGCTAAAGTTTCCTAATTTTCATTAATCTAAGGGTGGATTATTTTGCCTGCAGCTGTCTTTGATTACCCCAGTACAGTTCTGCTTTTTCTGCTTTGATACCTTAGTCATTATTTACGCATGAGAAGAAATGGTCTAAATGTTAGCTGTACTTTTTTTTTTAATAGCTCAAGTGACTATAGAGGAAATCACTCCACTTGTTCCTCCACAATCAGGAGATAAAGGACAAGAAGATTTAACAAGCTATTTCTTAGAAGCACTTTTGAAATACATAGTAATTCAGGTATGTTCTATAGTTTTCAAGCAAGGAAGTATGAAACAACTAACAGCTGTTGGTCCATTAGAAGAAGATGCTTACTAGTAGCACTGTAAACATGTATGTTAAAAAAGCAAATGTTTTAAACATTCCTCCTCCTTGCCACCCCTCACCCCCCCACCAAGTGTCCTTTGTAAAAAGCAAATTCTCTTAGAAAATCTTCACTTGTCTTCTGAATTGTTCTGAAACTTCCTTTCTATTATTTATGGTAGATTTGGCAGATTATCCAACTCTACAGGCAGATGGATTCTCCAGTACAAAGATGGAACCTGCATGTTCGGTTTATTATTAAGGAGAAATTATCATGCTTTTAAGTAGGAAAACATTTCATAATGGGGAAGGCTTGGCACTTATGATCCATGAAAATAGATTTGTGTAATTCAACTTTGAAGTTGTATATTCTGCTACTTGTGTTTGACAGATTTGTTTCGTACTGCCAAACACACAGGTGAATCCAAGTACCTATTATATTGAATATATGGACACTTGTTAGTCAAGATGTGTTAAAAGAAATTGTCAAACAAATGTTCAGAATAACATGGATAATTGTCCTTTTCCTATAAAACATTTTGAAATAAAAACCCAATTTCATTAAAAACAGTCAGTTGGCAAGATAACGATAAAAGCAGATATAAATATATATATATATTTGTTTCAGCATATGACGTGTTAAAGTTAATTTTGAAGCAGCATTTTGGAAGAGAACAGTCTTTGTTTCATTGATGTTTTCTAGCTAGTTTCTGTTCCATCTTTCTAAAAGTGTTTACTAAAATGCATATGATTTTGTTCCAAATAAATAACTTAGAAAGAAGCCGTTTCATCAGTAATCTTTCTCTTCTACTTCTAGATGTTTACTCTATATAACTTCTTATTTTAAGGTTAAGAGTTTAGAATGGAAGAACAAGGAAAACCAGGAAAAGGGATTTTCATTTTTATTCTCAAATTTTAAGAAGTACTACTTGCCTTCCATTTTCCCAAACATCTGTAAGGAGACCAGCTTGTATAACCCTATACTTGGTAAGTGTTAACACGCCTGATAAAATCATTACATTCTCTCTAATAGCGAGTATAGCAAAGCAGTTTTTGCTTGAGTCGTATTCTCCAAAAATATTTCTTATGAAGGAACATGTTACAGTTCCTGTTCATGGTTTCCAATTCTCTGTTCATGGAGGCACTGACTCCCTTATTAGAGTCAATCTTGCTTCATTAAGCTGATTAAGGTAAATTAAATGTTCTTGTAAAATAGTTCTTTAATGTGATGCCTGTTGTTGGTTTAAATTATGCTCTGAAGAGAAACTGTTGCTGCTTATATAAAAGGTGTTAGTGGGCTCTTGTTTGGGGGATGTTGGTTTTATCTGTGCAGAATCGTAACTTTCGCATGATGCAGTGTTTGCTCATAATTCATTCAGGGTAAAGTTAGTTACGTTTTTGTATCAGCTGTATATTGTCAGGAGCTTGCAGTAGGAAGAGGAAGTTAGGGTTTAACACAACCTTTAAAGCTGATGGTGCTGGAATATATCTTTTCATGAGAGAGAGTGGAATTTTTGGTGTCTGTTAAGCAAATCTAGCTAGAGTTTTGCTTGGAGGCTTTTAGTCCATTCTAAACTAGAACGTTGTTTGCGTATCTTGATGCTGCTAGCTCAGGTTTGCATGCACCTAGGCATGTGTTGGTTGTAAGCCAGCGGAGCTCAAGACTCTTGTTTGCAAAGCAATGCTATGTACACAGGCTTCAAGCTGCTGTATCATTACTTGAATAATATGCACACCTCATTGCTCCTCTTACCTGCTGATGCAGTGTCTCACAAGGATTAGTAGTGATCTCCAGCCACAATTTCATATTCTGAAATCAAGCTGTAAGGGAAGTTTGTTGAAAAGGCCTTTCTTCCTGCCAGTCCATGTACATCTATTTGGACTGTGGCTTTCTTCAGAGATGGATGTTTCAAAACCACGTTCTCTGGGGAAAGACAAACACTGGACCTTCTCATCTAGGGGAGAAGAAACAGTATAAAGGGAGCCATAAGCAACAGCAGAACAAGAGTTGTGTGAAGATACTGAAGAGGTTCAGTGATAAAATAGCTACAAGAGGGATGGTGAGCAATGCTGAGAAAGCAAACCTGCTGCTGCTTGACGTCATAGAAAAAGAAAATATCATTTCCACATCTCTTGTTCAAGGAAGATCTTGATTGAGTCTTCCACAGAAGACTCTCTTTTTCTGTGAGCCATAAACAAGAAACTTCCAAGGCCTTAGTAAAGAAGACGACAATGGGGAAGAATAAGAGATGGGCACAGACCTCCAAAACTACTGTCAGTGGCTTAAACTGTGCAAAGTCAACAACAATGCCAAGGATTTTGGGAAGAATATAGTCATGAAAACAACAGAAACACCGGTGAGTAGAATAGTCTTTTCTCTTGTAAGAAGTTCTTCTCTGGCATGCCTCTTGCCACCCTATTTGAAAATAATCCTGTGCCTCTTCTGAACAAAATTGACATAATTTAGGCAGAAGACAGGGTAAACTTGGACACTGAGCCTACTACTAAAAACAGTTCTCATGTTACTGGTGTAATGTTTAATTTAGGAGAAATCATGAGGTAGAAATCAAAACAGTAGTTTTAGTAAGCAAACGTTCATACAGGGCTTTACTGGAGATAGTATATTGGATTGAGATTAGTTTTCTTACTGTTAATGCAGACTCTCATATATCAGTTACAGCAATGAGCATTCCAGTTACAAGAAGTATTACAGGGTTAAAAGAGCAAGACAGGGTTAGAAGAGCCCATCAGATTGTTTTGTTTTGAATGTTTGGGTTTTTTTTTAGCATCTGGTTAAATTCTGTAATACAGTCTTTGGAAGCTCTTTATCTACAGATATGGCAGTAAGATTCCAGGGGCGTAATAACTTGCCTTTCTGTGCCATTTCCAAACCATTTAGATTTGGCCCCTTCACTTACAGGGAAGCAATAAAGTGGGCTGTCCTGCAGTTCTTCATTCCTTCTGAAGCCTTTTTTTGCCTTAGAAAGTAAATGCGGTCAAAACTACAAGTGTCCACCGTTTTGACTGTTTCTGCTAGCCGTTTCATTTTCTGCCCTGTGTATCTCTTCCACTATGTACAGCTTCCTGCCCCTTTTGGCACCAGCTCACACCAAGTTCCCAGAGAGGGAAGAGGGCAGGTGGGAAAAGGCCAAACCAAAACAGAAAGGGAAAATGGAAGGTTGGGGCAAGGGAATATTTCTCCTGTGCTATTTTGAGTCACTCAGTTTCTGTTTTGCTTTGGTTTTATGTCAGTGTCTTCATCTAGAGCCTTGACACCTACTTGCAAGATGGACAGAAATGTGAAAATACAAGAAATGAATGAAAGAAGATAAATTTAAGAAGCAGCTGCAGCACTTAATACAATTAAGAGAGAATATAAAGAGAGGATGTCCTAAGAGGATATCATGAAACTACGGAAGGAGTGTGCTGCAAAGATGTGTTTACTGCATGTCTCCTGGAAGTCTTGTCCCTTTGAAAATACTGAGTGCTGTTACTGCATGGCCAATATTGCAGCTTTCACACTCTACTGAATACTGAGATACCAGAGAGAACTGATTTTTGCATCTTTAAATAATGTACTACCAGGCATTTGTTTCCTTTTTTCACTGATTATATTGTTATACATGCTTCTGTTTAAGATAATATTAATTTTTAATTTTCTTGCCACTTTCCTCAAAATGAAAACAATGTATTGGTTTTTATTTGTAGGAAATAAACTCTTTGCAAGCTTTAAAAAATGTATTCTGTTCATTTGTTACGTCCTGTGGATGGTATGCAAGAGCCATATAGTTTGTCCCTCTAAAAATAACGTTTCCATTAAAAATAGTGGATGTAACTTTAAAATCTATTCTGGAAACATTACTCAGTTTAGTTTAGCAGCATCATGATGAGTTTATGACTATTTTTATTTGTGGCTGTTGAAATGACGCTGAGATATACCAACTTGGATATCCTTAATGCTGGTGCTGGATGTTATGTTGTGTATTTGTAATGTTAACAAGGAAGCGTTTACAGCAGTCTGGCAGGTAGGCTGTATTCACTTCAAATGCCTAAAAGTATATATGGCTGTGAGACATTAATTTCCTAGATTGTAGCTGATTATTTCTTTGCTGCTATCCAGTTTTGTTCTGCCTGGATTATGATACTAGAACCTGGCGGGAGTTATGCTGGATCCCTTAAAACAACTTTTGACCTGCTGCCAGATGAAAATAGTGATACTGAAGCACCAGCAGCAGGATGTTTTCTGACAGCACATGACATAATCAGTTCTCAGACAAATTTTCATCTACTTTTTGTATCAGAGCAGATCTCATACTTGTCCTTCTAGAACTAGGATTACAGTTGACACAGCACTCCCTGGAAAATGTCATTTGCGCCTCAGAGTTTCTTAGTTGCTTCAGATTGATGATTTGTATTGCAAAACTCTTTTTCACCCTGTCTTGGGTTGTGAAACCCAGAAATGGCATTCTGCAGAGCTGAGTTGGCTGATACCTGGCTGGAGTTGAACTGGGCTGTTAGGTGTCTCTCCTTGCAGAAATGTGCACTATGCACAATTTAAAAACTGTCTGTCCATGTGTCCCCACCCCCTTGTCTTGGTAATATTTTTACCACACATGTCAATCCCATCTACACTGACTTATTAAGGACTATCACTTCTATTCTGAAGCAGACTCGGCAATACTGATGACACTGTCAGCATCTTTGTCACTAGCATAGTAGAGAACCAGAAGAGCTAAACAGTTCTGAACCATAATGTAGAACATGGGATGGAGAAAATGGAGCTATATAACCACATTCCTGCTAGTTGGCATGCCCCTGGGCATTATTCATTATGTTCCCTGCAAGCTGGTACAGAACTTACTGCCACAGAATCATCTCTCAGCTCAGTCACAGAATATGGAGGTGCCCTTGCTCTGACAGCAAAGTACAGGTGTGGCATTAGATGATGCTGTGAAACACACATGGCTTTGGAGCACGATTTCTTTCTGTTCTATTCATATTTCACGTATTGCAGAGCGTGAAGAGACTGTGTTTATTGCAGCTGCTGTGAGAATTCAGCTGGGAAATAAAGCTCTGACACTGTAGCCATGATTACATGTTGGGATATGTATCTGTGAAGAACTGATGACCCTTATCGCTAATTATATTGCTTTGTTGTGGCTTGCTGCAGACCAACATAGAGATCTTTCTAGGGATGCATTTGGAAACATGGTGATCCTTTGTATCTGGATTCACTTTTCCTAGTAGTTTTGGTAGTAAGGATAAGTGACATACAGGACTCCTAAAATGCTGTAAAATGGTATGAGTTATGCAAGTTGTTGCTTAGTAACAACTAACTATAAACACTTCTTAAAAATTAAGAAACTTGATGATAACTTCTTTCATATAGAATTAAGATTTCTTGTATAGGCCATGTTCTAGTCCAGTTAACGGTTATTTTGCTACTTAGAACTCCTTTGTAGCTTTCAATGAAAGTGTGAAGTAGTGAGTTTGCTGAAGTTTATCTTTAAATGTTGAGTATATAGCATGTAGCTTCAAAAAACGCTGAAAACAGTAAAAAGAAACGTATTTACTGTTTTAGGGAAAAATGCAAGCAGGAATGTAAGGCTATAGAAGTCACTTTCAGATAAGAAATTAAAGGTTTTACATAGCAGAAACAAGTTGTTATCTGTTGGACCAAAGAGATTGTTTCCCTCCAGGAAAAAAGCCTTTTGATATCTTATAGTCTAGTCCTGAAATCTTCTGTATCACATCCATTTCAGCAAGTCTTGGGATGCATTGTGCAGCAGTGAATATCAAAAAAAGGCACCTCTGAAAGTTCACGTGTATTGGTTATGGTTTTGGGATTGCTTTCTATCTGCACATGTTTTTAAGATGATGTGTTTACTTACAGATATACCACAAATGAGACCAAAGCCACACTACGTAATGGTTAAGAAAGATGCTGAAACCAATGAAGCAATATATTGCACAAAGGAACCTTTTATTAAGGCTCGTGTTATTGTCATTCGATGGTTGGTGTCTTTCTGGCTTGAGCCAAAACCTCGTACAGGACCTCATATTCCTGGGATGGAAGGTGAAAATGTGCCAAAGAATATTCAGGTAAAAACAAATGTATAAAAATGTGGTTTTTATGTCAGTAGTGTGACCTCCTCCAATAATTTGAACTAAAGAAGAATTAAAAAATGGAGTTTCTAAAAAATTTTCTTATGAATTCACTTTACAAGTACTCACTGTGCTTTTTTGTTTGCTTGTTTCAAATTCTGCTATTTTGTTTTTAATCAAATAGACATAAGAAGCCTTGGAATGCAGTGAAAGCTATCTTTGCGTTTTTTCCTGAATTCTTTGTACTGTTTTAAATTAAGCTGTTTTATAAGCTATATTGTACTGTTCAAATGTACTAAAAATGAGCTGTGAAATATTCTTTATTTTTTGTTTCAGAGAGCAGCTGCTAGCATGGCTTCAAGGGAGGACAGCAAAAATGATAGTACTGATAAGCAGGATAGAAACGTAGAGCCAGAACAATCTCATTCCAATACAAGTACTCTAACAGAAAGAGAACCAAGTTCCTCCAGCCTCTGCAGTATTGATGAAGAACATTTAACAGATATTGAAATTGTCCGGAAAGTCTTTTCTTCTAAAAGAAGCAATGTTAACTTTTTAACTGAGATTTTCCGACAGGTAAAGAACCCTCAATAGAATGGAAAGACCTTGATTACTGTACTATAAATTATCATTATGTCATGGTTTTCTTTCAAGAGCATTTGTGAAGCAGAACATTGTATAAATGTACAGGTTTTTTCTGTCATCTTGCCTGTAAGGTTTAGGAATTGAAATGTTAAAATTCTGTGCAGAATATCCATGGTTCCTGATTTTTCTAATTTAATTTCTTTAATAACCAGTTCAACAACATTTAACTTGGACTTTTACAGTTCCCCATAGACAGGAAAGTTTGATCTTTTCACACATCAGCCCCGTAGCTATTAGAGCTCACAACCAAGCATAGTCAAATAAGACTCCTTTGGGAGTTTTGCAGCCGTTAAAAAGCTGTTTTACGAGCAACTGAATGTCCTTACCTTGAAAGTGTTCATCAGAGGAGTGGGACAGATGGCTATAGAAGGTAACAGCTTCTGCTTCTGACTTCAGAGCAACCAGAAACGTTAGCTGAGCATACTCAAAATAGTATTTCTCGACTGGAAGCTATTAAACAAATCTAAACTGAGAACATAATGCCAGAATATAGAGTCTCTATTTATAATGTGAAAATACATAACTTTGAGTTCAATGTGGGAGAATAGAATCATAGAATGGTGTATATTGGAAGGGACCTTAAAGATCATCTTATTTCAGCCCCCCTGCCATGGGCAGGGACACCCGCTACTAGACCAGGTTGCTCAAAGCCCCATCCAGCCTGGGCTTGAACACCTCCAGGGATGGGGCATCCAAGGCAATAGAACAAGATAGGCTTTCCTTGTGCCCGTGCTATAGATCTAAAAGATTAAGATATTTTTCTGGATAATAGTAAAGAACAATATACTAAGTTTCAATGAAATGCATTAATCACTTTAAGCAGCAGAGAAGCAGACATTTTAAAACTCCAGTATATCTGGATAAAAGGATACTTTCAAATGAGGCAAATAAATGTTATAAGCTTATCCACATCCAATGTGTTGAAAAGCTTGGACACATTCCTGAAGGAGGTAGGAGTTACCCAAATTCAGCTGCCACTCAAGGATTTATGGAGTCTGAGAGATCGAATGTAGAGTCTAAATTATTAATGGTCTATTTAGAAACTGCCCCCTTCAGTGAAAGGGACGGAGGCAATTTTCTTTGTTCTTTTCACAAGGCACACTGAGTTAGTAGATTATTTGGATTTTATGTGTAGTTATAAGATCTCATTTAAGTCATTGTTTAGCCAGAAGCTTTCTGTGTAAGTTCATTTCTAATATGCCAGATATTTGTAACTTTTCTAAAACATTAGGGCTGAGTTATTCCAGTCAGGAGGAGGTTTCAGTTGTATGGAATGGTGGGAAGTTTGTAGAAAAAGTTTTATGCATTCTGGACTCCAGGGTACAACAATTGTATGTGGGCTTGTAGAGGACTGTTAGACTTAAAGAGTCTTAATGTGCGTCTGATGAACTTGTCAGCGGAATTCAATTAGGGCATCCATGGTCTTTGTTAAATGTATTTATAGTTAGTTAAAACCTGACTAATGTTAAAAGTTTCTGTACGGTGCCCAGTTGTTACTGGTACAGCAGATAGAGAAAGCATCCTGAAGAGGGCACTGATTAGCCATTACACTGACTCAAATGCATGAGTTTTTGAAGCAGTGATTCTGAAGTCGTTTTAGGGAGTCATTTCTTTTAACTATACTCTTTTGTAAGATCACATTTAGCTAACAGTAAGGCCACCAATAATGTGTGACACTTGAATTTTTTGTTACATCATTTAGAACTGATTTAACTCTGCTCTTCCAAGTCCTCTGAATGGAAGACGTTGTACTAGAAACTTCTGCTCATTCGTTTTGCATACTTTTGATGAGTGTTTGTGCTTTAATTTCAGCAAGCTAGGTGTCAGGCAGATATACCTGTATGGACTTTCATCGCTCTCTCTTTTGCAGTGAAGTGTTTTAAGTGCTTTCTTGACAAGTTTTCTATTTAAAATAATTTTTTAAATATTTTTAGTTTACAGATGTAGAAGTAAGCAAGCATTTAGGTTCAGGAGTAATTTATTTGCTAAGATCCTACAGTGGCTGTCTTCCCCCTTGCCCCACCCCTGCCCTTATTCCTTAGATAAGGGATGTACATTATAGAGCCCAGCTTGATTTCAGCTATTGTAACTGGTTTTTTGTTTCTTTTTCTACTCACAGGCATTTCTGTTGCCAATATGCGAAGCAGCTGCCATGAGGAAAGTGGTAAAGGTGTATCAAGAATGGATTCAGCAAGAAGACAAGCCTTTATTTATGAAAGAACCTGAAGAAGTAATGCAGTGTACAACTGCAGATTGTGATGAAAGTGTTGTTGACTACAATTCATCAGAGAAAGCAAAAGAAAGAGAAGAGGTAAAATATTGTTGCTTAATATTTGTGCATCTTTTGGATATGCTAGTAGGCAGAGAAGTGGCTTCCTCGACAGGTTATATGTGCTTTAATTTGATGTAAGAGCATCTGTTGCAGAGAATCAGTGGTAATTAAACAGTGCATGAATGGGCTAACAATTTGATCTGTTATCTGTAGATTTTTAATGTGGTTAGTTCAATTCAAAATTTCATGTAGTTTTATGAACTGTTCTTAAGATGTGCATTATACAGTATGACAATCTTCAGCTGTGTAAAAACTATATACAGATAAAAGGATGAGGAAAATAGTTGTTATTTCATCCAGATACTTTAAAATTACTGTTGCAAACTTTTTAAAATATAATTTTGTTTTTAAGATGCATCTATGCTATTGTTTATGCTTTAATATGTATTGCGTTCTTTTCTCTTTAATATAAAGCCAAAATACCTGTCTACAAATCTATAGGATTTTAAGAAAAAAAATATTTTTCAGGAAAAAGGGATGAACTCCAGCCACGTTAGAAATTCAAACTGGGCAAGAAATGGCTGTTATGATGAGACGTTGCATAAAATGTCTGAAATTGATACTGAAGAGCAAAATGTACGAGCTGGAGTGCAGTCAGTATTGCAGGTATGAAATAGACTTGATACCTGATTCTCATCCTAATAATAAAGCTCTTGTTATCAGTACATAAGGGGTAGAATAGAATGCAATGCTCCTGCAAGGGAAACGTATGTTCCTTCAAAACATCTCTGAATTTCAAAATTTTTTTTAGATTTAGCAAGTATGACAATAAATGGTGTTAGAATAGTGGCAGTGTTTCACTATGTCTTTATTGACCTTAAGTAGGAAAATGTATACACAAGTGTTGGATAACACAGTAAAAAAATCTTTTAATTTTGCATCAGGACATGCATTCTGCTCTGCATTGTATCACAGAAAAATAATTCTCATTTGAATGCCACATCATCAAATTATTCTAATTAGGTGTTTAATAAGAATGCTTAAAGCTTTTTTCTTTTAGCTATGAGTCACCACACACAGAACATGTGAACCTGCAGTTTTCCTAATTTGAATAATAAATTGTACAGGGATATTTTCTTATCTTTATCTGAATTACAGATTGAATGAGTGCATAAGTGTTTGAAAAATTTGATCAGACACCACAACTCTCTACTTCAGTGATATCCTTAAGGAATAGGAGAGTTGCAGAAGTTCCTTAACAACAGTTTTCTGCTTCCAGGAAATTTGGCAGGGTATATTTCAAATAATCATGAAAATGCTTTATTGAAGTTGAGGGTATAGAACGTGAAGCTTGTAGAATTTGAGGGTCTTTGAAATACTTTTAAATGTGTGCATTTGATATATTATAATATGTGCATGTACATGCATACATAATATTCTTTTATCCAGAAGAAAATTTATTCTACACAAAATAAAATAGATGTGCATTTGCTACTCCTCTGTGTGCACTTTTACCATGGGTGACTATGCTAATTAAAACTCATTAATTTTATGATAGCTTGAATGATTTCCTGAACACGGTTTTCTGCTATGCTGTACACTGTTATACATAGAAATAAACTTTGTAACTTTTAAATTCAAACATGTTACAATAATTTCAACTTCATAATCTTGGCATACAATGACTATTTAAGTTATGAAGTGTGTTTGAGAAAAGAAACAGTGAAGTATCTTTAGATTTTTGTAATATATTAATATGGTTTACACATCTGAGAATGCTTATAAGTTTCTTAATAGTGAAATTATTTAGACAAATGTTAATTTAACCAGCATATATATATATATATTTTTTTTTTTTTACCCCAAAATGGAGTCAAGACACCATTCTAAACCAGTACTGTGTCTGAATAAGAGAGATTTCCTGATCTGGAACCACATTTGACTTTTTCTGTGGATCAAGAATCCAAGAGTTGTGCCTTGAGTTTTCTTCCCAGTTAATTCTTGCTTAGACTTATTTCTAGGCACTTAGAGTAGGGTACATTTAGTAGTTGAGGCTAGTAAATGTAAAGCTGCATACTAATAGTTTTTCATTATTAAAATCCAAAGTTCTCAGTAGAGGGAAATTACAACTGTAGAACCAGTGATGTCCTATACATGTGGATTAAGAAAGACAAATAAAAATCTGCTGCCATAAGAATTGCCAGTTGGAAATCTACGGCTTACCGTGATTCAAATACTTTCTAAACTTAGGCAAAAATATAACAGCAGTTCAGTAGTAGCTCCTGTAACTCCTACTGCTACTTCTACTACTACTGTCTTTGCCTGCTTTGTTTTCATCATTTTAATTCTGAAAGCCCTAATTCACTGTCCACTGAAGTCAGCCACTTTGGAGAAGGTACCCTGTTTCCTTCTTTTGGCAAGCCTTACTGATTACAGTGGGATGAATGCTTTAGTTCCCTCCCAGAACATTATACAGGCCTTGTCATGCTGAAGCCCCCATCAAGCTAACATATTTATATATACTACTGAGTGCATATGCAACTTTTTCTGTTAATCATATATTTTTCTTTTTCTGGTTACTGGCAACTGAGTTGCTGAAAACTCATAATGGTGCTTCAAGCTCATAACATCCAATCTTTTCTACTTGCAGGTTTTTATAATAAATTCTTCAAATATATTCTTCCTTGAACCTGCAAACGAAATTAAAGCTCTGCTGGATGAACACACCGATATGTGCAAACGCATTCTTAATATCTACCGTCACATGGTAGTCCAAGTGACTATGGACAAGAAGACATGGTAAAATGCTAATGCTTTTATCTTAAATTATTCATAAGATAAATTGACAGTAAATACAGTAGAGTTGTATTGACTTTGTGAACCAGTTTCTCTACATCAGTAAATATATGGGCTTTATCATCACAGACAACTTACCAGAGGGGAACAGGTCATCGGCTCTGTTAAAGCCAGTACTAAAAACCTGGTTAGTTTGAGGTAGCTTAGCCCTCAGGGAAAAAAGAAGTAAGCTAGGATATACAGACTATGGTTAAAGAGCTACTCAGGAATTTTATCAAGGGTGTTTTGCTTGTGTGTGAAAGCGCTAAATATGAAAACATACATGAAGCTTCACAGCCTTATTTGAAAATAAACAAAAAATCATCAGATAAGCATGGAGAACTACTATAATCAGATGTGGATTGCTTTTGATCTGTAGTTTTGTACAGGAGTCTGTACTGTTTAACTGTTTTGTTCCTTCCTATTGCTTAAGGTGCCTAGCATGTACAAGAGACACAGTTTCAAATTAATTTCTATTATTTCTTGGCTCTAATGAGGTAGTATTTTGCCACTGCTCTCCGTTGCAAGGAAGCAGTAGCAAGGGGATTTATGGCTGATTTACTCCATTTTAACTTGCATTCAGTCTGTCACTAGTATTTCCTGAACTCTGGGTAAGTAGAACTGGCCATTACACGTCATGTGAAGCTTGTCTCCTCTTGTGAGGAAATGAGGAGTCAGCTGAAGGCTAGCCACTGGGAAATTCAGGAGTAATAAATGAAAACAGATTCCATTAGACTAGTATTTTCTTTCCTAGTTTCACTGGTGATTCTAGACTGTGATGGCAAAGATTGTGCCACACAAAACAATTGATGAAGCATGTTAATGATAATGTAACATTTCCAAAACCTGTCATTGATACTAAAAAACAAAACAAAAGAAAGGTAAAAGCTCGGTTTGGAAATATAATTAAAACTTTGCCTGTAATTTCAGGTCACTGAAGGTGATAGTACTTGAATAACCTGGCATAAGATGTTGGAGGGCAACAGGGGTTCCTCACTCTTAAGTGTGAAAAGGAGGTTGGAGCAATTTCTTTTGCAAGAACCAAGTTAGCCTGTTTGTAATCGCTGTGTCCTGTTTGGAATGTGTTTGAGCAAGTCAAGCCCAGTTATTATCTGTAAAAGTATCCTGGTATATACAGAAGTAACTGTACAAAATAGTAACTCTAAGTTTAATATTGTTTTGCAGGGAACAGATGCTACTTGTGCTGCTTAGGGTTACTGAATCTGTGCTGAAAATACCACCCCAAACTTTCTTGCAGTATCAAGGAAGAAAAAACTCCACTTTAGCTGGAAGACTTGCAGGACCTCTTTTCCAGGCAATTAAACATAAATTCACTTTTTATTCAATTTATTCATCTTAATTCTGACCAAGAGATTAGATGTAACAACCACTGTTGGTTGGTTTGTAGTGTTAAATCATTGATCATGTTACCCAGATAATGTGAATGGTGTGAGTTAAAGAACTGGCTACACTTGTTACTTTTCTGTCCTATATTTAATGACACTGTGACAATGGCTTTTGGTTTACAGTTGCAGAGTAATGTTGTGGTGGCTTCTCTGTAAAGAGGATCTGTAAAGTCCACAGATTCTGCTGTAGTTAAAAAAAATACGAAAAATATGAATAAGAACTAATTGAGACCAGTATTACAGAGCTCTTTGGCAAAACTTGTAAGATACCAAAAGATCTTCCACGAATGAAATAATTTTTTCCTGTATCTAAGTCAGAAGCCCATGTTAACGTAACACTTGATAATTCATGAAACATCTGTGTGTATTGGTGAGGAAAAGAATGTCAGGACTACACAGAAATTTCTGTGGCAACTAGAAATTTCTTTCTAAGTGGTAATGTTTGAAGATTGTCATCTTGTGTTCAGAACCCATCTTTTCTCACTTTATTCTTTTAGACTCTTATAGTAGCTTGGATCAAAGCAAACCTAAATGTGTACATCTCTCGAGAACTTTGGGATGACTTGCTGTCCGTAATGTCATCTCTGACATACTGGGAAGAGCTGGCCACTGAGTGGTCGTTGACAATGGAGACACTAACTAAAGTATTAGCTAGAAACTTGTATAGCCTGGACCTCAGTGATCTGCCATTGGATAAATTAAGTGAGCAGAAGCAGAAAAAACACAAAGGCAAAGGTAAGACAATACTGTATACACATTGTTTGAACTTGGGCTGGGATAATGAGATGTTTGGCACAGCGGAATTTTGGTTTAGTCTTTTTGCTACATCTTTATCACTTGAAATAACTCAGTTTCTTTAAGATAAGGCAGCATTTTAGAACCACCACAAAATCTCCATGTAAAGACTTGGTCCTGCAAACAGGCACATATGGAATGTAGTTCTTAAAGGTGTGTATAAAATGTTATACTGTAGTGAGTTATGCCTTTCTCCTTTTATCAAAGCAATTAAATAGTTGAGTTCCAATCATAAGTTCTTGAAAGTAGCAATGATTACACATCTAGTGAAATAGCTCCTCATATGAGCTTTATTTACTTCAATATAAATGTTAAATCTGAATTTGTTCCATCTTTTCTTAATCTTAGTATAATACTGTGAATATCTAAAGAGCCTTGTTCTCTGATCCCATCATTCCATTTTTTTTCTTCTGCATTTGGTATGAAAATGTTTTATCACCTTTATTTCACGTTCCTCAAATGTCACAGAACTTTTGTAAAAAAAATAAAAAACCTACCAAAAACCAACCTCACAATATTGATGGTCTGTAATATATGATTTTGTGTCTTGTCTAGTAGGAACAGCAAAGGAGAAGTTTCTATAGTTACACATTTTTATCAAGCTACAGCCTTTTTAAACCCAGCTTTCTTGTGTGTTTGCATTTCATTGGTCCAGAAAGAAATTCACAATAGTTTAATAGCACCAACACTTCTGAAAAGATTTGAGCATCCCTCAGTGTTAATGCTGGCTGAGTGAGTTTATATCTGGTGATACCAGAATAGAAGTGAATAGATTTGCAATTTTATTTTTGCAGGAGTTGGACACGAATTCCCAAAATCTTCCGTTGATAAGTCCTTTTCTAGAGGCTGGAGCCGTGATCAGCCTGGACAAGCACCAATGAGACAACGTAGCGCTACAACCACTGGCTCTCCAGGAACAGAAAAGGCAAGAAGCATAGTACGGCAGAAAACAGTTGGTATGTACCTGTAAAGGCTGATTTAAGTGACATTTGAGAAAGGGGAAGGAATTAATAGCTGACTTCTGTAGTGACATAGATAACTTCTTTCCACAAAAGTGTGCTATCTTTCATAATTAGTTAAATGTGTAAATTATGCAGCCTTATGTGTTTCGGGTAGCTGAATAGCTTGTGGTTACTAGAATTACAGCTACTGCAAAAGAAATTAATGCAGTTGATGTATTCTTAATGAGTTTGATCACATGCTTAAGCTGAGTTGGAAAAATACTACTGTTTTATGTATACGAAAAAGAAAAAAGCAGGACTGGTTTGAGTTGTGGTATAGGTAGCAGGGTAATATAAGGGTTTTAAAGTGTGTGTTTTCATAAACTGTGCACAAAATAGGTTGAGTATTTTCCAATTGTGCAAAGAGAAATGTGAAAAATATGTATATATTTGCATAGTTTATAAAATGTGTTGTCTTTTACTGTACCCTGAGTCTTACATTAATGAAAGATTGGCACATATGTGTGCAATTCTCCATTTCTGAAGTCGTTTATTTCTCAACTTCATTATTTGCCGTCTTTCCTGTGTCAGAAATGAATGGTGCTAAACAGTGCTTTAGGTGGATTGCTCAAAAGAGGTTTCATTTTTATGATCATATGATTTGCTTAGAGTAGCTTAACATGACCTGGACTACAGATTTCTTTATTCTCGTCTCATCTTGATGATCTCAGTGCTATCTCCTATGTGAAGGAAAACTAAGCTGATTTTAATTTTTTATTTAAAAGAACCACCTTTTAAGGAGTATCTTGCTTTTTTACTCTCTGTTGTAGTAGTGGCTTCGGTGATTGTGTGTGGTTGCTTCACTGATACTTCTTGGAAGCACATACGTTCTGACAGTTTTAGCAACTGGGGATGAACATTGGCAGTTGAATATATAATTGTGTTGGCTTTTTAGAAATTAACATTTTCTTTCTCTTTCTAAAAACGTTTGCAATTAATTTTTTAAGTCTCAGAGGCTATTTAGCCAAAGTTTTTATTTGAATATTCTTCCAAATTCACCATTTTAAAAAATTGGTTTCTCGTAAGGCTTTTGTTGGTGTGGGAAAATTAATTGTTCTATAAGCAGTACAGACGTGAGAAATTGAAGTCACTACTCCAAAATTTCCTATCTTTTTCATGCATTTAAATGCTACACAGCCTTTTCTGTATCTCATGCTGACAGCACCTAGTTTGACTAAAGTTTTCCTTATGGATCACAGATACTTTAAATGTAATTTCTGCTTCTCTGTAGATAGTCTGTGATTAACTGTTGCGGTGTTTTTGCTTTAAATCTTAATTGTCTTAACAAGGTAAAGCTCATGTTAAAATTTCTCCTTCCCAAATTGTTAATATTTCAGATATTCTGTCAGAAGGTTATGTTGTTTGGTCAATTTATTAATGATTTTGTTTTGCTACTATTTGAAAGATGGCTATTTATATGATGTTAGCCCTAAAATGACTGAAATTTGTTCTAATCAAGCTATATATTGACCTGGTTAGCAGCAAACTAATCTGATTTTAGTTTCACTGTACTTTAGCTTCCATGGTTTTGTTCCTTTCCTCCAATTATCTTGCATGTTTGATATTAATAAGCCAAGTTTGTATTACTGTAACCAGTTAAAATTTCATATTGTAGCATACCATCTGTGGACAAGCATCACAGCATTAATAGAATGATTTTTAAAGATGAAAAGCCCAAAGAAAGTTGCTAGACCCAGAATTCCATACTCTTAAGTTTAAGAAGTTAGTGAAGAGGATGTTATAAAAGTATATCTTAACTGTCTGCCAACTTGTCTGCTTGTTATTGTCTCTCATGTCTGCTAAGAGAGCTGTCTGGATGCTTCTTAATCTGTGCCAGTTAACACAGGGTCACATAATTAAAAAAAAAATGGTTTATGGTCAAAATAAGTAAAATTTTCTATAGAACACTTTGCTGGTCAGATCTTCTCCTTCAGTTTAACATTAACTCCATAAGCTAAGTCTGGAATTGAGTCAGACCTCAGATACGTTGCATGATATCTGATACGTAGTATATTTCCTTTGACTGTGGTAAGATTTATGGTAAGAAAAAGTTGGGTTTTTTTTTTCATCTGTTTTGTGTTGTACACGTTTGTGTACATCTGTCCACCTCTATTTTTTGAGCCATCCTCATGCCAGCACACATTTATTGCTGCACCAGATTTGTGTGTATGTGTGTGTTACTCAAATAAAGATCACAGCTTCTCTGATATGCAGTACATTTTTAGCCTGCACTTATGTAAAGTGATTTTTGGAAAAGGGCCTTTAAACATGATATGCATATGGGTTGAAAAATCGTCTATAGGGCTAGATACAGAATTTGTGGCTTAGGCAGCAGATTCTAGTCCTATAAAAATAACAGATCAGAAAGAATTTACTAATCTATTGTTCTGCTTTAGATAACACTAGAAGGTTATAAACTGTCAAATGTCTAGTCCACATTCTGGTATAAAGTCTGCCCCTATTTAACTTCTTAATTGAATGTGACATACCTTATTTAAAATAATAATTCACTGACATCACATTTCCCTTTTACAGAATCTCAAAGTTGATTTCACTTTCAGTAATAATACACTGTAATTTTTCCTTGAAAAGTTTCTGTAAAATTTCCACCTTCCAATTTGTAATTGGGTTGTTTTGCCCCCCTAACTCCCTGCTTACATCAGTGTAACATGGTGGAAAAGATCCAGTGAAATTACAAGGGATTTTACAAATATTCCTGCTTGGATACTGTGTTGATTACAAATCTTATCTCAAAAGCTTGGTTTATTTATAAATGTAAAAACATTTAGTTTGGAAAGGACCTTTGAGATTTACTGTTTAGCTTGCTATTTTTTCTCTAGCCTACATTGATTTTAAGATGCACAATGATGATTGTAATGCATCTAACTATCACTGTATCCTGAATTTTATGATTGTATCTCTTAAAGAGATGTTAAAGCCTTACAAATACTTGCCTTTTTTAAAAAATTGGTTTCTGTCTTATAAACTAAGTTTAATAGAGAATGGCTTCAGTATTAAAATGTCTGTCTTTCTGAATTGTTTTTTCAAACTGATGTTAAGACTCCACTTAAGTTGTGTTGCATTGTCGAATGTGTTTTCTGCACAATGTACGTTGACCTACCCAAGTTATCTGCATGTTGCTGTTAGGGACAATTCTTTAACCTGATTTAGAAGTGTGATATGCTCAACTTTCACTGCACTCCATTCATGTACTTCTGATTCCCATACAGATCAGGAGCACTAAGATGCTAAGTCTATATTCCATGTTGTTTTGAAAATATATATATAGCAAACTACAAGGACTGATTAAATATTGTACTGACAATATTGATGTAAGGTGCACTGAAGTTTTCTTAAGTTTATCGGCAACTATTTTAAAACAAGTTATCAAATTTGCAACAGTTTGAAAAGGAAACTGCTTGAAACAATGAATATTGCTTTTTGAAGAACTTCAAGTGTACTTTGAATGCAGTATCGGTTCTTGCCATGTCTTACTCTGACAAAGGAAAGCAAATGTAATAAAGATTAATTTTAAATCTATTGGAAAAGGTGCAGGTGTAACCTTGATCCTAATGCCACATTTCTTACGTAAGTTTCCATTCTGTAAGACTGTTGGCAGGAGATGAGAAATAAAAAGGTGAATTAGGATCAGTTTAGCAAGATTTATCCAGTATCAGTTGAAAGCCAGACCCTCTGGATAAGAAACAATTTAATGCTTTTGGTTGTCAAACCATTTCACTTCAGTCGTGTCATGTTTAATGTGGAAGTGTAACAAGTTGTATTGCAAATTTGTCCACACAGAATTGGTCATTTTCTCCCTTTGAGTCTCTTTTAGAGAATCTCAAATTAAAGAGTATGGATATGTGTAAAATTCAGAGATACTTTTTCGTGAGTAAACCAAAGGAAACTAGAAAAATGCAAATGTAGTGTATAGTTGCTTTTTCTGATAAAAAATTTCAGGTTCCGAGTGCTTGTGGAGTGACTTGAACTTTGATTTTTCAACCCCTGATGCAATGGGAAAAAAGTGTTAATTAGTTTCTTGATTTTGAATGCAAAATCTCTGTAATTGTCATAATAAAGGCATTGTTGCTGCTTTACATAAAAGTTAAAAACTCAAAATGTCTTATCTGTCCACTGATTTTTTTTTTCTTTCTTACAGCTCTGCCAATATCTGCCGTGCTGAAATGTTTTAATTTTTAAATTTTCTTCCTTTTTATCTTTGTTTTCTCTGTTGCTGCTTTTTCTGTGACACAAGCCTTTCATTATAGTCACTCTTCTTTTTTCCTTCCCCACTTCTTTCTTTTCCTTTTTAAAGCCATGAGAAGCCGATCCATTGGTGAATGTGCTCTGCCATCGGCCTATATACGCAGTGCTAAAAGTGCTCCTGTTCTGATCCATACTTCCAAACCCTTCTTGCCTGATATTGTTCTCACTCCCCTTTCTGATGAGCTTTCAGGTAGTGCCACCTCTGCTAATTTCTGCACCCCCTTTATCACTTTTTTAAACCTTCTGCTTTCAAATTCTGCTAAATCATTAAATTTTTCAAAGTAAAAATACTTGGGGGATGGGGGGAGAGGGGAAGAGATTAAGAATGAATATTTCGAGTTATATAAAATACCATGCTATTTTGCAATTCATTCTGGAACCGTTGGAAGTTAGTGCTGTGCCAATGTTTGCTATTATAAAAGTCAAAATTAAAGAAATCTCCTGTTTTTTCAATTTATCGGTAAGCAGTAATACAGCATCTATCTACCAGAGAGTACAACTAATCCGAAATTTTTATTTGTGATGAGTGAGGGAGGCAAAGGAAGAATATAATTTTACTTTGACTTGCCATTTACATCTTTCGAAATAAATTTTTGAATTCCATGTCATAGATGTTGTGTGGACAACCATGATGATATAATTTAGCTCCCATGAAAAAAGTCTCAAGTATATGGTATCATATACACATATACAGTGTGCCCGGGTTTCATCAATATATAAAAACATTAAAAAGTCTATACAGTTGGGAATTCTGAAATACTGAGTTTTGATGCTGTTTTCCAAATGATCTGTTTTTTACAGAGTCATTTTTTTCCGCATTATGTGTGGTCCAGCAGGGTGGTTGGCTAGAAGTTCAGCAGTACCTTTCTTTGGACAGTTTTCTTTGAATAAATAGGTTCAGCAATTAGAATTATAGATTTTAAAAATGCATATATGAAAGTTTATGGGCAATGTAATATTTTCTCCAGCTATTGTGCTCCAGCTATTACATAGGTGTAATTTAGTAGCATGTAACGCTGACAGTCATATTATGCCTTTGTTTCAATGAGTGAAAAAAAGCAAAAATTAAAGTGCAGTGGCAGGACTATATTTTTTTTCTGTCTCTCCTGTCTGTCTTTGTTACCCAGGAAATATCAAGAGCTGTATTTTCATAATTGTATTTTGATGTGTGTCCAAAAATATCTCGTCTTGTTGTGAAACAGAAACTTGGTGTCTTTTTATTCAATCCAAAAACATAAATGGAGAAGGAGGGAAGTTCAAGGAATCCACTTGAGAGATACCAGACTTTCACAATGAAAAATGATGAAGTATTTGAATGCAAATCTTGACACCACAAAGAAAGAATAATAAAATACAAATCATATGTAATAAATTAATAAACATATGAGTGCAAAGGATGTATCTTCTGAGATATAAATTATTAAAACTTAGAAGATAAGGGTTTTTATAGGAATGATTCATGAACAACCTACTAGGAATTAGATCTTACCTGGCCATGGCTTTGTTGTAAATACTCAATTCGTATTGAAGATCTTAAGAGCACCCAAAAAAGAGAATGAGCTTTCACGGTGAACTCTTACTTAGTCATGTAGTCACTGATATTTCATTATCCTGTCTTCAAGGTGGCAAAAGTGCTTTTGCAGTCAGTGTTATCATCCATGTTTCTGAAAAGTCCTGGCTTGCATCTTTCTTCTAATGTGTCCCAAACCTGATGGCTCTTTTCCTATTGTCCGTCTGTTGATACTCATCTGATACAAAAACTGCACAAGCAACATAATTCTTAAAAGTGAAATAATTTTACAGTCCTTTGTGCCTAGGACTTTTTCTGTGTTAGAAGCGCTTCCTTGTTTTGATGTCATCTCCAACAGATGATTGTTGAAACAGCTTCGTGGTGTGCCCAAGAATCTTTAACATTACCAGAAAACTTAAAAGCTCTAGTGAAAAAGCAAGCCATTAGTGCGTTGATGGGGAAGTAGCAGAGTGAAGGAAAAACTATCCACTGGATCAGAGTGCACTTTGCTCTTTTAATTTTCTGCTTTTTAATTGCGCACTCTCTCTCCTCTTTTCCAATTTTTTTCTTTTTTAGTTTTTTTTTTTTAAACATGGAGCTTTATCATTTTCCTTGCCTTTTCTTCTTACAGTAAATGTAGTCTTTTCTGAAAGCCTTCTGTGTCCAGATGGTAGAGCGTGTAATTTGGGAAGTAATCAAGTTTCTGTCATAAGTGTGCTTTAGATAATGAGTGATGTTTAGCTGTGACAGCCCTTCTTCTTACTTCACAAGTATATGAATATCCCTGTTATCCAAACTGGCTTTCAGATCCAGCGCAACTCAAAGGAGATGATATTTCAAATGATTACAAGAGAACAGGATGCCTTAACCTTAAGTTTTCTGAAGTAGCATTCAGCTTCTTTTTAGCTGTGAATCTCCTCATTGAAAGATTAAAGTCACTGAGCACTGATGGATCTTGACAGGTGGTCCAAAAGAAAGCATTTATGCCAACACTTGTACCTGATGTACAGTATATTAGTTTTCATTAAGTATAAATAATTATCTATGAAAATAACTATAATTTGTTATTTATTGGGACATAATGTTTTTACTTGAAGATAAGTCAGTAAGTTAATAAAATGGATTGTAACAGCTCGATATTGACATCTAGGCATATAACATCATAGAGTCATACTATTCCTAAGTATTGTGATTCCTTCATGTAGTTTCTAAGTTATGCTGTATTTCTATGTGCAGAATATTGGCAACTTCCCAAATAGAATCTAGGAAGTGTAAGTGGAGATTTATGCTTTAAGATGTTTAGTTAGTAAAGTGGTTTGGTATAGTGCAATTTGTTGCAAATCTGCAACATTTCTCAGAAGAACTTTTAACCTATTAGAATCATAGGAAATCCAGTCTCACACATTTAAAGGATAACTAGCAAAATAATAACACATTCCTGCTCCTATTGAGGATTTTCAGGTACAAGACTGCTCGTGGAAAAAAAGGCATTGGTGAGATGTAGGCAAGAGTCCTGGAAGCAATGGGCCACAATGGCAGACTAATGAATTGCAGGTGGGAGATCTTTCCTTATCCACTGGGACTAAAAGAACCAAAGGCAGTATTAGCATGTAAGGGAGACATGTATTATGCCTTTACAACCTTTCTCCCTAATCAGTAAGTAATCATTAAGATGAAATATAAAGAAATCATAATTATAATGCCAGTATGGCTGTAATTATTCTTTAATCCCAGAAACTTGGAGAATGAGTATGTTCTTGTGAAAGAATCAAAATGAAAGCTGAGAAGCAAAATGTGGTATTTTTTTTCTCCACTTTCTGAACTAACTTTCCATGATGAAATGCAACCCTGTTATATGGGACATATATGTTCCAAATGTCCCTGTCCCAATGTTATGTGGGAATCTTCTACTTGCACTCATGCCATTTTGCCAGAATGTGTCTCTCCATGAGTTTGTATTTTAGGATATCTGTCTCCCACTTGATGCTGGAAAACTACCTTTTGTTTCTGCCTTTCAGTCTCTTCCTCACTGTAACGTGTTAGGAGCCAGGCAGCGTTTCTCCTAAGGATGTGCAGTGTCAGGCACACAGCCTTCTGGCGCACAGTTGCAATGTAGTTAGTGGAAACTCCTTAAGAGTTGATGCCGTCCCAATCTGACGGTATCCCCATGTACAAGAGTGAGCTCTGTTTGTGAAGCAGATGTTCATTTGGGTTTTTAAATGTTGTTTTTTCAGTTGCTGATGTTGCAATAATGGTATATTTTTAGTTTCCTTAATTTCTTCCCCCATTCTACAAAAAAAGGAATTTCTATTGGCACAAGAACTACACGTTTGTTTGAAAATGTTTGTGTACTTATATGTCCTAGTCATGCGTATGTAAGCATCTTAAATTAGTACTGGATCAACATTGAAATAAATCTAGCTAAATTTATTTCAATGTGTGGAGCTGCTTGGTGTGCATTTGGAGTTCTCCATCCAGTAATTTTTAACATCCTAGAAAATAATAATCCCTGCATTGCATGCACAGCGTGCAATCCTCAGGCTGCTGCTTTAGATGAGCTTGAGTTTATAAAAGATAGGAAAGATGCATATAGAGGGCTCAAGGTGAGATCGGTGTATCATAGTTATATATGTTAATATCATATATAACATTATCAAGCATATTTTTGACTGAATTCTATGGTCCTTTCTTTGTAAGAAATGGCTTTGAGACTGTATATGCATAACTTGTGTTAATCTCTGCATCCGTCAATAGAGAGTTTGAAATGACAATTCCAACTAGAGGGACACCATTCATTTCAGAGTGTTAATTCATATAGTTAGTAGTAAGTTGAACAAGAGCAATGATGAGAAATTTGTTGCTTATCAAAGCTGAAGACAGAGGAAAGGGATAACAAATTGTGCCTTATACAGTGATTTTCATTTCGTGTTTATTTCCTGAATTAGCTTGGATGTCTACTTTCTTTTTCCAGTATAGACACTTCTATTTCCTGTCTGTTAGCTTCTTCACAGTTCAGTAAACTTTGTATCATGCCCAAACTTAATTTTCAAATTTTAACATCTGAAAAATTGAGCAAGGAAGTACCACTTTTCATTTTCTTCTGACACATACCTTTAGTTAAGTACAGATGTATCTCGTTCCTCCAGTTTGTATGCTTTGCTTAGAAGGAAAATATGAGTAAATTCAGCTCCAGCTCTAACATTCTCAAAGAAGTGTGAGCACTTTAAAACAGGTTTTTAAGGTGACTTCAGATTATCATTATTAAATATTACTGAAATAGGTATAGTAATCCATGAATAAATAATTTGAAATATTTATTTTGGCAGTAACACATCAGACTTAGGAGAGGGAAAGGGGCTTAAATTTTGTGCTCGTTTTAAGTAAATTCACTATTGCAGTCCTGAAGATAAACCCTCTAGGGGTAACAACAAGGTAAGTCTGTTTATTGTGGCAAGTAACTCATGTTTGTATTCATTTAAGCTCTTTATTGTTATTCCTGACTTTAAAAAGCATATCTACAACTTTTTAAGTGGTAGACAGTAAAAAATAAATCTGGGGAATAAGGGAGTCTATCAAAAGAAAATAACAGAAAATTGAGAGCTGTTTTTCCCAGCTGCCTGTCCCATAGAAAGAGTGCAAGGGATAGCTCAAATTCTTGCAAATAGTTGAATTGTCTGTAAGAGATACTCTTGCCTTCAGTGGTTATTTGATAGTATGCAGTGTTCTTATAACATAGCAGGAAATCTGAAGAGGATCATAAAAATTATTTATTCTGGTGGATGATGTGAGGTGGGCTGAAGATATTTCAGTACAATTCTAGGTGATCTGTGTTGGAACTGCAGCTTTCATTTCAGTTAACTATGATTTGTACTGATGATAACATATTAGCGGTCTCAACAGAGATGAGAGATTTAAATGATGATAATGTTCTGTTCTTGTTATAAAAAAAAGTCTTTTTACTTGAATGTTAACTGTTGTGAGGCTGCAGGATGTTTTTCAGTAGCAGTCCTTAATTTGCTAATTCTTATAAATGTCACATTCACTTGAAAGAAGAGGGGGAGGTAAGCTTACATTTAGTATTTAGGTTCATATTTTGAAGATGAGAGAAAAAACATCCTTCTAGGGAAAAAGATCTTTAAATTATCTGTAATATGTAGCCATCTTTTCTTATAGGGCTAGCTCTTTCCTGTCATTTAAAGCTTTAGTCTTCAGGTATACACTATATTACTTATGCTATAATACGAATAATTGCATGATAGTATTCTTTCAGATATTTCAGTAATTGATTGATAATTGATATATATATACATACAAGTTACAAAAAAAAGTAATAGTTTGTAACTTCAATAGATGATTCTAACTTTTCAGAAAACTTGTTCTGTTTGGAGTTGTGCATTTTTCTGAAGATGTAAATTTCCTGAAGGGTACTACTGTTAAGCTAATTTGTATTCCAGGTAACCATTCCCATAGCTGGAATAATATTGGTTGAATTATTGAACTTATTGGCACAGCCCTAGCTTTGACTGTATTTCCAAACGTTCCATGGTCTCACTGTTTGTTCTCATGCATGTTAACATTTAAAACTGTGTTCTGATGGTCTAACTCATTTATATTACATTCTGTACTGGATATTATGTACATGTGTTTTTAACACTCTAGTACTGGAAAAAATATTTGTGTTGTACTTAAGAAAGCAAGGCTGTGGACTTTCCTAGCTTTTTAAAGTCATGTAATTAGGATGTAATGTTAAATAAATAGTGTCTCTTTATATAAATTTTAGTGCATGTTACATATACTTTTTCCCTACAGACATTGACGATGCTCAAATTCTTCCACGTCCACCTCGAGTCAGACATTTTTCACAGAGCGAGGATGCTCCAAGTGAGGTTTTTGGTGCATTAAATGAGGAACAGCCACTGCCACGAAGCAGCAGCACCTCTGACATCCTGGAACCATTCGCAGTTGAACGAGCCAAAGGTGCAGTTCCTGTCATTGACAGTTCATCCCATCATGCTCCAAGCTTACAGAGTTCCACTGAGACCTCTTCAATGCATAGATCCACTGAAAGCCATATCACTGATACAAATAGCCAAGAATCCTCCTTGGAAGTTGGGGATAGTATTTATGACCATCTTTGTCATTTGATAGGGCCGGTAGAATTTGCAAACACAGCCTTTGAACAAAGCCAATATGTTGACCTTGAAGGTGAAGATGATCTCCTTTCCTCTCTGAGAGAATATCTTAAAGAAAAAGAAGAACTTTGCGGTAACTTTGAGATAGATAAATGTGAGGCTTCTGCTCACGAAGTTGATACGTCAGTAAATAGGAATGATAGATTACCACTGGATGGATTAGAAAATAGAGACCAGACCAGTCAATGCACGAATAGCATCACTGTTTCAGAAAGAGCTGATAACGCAGAGCTGCACCTAGAACAAGACCAAAGTGGCTTTATAAGTAATATTGCACCTACTCAAGTAGACCTTTTTACAAGAAATCAAGCGGTTGATAAAGCCAGACAGTTAAATACTAATAAACAATATGAAAGCGTGTTCGATCATGGGTCAAGTAGTCCTAGCAGCAAAGAAGGGAAGAGATACCTGTACAGGCAAGCTGCCACTGAAGCTGATGTAGATTTAGCTGTGGAAGCAGCAGTAGCCGAAAAGCATAAAAATGCCCAGTTTAATGAAAAAGTAACCAACTCACGTGTTACGCATGCAAAGAAAATTCTTCCTAAAGCACAAATTAACCCTCAAATGCCTCACATAGGCACAAGCAAACTGTCACCAACTAAAAGGAGTATATCTGAAACTGTAAGTCATAGGGCCAAAATCATGAAAATAACAACTAAAAAAAGAAATAGCGTTCATGTTACTTTTAGGCCATCTACAGAATCGGTTCAATTTTACAATCCTCTTGAGAGCAAAGAGGCCGCTTGGAAAGCAAGACTTCGTAAACTGAGTGGCTTCAGTAGTAGCGGTAGTGGTAGTGGCGGTACCGGTGCAAGCACCAGCTCCTCAGCTGTCACGGAACTGGTTAGACCTGGAATATATAGACCTCTAGATGCAATCAATGCTGCTTCAGATGGCAGCAAGCAAATTAAGGAATCTACAGAAGCTCAAGCAGCCATGTTGCAAAAAGAAGGTATTGCGGTTAATCAGTTCCATAATCGTAGTGCCTTTAGAGGATCAGGTCAGGAGTCAGCGCAACAGCAGGGCTCCCTGGGTGGTGTTTATAAAACTGTTGTACATGCTCTTTCGAAGCCGAAGGCAAATGTTTCCCCACAGAGGCAGAACAGAATGCCAGCAGAGGCTCCACTGAGGGATCTGTACAGTCATGTAATGGGCTATTTTGGAAGGAAAGCTGCAGGTGAGCACTAACAGTGTGCAGAGCGCAAAAGGAGAAAGGCAGCACCAGTTTGGCTTAATGCGACTGAAGCAAGCTCTGATAAGCAATCAAAAGGCTTTGGGATGATCACTGCTTTCCCTGTCTGGTTATGCATGCGCCTACAGCCAGCTGATTTTTCTCCCAGCATAAGTTACTTTTACATACTTTAAATTACTAATTTCCCTTTTCAAGATATTTAGTTGAACCTCTTTGCTGCTGAAGACCATCAGGTTAGGGAAGAGGAAGAGACAGTAAATGACCTAATAAAGGATTAAGCCTTGAGAGTTTTGAATTTTCATCTACCGTGCAGAGCCTTAAAATTCAGCCTACTGAATGATTGGCATACAGCTATTTTATCAGAACATGCTATTCCACTCTGAGTGTAGTTCGTTTGTCAGAAGGACCTGGCTCTTGACCAGCTAGGTTGAACTAATTGTATTTCTGGTTCATTTAGTGTGTTTTCTTCTTCCTCCTCCTCCTCTTCCTCCTTTTCCTCCTCCAAAACAAAAAAGCCCCTCAAATTTACATTTGGAGGTTAGTTTAGATAATTTTGCAAAAATAGTCTTAAACAGAGATGTCCTATTTCTGGGATGATTTCATTACAGCAGTTCTCTGTGTGTCCAATCATGAGGTTTTGTTTGAATCTTTTTCAAACTGTGCTGTTGGCCTTTCTGTGTTCATTCATCAAAATGGATGTAGTTACATCTTGGTAACATCTTTCATCGCTTTCTTTTTATCTTGGAATAGTGGATGTTCATGAAGGTCTCATGTTATTCCTTCTCCTGCTAACTATGAGACCTCTGTGGACTGATTGAAAAAGAAGGCTGTCGCTCTAATATTCATTGTCTTAGTTCACATCTTAAATAACTTTAAATGAACAGTAAATTAACTTTCAGCAGTAACGTAGGTTTTCTTTTTTCCATTGTCATGCTGGCATGATTAACAGAGGATTCCGCAATTGCATCCTGCATCGAGATGTTAATGCCACCTGAGGGCAGCCTCTGTAAGCATAGCACCACAGGAACGTGACTGTCATGGGTCTCAAAAAAGCAATTCGCTTCTCTGCAGAATCTAGACTTCTGAAAATGAGAGATCTAGAAGAGAGCACTGATTTTAGAAGTATATTTATTTGAAAGCTGTAACATTTAACAGAGCCTCAATATTAGAATAAACGCTGTGGTCTCATGAGAGATGACACTAAGGGAAAAATTCTTATAGAGAAAACATGAACTGCAATAACTTGAAGACGTTAAAGACGAAGATCATTAAGTCAGGTGTAACAGCCACAGTTAAATGTGAACAGTATAGTTATATCAAAAATACAACTCTGATAAATGAGTGAACTTAATTAATTTTTCATAACCACTGACTGTCCAGAGTCTGAATTTTCATTCCATGTACTAGCATGTAATTTCTGTACCTGAGATTTTCTTTGCACTATTTATACTAACTGTATACAGTGCCACATCGACATTGGTACATATTACAGCCTAGTTTACATTTTCCACTAGATTGCTCTTCATTAGGAATGCAATGATAAAGGAGCCTATATGAATCATAAAAATTTCAGGATTTATTACTTATTTTTTGTGATATGGAGGAAGAATATATGCTGTATCCTTAAAGCAAGCATTAACAACTTTGAGTAGTGCTTACCTATAAGCTTCTTGCTCTTAAAGGTGGTACTGGAAATCGACTAACCCCTGCTTAGTGGGAAGAAGAAGCCATACTAATTCTTAAAGTAGAATCTGCTTTAAAAGAGAGCATTTCTTAAAATGCATGTTTGGCAGTTTTGATCATTTTTTAAAAAATTTCTGTTAATTAGCAGGGGTTTTCTCATTATTTATTTTTTTACCTTTTGTTTTGAAAATGTTTTGATGTGTTCTTTACTATATACAGTTGTTCATTTGCTTTTAGCTAATAGAGAG
Organism: Gallinago undulata; assembly: GCA_026546715.1. NCBI lineage: Eukaryota > Metazoa > Chordata > Aves > Charadriiformes > Scolopacidae > Gallinago > Gallinago undulata. The sequence goes on along the minus strand of JAOTQQ010000041.1, from coordinate 37,496,029 downwards.
GACATGAGTCAAAAGCTGCATCCTATTGATAGTGATATTGGCAGTAGCAATACAAATGTTCCTGACCTCATGGATGAATTTATAGCTGAGAGACTCCGCAGTGGTAGCGCGCTGGTAAGCCTTTAAACTTCTTACAATTAGATATGTACGTCTGCATATATGTGTGAACTCATCAATGACATTCTAAATCAGGTCACTAAAACATATTTCTCTGGATATTATGAATTGGAAAGAATTAAGAATATTACTTAATTTTGTCTTTGACATTGATTCATGTGATTTTATGCCATTTGTGTTTTCATATCTACTAAATCTTGGTTGTGGAAGCGATGCAGAAGTTATTGTCAGATGAATGGTCTGATTGAATTACGTGGCCTTAATTGCACCTGTAAAGGTCTTTGTACACAGACGAATAATAGTTTATATGTAAATTTGCGATCCTTAGCATAGTATATAGTTGGGTACCATACTGCAGTATGGTACTATTCTCTACAGGTATAGTCAGTGCAACAGGCAACAAAACTACACTACTGTATGTTTTATTTCACTTATAACAAGTTATTCAACAATTGTAAATAGCTCTTTGCTAATTGAAACAACTTTTCATATGATTTCTTCCTACACTTTTCCCAAAGTGTCACGTTATTTGGAATGTCATTCATTAATGAGAAATCTTACTCAATTTTAAGTCAAGAATTTCTCATTACTGTTGAATGCTTACAGATCGAGACAACTGATGTGAAGAGATAAGTATTTTATTACAAAAGGGGAGATATTTAAAAAAAAAGAAAAGAAAATTTGCAATTGAAGGACAGAATGGGTAACAGTTTACATATAACATTTTGAACATTTTGCTTAGAATTTTTAAAGGTTTTTTTAAGGTCATTTTAAGACATGCTTCTACAGAAAGTTGTCAGCAAGTAGTTTAGTTGTCGCTAATAAGGGGCCAAAGAAGATTCTTCAAAGTGAATGAAAAAGTTTGCTTATTTATCATCGTCTTTTATAAATGGTAAGACGAAACCTATGGAGTTTGTCCAAGCACATGCTTTTTTCTCTTTTGTATTGAAATCATGTTTATGAAACTTGATTGTTGGTGCAAAGTGTTCTTGTTAGCAAGTGTAGAGTTACAAGACAAAAATGCTAAGTTGAACTCTATTTAAAAAAAAAAGTTAACTTGGTCTGCAGTTTCATAAACCAGAAATCACCACAGTTGGCCACAGAAGAAGAGAGAGAGGGAAGACTGTGTGTTTTGACATAAATGGGCAAGAACATTGATTATTAATAGTTCAGACATAAGAATCATTACTTTCCTTAAGTAGCAAAAACCAGCCACGATAAATTTGAATAAATATTTTGGAACTGCCACTGATCTTGTAATTTAGCAGAAAAAAACAGATATGGCCTCTTAAAACAGAGTACCAACTTACTAAGATTAGTTTTAGGTTGCTATATCTACTGAATGCTAAAACCTTGTATCGTGAAAAGCTTGTCAATCTGAGTAAATCTCTGATTGATTAATACTAAGGTAGTAAAAGAATAGAGAAGTGACTGGGCCTGGTGTAAAATGAGGTCACCTTCAGTTTCTTAATGCTTAAAATGTCCTAAAATTTCTACTTTTATCTTTCTTTCCTCTGAAGCAAAGAGTCCTATCTGTGAAAAAAAAAAACGGCTTAAAGGAAGACTCCAAATAGAACACCACCTTATTTTGACATGAGCAAATCTATATGCCTTATTTCTGCTATATGCTGTCTTTGGTGTCCAAGTCAATACTTTGTATTGCATTTGTATTCGTGAAATTCTGTGACTGCACGGGTTCTTCACTTACCTGCCTAGGGGTTTGGAAAGTCTTGGCTATATATGTAGTATGAAAACAGTTTCTGGTTTAGGTACTTATGAACTGTTATGTTCTGACATTTGCAAATGTGGGATTGCTTTTTCCATTTTATGTAAATAAGCCATCCATTATTGTAAGATAACTTGTCTCTCTGCGATGTTTAGAATGTGACAAGAAGAGGAAGCAGTCCTGGCAGCCTGGAGGTTCCGAAAGACCTTCCTGACATACTGAACAAACAGAACCAAATGCGTCCTGTAGACGACCCAGGCGTGCCTTCCGAATGGACGTCGCCCGCCAGCGCGGGCAGCAGCGACCTCATCAGTTCAGACAGCCACTCCGACTCCTTCAGCGCCTTCCAGTATGATGGCCGCAAATTTGAAAGCAAGTATATTTTTCCAAAAGTTATGGCCTTTTTTTTGATTGGTGGCTCGTGAACTCCCCTTTTCATTATTTTTTTCTTTTTATTTGGTGAAGTCGTATGCCAGCAGTTTTCTGTAAAGAGAGCTTATTTTGATATCCCATTGAAATCGTTAGCAAGTTAATGGAGCAAGCAGAGTTTTTGAGAGAGGCGGTTGTGTTTTTAGTGTACTAAACAAAACAGCCCTGGAATACTACTGTGCAAAAAGCAGAACAGCAGTGAACAGAAGTTAGAAAGCAATACTGACTTCTCTGTGGAGTGTATCTGTCTGTTTTGCACAAAATATAAAAATGAAAGGATACTTAATTTGGAAGTTACTTGAATTCTTTTGAAAATATTTAGGTAGAACTTAAAGAAGGGCTCCTGATATTCTTACAGCGATTTTCACGTAGCTATTGATTCATCAAGATACTAAGTGTAATATCATGGTAATATTAGTATGCTTTGTTAAAATTAGTGTGCTTTCTGTAATAACACAATGCTTTTAATTCACTTAATTTATTAATTAATTTATCCATTCCCACTCTTGTTCAATAGAAGGGGTCATTATGGTTGCTAGGAAATTATGATTTCATGTATTATGTAAGAGAAATAATGTTTATATGGTAGAATTTATTGGAGAAATTGCAATTTTTAGATATGTAGGTGTTAGGCAACTAAATGGTGGTATTTAAACCTAATTTTCAGTATGACATTTTGTCTTTAGTGTTGAAAAAGCCATTTGTTAGAATATCATTTGCCATAAAATTTTTAGTTTGAAGTTAGTGCCTTAACACCCAACTTGGATATTTTTTCCAGCTTGTAAATTTTGCAAATAAATTCCTTAACTTGTGTGTCCATTATTTTTATTTTATTCTTATGTAGGTGGACTTATGGCAGCTAAGCAGAAAACAGGACATGCAATAGGAAGGTCTTCTCCAGAAGTACAGTCACAGTTTTGTGACAGAAATGAGAATATTCGTAATAGTCAATTACTTTCTGCTGTTACATTTTATGGAAGTTTTGCAACAGTGTGTTAGTAGCATAAGAGCTGCACATTCAAGTTTTCCGTAGATCATCTTGGAGGGCTTGGCTTTTTTTTTTTTTTTTTAATGTTATTGGTATTTTTAGGCTGTAAGTTAATACAGTGCTTTCCTCATACAGATTTCAGCTTTGGTACTGAGGCAGGGACACCAGCTTCCGCTGACGTCGATGCCATTTCAGGACAGCAACAGAGTGCCGAGGAGCAAGAAGTAGCCAGTCTAACAACACTCCACATAGATTCAGAAACAAGTAGTCTCAATCAGCAACCATTGTCTGCTGAAGCTGCAACTATTACTGGTAAAGTAGTAAAAAAAAACTCTAAAAAAAAAAAAGTGCACTTATTTCAGAAATTTTCCACCCATCCTGAAGAATGCAAGTTCCAGCTTCTGCAATGAATCTATATTCTATATAAGATGATTCTTAGATTTTGATTATTTTTGATTGCTATTGAAATGTAATGTGTGAAATAACATAAGTGGAAAACCTTTGTCTGACTTAGTTACCCGTATGATCCTTGCCTTGATGCTAAATGCATTTTAAACCCTTCATGACAAAATCTGTACGATTACGAGGGACAAAACTCTTACCATGTAATGTATGCTAGAACTCTTACAAGTGTCCTTCTGTTACTGGTAGTCAAATAGCTAATTTTCAGGAAGAGTTTTATCCTTGGAAGGCTTTGACAGTGTTCTTTCAAACCCATGTATTGCATTGAGGTATCATGGGATTCTTTTATATGCATCCATCTTAACCTCTCTCTGTATTGTCTGTTGTGTAACTGGGAGCTGTTAATATGCAAAATGTTATTTACTGTGTCATGTAAGATCGGTTTCCATTTGTGTAACCTAAGAATTCTTTTTCTTTTAGTACTTTTCACTGTTGTTTTCATGAAGAAATAAGCCTGTTAGGAAGCAGTGTTTCACAGTCTCAGTTGATGAGCTTGAGGCTCCACAAGTTTACTTTGCAGCTCTTCCTTGAGAAAGAGAGAATAACACTTTAAGTTAGCAGCCACCAAGTGACAAACTTAACCCAAATTGAATGGGCTCATTCTGAAAGAGAGAATCTTCCTCTCTGAGGAGTATTTGGAGGAACATTCTCTTTCCAGATTTTGTACATGAGAAGTAAAGATGTCCATAGTCATTTTCACACTCCTTGTTCCGTAACTGTTCTGCAACTACCATTCCTCTTACAAACCTGGGAACAAGTACCTGTTTGTCTGTGAAGGCTTATCCCTACATACAGTGCCTTATTCTCTCTGAGATACCAAACAGGTGCATTTTCAGAGATACTGAAAGGCATCTTTACTTCCCCCACCACAATTTTCCCTTTCTAAAATAGCCTTTCTGCTGAAAGAAGCGTGGCATTAGCTTTCTTGGACATTGTTGTTCAGCTTGTTCAACAATGTTTGGTTTGACTTTTGTTCTCTTCGTTTTTCTCTTTGCTGTGTGCTTGTTGAAAATCCTAGCAGAAAATATGTTCTTTTTCTGTTTGTTTGTTTGTTTTTATATGTTAATAATTTAATTACTGTTTGGCATTTTTGTCCAAGTTTGCACTGTAATTGAATTGATAAGATTGCAATTAATGGCTGAGTTCTCTATTGAGAGATTCTGTGGCTGTCTCTTCTTGTTGTTTGGACCACTGTTTTAGAGAGGCAGCTTTTCTGTGTCATGTGCATTTAACTTTAGCTGTTTCCTGAGGAAGCAAGACTTGTGTTAATTACACTGTCTGTCTCTGTCTGACTGTTCCACACCCCGAACAATGTTGGAGCCCATTGTCTAATTTCTGCTAAATTGACATATAAGAAGAAAACAGAAGGACATTCTTTTCTTTGAAATTTTATGAAAGATAGGCATCTATCTAGTGAAAATGTCATGTATGTGGAGTCCCATGACAGGGACGCTGCAGTGTGAGTTCACTGTATTAAATACCAGCAATTCCATACAGAAATTCATCCTCAAAACGCAACCATAAAAATGAGATTTCAGTGGTTCTGCTGCTTGGAAAACAACCTGGTTCTAAATAGTTCTGCTTTGAAGGTTTTTGGAAGGAAAATTTCTTTTTGGTTTATAGGCATTATTTCACATTCTTAGCAAGTGTTTCAATTTACTATTGATTGCTGTTTACTAGTCCTAGAACAAGTTGAACCCATAGTATTATCTGTCAAATTTAGATCCACGTATGCTGGAGTATTTTTATTGCTTTTGAGAAGACTCCAGTAGTTAAGCAAATTTTCAATAGTTATTTCTGTCCATTCTCTTCCATTGTATGAATGTCTCCCTCCCTCCTCTGCCTGCCTCCATCTCATTCCTTCTTTTTCCCTCTGTATCCCATTCTCCCTCGTTTTCTCTCCTCTCCATCATTCTTTCTTGCTCTTTGCCTTGATTCGTCTTCCCTTAGTGAGCAGAGTGGAGGATACCTAGGAAAAGATTTCTTTGAACGTCTTTTAAAGCGTGTATTTTACATTATCTTGGTGAGCGTTTGGAAATCAAGTGATCAGTAGCGAGAGGAGAGTATCATTACCTGTTGAGTGAAACCGTGGTCTGTGTGTCAGTAGCGTCCATCTCTCCTGCAGAGGTGTTGATTTAAATTGATGGCAAAAGCTTCATTGCCTTTACCATTTAAATCAGATAGAGACCTTTGCAGTTTAACAATGTAATTAAGTTTGTTTACCACGATTTCTGTTCTGATAACACTGACATTTTCTGTCAAGTTCCTTAAACAATTTGTTCTGTTTAAAAGAAAGAACACTTCACAGCCAATCATTTGGGAAAATTACTATTTTTAAAGACTCATTGCTATATGAAAAGTTCAGTTTATCTCTAATACTGAACTTCACGTATCATTACAGTATTTTTGGGTCCCAGTTACATTTATCTAAGAGGTAAAATTAATAGGTTTGAGTTCTTCCGTTTAATGTGTGCTGATGTGTAGAGAAGTATGTGGTGAATATCTGTTCTCTTTTTTCTGCCATCTGGCTGTTCTGACCAAACTCAGCTTTTTATAATAATCTTTAGGCAAATTCAGGAAATGAAACTAAGGTAGTGCTGAAGAGAAGTACAAGTACTTGCTTCCTCTCCATGGATCTCTTGGTAGAGGAGACCAAATAGTTGCCTGGAGAGGGTCGTGCTTAATGGTGATCATGGAAAAATGCCTTTGCAGCACTGCCATTCTAACAGTATTTTGTTAGAGGTATTTGTATTTTTCTGTCTTTGAGGAAATAATATTCCTCTAACTTTACAGGTGTTTGCCTCTATATGGATTTTCTCTGCACAATTGGCAGATAAACATAAAAAATTGTCAGCTACAGGTTTGAGCCTTTATTCATAAATTAACTTGCATGCATCCATAAACCTGGAAAAGCAGTTGTTCCAGTAAATTTTCTGTTTAAATGCTTTGCTGGAAAGAAGTTCAAGTGAGTGAATATGGAGAGAAATATGACTGGTTCAGAACATTGAAAGTGCTGCAGAAAAAAACACATATAAAATTATTTAGGCCTAAAATAGCGATCTGTTAATCCATTTACTTATCTGATTTTGGTATTCATATCTCAGCTTTTCTGAATGTAATTAATTTTCTTTCAGAGCACCATTCACAGAGAGATCTGCTTTCAGTTTTATATCTTTTCTTGCCCACATTTGTTATATAAAAGGAGTGAGATTTCTTTTAATGCTATGTTTACACAACATTTCAGTAGCTCAAGAAAATAGAAAAGGCTATTAAGGTAACTGTTAAAAATTGCATTTACAGGCTCTGAAAGTGCTTCTCCAATCCAATCTGCTCTTGGATCCCGATCACAGACACCCTCTCCTGCCACTCTTCATGCAGATCATATTGAGCAGAAGGATCTGCAGCTGGATGAGAAGCTCCACCACTCTGTTTTACAGACGCCAGATGACCTAGGCAATATCTGGAATAGAAAATATAAACCTGTTCTCTCTTTCTTTCCAATGCCGTACAGTGAAGTAACTAGTATCACGTTAGTTGTAGACAATCCTGTACAAGGCTATTTGGTCTGCAGATTTGAAAATATTTAATTACGATTATTTAAAAGCAAACAGAAGCCTTTTGCATTTTATCTTGCATTTTATTGGAACTGTTAGCAGCAGATTAATAGTCCACACATTTATAATAGTTCTTTTTGATGCCTAGAGTTGTGGCAGCTTAACTTGGTATGTGGTCCTGCCATAGACTGTTTTATGATTGATGTATAAGTAATAAGACAAGTAATAATTTTGAAGTATTGTTATAATTTCTTCTTGAAACATTGCTTGTTTTCCCTTTCATATTTGAACAAACTTAGTACCTCCACTATCTTAGGTATTGAATTCTAGGATACATTCACTTTATAAATACACGTTTCCCATTTCTCCCATATTTGGTCTCATGGAAACAGAAGGGTGTCTGATGTGTATTTCGGACCCTTTTCCTTTAAGTAGCCAAGTGATGGACAGAAGTGTCATCATTTTGCTACAGGCTAGAAACCATTACTGTCTCTATCACAGTGGTCCAGAAGAAGAGGCTACGTGATTAGGCTGAATTCAGATGTCATTTTGATTTTGTATGCCTGTAGTAGCTGCGAGATTTTTCAGAAGATCTCAGCAAATTCTGAGGCTGAGGTGTTTTGAAAATCTGTTTGAGGGGGCAGAAAGTAGATTCTGGATGACTGCTGCTTTAAAACTGGCACATTAGCTAGTTTAATGTGTCTGTTTGGCTAGTTAAGTGTGAGCTGAGTGGATGTAAGATATTGTAATCTGTTGAAGTTTTCTCTGTATGGAAAAACTAGATTAAACATCTTTCACCTAAAAAAGAACATTCATTGGTATAACACTTATATGTAGAGAGAGCTAGGTGAGAGTTAGACTGTAGTGCTAGTGGATGTTGCTTCCCACTCATGCAAATTTACAGCTTAAAGAACAGTAGCCAGAGACAAGTTTAGTCTCACCTTTCACTTCAATTTGCAGTAACATACATTCTTAGTAGATTCTAAGGAAAATAATCTATTTTATTGGAAATAATGTACAGTTGAAGTGTAATTTTCTTGGAAGCAGACAAGTGGAGTTCAGGAGATTTGTTGACTCCAAAGCATGTAAGACTGCACTTATGAAAGATGTGGCCTTAGTAGGTCCACTAGACCAGTGTTAAGGCTCCAAAAGTCACCTTAAATGTTACTTATGGAAAGAATGTAAGAAACAGAAAATTCTTCCTCTACTGAGTTTGAAAGTAAACATAGTTAAATATTTCCAGTGTTGAGATGGCTGAATGGGTAGGAAATATCTTACTCTGAAAGCCTAATGTGGTTTTTTTTTTTCTTTTGCTTTTAGGAGAAGTATGTATGAAATAGTTATATCAGAACTTTTCTTTCTCTGGAGAGGTAGGTCTCACTGTACTTTCTTCTTCCATTACAGAAACCAGTGAATTCCCCTCAGAATGTTGCAGCGTGATGGCTGGGGGAACACTTACAGGATGGCATGCAGATGTTGCTACTGTGATGTGGAGGCGAATGCTAGGAATTTTGGGAGATGTTAATAGCATCATGGATCCAGAGATTCATGCCCAGGTTTTTGATTACCTGTGTGAATTGTGGCAGAATCTGGCCAAGGTAAAAGAAGCGAACCTCTTCTCTAGCCTGACCTGATAAGGCAGGATTTTCAGAAAGAAAAAATCCACCACTTTATATATTTCCCTTAAATGTTTGTCATTTTGGTTTTAATAATTGCAGATAAGAGACAATCTTGGTATTTCAACAGATAACCTAACTTCACCATCTCCACCAGTTTTGATTCCACCACTGAGAATTTTAACACCATGGCTCTTCAAGGTAAAACAGTGAAACAGAAATAAAAGTTTATGTAGTTGTAGAAGATTGTTTAATGTGTTTTTTTGATTTATGAATAATAAGTATTGTTCTAAAACTGTAGGCAACAATGCTGACTGATAAATACAAACAAGGAAAGCTACATGCTTATAAACTCATTTGTAAGACAATGAAGCGACGACAAGATGTTTCTCCAAACAGGGATTTTTTAACACATTTCTACAATATAATGCACTGTGGACTTCTTCATGTTGATCAAGTAAGTTTAATTATGAAATTCAGGTTAATAACTTTAAAAATAAAAGTGTTTTCTTGAAGATACTAAATGGATTTTCAGCTGAACAATTTAATTTTGCCTTTGAAAACAGTTGCATGACTGGTACTTCTCAACTTTAATAAATGACCCTTATATTCTCAGTTGTAATCAAAAATGCTTTTTTTTGTAGTCCATTTCAAGCAAATACAAATGCAATAAAGGTATTTTTTTAACTGATTGTATGTTATGGACTGAGCATGCAAGAAATAGAAGGAAGCAGATCTCTGTGAGGTCTGCTGTTCTTACTTGCTCCCTGATGCAACAGTTTAGCTTGTAGGAAAGTAAATTGTGCTCACTACGTTGGAGTAGTTTATTTCTACAGCAAGTACAGGAACCAGCAAGCAGCCATTCTGAGTATATGTAATCAGCGGGAGTAGAACTTTTTCATAGGTTTTAATATGAAAATAGTCTGAAATATGCCATGGCTTTTTAAAGGCTTGCATTAGAAGTGTGAAAAAGTTGATTTTGTGAACTTTTTAAAGGAGCAGCTAGAGGCATAGGGAGATCAAAGGTTGAAATGACCCTGTTTTCATTAACTGGGCAAAACAGAACTAGTCCAGAATTGCTATGGATAGGACAGATCTCCAGTTTCTGTCCTCTAACAACCAGTTTACATTGCTCTTCTGGCTGGATTTCAAATCTTCCTATAACATATTGCCATTTAGTGGGATATCACTACTATTGGAGAATTATTCAATGGAGGACGAGTGGGGTTTTTTTGCCTATCTGTGAACTGGGGATGTTTTTTTAATGATTAAAATCTTTTATACTTTTTCCAATACTTTTAAAGAAATTCTATCATGTACATTAATTTAAAAAACTGTCTCACTAAGTCTACAAAAACATAATATACAGTATTAAATAACTATATACCAAAAATGTTATAAAACATTTCATTTCAATTCTTTGTTTATATTTTGGTTCCATACAGTTATATGTAAGAAACTAATACCTTTTTTAAGGTTGTAGTCAGATATTACTTAGAATCATAGAATCATAGAATCATCTGGGCCGGAAGGGACCTCCAAAGGCCATCTAGTCCGACCCCCCTGCAG
>JAOTQQ010000041.1:37451476-37485468 GCA_026546715.1 Gallinago undulata | reverse complement strand
TTTGAATGACATCCCGTCCCTCAGGTGTATCGACAACACCACACAGCTTGGTGTCATCTGCAAACTTGCTGATGTTGGAGAGGATTTAAGCATGTTGTTAAGAAGGTGTAATAGCTGATGATCTCTGATTATATGTCTTCTATACATATTTAAATGAATGCTTAATCACTTATGGAACTCTTAAAAGCTAAATATAAATGAATACAAGATGTGACCTGGTACCAACTTCTTACTATAGTGTCTGAGGTTAGATTGATCTATAAAGTATGCCACTGTTTACTTATATTAATATGGGTATACTTAAGGAATTTATCTTTTTGTGCTGCTCTTTGCTCAGTAAGGAGTGTCTTAATTGCCACAATGAATTTACTTTCTCACTTTTTTACTGTCTACCTTTGGTAAATATCTGCCTTTTTTTCATTCATTGTTCATTCTTTTCCCTTTTTCTCCTGCAAGGATATTGTCAATACAATCATTAAGCACTGCTCTCCTCAGTTCTTTTCTCTTGGATTGCCTGGTGCTACCATGCTTATTATGGATTTCATTGTAGCAGCAGGACGGGTGGCTGCTTCTTCATTCCTCAATGTAAGTATTCATCAGTTCATTCTCATTTATATGTGAGCGAAAAGGGTTTGAGACAAAACTGAGCAGTATTTTTCCTTGACTAAGGTGTTAACTTGTGCCCAGAATGGTCAGCAAATACAGATACTGTCAGTGGCTTATTCTAGAACATTACACATACAAGTCCTCTCCAAAAAAAATTTGTGAAGAAATTACTGTTGAAGCAGACTTTTCTTTTACTTTGGAGTTCTTGGAATTATGACTGCCATTTATCTGCACTTTAAAATGTTTTAAAATAAATGTCCGTTTTGACTTTACCGTCATTTTAAAAGTGCATTTATTCCTCCATATCTCTGCTGTGCAATGACTTTGATGGTCGGACTTGAGCATTCCAGTCTGCTGGTGTTTGCTCTATTAAGATGTATTTCTGATGTTTTACCCAGGCAACTTCAGCCTTATATAGTGATACTGATACAATTATCTAGGAGCTGTTGGTCTTGCATGACTGCACTCTATCAAAGTTCCCCACTACTCCCCTCCAACTGTCTGAGACTTTTGACTGTTTCTCACATCATTCCCCCTTTAACCAACTGTGAAGCCCATCCAGCCTCCCTCGAGGTACTATCTGAAACCTCTGTCAGCTTCTTACGCTGTTACCTGTTGCATCCAGCAATGTCTCACATCATGTCCAGTAGCTTTCCGCATCTCGTTCAATTAGCTGAACCTAAGACCTGAGCCTAGTTAGCAGCACAGTCATTTTTCTGTAGTCCTAACAATTCCTCTGCTCCCTTCTTGGAAAATGGGAACATGGGCTGTTAATGAATAACAATCCATGGGGCTGTGGTCTCGGTTTGCTCAGGTGAACAGAGTTTGCAGAAGCAGAAAGAAAACAGCTATGTGGATTTTCAGCCATTGTTCTGCTCTTTTAATGCAAATGGAAATGTCAGCTTCCTGATTGCTGTAAGAGTATAAATTTCTCCCCACCTTTTTTTTTTTTTTCTTTTAGGCACCAAGAGTTGAAGCACAAGTTCTTTTAGGATCTCTAGTCTGTTTTCCCAACTTATATCATGAACTACCAGCTCTTCACCCAAACATTCCTGACATTGCTGTGTCTCAGTTTACAGATGTTAAGGTAGGAATTTTATGAATATATGGATGGTGTTCAGCTACCAGCTATATGTTTAATATGATATTGTTCCAGGAAATCTTAACTAAAATTTTAAGAGTCTTAAATTTTTCAGAAATCATTTCAAATAGATTATATATCTTGCCAAACTTTATACTACTAAATATATTTTATAATTGCTGTTAAATTAATAATAAAGCATTTTCATATGTTTGTAAAAGAAAATGATGTGTTATCTCCCCTTTTCAAGCCTAGTCTCATTATGGCTATTTGCAGTCTCACAGACTTAATCATCTGAGATGGAGAAGATAAAGAGGTTCAAGATACATTATTTAATTTATAGAGAATTTACAACCACTGAAATCTGCTTATGTTCCTAGGAGCTTTAGAAAACCTCTGTACCTCTACTTTTAGACAAAAAGCAAAGATTAATGGAGACCTTACCCTCTCTATCATAACACAGAGCTGAGTAGTGTGCCAGTGTACTGAAACCAGGCAGAGCTCACTTCATGTATTTGCTTCTTGTATGTGTGTCAGGTATGATTACTATGTCTAAGAAAGGCTCCAAATAAGTTTTACAAACTTATTTCAGTTAAGAAACAGATGATGGCTTGGAAGCTGCTTTACACCTTGCTCCTTTTGGGGACTGATTTTCAATTTCTTTTTGACTTTTGTTGCATAATGTTTATTTACTTGAGCTTTATTGAGAGCAACCTACAGCTTTACGGACATTTCACTGCAGTTGAGTCGGAATTCTTTTTGACACTATTCTTAAGGCACTGTAGTCACTTGTTCTGCAACTACTTCCAAACACTTTTAAAATTAATATAATTTTGTTTAAACCTTAAAGTAATAAATATATTCTGTAATGCCCTTCAGGGCTATTTACAGAAGCTAGCTTCAGAGAGGCATTTTTTTTAACGTTTATATTTTATGGAAATGTATTAGCAGGAATTGGATAAATGGTTAATCACCAGAAATTAAGACAGTAACCTGTGGAATATTTTCACGGTAGTGCAGTAGTGAACGTCTGGGGCACACTAGAAGCTTGGAGTAGTGGTAAGGAGACAATCCATCTGAGCACAAACCTAGAGATTCAACTAAGCAACATACCTATGTGTGCTGTAGTAAAGTTCTAATTTTCTGATGCTTCATATCATGGAGTTATTGGTAAATCAGTGAATATTTCTCTCTCTGTTTTAGGAACTCATAATTAAAACTGTGTTAAGTTCAGCAAGAGAGGAGCCATCTGGTCCTGCACGGTAGGTCATACAAAAAGAGCTTCTAAATTAACAGATTATTTTCTTTATTATACTGTTGTGAGTTGGATCTATTGAAGAGCTTAAAGCAAAAGTTTGTATGTATTTTGTTCATGTTTTCTTTACCACTATTAAAACTGTGGTCTGCCATGTGAACATGAAATTGATAGTATACAGAGATAATAACAGAACAGACATTGTTTGTTGGAGCAAATGCCGGTCTAGCCCAGTGTTCTTTCTATGATAGTGGCTGATAGAAAAGTGTATGGGTAAAAATATAAGCTCTGTGGTGTCCTAGCCTACCCTGGTGTTCAACTCATGGATTTTCTGTATTGTAGAGACGTTTTTGAGGTTGATTAAGAAAAAGATTACTTATGAGGGACATACGGTTATTTTTTATTAAACCACATGATTTAATTTGAAAAATAGAAATAATCCAAGGTACATGAGCCTTTCTTTATGGTACGGAAAAGAAGCAGAAGATACTGAGCTAAGAATTAAACTGGACATGACTGTTCTGACACTTAAATTTAAGCATCTTCATCAAATAGAGAACTTCGAAGAAGATAGTTACCAGTTTTCTTCTCTGTATCTTGATTTGCTTAGGATTTTGTTCTTCCTTTTCCATCCCCAGAAGCCTTCAGATCTGTCCTGTGAGTCCTGTGTATGGGATTGGAAAGGAATCTGCCTACTAAGGAAAGCACACTTGTGTGCCTTGTCTGTTTGGGCAGAGTATCTATGTATGCTCAACTAATAAATTGTTACTTAAATGCAAGATACTAGAACAAATGGCTGAAAAATGTCAGCTCGTTGAACCTTTAAAATGTTTTGCTGGAAAACAAAGAGTGGTTTTCATCAGCCCACTTACCTGTTCTTCATCACAGGGGAAGGAAAGAATGTTCTGAGATGATTTTCGTCTCAATTTTCATGTTCTTTTACAAAACTGAGTTCTAAAAAGCATAACAATCTCCACTTGACTTTTGAAAAAGGTAATTAAATCCATTTGGTTCAGAACATTCTTACTGATCCTGTGCCACTGAAGCACGCAGCAGTAATATCTTCAAATCCAGCAGTGTGGCTGGGAAGCGGAAGGGAACATCCTGCATATCCCCATGTCCTGTCTGGCTGTGAGGGTGTGTATGTAGGAGCAGAGGCACATGTGCACACCCAGCCTTTCAGAGCTGAGTTACCTGCTCCCAAAATGTAAAGTTGGACCAGTGTGTGAAATAATATTAAATGAAGATTAAAAAGGAATAGCTTCCCAATGTCTCTTTGGGTTGCCTGTGCCCCTCTCCTCCTTCTGAGAGAGAGGTGGGTATGTTGTCATTGTGGGAATAATGAAGTTTCCAGAGCTCCTGAAGCTTGACTGCCTCGTTCTTCAGTGGCAGTTTATCCAGTCTTTCTTTTGGGAATAACCTTTCTGATGCCATCTGCTTCATATCAATAAAGAACTCTCCTGGATTATTATCAGAGATCATATTTGGGAATTTGCATTATGATTTTGCCATGTCAGCTCAGCCACTCATAGAGGCTTAATTTTCACTGTAGTTTCCTAGAAGAAACTTGAAATTTAGGTACATAGCTTTATGTATCTCCAGCAAGTCTGAGTGCTGCTGTTGTTACCCAAGCTATAAATCTCTGTTCCTTATCTCTTCCACAGAGGGTCGATGTTTTGCGTTTCATTACATGCTTGGCCCAACAGAGCTTCAGGGAAGCCAGTTATCTGAAATACATTCTACTCTCAGATCTCCATCTATAAAGATTAATAACTGTATTAATCAAATTCCTCTTCTGCTGCTGACAGTCCGAAAAAGAAGTGATAGGTTGATGAACTCGATGTTTATCTGTTTTGCTTGTGCCGTTAAGGCTGTGATTCTTTAGTAACAACATTGTAGCCACATAACTACAGTTTTTCAGGCACTACTCTGAGTGATGATGGTGAAAGTGATGCTCTTGGTAGAAACCTCGCAGACTGGTGGGTATCTTGCACATCAGTATGTCATCAGATGTGCAATGGTATCTCAGTAGCGTGAGGAAAACCTTAAATAGTAACACAGACTTAGAGCTGTATGTACTAAAGGTTTCTTTTCTGAGTCAGCTTACACAAACTGTCTACATTTATTGTTAAATCTATTCTGTGTTTCTGTATTCTTCAAAAAGGATCAAAACACAAACTGTGGAAATAGCAAAAGTGTAGATTGGGAAGGAACCAGGAGTACTTCTGTAAGCTGCTGTTTAAAATATTCCCGGCAATGTCTTCCCTAGACGGTCCTCAAAATTTTCTCAAAGACAGTTACAAAAATCTTAGACGGTTACGATATTTATCTAATTTTTACAGTCAGGTTGTTTCAATCACCAGTACATAAAAGAAATCTTTTCTACTGGAAATTTAACTCCTCAGTGACTTACGGTGTGTCAAAAGATTTCGTATCATTTCTATCCTTAACTGTGATTTAGACTCAGTACACCCTTCGACTTTTCCTCCATATGTAATATTCTCCAAAGCTGTTTATTATTTTTGTCTTTTTTTTTCCTAGACTCCCTCAAGCTTGTCTGTATTCTTAAATTGTATTAATCAAAACATAATGGAGGCACTCTTGGAACTGACATTTCAATGACAGTGTACAAAACAGGATGGTTTGACATCTTCTTTACATTGTCACATAGAATTATTTTTATGCAGCACAGGGTCCATAGCCACTTCTGTTTCTGTTTCTATTCTAGCATATGATTTTTCTATCTATTTTCTATTCATCTTTGTTTATTGTCAATCTAAAAAAAATGTAAATATCTATGAGTGAATAACACTTCCCTCTCTTGTGTCTGTGTCCCAGAAGCTCTAAACAAATATGAGCACACTCTAATGTTGGGGAGGAAGAACCTCCCACCACAATTTTTACTTTCTCTTAGGAAAATATATGAAATGCTCACATTGATGTCAGGTAGTATTTTTAATCCAGAAAGCACATAGAAAAGGTGTCCTTGATGTCTTTTGGATTTTACAGTTTCTCAGAAGGGTGTTTCCTCTGTCCTTTCCTGTGCATTCACCAGGGTACTTGGCATTCTTTTCTCATTTTTAAATAATACAGCATTATAGAGGGTTTTGTGTAGTTCTTCTTGAAATATTAAAAACATATGTTAGATTTTAGCAAAATACATGATGAATCATAAAAATTGCACATTTTTGTAGGTTGTTTCTCAACAACTTGTCCTCCAACATTGTTTTGCAGATGTGTTGCTCTTTGCAGTCTTGGTATTTGGATCTGTGAGGAGTTAGTTCATGAATCACATCATCCTCAGATCAAGGAAGCATTGAATGTGATTTGTGTTTCCCTAAAGGTGAGAAACTAACACTTCTCCTATGTATATTGCCTTTAAATGTAAAGATACTTTGGCTTTTCAAAGTCATGATCACATTTTATCATCCTTATTTCACAGTCTCATTTATAAACTTTACAAAAGACTGAACTCAGTTTAACTGATGAACCTCTGAACTCTGTCAAAAAGAGATCTTTACCTTTATTTAAGTTTGGGGGAAATGACATGCTGGGAAATAAGATAGTGGATTGCTATCTTAATATATTTTGTTAGCCACTTCACTCTAGCCTCTGCCCTTTTGAGCACAGGAGTTATTCATCATCCCAGCTTTCATAATTAATCCTTGCAATTCAGTTTTCAGCAAAACAGCTACTGGTTTTGTCTGACTTTTGCCCAGCTTATAGCCCTGTAGCCACATCCCTGGACCCAAGCTTCCAACAGGGTTTTCTGTATCTGTTTGTAAGTAGATCTAGGAGCCTGTGGTGGATTAACCTTGGGTAAGGGCCAAGCTCCCACCCAGCTGCTCACTCACTTGCCCACCCCCAGCAGGAAAAGTGAGAACAGAAGAACAGCAGCAGGTCCCGGGCCCCATCCCACAGAGGCCACCCCTGCAGCCCCCTGCAGCCCCCTGCTACCAGAACCTTACCACTTACACCCAATAGAGTGGGTCTGAAACTAATTTGTAAGATAAAACTTTCAGCCTCTGGTAGTCACTATGCATTTCTGTATAAAACCCTTCATGTTACATTCTTGAAATCTAGGATGATTTACTTTTTTTTATTATTTGCTGTTTTGATTGTATCTGTTAAATGTAGCTGGTGTGCACAGCTGTCCTCACCTGGAAACACAGCTTGCTCAGAAACAGCTAGTTCATTCTGGTGCAACGCCTGTCAAATGCTTCTGAGTAGAAAAGATTTTCTGACGTTTATCTGCCTTTCCTTTTGACAGTTGTCACTATTCTGAAACTGATCTCAGTGGATTTCAGCTCTGGTCGTAAAATTTTGTATTGGTGGTAGTATATCAATAGTATATTCCTTTCACCTCTGTTAAAAAGCTGCATTTTTGGGTTTATTTTCCTTGATGGGTGTTTTTGTTTTCTTACTTATTGTAAATATTTTTCATTATTTGTTCATATTTTATGGATTTAGAATATTATTTAAAACATTCTATTATCTAGCATTTTGAAAAATTGCATGTTCTTGAATAATATCTTCAACTTTTTAAATATTTCCCAGTTTATTTACAGAATCTTCCTACATTCTTTTTCTTTACATCAAAATTCAGTGAATAGTCTAGGCTTTCTGTATATAAACATTGATAAAAATTGGGGTGTGTACTGGTTATACATGACTCGTGTCAGATGTGGTGGACTATTCCTTTCTTTTCAGCAATGAGAATCTGAAAAGTATTTTAGCAAATCCGTTGATCACATCCTGTGAAGCAGGATTTGATTCTACATCTAAAATGGGTAGCTGCAGGGCTTTTAGTATGAGACTCTAAATTGCAATTTCCTGTTTTGCAAAATCACATTCATCCTTTGCAACTTCACTAATGCTCTCTTCCAGGGTTTTCCCCTTGGTTTTTAATATCCCTTAACTAGTGTGTTTTATCAAGTTCCTGTGCAACTTTGGTATTAGGCAAACGATAGTGGTTTTATCTATTGCAATTTATCAAAGTTTGAACTATTTTTAATCTTGGCATTCACTGTACCTTCTCTTGTTTTTCTTTGACGTATTTATTAAACCAATTATTTGTATATCATTTATATTGCACATAAATTACTTCTTGAATGGGAAGACAAAGATCTTTGTATTTCTCCCTGCTTTGCTTGGTGTTGGCAAAAGCATCCAGAGCATGTTGGCTTTTCTCCTGTTCCGAGCGGTGGTACGCATTCACAATAGAGTTTAATCATGAACTGAAAAGTTCCTAAATATGCCATGGGAGAAACAAATTAGCTCTAATTTGTTACCTAAGCAATCTCCTGGCTTCCAGAGATTTGAACTTCCAGAATGGATTATTTTCTTATTTCCAGAAGAGCTGAATGGATAGGGAGCTATAGTCCTAGTCCAACTTACCGATGAGTACAGTTGACCGAGTAACACTGCACAGAAATGTTAGCAACGATTGTGTGGCTATTCCTGAAATACAGGAGTATATTCAGAACAGCATATTCAGTCCAGCAGCTAGCGCTTCTCCTGGCTGTGTAGAGATACTGCTCTATCCCTGCTAACTTCTGCTGAAGCCTGAGCCCAGAGGATCCTAACCAGCCATCCAGACCCCTGCTTCTCGTGACTGTATTATGCTCCTCTCAGAAATCCTGCAGATAAATCACAGACCTGTGTTGTACAGGCTTAGTTGAATGGGTGCTAAACATAGGTTATTTGCAAGTATGGATAAAGTTAAACTCCTAACGTAACAACCAGAAAGCAATCGACCTGTGCAAAAATGAAAAGTATGTAAGACCTACCTGTCTGAGAAAACCCCCGACAGTGAGGTACCAGGCAGCGTGCTGGTTTTGTTCTTTTCCATCGAGTAACTTTTAAAAAATTATGTCCGCACTATTAAATAAAAAATACCAAAGTGGTGAATTCTTACACTTTATAACACATAGCATTTTCCAGAGATAGAGAACAGGAGGTGAAATGTTTGTAACATTGTGCATCTGCCTTCATGCCGCATCTGAAGGCTTTTGGAAAAGAAGTCAGAACAGAGCAATTTGCTAGAGAGGGGTGAAGTGTTTTGCTGTCCAGCATAAGCTCAGTGTTGCTGCTGGAGTTCAGGAAAATATGCTTCCAGGATGAACAACTCTCTAAGTGTCTGTACATTCTTCTGAAATATGACATGTTGACTATGCTGGGACAGGTTTCTGAAGCAGATGAAGTGTTTGATCTGTTTCAGCCAATTCTTGATCAAAACTTCCTCCTTGGTGCTCTTCTAATGAACAAGAAAATTTGAGTCACAAGACTCGAATTCTATTCATTACTTTATACCCTTCAGCCTTTCTGTGGAATTTATGTCACCACTGACTTTTGGTCCCTTTCTTAAATTAAAAATAAAATAATTAAAAATTCTCTTCAGCAGGAGAACAGAAACTGGCTGACTAATTTGCATAAACCAGCCCTAGAAATCGTTTGCTCATCTTCGTTTTAGACCCTGATGATTCTCTCTTTTTAGAAATTTTTAAAAACAAAAATAAGAAAATGCTCCCTGTTTTTATGTAGTGAATGGCTGATTATACAAAGACTCTGAAAAGTCTCCAGGCCTTTCTCTCAGGTAATTTTTTCTTAAATTCAGTGACCTGGATATTCCATATTCAGCTGCTCTGGTTTGTCAACCCCTTTTATCCTCTCCATTGACTTTGGGGTTTTCCTGCAAGCTTGTAAGGGTATTTCCAGCAATCTGGATTTGATCTCAAGTTCTGTAATCAAATTGTTATGCTTTCAGTTTTATTTAACTTTTTTTTTGGTTATCACTTGAGCTTGAACATGAGAATCTGTACCCTGCTTACTGCGCTCTTGCAGCGTACTCTCACAGCATGGAGAGAGGCTGTCTCATGAGGGATAAAGAACAATTGTGTTCTTGTCATAAGCTCTGGGAAGACTTGCAGATGGAATATGTCTGCCACGTTTAGTTAAAAGCCAACAATAATGTGAAACGGCATCCACTGAGAAACAGAGAAAGTCAGAATAAGAATTAACTACCCTGGTTTCCATCTCTGACAGAAGACTTACAAAAGCCATTCATAGTCTGTCTTTATGCTTACATGGGTACCACAAATAAAAAATGTTAATTAAAGCGTCATACTCTATACTTTTGCTTGTGCTTCTACCTTTTCTTTTCAAGACCTTAAATGTAAAATATGATATCTCTGCTTTGATAAGAAGCTGGCCTAGGACAAAATTTTCCTCCAGTATGTTTTCCACCTTTCCATTTTTGCCATTCAGAAATTTTATTCTGAAATTCTTAATTTTCTGCTCACACTTCATTGTCCAGGCATTTCAACTTTCTTAAAGCAAGATTAAAACACGTAAACTACTTTTTGATTGTTTTAATAATGGAAGAATTCTGATGTTCATTCGTCTGCATTGGAGACTTTCATAATTACAGCATGAATTACCTAATTGTTTTCTGAGTTATTTGAGATTAATCATTAGTACAGTTTGGAATATTTGTTTTCAGTAATGATAGAGTATTTGCTTGAATAAGTGTATTTGAAATCCTTCCCTTGGGGCTATTCCACATAATTTTTTCTTCTATATAATTTGTGCTGTCTTCTGAAGTCTGTAGATTTGCTGTGCTAATAATGATTTTGCTCAGATTTGTAGGATTTCCTTGTCTTAGGTGAACTAAATTTAGTTGTAAAATTTACTTGTTTGTTGTTTGGTGCACAGCTTAGTGTTTTAAGGCAAGTACAATCAAGGAAGAAGCCTCAATTACGTTTCCTGTGCATTCATAATTTAGGGTAACATCCCTGTCTCTTCCTTTCTTTGTTTTGCTACTTTGGAGAGTGGGGCAGCCTTGGTTCTCGACAAAGAGTTCTGATTTCAGAATTGGATCCTTGATTTCTTGTAGTGATGCTTTAATAGTAATCATTAAGACAACAAGAAGTAATTTTGTTCTTCCTGGCTTCATGATACTTTACTAACCAGTCTGAAGTTAATTAGGGGTCTCCATTCCCCTTTCCATCATTGCATGGCGACTCCCTGATTGTCTCTCCCAAACCTTTGATGTTAGCTGCTAATGTTTGATTATGACTATGAAATAATTACTTTTAAACTTTGTAAAATTTAGATGCATAAGGAACTACATGTATAAAACCTGACGTTCCTGAGCACCCTGCCCACCTAATGTACTTTTGTGTGGAATCATGCAGTCATTGTTACTGTGCTGTGTTCTCTTTTCTAGTTTCCAAATAAAACAGTAGCCCAAGTTGCCTGTAGTATGCTGAACATGCTGATACATTATGTACAGAGACTTCAAATGTATCAAGCTGATTCACCTTTAAGAATTATCCAAGTAAGTAATTTTAAAAAATTTAAAATTTTTAATTCTTTTAAGTGCAACAGTAAAATGTATTACCCTGACATTAAAATAACAGAATATTGACAAATATTTTTCACAAAACGTTGAATTAGTATAAGCATGATTTTACTGAACATTAACAGTAGGGATTCACATCACACTTAATTGCTGACTCCAATATTAACATTTAAAATGGCTATATCGTGCTTATTTTTTCTCAGATACAACTATGTCACTATTTACGTGACAATGTTGCCAATAAAATCCAGCTTTTTAAAAATATTAAATCTCTTCAAATATATTTAAGTTTAGTGAGAAAGTGATTACTTAAATGCAGATCTGCAATTGAATTTTGCATATTTGTATGCAAACTACTTTGCATTAAAGTGTTTCAATATAAACCAAAAATAATTATTTTGAATACACTTTGAATAACAAGGAATTAGACTATGGCCTCTGTGGCTCTGAACCACAGAGAAAAGATAAGAGGTCTCCCAGGTAACTGGAAAGAGAATTGGGTGGAAGCTTCTTAAGAGGTATAACAGGCATTTCTCTGCTCCTCAGCAGTCATATTGTTGATTAAGTAGAGGCAGGGTGTTTACAAATTCTAGTAGTTCTAAGAAATAACGGAGCTCCAGGAGCACCGTACAGAAACCCACATCAAGTTCCTTTCTGCACCCTACAGGTGTGCTGAATCAAATTCTCTTTCTGCCTGCATATTTGGAGTGCCTGTGTAATTTCACTGGCCCTGATGCACCTGTGTCAATCAAGCAGAACATACTCCTTCAATGTCTTCTGCAAAATTCAATTAAAAGGGTTTTATTTAAAACATAGAGTGGCAAGGAGTGCTGTAATTTGTCTCAAAATAACTTTAATAGAATTTAACTATGAATCTAGTATTGTGCCACATTTGCCTGCTTAAAAATGTATTTTAAACTTAAATATATAAAATGTATTTTTAAAAAAGCTATACTATATTTTCCTCAGATTCTGATAGCAACTATTACCCATCTGCTACCCAGTACGGAAGCTTCCTCTTATGAACAGGACAAGAGGGTAAATATTTTTAATTTCTTTTTAATGTGTCAATTTAATTGCAAACGTGTGTGACACGGCATTGTTGAAACACTTAAGCTATGCCTTAAAGTAGGGGTTCAGCACTTGAAGTATAATATGGTGTAGCCTCCTTGGAATTCCAACAATATTTCTTATGCAAGTGAATTTCTGAAGTTTTTGTAGGAAAATATTAATTGACATTGATGGTTTTCAGTAACTAGAAAGCTGTGTGTTTCCTTTTCATCAGTGAATTTACAAGCGAAGAAAGTAATGTAGACTTTTCAAGCTTGTCTTACAGTGAAAAAGAAAACAAATTCTCAACGGGTGGAGAATACCTTTCAAAATATTTATAAGATTATGATTTTTTGCACTTTCTATTGTAAATACATCCTTAAGCAAGATAGCCGGTAATCTCCAGATGAATTTGGTTGTTGTCATACTTCAAAACAAGTGCTGTCTTTCTGTATTTTCAGTGGGCCCAAGTCCCTTAGCCTAAAACGGGCTCTGTCTACACCTGCTACATTAGTACTTTCTGCCTCCTGAAAGCTGTATCTCTTCTGAATTATTTGGCTTTGCTCTTGGACTGTGGGACACAGCGGTCATTTATCCTTTTGGTGCAGTTTGTTGCAGGCAGCTTTGTCGCTCTGGGACACCCATTGCCACAGGAGCTGGCCTTCATCAGCTGCCCATTTTGGTCTCCAGAGCTCCATTTCATTTCTCTCTGCTTGCGAGAAGTCAGGGGCTGTTGTAGACTACAGGGGTTTTGCCAAGCAGCCACCTTTCTACTTCAGGATGCTTCCTACAACTGAAAAAGTTTCCCCACAAATTAATGCTGATCGTTGTACATCAAATACCATAGAGGAAATTGGTTTACCTAGTTTGACAAACTTAGCCCTAATGGGTTTCTTAAAAATTGGTTTAATATAAAAATACTCTGAGCCCTTCATCATTAGGTTTATTATATGCTGCCTCTGAGAGGCAAACTTGTAATGTATTATGTGAAATGAGTGTGATGTTTATATGTCATTTATTAGTAAATTAGTTAAGTGGATTTTCTTTGAAAGACTTTTATTTAACTTGGAAAATATTTTAGAGAATCTTGCAGCTATTTATCTGAATTGTTTCCTCTTCCACAGCTAAGTTTTAAAAATTAAAAATAATTATTTGAAGCCAGTGCGTTATTAATAATTTGGTGTGTATGTGTCTTAATCTAATTCTGTTCTACAGTCTTTAAAAATATCCCCTAGAGGGAGTTGGTTCTTTTGTTGGCTGAGTAGCCTACAATACGAAAGCAGTTGGATTTCTTTCAAGTGGTACCTGATGCTGTGTAGCATTATTGACATTTTGTGAAGGAAATTCTGTGTTATTTAGAAAGCCGTAAATGCAGCTGAAGCAGTTCGGTTCTGTGTAGTCCTTGTTTCACTTTACAGTGAGATTTATGTGCAGAATGGTGCATCAGCCTTAATTTGTACCTGTGTCATCTGTCATTTTAAAAACAGCACTCTAGAAATCCATTTTGAAAAATCATGGATATCCTCTTAAGCACAGTATCTGCTCACAGACTTACTGTGATGACAAACGGCTGTACGGATGGTCCGTGTTAAATATCTCAGTAGCCGAAGTTTTTACCAATGCCGTAGGATTTGAAGATACAGTGGTTTTTAAACAAGTGTGACCTGCCGTAACTGCAGAAGGTTGACTCCACTGAATTGAGGAAAAAGTAAAATAGAGAAGTAAAATACAGTGATAAATGGGAAGTAGCAGGTGCTGCTTTAATTGATTTGTAATTTAAAGTGTTTCTTCCAGTTGGTGGTTTCTTTACTTCTGTGCTTATTGGATTGGATAATGGCCTTGCCATTAAAGACCTTGCTGCAGCCTCTTCACACGACAGGAGCAGAAAATGATAAGACTGAAAGATCTGTTCTTAATTGTATATATAAGGTACATGTTTCTTTTCTCACTAAATGTGAATTTCTATGTAGGGGAGTAGTGTCAGTTTTCATAGAAATGAAGACAACTTTTTTGTAAGCTGACCTCCATTCTGCTGCTGAAATATGGAGCACTGCTTAGTTCGTGTATGTTTTACTATAACTGCTTGATCTTTGGCATATCTGGAATTGTTAATTTTGTGTTATATTTTGTGCTGTTTAACCAAGTTACTTCTTGTATATCATACCAGAAGCAGGCATTTGTGTTGTAAAAGGCCAGCTATACATTTAAGACAGACGAGGAAATAGCTTTTTTTTATACCAAACAATTTTATTTAGAAATGAGCAAAGTAAAAAGTACTGTTATAATTGCTGTCTGCAGGGACACAGAACAAAGAGAGATATTTTTTTTCTTGCAAGGGAAGGGGATTAAAACCTCCAGCAGCTTAGACCTAGCGTATGTAATTAAAGAAGATAGGAGATCTAAAAATAAAGGTAGCTTAGTGATTTGTTGTAGATTTTGTTTCTTGATTCTTTATTGTTAAATTCCACTTCAGTGTAGACAGTGTTAAAACACTTTAGTGTTTTAACAATTTTCTTTGCAGACCAGGGTTTGTTTCTGTAAACATTAAGCATCTAAAATTTTCTAACGTTTTTGTCCTGCTTACCTGATTCTAACAAATCAATTAAAAATGGAAATAAAAATAAACTTCATTTCTTATAAAACTATCAAGTAGAATTCAGTAGTTAATGTAATGAAATTCTGGGTCTTTTTCCTAGGTTCTGCATGGATGTGTCTATGGGTCTCAGTGTTTTAGCAACCCTAAATATTTTCCTCTAAGCCTTTCTGATTTGGCATGTGTGGATTACGATCCTTTTATGCATTTAGAAAGCTTGAAGGAACCAGAACCACTGCATTCTCCAGACTCGGAGCGCTCTTCTAAACTTCAGCCAGTCACTGAAGGTTTGTCACATTGCCTAAATACATTTTCTTTCAAAAAGATTTTATCTTGGTTTCCAGTATTGAAGTGTTTGTCTAAAACATAAGTTTTAAATTATACCCAGACACTGGGTAAGAACCATTAGTATGGAATGAACTAACATAATTTTGAGCAATTACTGTTCGATTAACTGAAATAAGTATATTCTGAACAACATGAAGATCGATTTGATACGGATTCTTCTGTGCTTTGTGTATCAGCAAAAATCGTTAAGTACTGCAACATGGATGAATGTTGCTTTTCATTATACTTCTAGTAAATGAATTTATTTTTTTTCTTAATTTTGCTCCTGTTTCTAAGAATATTTTGGATTATTTTCTTATCTGAGCTTGCACTATTGAAAGGTTGTTGTGAATTTTTTCAGCCTGTCATAATTTGTTGTCAATCTGTTTGCACTGTTTAAAATCACAGAGTTATCTGAAAAAAAAAAGAGAAATTTTCTCTCATCAGCTTAGAACCTTAAGAGACCCAGGAATTAGCATTTTCTCCAGAACTCAAAAATAAAAATTAGGAATCAAGAAACTAAGCTACAGAGGAGTAGCATATATTATGCAGTGTATCTAGCAAATATCAAATAGCTATGTTGGGAAGAAAATTGAAAAAGATGAGATTAATACTGATACCAGAAACTCTGTGTAGTGCTATTCTCCCTCCATATTAAGTTGTTCCATTTAGGCTTCCTTAAAGGTATTAAGAACCAGATAAATGCAGAAGCTCTTTGTAGCAGCTGTGTGCTAACAGCAGGTGATTTTGTAGTCTGTAGTGACTACGTGCTGTTTTTTATGTAGAGAAAATGGCTAATCATTGTGCCCTTGTCTAAGGCATGCTTCATCATCCTCAAGTACTTTTTTGGCCAAAGAATTCTAAACATAGAGCTGTCCCCTAATAAGCTCAGTATTGGATTGAACAAGTCTGATTTGAGAACTACTGGCAGGAGGAGCTGTAATTATTAAATTTACTGAAGAATGAAGCAAGGTACTATAGTTGGCTTTTTGTCAAATGGCTGTGGTCTTATTAGTAAAAAGTAATCATCTGCTGGGTCAGAATGAAAGAGGCTTCGAAGGATTCATTCTCTCCTAATTACAGTCTCACCTATACATATTATGTAAAGCTAATATTTAAAGCATTTGCCAAAATTAACTTCCACTGCATGTTCTATTACAGTGTAGTGAATTGTAGTAGCTTTTTATGCCTGGCATCTTTTGTATTCTGTAATAATCTGTAATTATGGGTTAGCAGCAAATGCTGTGTGGCTTGTTTAATCTGACAATCTGAAAAGACAACCCTGAATAGATTTCTCTTTAAATGAATGTAGTTGCACAAAGCCTTAGCATTGATATCTTCATTTTTGCATGTCTGTATGTGATCTGTTCTTTTATGATTTCTTGTTAAACTTCTAAATAAAAGTAATTTCAGATGTTCCTTTTATCTCTCCAGATAAATTAAGGAAGCCCCATATGTTTTTAAAGTTTTGGGGCTCTGGAATTGTAAGGCAGATCATGAAATTTAATTGGCAAACTACAGCATTATAATGCAACCCTGGTCTTGCAACCTTGGCACTTCTAGTCCACATTGCCAGGCAGAGAATCAAATTGGCAGTGCTTAACTGAACGCACAGCATCTGTTCTTCCTGGCGTTATTGGAGGGGCGAGAGGAGTACAGTTAGTGGCTAACATCCAGTTTGGGACTCAACCAAGGCAGGGGGTCAATTAGTGCAAGCCAGAAGCAGAACAGTGTGCCAGTGGGTCAGCCTCTTTTCTTAGTTGAGTAAAAGTGATAACCTTTGTGATACCTTGATAACTTTTTTGAAGGAATGGAAATGGGCAGGATGGCAGTTGTGTGGAAATCAAGGAAGTTCTGCAGAGACGGGGTGGGAATTGTTTCCTTAGGTCACGAGCAAAGCTAAAAGTACTGAAATGCCAGAATTCTTGAGACAGAGTGCCTTTGGTCAGTTTGGTGGATGTAATTGACATGCCCTTGCATGCCTCCCATTGTTCAAGGTCAGAGCCATCGCAGATTCTATGGTCAGGACCTGTTGAGAGGCTGGAGCAAGCCATGCAATATAATCATCAGGGTAAAGATTTGGTAAATTCTCTGAAAACAAGCAATAAGGGGAGAGGACTTTTCCCCCCCCTGTTTCAGTAGATTTCCAAGTGCTGACTCTCACAAGGAATCCGTTATACCTAGCATTAACTGTGAAATTGTCCTTCTTTCTGTAAGTTTCAGGTAAAGTGGTAGACTGCAGTATAAGATACACAAAGAATAATTTTGAAATTAAGTGTTAAGTGTATTAAAGTGTTATACTTAAACCAGAGTGAACTTTTAGGAACTGACAATAAGGATGTCAGTAGGAAGCTTCCCTTGCATGATCAGAACTTGGAGACAGCAATTCTGTGGTGCTTTCATACATCTAAGGAATCACAGGCCTTGTCTGCATGAAGGTTGATGAACTGATCCGCTACCCAGTATCGACAACAACTTCCTCTAACTACAGTACAGGCATACAGGTGCTGCCTGTGCTAATTAACCACACCTAACTAGTCTGGATCATGTCTCACTGACAGAGGTGTGCTTTCTCCGAGGACAGCGTAGCACTGTAGCCATTCCCTGTACAGTTTAGCTGTGCAAAAGCCAACTTGGACTGTATTGTGCTGTGATCTCCTTACCTGCTTCTGATATCCCACCTGTGGTTACAGGACCATGAATATTTATGAGGGGGGAATTAAAATGGAACCTCTCCTTCAAAGCTTTCTCATTTATATTAAATGATGCAAACATTTAGGAAAAAGTAACTTGAGGTTTTTGTGACCCTTGTGTTGACAAGGAAGCTGGTTTACATGAGAACAGGTACATGAATTAAAAAGTGCTGTACATCCTGTCCCTGCTCATTACAGGGGGGTTGGACTAGATGACCTTTAAAGGGGCCTTTCCAACCCAAACTATTCTATGACTCTATGAACTTCTGATGTTAGTAGATAGCAAAATCAGACTATTGAACAGAGCCTAATTGTAAGGAAATAATAGTTTATGGGAATATTTTTGTAATGATAGGCAAAACCATTTTGAAAACTGTTCTTCATAGATCCCGAATCCATTCAAGATAGTTGTGATAGCAAGGCAGTAGTTGCATTGCATCCAGTGGTCCATCAATTATTGATTTCATGGAGTTTCCCATTTGTCATAATTGTGCAAACATATTTTGAACTCTTTTGCATAGATGAATTTTTTCCTAAAAATATTTGCTGTCTGCCTTTTTACTGAAAAGAGACAAAAAAGAGCACTTTAAAAAAACCAACACTGTATACATGTTGTGTCCAGGTTTGCACAGTCTGTGTTTTGTGAGGGATATTCTAGAGATGGGTTCTCTATAACCTCCTCTTTCTATACCTGAAGCTTAAAATTAGAAACGAGTGAGACTTCCTTAAGATAATGTAAAATACAGCTAAGCTAAACTGGACTCTCTTAGGCTTCCTCTAAACACAATGGAGAAAGAGAACAGTTTCCAGGGAGTGATTCATCCCATTTCTCCAATTTGGGCTTCTAACTGAGATGAATTAGTCTGTACAGGTGCATCATTCTTTAGATAGCTAAAAGGGTGAGGGGAGTTAAATTCCACTCCGAGTCATTACTTTTTCCTTCTACAGCTGTAGTTGTTTAAAGCTGTTCAGCCAAAGCTGAATTAAAGAGTTAACGACACACCTTAAGGAAATTCAAGAACCCTCTATTCATGTTGCTGATATAGGACAGTGATGATGGACCTTCAGACTTTCCACAAAAGAGATTATTTCAGGAACTGAGAAAAACAGCCAATATAACATGCTTCTAGCGAATTACCAAGTGATTGTGTACACATACAAATTACAATGTCCAAGCAAAAGACTGTACCATTGTAAAGAGAGCAGAGATGTGTTCCCTCAGGAAGACAGGCTGGCAAAGCAGGCAGCTAGACTGCTTTAACGTGTAATGGTATGGCTTGTTTGTAGAATTTGTGGTAAGGCTGTGATGGCTTCTATTATTGCATATTTTCATCTGCTCTCCAGAAACAAAAAGCAGGGTTTAGATACTAATTTTAAGAATTGTCCCTGATTGTAGAGATGTGCTTCTAGGAATAAATTACTAACATGTATCTGTTAAGTTGTGGATTTAATTTAAAATTCTCATATTTTCCAAAAGAATTATTGGGTTTGAGTTGGTTGTCTTGTTTGGTTTTTGTTTTGTTTTGTTTTTCTTAGGGAAACCATCACCAAAATCTGTTTTGCTGTGTAGCAAAAATGTTTTGAGACTGCTTTATTTTATTTCAACATATACTGTAAGATGTGATCTGTTACTTTTCAGTATGCTTCTCTTAATACTTCTGATTTAAGTTTTCAGTGTCATCTTTAGATCAACAATTCTGTGTTCTGAGAGAAGACTCAATGAGAAGTACTCTTCTAATTTTATAAAAAAGACAATAAGAGATTTATATTCAAATTCTTTTTTTTTTAAATTATTTTAATTCAAGAATAGTATTTTCAGAGAAGAGCTGTGCTAAGACTGGGAATAGACCTTCCAAATTTAAACTCAGTATTCTACTCTTCGTATCATTGTATCACCTTTATTTTCCATATGTCCCTTAGGCTCCTAAGGGAGTAAATTCATGTGCACAGGCACAATGCAACCATGGCCAGGTCTGAGATCTTTAGGGTTTGCCCCAAAGCAGTGGTAGTAATATCTTATATACTATTAGGTCCCTCTTATTTCTTCAGGCTTTTCAGCAGAACTTATCTGAAGGCATTTAACCTCCACAGTGTGAGACTTCAGGTGGCTGGGAAGCTCACATGTCTGTGCTGCTAGGAACCTGAAAAGAGCATTACCCTGGTTATCTGTGCAGTGCCAAGTGCTAAACACTTGGCATAAGTGTCCTGACAGAGATGAGCCAGACTCTGCATTGTCCAGGTGCCGGTTAGTACTGCACAGATAAATTATTCTTCAAGCATCCAGCTTATTTTCTTTGTCTTGTATAAACTTGCTTACAGTTCCTACTTATATTTCAGCAGATGGCACTGTAACTTAATTTCCTTGTATGCTATCAATATCTGGACATTTAATTCAGCTTCACTGCATGTTTTTGTTTGTCAATTTTTAAACCTCAAGAATGTTATAGAAAATAAAAATATAATCTATTTTGTTTATGTTAGTTTTCAAGTCATTAATTTATCCAAATATTTTTTTTTTTATATTTGAGTTTATCTGAGATTTGGAATAGTGTAGAAATTAAGTTGATTTGCCAACTACTAGCAGGATGAAATGTTTCCCTTTTTGCAGTTCAGATCTAGCGCTCCCTAAAGGTGGAGACAGAATCCCAGACATCTCTTACATGCATTACCCAAGCCTTGTGGGGAAAAAAAGAGGCAAATATATATTACTTACTTTTGCAGACAGAGAATGCACCTAGTGCTTCAAAAGCTGTAAGATTTGTCATGACAGTCAGTTTGCATTAAATTTTTTTTCCAGTTAAACCAGTTAAACTGCAACGAGAAAATTGTATGTTAAACATTAGTTTTTATTGTTTATAAATACACAATATAAAGGGAGATGAGTTCATTATACCATACTTACACATCCAAAATGGAAGGTGTACAAGAAAGAAGGGGTTGGCAAAACCATATTGAAATACCAGAGTATCTCAGAAGATGAATTTTACATGAGATAGGCACAATTAACTTCTGTTTCTCCCTCCAAGTTTTTCCAACCTGAAACTTCTTAAAATGCAGTTGGGGCATGAGATTTGCTTCTTGAAAATTTTGCTACTTTTAAATTTGCATTCAGTGTGGATAGCCTAGTCTGTGATTTGGTACTTTAAAATCATCCAGTATCATTTTTAACCTAACCTACAGCTATGTGCTCCCCAGGGAAATTAAGGTGGATTAGAGGTTTTGTGCATCTATGTTCCTTTGTTTTTCAGAATGTAATGATGTGTATAAATATAAAACCCCACTGCAGTTGGAAATGAAGCTCTTACAACACAATTATGATCTCTACTTCATCAGCAAGTTAAGATTTATTTTCACTAGATTAAGAAATTGTGTATTTTAGAAGAACCATACAGATTACAAAGCTATGGTAAAGGTCGTACAGTAGGCTGTAAAGTAACAAAGATACTTCTTTAACGATCTTATGATTTTTCATGCTATTTATATATGAGACCAGTGTTCATCAAAATGCATGTTTTCCATTACTGAATTGGCTGTATCCTAACCTTTTAGTGCTTATTCCTCTCTTTAAAACAGAGGAAGAGGAGACCAAAAGAAACACATAAATCTGTGTTGTTTTCTGAACTCTTCTTTTAAAACCGTGTTCTTTCTTTCACAGTGAAAACTCACATGCAGCAAGGATTAATCTCTGTTGCTGCTCGTACTGTGATAACACATCTAGTCAACCACTTAGGCCACTATCCTATGAGTGGAGGTCCTGCTATGCTGACCAGTCAAGTGTGTGAAAACAACGACAATCCATACAGTGAAAGTCCTGAACTTTCTCCTGAACTTTTTGAGAACCCAAACCTTCAGTTCTTTGTGTTAAACAATACTTCCCTAGTGTCTTGCATACAAATCCAAGCAGAAGATGACATGCCTGGGGGAGGACTGTCTGCTGGACTTGCATCTGCTAATTCAAATGTTAGAATTATAGTGCGTGACCTGTCTGGCAAATACTCGTGGGATTCAGCAATTTTGTATGGACCATCATCTTTATGT
Source organism: Gallinago undulata (assembly GCA_026546715.1). Lineage (NCBI taxonomy): Eukaryota > Metazoa > Chordata > Aves > Charadriiformes > Scolopacidae > Gallinago > Gallinago undulata. The sequence continues at coordinate 37,463,463 of JAOTQQ010000041.1, read as the reverse complement.
GGATCTTCACAACAGACTTCTTTTGCACTTTCATTATCTCAGCAAGATAAACCAGAAGATGTTTTTTCATCTTTTGAGCACGTGGAGGATGTGTCTGCAAGGGATGGAATTACACTCCAAGTAAAAAGGAAATTTAGAGACACTGTACCAACATGGGATACCATTAGGGATGAAGAAGATGCCCTTGATGAGCTCCTGCAGTATTTAGGTGTTACAAGCCCTGAATGCTTACAGAGAACTGGTGTCTCACTCAATATTCCTGCTCCTCAACCAGTCTGCATCTCAGAGAAGCAGGAGAACGATGTGATCAATGCAATTCTGAAACAGCACACAGAAGAGAGGGAGTTTGTTGAAAAGCATTTCAATGATTTAAATATGAGGGCTATGGAGCAGGACGAGCCAACCTCACAAAAGCCCCAGTCAGCATTTTACTACTGCAGATTACTTCTCAGTATACTGGGAATGAATTCTTGGGATAAAAGGTATAAAGAAAAGACTCACAATTTAAGAGCTTTCTTTTAAGGAATTGTGCTGTTCTTACCATCCAATAATAGTTGATCATAGAGTGGGTTAAGCCAAAAATGCTCCAGAACAGCCAACAAAAGAGGAGAGGGGATGTGCAACTAAGGGGGAACTGGCAGTTTTCTTCTGCATTTCAACCTGTCGTTTAGAAAGGCAGAAAGGGGGAACCTGTTGCTTTTATTGCTATTTATATTCTTTCCTTAGAACAGTGTTGGAAGGCAAATTGAAGGAGTGATATCTTTTCTAATAATCCTTTCACCGACTGTACTAAGGGGTACTACCATGGGTAAAGAACACGTCTTTTTTGCTTTTTTTGCTTCCTATGTATATTCCTGAAAAAATCATTACCTGTCTATGCTGGAATGAGACTCCGAAAGTGTCGTATTCTCAGCTATTGTGTTCCTGGACAGTGTCCTGCTGCTTTGCCAGCTAAAGCTATGCTTGCATGCAGCCTCAAAGCATTGCATCTGTGTTAGCTAATTTCAACATTGGCAATGTTTGGGCATTGTTTAGAAAAACAGGAGACAAAACAGGTTCAGTTAGAAAAGTAATGTCTCTGTTTACATTATTATTTTTGTGTGGGTGTAGTTAGGTGTGTGTCTACCAATACATACAGGCATGTACAAATATTTATGTCCTAGAATTTAAAGGTTTTTTTGAAATCTGCTTTCATCATAGCTGTCAAATTCTGTATTAGAGGCATTGAAATATTTTCTTACTGTGAAGGGAAATGGATATTCTGTAAAACAAAAATAATGTGTGTCACTGGAATTAGACGCAATTTTGGTCTTATAAACCTTCTTGTTTGGGTCTTTAATTCCTCAAGGCAGTCTGTCTTTGAACACTACTGCTCTTAAATTCATTCCACTGTGTTTTGTGGGAAACATCTTAAGCACAGTTTAAAAGAAATGAAAAGTGCCTTTCTTGCTCTAACATACTGGTTTGGTTTTTTTCTTTAAATTGTTACAGCTGGGTGGTTGACTAGTGACCTGCATTCTGTTCTCTTTTGCAATTCAGGATAGCAAAGGCTTTGTGTTTAATATACTAACTCCCTAGGACAGTAGATTATGGGAGTGTCTTTTGTCACTAAGCATGTATATATTGTGGCCTAGTAAAGTGTAGAGCTTATATATGCATCAAAGGGAGTTCTATCTGTTCTTCTGTAGAGAAGAGATTGGTTGCAGTTGGATGCAACAGTTTGACAAAAGAAACTGGAAAGAGGTAAATGTTGTATCAGGGCTATAATGGATATAGAAAATTTCCTGGAGTAAAAAAAATAGCTTATATATTTTTTAAAAAAGAGATCTTAATATTTTATGTAAGAAAGGATTATTGAAAAGCCAGAAACATTTGTTGGCTGTTCTTGAATGGACCTGGAAATGTTCTTGTACATTCTTTTATACTGTTCTGTATCCATCAGTGAACAGGTGATGAGTTACAAATTTCTCTGTTTAGAAGGAGCTTTCATCTCCTGAAGAAAAATGAGAAGTTACTTCGAGAACTCAGAAATTTGGACTCAAGACAATGGTAAATTCTTTTAATGGCCACCTACTTATTTAAGTGTCTTTTTACTTTAGTGGCACTAATTGCATAGATATGAGTTGAACTAATTTTTAAAATATTTTTGTAAATTATTCATGTATATTGAAGTTACATTGATGTTATTAGTATATTGAAACTCCACAAATAGAATATCCTGAGATGGAACAAACTTCAAAATAACTTAAAATTATGAACATTTTGCGTGTATAACATAAAACAGTTTTAAAACTTTTATATGTCTAAGTCTCCAAATTGTAAGCTTTGGCTAATGGATTAGCTGCTCTCAAGTGCTGTTAGTATTTGAAGACAGGGAATTATAGTTGGAGCTGTAGCACAGAATTAAAAAATTTGAATAGTTTTTGTAGAAGTTGAAAAAAAATCCAGTGGAGATTTTAGAAGTGTGAGAAATCACCTTCAGTTCCTCCAGTGTCTCACAGCAAGCTGTGAACAGAAGACATTGCTGTAGTGCTTAAAGATTCATCATTCAGCTGCATAAGATGTATTTGCTACAGCATTCGCAGGGCACTGTTCTTAATGGTTAGTGCAGTGTTGATAATGCCTGTGTTACAGGATTTGCTTATCGGAGAAGCCCAGCTAATTCTATCAGCAATTGGTACTGCCAGCACCACCCTACATCTTAGAAGTGATGAAAAGGGTAAATACTGTTCATGTATAGCAAAACTTTAGGCTCTAGAGAAGACCAGACTAGTAAAGAGAGAATGGGAATATGGAAATATAGAAGGTATTCAAAAAGAAGCCATATAGTTGTACTTTACTTCGGGTATCTTTTTTCGGTGTTTTAAAAGCCATGCTCTGTGTGTACTGTTTGCACATGTTGGTTTTGTATTGGTGAAGGCACTATCATGCAGTGACCATCCACTGTTTTGCAGCCGAGAGACACACAAGATTGCAGTGTTTTATGTTGCTGAGGGACAAGAAGATAAACACTCCATTCTTACTAATACTGGGGGAAGTCAAGCCTATGAGGATTTTGTGGCCGGTCTTGGCTGGGAGGTATTTATTAAAACTTTTTTTTTTTTCTAAATTTGTTTGCAGAGAAGATTACAGATCCCTTCAGATATTCTAAGTCTTTGTCTCTTTAGCATTACTTACAAGTACTGAAATACACTGTTTTGCAAGTAGGATGTGGAGAGGAATTCTGGTTTTAATTCATTATCAATACTAGCTATTTAATTTTGAGCACTTTCAATTTAAGAAAGTTTGTGTGGGCAGAGATGGTTCTTTAATGTGCAGTCCTGTACATGGTTTTCATGGACTGATTAGGAGGCGTCTTGATTTGCCTGTAGGCCTGTGAAGTGTTAAGTCTGTTGAAATTTGAGATTTGCTCAAATCTGGGAATCTGAAAAATACAAACATGAGCTTCTCTCGTACTCCTTTCTTCCTGCCTCCCCCTGCAGGCATGTATCCATTCACACACTCTTGTCTCTTCTGGCAGAAAGAAGTACTGTGATGTGCCCCATCATCTACATGGACCTGCAACTAGTCACTAGTTAGATACTGTTACAAGGATTTCCTTTTTTGCACCCTTTCTGTCTGACCACACAGGATTAAGTTCCTTCGTACAGTGCAGCTCGGCACTGTCACACAGAAATGCAGGAATCACTCCTGCTCCTGGCTGGCTGCATAAGCATCTGCAGGTTTTCTGTTCCTCTGGCCCTTTGTGTTCATCAGGAGTGTCCCCATGAGTGTCCATCTTGCTCTTTTTCTTACTCCTTAGGTATAGAGCAGCACTACGAGATTAGCGGTGTCGATAATGGGTCTGACTTTTCCACAGGAAAACTGCTGGAAGTTTGCTGACTGTCACAAACATAGATGTTTATTTCCCACATTCCTGATTCTTCAGGAGAAAAAAAAAATCACATTAGTGTCTTCAGATATCCTTCTTTAGTGGATTCTTTTAGCCTTTATTAGCCAGATTAAAGAATTGCTAATTTGGATTAAGATTCCGTGCTAACATAAAAGCAAATATATCCCATCTGAGATATAGTTTTCTTTAGGCACCGCTGTAAAAGTGAAATAACACGTTAAGCGTACTTATTTATTTCAGTGTCAAAACTATTCCCCATAGAAGTAAGACTTACAAAATTACTTATGAATCATCAGTTAGTCTCCTGTGATTATTTTCTTTTTTTCATATTCAGAGAATGAAAACTTCTCGGGAAAAGATACGGAAGGTAACAAGACAAATTACAAGTGTCTTGCTGTCATGCAGGGTTTCTTCGGAGCTCAGATCAGAGCTGACAATCACAGAATTTAAAAAATGCAAAAAGCATAGGGAAATTACTCCAGTGAACTGATCAGGGAATAATGCACTAAATATTCATTTGCACAACCTTTCCCTTTCTCACCTCGTCTTCCTGACAGCGTCTGTGGTGATCTCAGAGTATAGAGTGCCATGGCACTGCAGTTGGTTATTCTCAGTGTAGGCAGCAAATCTGAGCTCTTTTAGATAAGCATAACTGCACTGTTGTGAAAAAAGCCTTCACTTTTAAAAATTCAGTTGAAAACGCATTTTTTAAAAATTCTGTGTAAAAAATAAATAAATAAATGAAATAATGCATTTATCACCCGTTTTTGTACTTTTTCTCCTAATGCTTGCTGGGTTTTACTTCTAGGTAAATCTCACAAACCATTGTGGCTTTATGGGAGGACTGCAGAAAAACAAAAGCACTGGATTGACTACTCCATATTTTGCTACCTCGACAGTAGAAGTGATGTTCCATGTGTCAACAAGAATGCCTTCTGATTCAGATGACTCTCTAACAAAAAAGGTACGTGTTTCTGAATAACAGATTTTCTTTTGGTAATAAATCCAGAGAAATTAGAGACAAAGAAAATCAGCTTTTTCTAAAAAAAATATAAATATTATAGTACCTTTATCTGCTAATAGTTGGTATTTTATTGAAGTAGGTTAAGCCATATAAATTATTCTCTACTAATTTCTAGTTTTTCCATACTGGTGATTTTTGCCATCATTGCAAATGTTGGCAGGATCACATGTATAGTCGTGAAAAATGAAGGGAGATAATGGTTTGCGTAGAAGAAAAAGCATTACATCTGAATGATGTTTTAATAGTTTGAGACTTTAAACACCAGTTAATAAATGTATGGTGAGGACTTTCTAGGATGAGGTTTTATTCACTTAAGAGTCATATGATGTCTATTAACATAATATTTCCTTCCAAAAAAAGTTAGAAATATTAAGAATTCAACAGTGTTTATTGTATATAGATGTGCAGATGTGTATATAAGAAGTCAGAAATGCTCAACAGCAATAGGATCTTTCATAGCCATTAAGGAAAAAAATGGTTTTCTGTATTGGTATTTTTTTTTTTTAGAATTTAATAAATTCCACATTAGTGATAATAAGTTACAGTCTCAAACATGTGTCCTATTACAAATGAACAATTGGCTATCATTAGACTGTCCCCCGTCCTGCGTACATACATCTTCAGATGTGCTAATCCATTCAGTAGACACGTTAATGAGCGCTGGTTGAAGTGTAATATTGGAGGAACTGAAGCTGGTTGACCTCAGCATGGAGTTTAATACTTGTAATTAAATTAGACAGTAGACAGTTAGTAAAGAGAGAAATAGCCAGGCCTCTGGCAAGCTTCAATTATTAATGACTTTTTTGTTCTTTGTGTTCAACTTGAAGAAAAAAAAATATTGTTATAATTATAGATCTCATAGTCAGTCTAACTTCTCACTGTCGCATCTTGGTTGGTTTGTTTGGTAGTTTGTGGGGTTTTTTTAATATTAAAAAATGTTTTTTCTTGTATGCTTATAGAGCTAGGTCCTTTCTGTTCTTTATTTCCTGAAGTAGAGTCAGGGTAATGCTTAGGTTTTTAAATGATTTATAAAAGTTGTTTAATAGCAAAAATTATTTTAAAATAAGACTGTTGCTATTGTTCTAGTATAGAACAGTGTGTGTACATGAACACATATTTTTCTAAGCTGACTGGCTTCTGTATTTTTTAAACAGAAACTTAGTTTTCTAAAACACAGATTGTAATTATCCTCACAATGTTTGTTTAGAATCTGTTTGAATTAGAGCATTAAAAAGTGTTGACAAGGGGGTAGAGAGGTCACAGTGAAAATTAATGCTGTAGAGTCCAGCAGAACACACAGGCAAGTTCTCATTTCAGGAGCTCCCTGAATCTACATGTAGCTGTTCCTGCCAGGCAAGGTTCAGTGTTGGTCCAGGCCTCCTGTGACTTAGCGTGTGACAATGGTGTCAGCTGGGCTTTATAACAACTCCAGCTTGCCCCAGGCCAGTTTCTCTCCTCCTTGGCCCAAAATCTCGCTCTTCAGTAAGTTGGAGTATTTGAGGTCTGTATGGACATGTAGATTGGTGTTCTATTTGTAGCTCAGCTACTGATGGGCCGTTTAATCAAGCTGCTTTATTTCTCTGTGGCTTTCTTTCCTGTTCTTCCTCACTGTGTGGTTTTTGTTCTTCTTCCTAAGCTCAGCTTCCCAATGAATGGAGGCTTGTGAGCCTGCCTTTATATTTCTCCTCCCTTCTCTAACATCTTTTGGCCATTTCAATCAAATTACTAGTGACATGTTTCATAGATGTTATGTTTAATGAAGATAGGCTAAGCAAAGGACGTGGTGCAAGAGAGGCTCTTAATGCTCCTGCTCAGCAAGTAAAGAATGCGTGGGATGATGTTTTAGACACCAAGGAACCAGCACCAGAGAGATGTGCAACGAAAGTCATCCCAAACTTGAGAAAAGCAGCAACTGAAGTTTGCATCTTGGGAGAAATGAGCAAGTGGTATCAGGAGACACGAGTAGGAAAACCTGCTTAATTCTTTTCCTAGTTCTGCAACTATTCGTGCTGCTTAGACTGAATACATCAGCAAAAGGACTATGTTTTATGAGATGCTGTCCAGCTCACACACACTGTAGGGGACCTCAAAATCATTTGAAAGCTGTGTGTGTGCTGCCAATTGTCATTGTTATGAGTGCATGCACTGTTCATGACCTCCAGAGAAACTTGAGTTTTGAGCTTTTGCACAGGTCTTTCATGTGCTTTCTTTGTCTGTTTCATTCAGTGGGAGAAAAACAAGCAAACTTGCAGTAGTTGGCTTAGAACTACTGCTGGTTTTTATATTGTAAATGTGCCTAGAGGTGCATGATAGGTTCATCTTATAAATGGAAATTAAATTAAATTAAAACAAAACTTCTTCCTGCCAGTCCAACCACTGCAAAATCAAGATTCTGCTGTTTCAGAGGCTAAGCCAATTTTAAACTTATTTTCCATCAGTGTTACAGAGTAGTAAATAAAACTTTTAAGTGTCTTGGATACCTCAAGCATTTATTTCTGAAGACATGAAAAAGAGCAAGAAAAGATGTGAATTCAAAGAGAACAGATGGAAACCTTCTGAATGCGTAAAGGAACTTAACATTGAAATGCTCATATAAAATAGGTATTGAATTTGCAAATAGTAAATTAAAGGTTTAATGCTCATAATGCAATCCATTTTGTTTTTCTTAGAATTAAAGATTAGAGTAAAAGATATTTACACTACCTTTACAAGAACAAACTTGCAAAGAAAATAACAGGATTAAATGAAACTCTGAAGACTCTCAGTTCGGAGTGAGAAAGCTCACGTATGTGCCTCTACAGCTTATCATCTCTCCAGCTCCTCGTCCCTTAGCCTGTTAAGGGAGTGAAGGCATTGTAGGGGAGAAAATTATACACAAGATATGTAAATAAAAAGTAGTAATGTTATTAATGATTAGAATACTAGTTCATCATGGACTCTGAATGTATTACATTTTTCTAGATTGTGTGACATGGTCCTGACCACATAGAAGATTTATAGCTAGTTTTTTTTTTATTGTGATATTAACTTGTATTGGGAGCTTGAAGGTTCATACGTGTAGAATATTTGTAGAATTTTGGGGGGATCTTACAGTTAAGTACACATGTTGCTTTAAAAAACCAGAACTAAACACACCATAGTTGTTGAAACAAAGTTTTGTGCAAAATTCAACCAAAGTGTATATACATTGTAGACGGCAGTGCTGCTTACATTTAATGGGCCGAAGTAGTGCAGAAAGCTATTGTTTCAGATGTTTTGGCTCCTTATGTTCTTTTTATAATGAACATTTTCATTTTTGAGGAAGAAAAAAGTTGAGGCTAGTCATTGTGTCATAAGAAAATATAATAGTCTTTTTTCTCCCTCCTTTAGGTAAGTGGGTCTTAGAAATTACAGTAATTTTGGCAAGAGTTCAAGGGTTAATGCAACAGATAAATAAAAGGAATTTTCTGTAAATTGAGCCCTGCATTATTTCACTTGTCTTGCCTTTCCAAACCTAACTCATTTAATTTTAAAAAGTAAATACTTAAATTCTTCCTGACAGTGTGCTTTGCTTTTACTATCGTTTATTACTTCAATTATACTTGGTATCACTTAGAACAATCTGCCATTTGGAAATTTCAGTATAGCCTGCAGCTTAGTATTAAGTCTGGCTGCTATTGTAACATGTACAGCATATGACACTAATGTATCAAAATTAGATTTGATCGTCCCTCCTGGTTATATTTATTTCACGTTTCTTTTGTATTCAGTTAACATAAATGTATTAGGAGAGCTGACACATGATGATGGCTATAGAGTAAGAATATTTTAAAGTATTTTGAGTTAAATTTGAAATTTCAGGTAACCCAACAGTAGGTCATTTTTATATATTTGTTTTAATGGAGTAGAGTTTCAAAGCAAGCCTAAAAAAATCTGTTTGTCTCTCACATCTCCTCAGGGCTGTGTTCCCGACAGCTCAGGTTCAAAATGGCTAAAACAGAGCTCTTAATCTCTTTCTTATTGCCACCTTTCTGGATCACCATGGATAACATGAACATTGTGCCTGTCACTTGTGCCCGTAGCCTGAAATCGTCTTTAATTTGGTCCATTTACTGGATTCTTACATTCAGTCTGTGCTTAAGACTCTGTTCTTTTTTCTGCATAATGTTTCTTACAACATAGCCTTTCTATACACACAGTTAAAATTTATCCACTATATTTTAAACTATTGTTTTGATTGCTGAACCTTCCTTTCTCTGGCCTTCATTCCTGAAGAATGCTGCTACAAAAGACATTTTTCTAACATTTAACACCTTTTTACAGTTTCTTTGCATTTGTCCATCTGCATTTTGTGTCTTGTTTTATGCTTAGATAATAAATTCTAGAGCAGTTTGATCTGCATTTATGCAGTATGTAGCATTTTAGAATATCGGTATGTAATCTATAGTTCCAGATGTTTCAGCTGTAGTGTATTAGTGGCTACTTGAAGTATAACACTGTTTTAGAGATTTTTATTATTTATATTATTGCTGTGCCTTACTTCTCTAATAAGGATTTGCACTATGTTTTGCTTACTGTGATTTATGCACAGAGTTGTAAATTTAGGAAGACGTGGTCAGGAAATGACTGTGAAGATAAAGTTGACTTACCCAAGTGGTGGTGAGTTTTGAGTAACCATTAACACAGGTTTCAGCCTCGGTACCTGTACATTCTGTATGCACCAATCTGATTCTGTTAGATAACGTTGGGACCACATCACCTTCTTGGGAGCACATGTTGCTGCCTGTCCTTTAGGTTTCAGTGAGCAGAGGTGGTTGTAGCTCAGTATCTTTGTACCGTTTGTGTCCAGGACATTGAATTCTGGGCTGCTTCCCATTCAATACAAAGACATAAAGAATCCAGATTGGAGTTGAAAGAGGTCAGGCTCTGGCTCTCCTGTGGTGTAATAATTACAGTGTATGATGGATTCTCCAAATGTTTGCTGAGCTTGTGGAAGAGCTTTGTTGTGCTCAATTTTAAGGTCCTTTGATAGGAAACTGAAAAATGAGGAAGAAAACCCCAAAATCTTCTTTCTAAAAGCTTATGCAAAACCTAGCAGATCTTGGAAAGCTTTGCAAGCCAATTTCAGATATTGGATCTCTTCCATGAGTCAAGTTACCACTATTCAAGCGTTCTCATAGGCTTTGCTTGCTGACCAAGGTGGGACATCTGAAAGAAGCAATATGTTAGTGTCAGAGCTTCTTCTGATCTACTCTTGAAAAAGGAACAGAATGACTTACCCAGAATTTAATTCTTCTCCAAACATAAAGATGAAATTGGCAACACCCAATCTTGATTACTTGTCTATTATTTTTGTCAGTCTTCTACCTCCTGTAATGGAAACAAGATCTTGACCATAGTTTTGATGTTGAGTACTTTACGTCTTGTTATAAACCAGCATTCATGGATTATATCATCATCCACATACTTGCATTGTCTGATTTTTGACTCTCAATCCGTTATATATCACAGAGATGCCATTCCACACTTTACTCAAACTGGATCTTTGTTCAGTCACTCTTGGTAGTAATCATGAGGTGAAGTACACCTGGCAGGACTTGGAACTCACTGGAATAATCTGACTCATTTTGCTTTTCCTCTGAAGAAGTTAGTGCTTTTAGCCTGAAATGTATCCTCCCACCTCTATGGGGCTACATAGCAAAGTTACAAATTAGAGTCAATAGTAGCTTCAGTACACTTCACGTCCAAAAATATGTGTCTTTTATCAGTAGTCCTCCTTCTGAAATAACCACACAATACACTTTTATCACACCACAGTTGGTGTCAGTCTGACAGGAAAGCCCATGTCACGAGTGGGCAAGAACTGGTGTCCTGTCTGATTAGCTGCAGGTACTGGTAACAGGTACGCAGGGACAACCTTTGATAAACGAAATTCAGAGGCAGTGATTCCCTCAGGACACTGCATTACCTATATGTTTTGGATTTTAAAGCCAATTTGGCATGTACACTGTTCCTTGTTCCTAACAGCGTAGGGGATTGTTATCTCTGAGTACAAAGACAGTAAGTAAAGGAGGGCTAATTCTTGTAGTAAGTAGTTCAATATTGCTGAATTATGAATAGCGCTGTGCAGTGATGGGCATATCAGTCCTGATTCTTCTTTTTGGCATCCAGCTCAATGAGTTCACTTCAGTCAGTGCACAACATGGCCACCCCTCAATCTAGGGTCGTGTAGCTTTTTCATCTTTCTCAAGATTTCATATCTAAACTGATTTGCCTCTTGCTTTCTCTTTGGTTAGGCAGCCTCATCCTTCCTGATCTCTTCTCTTGCTTCTAAGTGGAGGGCCATCAGTCCCTCAAGCCCTTCTGTGGTCCTATTTCACCAGATAGTTTGACTGTCACTTCACCTAGGAAGGTAGGAAGAGATTCAGGCCCTCAGAACAATTCCACAGTTAGTTGTCTTTTACAACATTTTCATCACTGCCAAGTGTCATCCAAGGTTTTTGCAGCTGGTGTTTGCATGTTGCACATCAGTCATTCAGGTTGCTGCCTGGTTTTGTTCTGATCTAGTCTAATAAAACTCAGCATAGTGAACGTTCTTATAACCAATTCTTTTGTTGGGCTGGGTTTGCTGTTGGCACAAGAACATCCCTAACTAAGTGTTGTTCAAAATAATTCAGCCATCTACAAAAGGGGCAGGAGCGGCTCACTTCAAAGGAGCTGTATTCCTGGGAGATTAGATGTATCTATGATCTGGTCCAGGCAAAACAAATGACTTTTTGAGCATCAGACAGGATGTAGAGTATTGATGCCATCTGTCCTTTGCCCAGTCCAACACTGAAGAAAATCGTTTTCTTTTAGAAATGCAACCGTGTTTTTCAGTCTGATACAATTGAAAGCCAGGAGAGAGGAGCAGAGGCACTGCTTTTTTTTCCTTTTATTCTTTTTTTTTTTTTAAGTCTGCTGTTGATTAACCCAGCTGAAGTGCATCTACATGAATGCACGCAGCATGGGCAATAAACAGGAGGAGCTGGAGGCCATTGTGCAACAAGAAAACTACGATCTAGTTGCCATCACAGAAACGTGGTGGGAGGA
>JAOTQQ010000041.1:37421761-37451376 GCA_026546715.1 Gallinago undulata | reverse complement strand
TGAAAGCCAGGAGAGAGGAGCAGAGGCACTGCTTTTTTTTCCTTTTATTCTTTTTTTTTTTTTAAGTCTGCTGTTGACAGCCAATATAAGCTTTCAGATGAGATGAAGGTAACATTCCAAGAGGTTTTGAAATATAAACAAGTGAATAGTTGCAATGAAATTTCTCTGATGATTGTGTATATGTTTTGCTTTAATTTAAAGTGCAGTTATGTTCTAAAAATGAATATGGAAAATTGTTGCCTTTTTCTATATGACAACTTCTTCTAAGTGCTCGGAGAAGTATCTGCGTGTTACCTGTTAACAGCAGTTCACAGTGCTGTCCTTTGTCAAGTAATTGCCTTGATGTTATTCAAATTCTACCTACCTGAAGCTGTGCAAACAAAATGACAGCTGTGGGTGAAGACAATTGTCAGCTGTAATTGGTGATGCGCAAGGAGGAAGGAATGAGATTCCATTTTGAATTTTCAGAAATAGCCCTTACTGGAAAGAAACTCATGCTTAATAATCTGAATGTCTTTGATCAGTGTATGTAAAACCTCTCTCCATGATGTTAACATTTGATTGTCAGATGGTGATGGTTAGCAGAAAGAGCATTTTGGAGCTTCAGTGCAGATAATTCCAAAGTGTTCAAGATATTCCTTAATCTGGTTATATGATTACAAGTGAAGATACAGTATGGATTTTGAGTAACTAATTTGGCCATTCTGAACCAAATCAAAAGCCATTTGGGGTTTTTAGGGGACCAGAGCAAGTTATTTTTACAAAGGTATACAGGTTTCATGGGAAATGAGCTTTTAGTTTAGTTAATCTGGGGACCGTGGAAAATGCAGTAGCTTTTCTCCTTTAAAAGCTTTTTGTTTGTAGTAGCCAGTATAGGTTTTGGCTAGAATTATGAGGTTGAAGACTGCTCAGATATGTAGCTTTTAAATAGGTGTTCATTCGTTTTCTTTAAAAATTCATATAGAATTTAGTAATTAGCTGCCTGTCAATGATGGCAATCTTGAAAGCATTTCAGTAAATGAGATTGAATCTCTCTGCATTCTTGAGATAACATAAACAAAATTTTAGCTTTCAATAGAAAATAAATACTGACATCTGTTAAGTTAAATAGACATTGGTACCCATGTATAAAAATGTATAGTATAAACCAATACTGTGAAATAATACTGTCATTGAAAGTGTAAGAGAACTATAGTGGAACTTGGTTATTTTATGTTACTTCTTTATTTATTTTTAGTGGGTTTGTTCTTTTGAAATATGAGCACTTAGTATAGTTGTACAGCTGTAGAATATATGTAAACTGATGGGGTTTTATCCCTGCTTTTCCAGCTAAGACATTTAGGAAATGATGAAGTACACATTGTCTGGTCAGAGCACACTCGAGATTATAGAAGAGGAATAATTCCAACAGAATTTGGTGATGTTCTTATAGTCATCTATCCCATGAAAAACCATATGTTCAGTATCCAGATCATGAAAAAGCCTGAGGTAAGGGTTTGTTTTTTTTTTTTCTTTTGCATTTCTTTCATGTGGTTAATATGAACTGAGTTGTATTTTGAATCTGAGTTTTTGGTGTAATAGATTTATCTAAAAGATCCAATAGATTGATCCAAGGTGATGTGTCTTTAACATGGACATTTGCAGTGGTGGCAGGAGGAAGAGGAAGAACTCAGAGTACAATGCATAGTGAAATCAGTAACTTGAAATTGCGAAGGCCTGATCCTGTCAAGCATATCTGCTAACATCATGAGCTGGAAACAAAGCTAGAATATTCTATGTAATTGTTTAAATATTAAAATAAACTTGGCAAGCTTTTTTATAAAATTTGATACATGACCGTGGGAGCTGAATAATATCATGCTCCAGCTTTCTCCATCAATGTCACATTCCCCATTCTTCTTCTCAAAGCTAGTTTGTGGTTTCTCCTCAAACTCCACACAAGAATTCGGAGATAAATTCAGCAAAGCAAGACTGTTCAACTCTTAGGTATATGAACACGCTCTCATTCAAATGCCTCAAATGCCTGTGCTGGCCCTGTTCTTCTGAGTAAAAGTACTCATGAGTCTTTGTACTGCATAATTTCTGTGCATGATATCATTTGCCATGAATTTCTGTACTTCAAATATTGAAATTCTTTCTAGAAGCACTAATATTAATAAATGTGATATGAGGGAAATAGGATTCCCTCTATATGAGGATTGCCTCCATCTGATGAGTAGCATTAAATGACACCCAGAACATGGTCTTGTTATTACTGGGTTACTTACATTTTCAATTAATTAATACGTATATTCTTTTTCTTTTTCTTAGTACTTTAAGTACAAAGAGTTGCATTATTGGGGGTGTGCAGGTTAAGAAGGAAAAAGAAAACTACTGAGAGCAGGGATTGTTGTTCCTCCAACAGGAGGTCCTTTATGTGCAAAAAAAGTGCCTTCCATCAGATTTCAGTATTCTCAAAACTGCATTAAATGACTGATGGCAAAAAATAATACAGGGTTCTAAACTTCTTTTGCCGCATTGGTTTCATTTTAGCAGGAAGAATATTTAGTCTATACTCTGCACTCTTTGTTGAACAAGTTCACAAACTTTACTCTTCACATGCTTTTTGCTAGCAACTTCAGAACTTCATTCACCCATACAGGAAATGAAGCTACTTAACAGAGTTTTAATTTCTTTTTTTTTTTTTAATTGCAAAATGATGATTGATTAGGGAAAAATGTAGCGCCAAAACTTAAGATCCATCTATTCTGTAAACGTGTTGGATGCTACCTATACTAAACATCAAGGTTTTCTGCAGCTCTCACAAATGAGGCTTTACACTTGGGGTCCAAAGAAGCCAACCTTTCAGCACAGATTTCTCCTCTAAAGGACTTATAATCCATAGAAAGGAAGAAGAATGGAGAGAAGAGTAAAAGAAAATGTCAGATGTGGGTCTGTACACCCGTAATTGTATGACAGTTGCACACTGAGTTGGTCCTTAAGGACATGTAATATCTAAAGCTATGATAAATATTATTTTTAAATTTGAGTAATTATTCCTTGTGCTAACTACCACCTACAATACTGTCATTTAGCCTTTCATCCTCATAAACTTCACATGCGTGACTGTCCGTAGGACTTTGGCAGCAAATGTAGGAATTAAGCTTTGATGAGACACAGTATTCAAATGGTTGCTTAATTTTCTTCAAATGATGCGTTATCAGTTACCAAGGATATCAAGCAGTTATATGGCTGTATAATTCCACAAGAGAAAAGGTCTGTCATGGAGCACAATAACCATTCTGATTATCTAGCGATGAGGAGAAAAAAAATTATATATTTGAGTGCTCTATTGTTAACGTTGATTGCTAATTGTTATGGCTAAGATCTTACTTTATGTTGAATTTCTTAATTTTTTATTCAGGTTCCATTTTTTGGTCCACTCTTTGATGGTGCTATTGTGAATGGAAAAATTCTTCCTATTATGGTTCGTGCAACAGCTATAAATGCAAGCCGTGCATTGAAATCATTAATCCCACTATACCAAAACTTGTATCCTTTCACTCAGATGGTTTCCGAGGCATATACATTCCCTTGCAGTTCTACAGATGTGATATCCATGTTTTGTCAGATTAACATAAGGAAAATATTTTCAGTGATTTATGGTGATGATGTCTTTAAGAAACTTAAAACTATAGAAGACAATTGAGACAAAGACTAGCTTTTTTAATTTGTGAAGAATAGAATTAGTGCTGAAAATGACCTGTTTCTAATAACATGTATTTATCACTTCTTGTTAAGCAAAGTTATTTTAATGGCCATTTTGTGAGTAAACTTTCTAAAATAGCAATGTCATGGTGTTAATAATCTTTATTTCCTTAAAGAGATTTAGTATTTATCCAGTATTAATGTGACTTAGTTTTGTTTTCCAGTTCCAAGAAGGATGTGAATGCTGTTTTCCTTCAAGATGAGAAATTCATTAAATTTTTGTCATACAGATTTTATTATTCAGCTCAGAATACAAAGTTGATGTTAATATCATATTGGTGACTTTGTAAAGATGTCAGAAAAGGTTATCTCTTTTTTGTTGTTGTTGGAACCAAAATTGCAGTTTTTTGAAGGGGCTGCTCTTGGAGGAGTAGATTTACCAATGAAAAATTTAAAAAAACATAAGGTAAGTCAGTCACTTACACCTTTCCCCTTCTTAAGAGTTCTGTTATATACCTGTTAGTTAAATCAACAGGAACATACTATTTTTTTATTTCATAAATTGAAAGGTACATTTAAATTTTGATTTGAAAGAAATTCTGTCTTAATTTCCACCCAAGCTGTCGATACTTGTATCTGTCATGTGGTAGACTGTTGCTAAAATACTCTGTTTTTTCTAAGGCTGACTGTTAATACTCAGTGTTTTGGATTAGATATGATGAAGTGGATTTACAGATGAATGATGGATGGTCTTTGATGTGATCACATTAAATGACGTTTGTGCCGTTTCCGTAGATGACAGATGTTGATTCATTGTATTTTTATGTTTGGAAAGGTCCGATCTTTTTGTCATTACTCAAGTGGCTTAATCAAAGAATTTAAAATGTATTATCATCATTATTCCATAAAAAGTGATGGCTTATAGCATTATATTGATGTATAGTGATGAGCAATTGGAAAACAATTTACTTTGAAATAACAAACTTTGAGTACCAAAAAACCCCACAAACTCATATGTTTAAACTTATTTACAGAATATGGAAGTTGTCGTAAGTTCCTTGGACATAGCTTGCCAGCTCAATTTCTAGCAATTGGCGAATTCCCAAGAGCTGTGTACTGTACATTTACTTTTAAATAATGTCTTCAAATTGTACTTTTTATATGCATGAAACCACTGTATGTCATTTATTATAAATGTGGCCTCCATTAAAATGTTGATACTTGTCTCCTAATACAGTTAGCATGATAATCAGAGAGCGTTACATATAATTAATGTTAGAATCGTATTGGTCAGTGGGTTTTGTGTCATCACTCGATAAGCTTATGAAGCACCAGTTGATTGGACACTGGTGTTAAAGGGCAGCTTCATTAAGTAGTTGGTGGAATTCTTTTTCTACCTGGCTTGGAGCATCTTACATTCAGTGCTTTGTATAATAACTTTAAAAATTAAAACAGGTGTGTGGGCAGTTCTTTAAGAGCTGTTTGCTTGGCACAGAATAAGAAAAAAACTTCCCTGGCTCGAACTAGACTATAGTGGAGTCAGTTTTGTCAGTGGAAAACAGGAAAAAAAAATGTTAAACTTCAAAGTTTGGCCTAGCTTTCAGTGGCTTAAAAAACTCTTGATTAAAAATGTCATGGACGTGTTCTTGGTTTTCAAACCATGACCAGATTTGTGGAATTTCCCTCATACAAGAATGGCAAAGACTGGTGGGTGTTTCTTGTAACACGGACACGGTCTGTTAACTAGGAATATTTGAAAATTGAATCTAAGTATGTTCCTGCAATAGCAGGGAATTGAAGACATCAAGGATTGTCTTTGCTGTCTCCCATTTTTTTTTCCTGTGGCATATTTTAGCTATAGCTGTAGCAGTTCACTCCTGGCTTTTAAGTTTGTTGTGAACTGAAGCGTGGCAGGGAGGGAAGGGGGGACAGGCAGGAGTATTTTATGGTCTGTGATTAAGTAGCTTTTCTGGAGGGTCAAACTCAATGCCACTTTCTTCACATCCCATACATGAGTAAGTCTGGGATTTACCAGACTTACTGTCTCATGTGCAAGACCAGACTCATTGATCAAGATGGTCTTTCCTTGTGTTGAAGTGTTGCTGGAGCACAGAAAAATAGGGCTTAGAGTAGTGAAAAGAGCATGTTCAAAGGGGGAACAAAAAGGCACAGAAAAGGTATTTTTCAGCAGGTACACCAAAAGTAGACTCCCAGCTGGAAAAGTGAAGATGATAATCAAGGCTTCCCACATGTCCAGGACCGTAATGGTGTTGGTGAAAGAGAATTCTGAAGTGATCTGCTCAAAATTAATTTTCGCTAACTTATGAATATCTAATACACTGGAGTGGTGTTAGCTTATTAGGAACTTTGATGACAGTTAGTAGAAAAGCTGTTTAATGTGGATCTTGAGGGAACAAGAATGCTTGAGACTTCTGTGAAACAGAACACGTTTCAAGCCCTACACTTAACTATTAGCTCTCTTAATTTCAAAGCCGGCATCAGTGTATGGATGTCTCAGTGCCTGCAGGTGTGGAGTTCATTCCCCTGTGCTGTGTAATCATTGATGGGCACCTTTTGACTCAACATAGAGTTCTTGACATACACGTCTGTGCTTATCTATTTTTTTAAGTATTTCCGTTGTCACGTTGCAGATCGTTGTGGTGAGGCTAGATCATCCTAAACTCTTAATTAAAAAGTAGAACTCTGTTGATTTACTCGTGTATGGGATGTGAAGAAAGTGGCACTGAGTTTGACCCTTCTATTTCCAAGGAGGGCTTATCTGTCCTCTGAGTTACTACATTTTCTAAGTGCAGACCTGACCGAAAGAATCAGCTGTCATTTGTAATCAGCAGGGATATTCAGTCCTCTTCATGTGACCTGATTGCAACTTTTTCCTTATTGCGCTAGTCTGTTAATCACGATGTGGCAATGGGTACTACGTGTGAATAGTATAATACTGGTTGCATGGATACAGGGAATTCTGCTCATCTCCCTTTATAGTGTCCCCTGGCTTTGAGCATATTGTACGGTCTGAAGTAGCTTTCTGAGATTGACAGATTCTATAAATCACTTTCCTCTTTCTGACATTGTCTTGATACTTCTGATAGCAAACCATTTTGAAAATTTTATTTTTTTAAATGATTTTAAAAGTTTCGTCTGCTGTGTGTTTTTATTCTTTGCTCAGAATTGTGTAACAATACGTTTCTGTATTTTAATATTTTAAGATTAAAAGCTTACTCAGTTGATCAGCAAACGCCAGTCAGGCATGGCAGATATCCTGCTTTAACTTGATGCTTGACATTTTCATTGCTGCAGGTGCGTGAAGAGAATATTCTTCCTTTTGGGAGGAGATTCTGCATTGATTTGTGGATTTTTGCTTTAGTTTGAGGATTCTGCAGTCCCTCACTATCTTTTGGTGGCCTGGCTTTCTTGTAACAGTACCCCCTCGCTGACAGGCGGCACATCTGTGCACACAGTAGCAGGCGACACTTGGGTCGTCTTGCTAATGAAGCAGCAGCACCCCCCACCCCACCCCAACACACAGAGCTCATGTGTTTCTCCTCACTACTTTTGTCCTTCTTGTAAGTACATGCTTATCTCCTGAATTCACTCCAGTGGGTTGTACGTTGGGAGAACTTCTGAGACTCATAACTGCAGGTGTAATAACGGGACTGAATGTTGAGAACAATCACTATGATGTAGAATAAGGAGGCCAATGTTTAGGGGATTGTTAAATACTCTCTATTTACTAAGTTGTCTTGAAATTCCTGGTAGGACTCCTTTTATTCGTGACTTGCATCTCAAAGTAAGCACTTTGTCACATTCTGAATTCAGAATCTACCACGTGTAGGAAATGGATGGATCAATACTAAATATTTTGAACAATAGAAAGAGTGGCTTTGTATAAAATTTTACTTGAACTTCCTGAATAAACAGCAGATGTTAGCCAGATACCAAGAGGTGCATCAACAGACTGTTCTTTACCACACACTGATCACTTCCCATGATTCAACTTGTTAAAATTATGTCATACAACAAAACAACTAGAAACCTTGTGGGAGTGGAATTCCAAGTGTGAAACAGCTTGTGTTACATTTTGCACATTGCACACAAATTTTGGAATGTTAACAATTATTCCAAATGATCTGCACTTGTAGTGCAGTGAGTGCAAATAGCACAATTCAGACACCATAATGCTTTTTCTCCTATGTAGTACTCCCCTCCCAAAGGATGCTACCTAAAGGATGAGTTCATCATGTGACCCCTGCTGTTTTTTCCAGAAGAAAATAGAGTTATTTCTAAAATCTATTTTACTGTTTAACAAGGGAAATTGTTTTCCAAGTTCAAGCACGAATCATAAGGTAGAGAATGTGATGTTCAGTCTTTCCTGTACTTTGACTTGCTCGGTTTTGCTGTTTTCCCAAATCCTACTTCTGCTGCCAACTCACTTAATCTTTTAATAATTCAAAATGTGATTAATTGAATGCCTGCATACAATGGTATAACATGAAAACCTGAAGATTTCCAAGGCATTTATAAGTATCTGATTTTTTTAATGGACTCTTCAGGTATTTCAGTTTCAAGGAGTCATGTGTAACAGTTTATCTGTGGATTATAAGGAGACCTACATATAAGAGGAAAGTTTTATATCTCTATATAGAGTCATGTGTGTATGTGTGCATTTGCGCATGTATGTGTGTGTCTACTTTTAGATATTCAATGAGAGTAATAGGTACGTTTATTACCTTTATAGATTTTTTCCCCTGAACTAATACATCCAATTAATGTATTTTCCTTTGATGTCACAAGTATATTTTAATAATAAGAGACTGTTGTAAGGCAGATTCCAAAGGAAATACCAGGAAGATTTCTTGTAAACCACAGTACTAACAGGCTAAAGTACTCAGAATGGCAAACCACTAATGCAAAAAAAAGCAAAATGCACAATACTTAAATAAATGCTGCATTTAAGAATGTTCATATTCAACGTTAATGTTCTAATGTTATACAGAAAAATGGTATAGTTTGAAACATCTCATGTAAAGTAATCGTATAGATGATGACAATGTGGTGTAGTAGAATCATCTAAAGTAACTTTTGTGTGGATAACATCACACTGAAGTCTGCCCAATTTAAAAAACACCAAATAAAAAACCAGCAAAGATTCCAAAGCATAAATTGTGCTATTTATGTTCGTTAAGTGTGGTTTGAAATCCTGTCTTAGGGACGTCTTACCTAACTATATATCTAATGCTGCTCAGTAAATGAGGAGAGTATTGATTGGCATATGCTGCTTAAATCGATCACCTTGACAGCCAGAATTACAGTAATCTGTCAGTATTAATGACTGTCTTTCAAGCCTTGATACCTCTCCTTCGCTTGTCTCATCTTGCCTCACTTCTGTTTGAAGTGCATTTTCTTGCAACCTCTGGTTTTGTCAGAGTAGGTACTTTTGTAGTGGTTTTTTGTCCCCTGAGTCCAATTTATTGGCTTGATCATGCAATTAGAGTTAAAATGCAACACCAGGGAGCAAAAGTAGGCAGTGTTCTGAGTAACAATTGGACCTCAGGGGTAGTGCAAGCCTGTTCTCAGCCATCATTTATTAGTTACCTGTTGAAAGAGTAGGATTGTTTTGCAATGAATAATTCCAAAGCATCACTTTAAATGCCTTTGATTTTAGCCACTAGAGACAACTGATTGAACCAACATTTGTGATTAGTTTTTAAAGTCTTGACTTAGTGTTTGTCATATAGACACTTCAAATAACCGCTGGAGAAATACTTGCAGATATGTGTACCGAGATGCTGGGTTTACTGCATTTTCATACACATCATTTCAGTTGGCTTTCATGCATTTTTAATACGAGGAATAAATTGAAGAGTGAGGCTTGAAAGCTGTGTCTTAATGTAGCTTGGTTTCCTGTATGTAGTCGGTGAGGTTTTTTGCAAGACATACATACATAACTTTTCTTCAGCAGCAGTTCTGGATTTGTACACATTCAGGTAAACATATTTTCTTCAGTAATTGCCCTGCTTCTAATCCCACAGAGCCTGCTTTCTCTACCCCAGGTAGCTCTTCTGCCTTTAGCTCTTCTTACAGGCTGTCTGCAGATATGAATTAGGATGCTGGGAGCACCTGTTAAAGAGGTGGAGTGTAAGCGAGTGGGTTTAAAGGTAATAATGTTGTTGTCATCACAAGATACCTACAACTTGATTTTTTTTTAATCAGCAATACAGCTTTATTTATTAGTTACTCTTCCCCAATGAAATGCGTGAGACTCCTAATAGTGGTAAAAAGCAGAATACCAAATGAGACAAAACTGATCAACTCTATAGCAATACTGTTTTCTACTAATAATTGCACTTACAAAGAGCTGAGTGCTCTATTGATGTTGTAGACAATTACAGGGGAGACTCAAATGTTTTTGTACTGTTAAGAAAAATATATTCTAAGTTCTTTAACTTCTGCACTCTTTCATAAATTTAATTTACCCATCTGAAGGGGGATTATTGGTTTTACTGATTGCTGTGTAAAATATGGGTAGGCTTATGCCTGTGGCGCTCTCTTTTAGAGTAAAAGGATATCAGTGGGCTACCCTGAAAAGCAGTGAAATGCTTTATCAGCCTCCTAGAACTTCTGAATTTGGGTCTGTCAGCACAGATTGCTTGAGGGAGGGAAGTTCTTCTTTGTTACTGCATCTTTTTAAGGTAGGAAATTTTTGTATGTTGTAAGCAGGAAGTTAGAGCAATCATTCTTTCATAATGAAATGTGGTTTAAATATATATAGATCTCTCTTGAACAAAAATTTGCAGAGAGAAGGCTGGGTGTCCTTAAATTCGAATGAAAAAGATAAAATAGTTCAATCTTACACAGAGTTGATTGCTTTGTTTGTAACACAAAATGACAGGTTTTTTGTTAATACCTACTTAGCCTTATTAATTAATTAAATGTTTTGGATAACAAAAGCCCTTTGTTAAAATGTTAAGACTCTTGCCTCCTTAAGGTGTTAAAATTCATAGAGATTTCTTTGATAGCTCTCAGAAGTCTGTGAATACAAGCAAGGAAGGTTAAACAATTTTTCCTGATGTGTCTAAGATTTAAAGAAGGAAATGTTTTTAAACTATTTAAGCCCTATTTTTATCTTGTAAAAGACAGTGTTGTTTATTGATTTAATCCTTTTCTAGTCATAAATTCAACCCTCATCACAGATAAGTGACTTGCAATATTTATATGCCTAAACACTAAAAGCTGTGTGTATATATAAAGAATAAGTATATAATACTGTGCGTGGCTGATTCTGATATTTAAATTGATGGGAAACAGTATTGAAAATTGAAAAACAGTAATGTCTGTGAAATAGAATGATGTTTTTGGGTGAGTTGAGTAAGACACTGGCAAACTATTTCTGCATCATTCTATATATGGTAATCAAGACAGTTCGGGCATGTTTTCCAGTGCCAGCAGAGGGATTAGAAGATGATAGGTACAAAGAAAAAAAAAAAGGTGATTAATAGGAACTAGCACATTGGTTGTCTTTGTTCTCCTACAGGTCTGTATTTCAGTTACTGGAAAAATGGGTTATATGTAATACTTGTTAGTATATGGAAGTATCTAGCTAGAGATGGAATATACTTTGCATAACAATATTCACTAGTTAAACAGGTCAAAATTATAACAAAAAAGGGTGTATGTGTATATTTAATTTTTATGTACCACATACTTAATAGAAAAATGGAATAAACTAACATAAAGCAAGGATTAAAAGTTAGTATTACACTAATTGGAATTACCATATGGTAGAGCGAAGGACATGAGTCCTAATCATAGCCTGACCAATCAAATTAATCTCAATATACTTTCTAGACATTGAGAAAATAGTTTAATTGCTGATTAACTGCACCTGAATAGATCTGTGGGTCACAAATATATCTATCTCCTTCTGAATGCTTCTCCTCCCAAACATAGAAGAATGCAGGCTATTAGAAAATCTTTTAATTTCTGCTTGCCAAACCATAGTTACCGTCCATCTGTTCTTGCCAATTGTGGAAAAAGGTCAGTTTTCAGCAAAGCCATGCATTTCACAGAAGGTATGTGAAGTGAAATTTCACAGGGGACATGATGGATCCTGATTCTTGGTGATAAACCTTTGGGGCCAGCAGGGTTGGCATATGGTTCAGCATGATATGAAGGCTTGGGTTCCCTGGCTTCACTTCTTTGGCGTGGAACTGATAAAACCTGGCTCTTAAGTATTGTTTCGCTGGACACCAATCATGGCCAGCAGGAACTGCCCATTTAACTCTCTGTGGGAAGGAAGCCCAGGCTGTGTTCACAATAGTGCCATTGTAGTGCTGCAAACTGCTCTCAACAGCTTGACAGCACTGGGGAGGAGGGCGAAGGGGCTGCTTTACTAATTGCCCTTCAAAATAAAGAGAGAGGGAAGGGACTGAAAATATTTGTTTTCTTCATTTAAATAGAAGAAGCCCGTCTTCGAGTTTTAAAAATCATTTTTAAAACAGTTTTACTGCCCTCTGAAGAGACTTATAAGTAGATTATCTCCTACCAGTACTGCAGCAACCCAGGGTAAAGAGAAAATATTCTCTTCAACAATAAAAGGAAAAAAGAAAGATAGTTGTAAAGTTTATTGAAGTAAAGAATTAAACTGTTGACAAAACTTCTCATGAGAGATGTTTTCTTTTTTACTATGTAGTATGGAATTGCAAATTGATACGTATCTGTATGGGCAGCCTTTTCACTGGACAATAATTAATACTAATATAATTGCTATTTATGTAATTTTACAGTTTGTAGTGATGTCTTCATGAAAGGCATTTTCTTTACCATTTCTCTCATCAATGAATCTGTCTATATAGGCAGAAAAAGTATTTAAGCTAGAAATTTAAATATTTGAATGTATGAAAACAGTGGGCTCAAGCATTCATGCTAATACCAGAGAATGAAGAGCCAGTTTTGCTTCTATATTTTTACACTCGTCAACCTTAATTACTTGAGTTAAAACCGATGTAACACTGAGTGTCAGAGCGGGGATAGATCCCTCTCCTAAAATCGGGAGTTGGTACATGGGGCTGCAGTTCCCCCCCGGTCTGTGCATTATTTGTGTACTGAAGCGATGACCAAAAGACCTTAAGGTCTCTCCCTGGGTTTTTGGTCATCACTTTGGTGCCACATCCTTAATGAACCTCCCTCCCTTGGCCCGCTGGCCCCCTGCCTCCCCGACTGCCTGCGAGCAGGAGCATCGCTCCAGAGAGGGCACGACGCAGTGGCAGCTCTAACTCTTCAACACAGTTAGCACAACCTGCCTTACAGGTTCATCGATGCCTGTCCTGGATACATTAGTAAGACAGATCCTCCCTGGAAGTTGGAGTAGGAATTCTGCCTGCATAAGGGCTTCAGCACTGTTTCTGTCACTGTTTGTTTTCACCTCCGTAGACTGTTACTAAAACATGGACAAGTCGGGTATTTGTAAACGCTGTCATTAGTCTTCAGTAAATTTAATGAGTAATCTGGTACAGTGTGGAGGTATTCATCCTTCCGACACTGCTAGCTGTTTGATATTACTCTCTTTCTAATTTCATGCTAAAATGCAGTTCAGGGTTTGTAAAACTGACAATACACAATAAATGGTACCAAAACTGAGACTTTCCACTATATGTTTGTGTTGATATGCTCCTGCTATATTTCAAGCAGATAATTCATTGAATGCCCATTCTTCCTCTTACCGCAGAGTAGATTATATTTAAGTCAAGATTAATGGATAGATTCTGATGTTAAAATCCAGTCTCTGAGCCTGTCGTTCCCTAGAGGCATATAGTGCATTAGTTTAAGCCAATACACTGCTTATCGTAGATACTATGACACTGTCTTAAATGACAGTTTACTGTACTTTGTTACTGCTTACTCTGCTAATAAAATCTCTATATTGTGTTCTTGATAATTACAATATTAAATAGAAACTTAATTTGATTATTGCACGTTTAGATACAGATAGTTCTTAAGTAATTGTCCACTGTAAAATTTCTGATACTAATTTTTTCTCTCATGAGGTGTGTTCTGTCAGTGTCTAAGCTTAATATTTACTTCAGTCACCTTAACAGAAAAATTGCTGAAAAGAAATCTACACTGGGATTTTTGGGTGCGAAGGAGTATCTTCTATCCTATAGTTTTTCACTTGAACCTTGTTTTTAAAATCCTTCCATAAGATGTTTTAATTTCCTGAAGTCCTTAAAATAAATAACTTCTGTGTTCTACAGAGTTGAAGAATTCAGTAAGTATACAGACTTATTTTCCCTTAACTTTGAAATCTCTAGAAGTCTGAGCATCAGATCAGTTATTTTTGCTGCCTAAGGAGATGATCGAAATTAGAATTCATTCAATTTAGTAAATATATTCTCATAATATTTTTACATTATTATATTAAGCATAACTTTTTTATATAGCTGGTTTTTGAATAATTTCATTCGGGAGAATATTTATACTAAAATTTATGTTAAGTCCATTGTACTTGCACTCTAGTTCTATGCATCTTTGTAAGTGCCTTTTGTAAAGGAGCATGGTGCAGAGTGGTTACATTTTTCATTTCAT
The DNA here is from genome assembly GCA_026546715.1 of Gallinago undulata. NCBI lineage: Eukaryota > Metazoa > Chordata > Aves > Charadriiformes > Scolopacidae > Gallinago > Gallinago undulata. Next base: position 37,437,090 of record JAOTQQ010000041.1, on the reverse strand, counting down.
AATTGAGTGTTTTAAGTGGTTAAGCATAGTCTAAATTTTATCCAATTCCAGCTTGTGTTAATGGTGCTACACTCACACTGCCTTAGCACCTGTTATGGATTTTGAGTCATCTGGCAGCCCGTGGGACTTAGATAAAGAAGTACCAGGTGTCCTGCCTGTCGCTTAATTGAGACGCAATGTAAACAATATAGACTTGGCAATATGGTTATAGGAATGGATTAAAGCCCAGCTTTGTCTGCGCTGATGAATCACAGCTTTTTTCTTCCTAGATGATGTTATAAACCACTGAAGAATTTAGTTAGCTGTAAGATCTGATGCAACAGCATAAAAATAAACAATATATCAAGGATTTTCCTAGAAGGATGGTGTTGCAGAATGTTACATGTATTGGGTTATCCGATGAAAATGTAAACATCAGTTACAATTTCTTGCAGTAATTTAGCAACTTGAAGGTGCTCATGCTGCAAAATTGAAGATTCTTGAAAAAATCAAAAAATAAAATATTAATTCAATGTCTTTCAATATCTAAGGTGTTAGCAAACTAGACAGAAAGCAGTAGCATTGACTTGGAAGCACTCAGTGGCTGCAGCTTTATCTATGCTTACCTTGCAGAATTTTTAACCATTTAACCATAGGGTTAGATATACTGGAAGTAATCTCATTCAGCTGTAAGATTAGTACTCTTAAAGAGAAAAGCCTCTAGATCGCAAAAGTATGTGGTGTTATAATTTGCTCAATAACTTTTTATTCATCACAGATTTATTGAACTTTCTAGGAGTGTAAAAAATTAAAATTAATTTTTATTATATTAGTTTAAAGAATGATGCAACTATGTGCATTGGAAACAAATTGCAACATCCAGAGTGATGGGATTAATTTGTATGGATTTATCTGTTATATATTCCCTTATGTTCTTCATGAAGAAATATACCTCAAATTGCCTTCGAAAGCTCTTTTGCAGTTACAACATGTGTTGAAAAAGGTTTTTATTAGAAATGTTAGGTATTACATTTGATGTTTGGTTAAATCCTACAGTCTTAGTCTGCTACTTGTTTTTCATATTTATTTTCATTATTTTAATGAGATAGATTGTCATATATACATTACTTTAAATTAGTGATTTTGGATAATTAACAGAGTCCCTTCTGCAATTCTAAAATGTTTTCATGAAATGCAACATAAATGTTTAACTTTAAAATGTAACTTTGATTTCTATGAGTTTTATGTTCTGTTTTTGAGTAAGAAAATACATTCTTACATTTTATTGCAAAAGTGCTGTCACTAGAATTGAACATATAGGTTTCAGTAAAGAAAAAGTCACCTTTGAAGACTATAAATTTTTTTCTTTCGCCTGTTTAGTAGTGTCAAGCATAGTAATTTTTTTTTCTTCTTTCACCTAAACTTGCAGCTGACATGAGGAGAATTAATTGAATTCTGTTTGTGAATCATCAGTGTTGTGGCTAAATTCCAAATGCATATGCAGAAGCTGTTTGCGTTTAGAGCGTAGCTGGGTAAACAGATGCACAGAGCAAAATATTTATACGCCATTTTCAATATCAGCAGTATTTAAGAAACAGAAAAGAACCCAGACTAACTTAGAGATATCAAGTTGAATTGAGTAAACAGAAGTTGCAGCTAGGAAAAAAAATATATTTGTGTACAGTGCAAACTAGATGTGGAAATCACTGAAATGCAATAAATGGGGAACACCATGATGCCACTTCTACAGAGTCACTTTTCAGAATATAAGAGAACTTTAACTATTCCTCTCAGTGTGGCCAGTTGATACTGATCACCCACCCACATACAAAGCGCAGCTAGTCGCAGGGCTTCCAACACTGGATCAATAGCAGCCCGACTTACATCCTTAATTCTAAGAGCCAACAAAGAGTACAAATTGCTGTGACTCAGTATGAGTTCAGCTGGTTTGACAACCACTGCACAGCCTCTCCTTTCAGAGTGAGATTTCCCAGAAAAAACCTTCCATTTCTGTGATCTGTGGGTTTTGTCCTGTCTGCCTTAAGTCAAATTCTGCAGTGGCTAACTTTTCCTTTCAGCTCGTGTATAACCTCCGTCCTAACCTGTACTTGTTATCTTTTTACTGGAGGCAATCCTTCTTTCACATTTTGATGTCAGGAATCGTAACTTACTAGGAAAAATGTGCCAAATAATACTGATGATTTCATCATGTTGAGTACCTCAACCTGTAGCAATTCATTCTGTTGGGTTCACACACCTTTTTGGGCCAGGGAGCAAGAAACTTAAAATCTTCTACAAGCATATGCCATTCACTATGCCTCACTATTTCTTTGTTTCCTATGGCCTTTAATGTTCTGGGGGTGGTTTTGTATGTTGATAGTACTACAGATTAGATTTTTTTCTAGAAAAAAACTGGTGTGCTTCTAAATTTTCAGAGGGAGCAAATGTAGTAGACAATAGGGTACCATCTTTTGTAGCTTTTCTTAAAATGTTGTTACACTATTTATGTAAAAGAGACTATAAATGCAGTTAGAAAACCTCTTGCAGATGTCCATTGATCCTACAAGCAAGTATCTCCGGGTGGAGGATTTTCATTTTCCAGTTAAGGACAGAGCAGCGCTTTGGTTTCTGCTTGTCTAAATTATTTTCCAAATACCTAGCTGACAAAGTCATACTTTCCACAATCATATCAATATATATTGACTTCTTAGATGATTTTGCTAACAGCCGGAATTGCCAGGGATTCAGCTGTATGTGTATTTATGACAGTAGTTTGTAATTTAACCTGAAAAAGCCTGTCTTGCTATTTAGAAATGCATTCCCTGGCTTTTTTTCTAAGAGGTATTTCTAGATTATCATAAAAAACTCCTCTTTTTCTTAGCACCAGAATCAAAGAATCTGAGCTACTACATACTGTCAGTATTGTGATAACATATTCTAATATACAGCTATATTGTGATATACTATACAGTGGTGCATGTATATATGTGTGTGTGTGCACGTGCATGTAAGCATTATAAGGAGAGGAGATTTATGAATAAAACTTTCATGGAAGTGTCTTGCTTCCATTTTTGTTGAGTTTTTCTGAATTGAGTGAAGAATCCACATTTTTACTCCCTTTCACAAAACCTATTTTTTTTTTTCTGAAGAAGAAAAAAAAAATGTTATTGGTCTCATGGACTTGACTAGCCCATCGATAGGGATCTAGAAATGCCTGCAGCATTGTTGAGCTTACAGCCTAGAGCTTCAGAGTTCCAGGGTATTTCCTGAGCTATGGTGGTCTTGATGCATTTTAAATCATCTTGAAGTCATCTACTAAACCGGAAGTTGAAGCATAAGATTTTGTTGTGGTATCTGAAATGACAAATACTTTGTTTTGACTTTTGGAAAAGTACAGGGTTTCTGCCTTTGGTGACATTAGGTACTTCACAAATACATTCCTTTTAAATTTTGTTGAACAAATGAAATATTGATCTTTTAAGGAGGACATTGCAAAGATTTCCATCACTGTTTGAGTGCTTTAATGAAATGGGCTTCTCTTCGGTCCCTTTTTTTTAACTTTCTGTCATGGAGTAGGTTCCCCAACGTAATCCCTCCCTCCAGAAGCTGCTGAGGAAATCTGTCTTGATAAAAAGTTTTCTGTATATATATTTTCAAATGTGTTGAGAGCAGTTAGGCACATAACTACTCTGTCAGTCTGACCCAAATTCCTCCTTACTAGCCTTATCAGTGCCTGAGCCTAATACACAGGTGATGAGAATCTCCACACAGCAAATGCCTAGTCGTGGGATGCCTCTGAAATTCACAGGTATCTGAAGCTTTCACTGCAACCTTCCCTGGAGATCTGCTCACTTCAGCACAGGCTGGAGCTGCCCAACTCCTTTCTGTACCCTGAGCAGCCAGATGCCCAGCTCATGCTCCTCTCTGTCCATTGAACAGGTGGGTATTTCTGTGCTCATCTGAGCTGCAAGGCAGCTGTGCTGAGAGTTCTGCAGGGATACTCGCTGGATTAGAGCCCACACAAACACAACAGGAGGTAACTCCCTAGTTATATCAATCAGCCAGGAAATGAGGGAGCGGTTTCCAATTTTGAGACCACATCTCCTGCCTCTTACAAAACTGTTCGAACCATTGGGACTGAGGACATTTTGTAATCAGGCACACTCTGTTCACTGCTGAAATTGCTCTTCGTTTCATAAAACAAGATCTCTGAATCACAGGGAAAGTACATGCTTATCTGGATAGCCTGATGGTTACGGTACTTTCCTGGAAGAGGAGGGTCCCTGGATTCCAGTCCCTGCTCAGGAAGCGTTTGTTATCAAATGGTCTTTGGAGCAGGCACTAGAATTTCTTCTCCAGCCTTTTTGTCAGTCTAGCACTTAGATGCTCTGGTAATAGATAGATTACAGAACTGTGAAGTACCAAACTCTTAATTTAAATGTTGGAAATTTTATTCCATGTGGAAACTGCTTTTTCTTCATTATTTTTTTTTAAGCCTCAGGTTAATGACATTTTAGGATTTATATTCCCTGGATGATTGTAACATAGTAATCATGCATCTGTTCTTCTTTAACTGAAAAATACTGGATGGGTTTGTTGCAATACATTTTATTCAGTTCAAAAACTTGCAGCAGAGTTTATTGTAACATCTGAGAGAGCTGAGTAAGAAGAATGGAAAGAAAACGTTCAGTCAGAATGACACAATAAATCCGTGAGAATGACTGTGAGGAGATGAATTCAACAGAAGGACTTGAAAGATGAAGACAGTAGAAGAGGCTGAATAGTGAGAAGAACAAGATTTTGTGGAGATTGAATGGTTGAAATTACAGAAAAGGAAAAAATAAAGACTAAACTAGAGATGTAGGAAAATGTAGCAAACATCTCCTCACCAAATTGAAGGATGACAAAGCCATGGATTAAAAAAAAAAAACAATGTGATGGAATTGTTTTGGATATAAAGCAAAAAGATTACGATGGCCGATGAAGGTGCAAGGAGGAGAACTGTACTCTTGTGGCACATACATATCCTTAGCATAGACCCCAGTGTCGTTACACTGAGATGGAGAACAGCGCAAGACAGATGTTGTTTGTCCCCAGGAAGTCAAAAAGCCAAATACAAAATTGAAGACAACAAATAAAGTTAGATAAAAAATTCAGGGAAATGTGAAACAGTAAGCGGTGTGAATAGTTGTGTGCCCTACACAGCAACGGACTTAAGTCTTCCAAGGTATTTTCCTTGTTTCTTTTTAGATTAACATCAATAACAAAGGGGAGAGTTTGAATAGGAATTGCTTGGAGGACCCTTATGGAGAGCTGGTGCTAGGCATAAAAAGCCACATGAAAGAAAGTACAAAAGTACCTGTCTAAAAATGTTAACATGAGTGTGACTGTCTGTGTACTCTTGACGGGAGGCAAAAGTAGTTTTGATAAAATTGATCAAACAGGTATGGACTATGAAGCTAAAAAAAGTAACCTGCCTTTGTGCTAGGGAGTGGCAGAGTGATGGTGGTATCAGAAGAGAATGCCCCATCGAAGCAGGATATTGAGAAAGTGGGCTCTGTAATGCTTTCAGTAGATGTGCGGAGGAATAAAAATAAAATTCATTTATTGAGGTCAAATAAAAAAAATATGGGAGTAATTGAGATGTGAAGTAAGAGCCTAGATAATTTATTCATGCAGATGGCCAGAAATAGTTTTAGCTTAGATTATGCAAAAAGCATCTGCAAGATGTAGATGTATTCTGCTATAGGAATCTAAACAGAGCTTGAGTTTAAAAGATAGTGATACTATCAACAGTGATAGAGAGCCATTAGGTGAAGACACGAGATGTGTGTTTTCAGACAGATTAAGCATAAATAGATGATCTGACAACCGGGATTTCAGTGCTTGTTCCCAAGTGCAAATCAACAGGTCTAAAAAAATTGCATGTTTAAAATAATAATGGAAAGTAGAGTATTTTCAGTATTAATAGAAATAATTGCAGATTTAGAGAATAAGTAAAATGGATTGTAATGCAAATGAAATTTTAGATGAAGTGACTACAACCTGAGTGACCTATTTCTTGTATTGATTGTGTTTTTCAGAAAAAAAGCTTCTGAAAAAGTATAATGAAGTTATTAGATTCTTCATTACACTTTTTGTGGATTATATATCTGCATGTTTTTAGCTAACAAATTTGGGTGACTGCGTGTATAATTAATTAACGTATATCTTACCTTTTTATCCATTCTCTTTTGTTGCAGTTAGCACCTTCTTCAGAAGCAGAAAGCTCACAACACTGTTTAAGTGTTTAGTCGCTCTCTGTGCCAGAGTCTTTCTCCATTGGTTTGTCTGTGCATCCTTCCCATTCCATCGTAATTGCTGATGCCAGTGGCAGCATCCACTCTCAGTAAGAATGCAGCTAGCGTTGCCCTGTTATTACTAGCCATTGAGTTTGTATGTGCCACTCAATTTGTAGGTGCTAATAACTCTTCCCTAGAGAGCAGCGTTTTAAAGAAAGAAATGTCTAGCCTATTAGAAGTAATGTAGAAATTAACTACTGTGGATTTATGGTCACTTGCAGATAGTTTCATTCAAATATAGCATAGAACTAGATTATCTCAGCTTCTAAAGGATACAGATTTTGAGTTTTAAAATACTAGAATGTTCTCTAAGTATATGGGAATAGAAGATAGAAGTATCCCAATCCAGCTATTCGGTCTGTAATGCAGAAGAGGAGCTCTGAGGAGAGCGTGACATTTCTTAGTGCAGAATACACCAAGCTTTGGACTTGGCGTTTGCATCACATTTTTGTTTTGTTTTTAAGTGGGGTTCTGTTTTTAACAAGCTGCAGATGGTTTTGTGGATTGTTAGGATGAATGGCAACCTGGCTAGTTGAATTATTTTTCCTTGGGTGTACTAAGCGTGCATTTGAATTAGGCTTCTAGAACTGATACAAGCGTGTCCTCTCCACTGTGTGATGAAAACATCATTATCCTCCACAGTCAGCATCTGTGTCGAGACTTCTTTATTTGGTTACGAGATGGGTACCTAGACTGGAGAACAGGGATGTCCTTGTCATGTTCAAAGCAATAACTTTCCTTCATTTTAACCTTATTTGTGTATAAGCTTTGGATATAATAGGATAAACTAAAAGGTTTCATTTAGAGACCTCTGAAAGTAGAGCATTTTAAAAGCAGGTAGGTGTCTCCACCCTACTTTTTCATGAAACATTTTACCCATTCAAGCAGACTTTTAAAAACAGCTTGTTTTGATAGCAGCCTGTTCTCCTGTGGGCCTTCAGCCTTTGCTTCCTGGCAGCACCTTTGGTGCGAAAAGAGAGTGATCAATTGGGAGACTATCAGTGCCAGCATGCATAGAGTGATAAGTTAACACACCACTGGGAATTTCTAGGGCCCACCAAGATACTTCACTTCTAATGTGCTAACAAGCTCATTTTTCTACCTCTTGCCTCTTCAGTTATTTTTTTTTCTCAGAAGAGCTTAGAAGTTGAGTGCATCAGGCATAATGAAAAGCTCTGTAGGAGGGAGAAGCAATAACCCCATTTTTCCCTTTTCAGCCAAATAGAAAATTAGTTTCTGGTAATACACAAAGGCCAGTATTTTTTGTGCAAGGGGCACTGCTGTGAATCAAAGGACTCTATTAACTGCAGAAAATTCAGCAGCTGTGAATCTCCCCCAATGAAAAAAGTGCTTTTCAACAAGTTGTGAGATACGTAGTATTATTTAGACTTCAACCATCAGTTTCATCCTCTACCACTTATACATAGCCTCTTAAAAACTGTGCTATATTACTCTCCTCTGTTAAGGCTCAATACTATGTTTATCCCCCAACCTAAGAACCATTACAATGGGAGATTTTTATATTTTCTCTTGTCCCCGTGCTTCTATTATAGCTTCTCCAGCCCAAGAGTTCTGCAGAGAATTTGGAACACGGATTTTGGAGGGAAAATTGTTTCCCAGTTGCACTGTGTAACCGAGTTGTGGTCTCAGGAAGTTGCTGAACTTCAGTTGCAATGAACTTCAGTTTATTCACTAGAAGTTGCTTTCAGATAATATAATCACTATACATTTTTTCATATTTAGATATAATGCAAAACCTACTGTAAATATTGTACTGAAAACAACTGCAAAAAGGTTTCATAGGAAAAGTTCTGTAATTGTTGAAGTATAGTTTTAAAAGCTAAGGTGAAGGGTATTGTTTCCAGCTGTAAATTGGGGCTGAGAATTTTATTGCTTTTCATAATCGAAAGTAGCATAGTTATTTATTTATTATGTTAAGATTTGTTATTAAAAATGCTTATCACTTGTAATGCAATTTTTATGTTTAGATTGCCAAAAATGTGTGCAAAATTAATATTATCCTCATTTTATAGATGGTGAAAGGTAGATGGTCAGAAAGGTAGCTTCCTCACTGCCCCTGTCCTCCCCCAAAAGAGCAGCAGACTTGAAATCAGAACCAAGAACCTTCAAGAAACTGATTCTCAGTGCATTCCTCCACAGCATCCTGACTTGTTTGGGGTTTTTTTAGGAAAAGAAAACAGACCTATGTAAGAAGAAAATTATCTCCCTATCTACAAATAAAATAAATATTAAAAAAAAAAAGGATACAGAAGCATAAACACCATGAAAAATTTCTGATTGTTTTATGGCTCTATAAGATAACTGGAGAAGGTCTCCCTCATTCAACGTATTGAGTCCAGCTGGAGGAGTTTGAAAGTTGTGGGAGAAAAGGTTAACCGATTTCTCAGTTCAGGAACTATGCGACATGAAGTCAGCATGGTAGTTTTTCTTGATAATTGTATGTTGCTGCCTGCTGCTCTACATTTTGACAGCCATTTCCATAGTTGCTTTCATGAACAGCAGAAATATTCTCTCTTTTTCTCGCTCTCTCTGTGCTAACAGCACAATCAGGCCTGCTGGAACAAGAAGCCTGGAGAGGGTTCTTCAAAAGCAACAACACTTCAAGATACCGGGCTCTTGTCAATAATATCAGAGAGGGAGAACACGGGGAAAAGGAAGAAGTACGGTATTTTGCTGTCAGTGCCCTGCCGACACTCTGTTAGCCAGTATTTAAGGGTCCTGTGGACACTTTGCACATATTCTTGCTTGTTTTAATGGCATAATAGACGAGATGTTTTTCCCAATACACAAATTTCACTGTGTATTTATCTTAACTCTGTGTGTGTGTGTATTTAGGGATTATGGAAGCATTTTTTGTTGTGGAAGAGTGCATTTTGTTAATGCTAACGTTATTTTTCATGCTATACCTCTTAAAAATTGTAGCATTTTTATATTTACTTGTGGTCAGGCTACAGCCAAATGAGTTACTTAAAGGAGAGTATTTAAGTTGTAGCTGTTTGAAAAAATTTTCAGAAAGTTTTGCATCACACGTGAAAAAAACATAGTTGAACCATAAAGTTTACATTAATTGTGTATATCCTTCAGTTACTATTACTTCAGTGCATCAGATGATATAATAGTTATGTAAAGAATTAAAACAAGTGTGTACAATCACTGAAATACATCATATTGTATTTAACAAAACAAGAATTTTTAATTACTATACTGATATTTAGCAGTTCTAGTATATGATATAAATTGCTCCTTAACTCTTGGCTAAACCAGTTATGAGGAAAGAGCACGATACCTGCAAACAATTGTTCAACATCATCTAGAGCCCACAACTTTCGAGGATTTTGCTGCTCAGGTTTTCTGTCCAGCACCTTACCACCATTTGCCCTCAGAGACAGGTAAGAATTACACTAAAGAACTGGTTTTGTACAATCTTATTTGAAATGCAGTATCCTTACTTATAAAGACTAAAAATCCAGACCTTCACACATCATTAAGAGTTTCTATTAATCTGAAAGACTGTATGTACAAATTTGAGAATCTTGGCAAAGTTGCTTTTAAATCTTTATTCTGTTGCCAGGCATCATAAGCCAGTGCCTGGCACTAAGATTTGGCTACTTTAATATAGCAACCAGCCCCTGTATTTTTACAGTAAATTTTATTGTGGTCCCCTGCATAAAGTTTCCAGGAGTCATTGGTTTTCCTTCATCCAGGCTGGTTCAGGTAGATCCGTTCTTTAATCTAAATACACCTTCCCTAAAAGAAACTTTTACAGCTTGCTACATTTTTAGAATGTAAAGTTTTAAATTGCAAACCTGAGGACCTTGCAATCATCAATTTTGTTTCCAGGTTATTAGCTGCAAAGCTGGTTTTAAGGTCATTTTTGTTTTCCAGTAAAATACCAGTTTTATAAGAGGATACTGCATTTTCAGTTACTAATGAGAAAATCGGTAAAAGAAAATTAGTAACTCAAGGCCTTCCTGTTCTGAAATTTCTTGAACTCCTTATGATTATTTCATTATTTTATTTCCCCTCTTTTTAGATCATTAAATATCAGTTCTGTTTATCTGAAGGTAAGACAAAGTGTCCAAAAAACCCCTTTGTTCCTCTTACTTTTACTAGAGCACTAAGCCTGTAACCAAATTGTATGCAAACTTTCCTTGTTGCCCTTGTTCACACTAAAAAGAATTTCACACTGATTGAGAAATGACCACTACATCTTCTTAAAAGTTTTAGTCTTTTACTAACCTCAGGTCTGCATGAAGCACTAACACGGGTTCTGGGATTAAGGTAACTAATGGTAGAGACAGTCGTTGAATGAGTAACACTTTATTGTGTCGACCTTTGTTTCTCAGCATGAACAAGTAGTACTGGATGGCAGTGGTGTGTTTTGTACCCTGTACTGTCTTTCATTGATGTTGTAAGACATTCTGCAGTGATAACGTAGGAGAGAAGGAGAAGAAGAATGTGTAACACTTGAAATTCCTCGTTCAGAAACCTTTATTTAATGACGAATAAATCAAAATGCATCTGTGGAAGAGCTGTAAATCTAAATAAAATAAATTTTGTAAGAATAAATTAAATTTGGCAAGTGGTTATCTCAAAATTTGTTTCTTAATTGCAAAAGTGTGCAGAAATAAATTCTAAAATTTTAGAAGAGTTGTGATAGGACTACAGAAAGAATGACTTCGAAATGTTAAAACATTGAGACTCCTTTGCATATAAGCCATAATTAGAAATAAGATGCAGTTTCAAAGTATAATAAGTGGCATAGTTATGCTAGTGCAAATAGTCAAGACCAAAGGGAAACTAAATTAAAAGTGTAAGTAATCTAAAACTAATTAAATCAATATTAAAAAAAAAAAAGTAACAGAATTTAATGTATGAAAATGTTTGAATAGGGAAAAATCTGTAACTAGAAACATTAAAAATAATAACCAGGGGTAACAGCCCTTGCCGTATTTCCATCCTAATGCATGCAGCAAGTATTCTCCACCAGACACTTAGGTATGGCTACCATGTATTCTGTATTCTAGTCCATTTTTATCAGTTCTGCCTGTTCACTTTTGGAAATCTCATTCCAGGCTAAATCGTTCTGCCCTCTTCCTCTAGTTCATTCTTTTGGGGTGAAGCAAAGCTGCTTTTCTATATTAGTTTGGTGTGTTGGAGAACACTGCTCTGCAGTGGCAATTCCAGTATTCCCTTAAAAGTTGTCCTAGTCTTTCTTTGTGTTCTCTAACATGATCTGGGAAAAGATTATGATTTTTAGAAACTTGATTTTAGACTTAACCCTTCTATGAAATGGAATAAATTTCTGCGGGGACCTCATTGGCAGGAGCTTGTGATGTATTTCACACCAGCGTGTATGGGCATGTGTGTTTGCCTACCGTGAAACGTGATGTCCTGTCCTGAGGGCCACGTTCTGCTGGACCCTGTGCTGTGCGCTGGGACTGACCAACACATCAGCATTGGGAGCAGCCAGGAGCTTCCTAGGGTGGACATGAGCACAGTGCGACCCAGTGTCAGAGTCAAGTGAACTGTCCCTAGACCTGCCTGACTCTGAGCTTTCATCTCAGCCCAGGGATGCCCTGGCAGTCCTGCCCGCAGCCTGGGGGCTGACCCCTCTTCCATCTGGGGCTCTGATACTCAGCTAGCAGCACACTGCCTTGCGTAGCACCATACCATCTGCCTCCAAGCTGACTCTGGAGTGCACAAATTCTAAAGCCTGAGGCAGGTATAAATTAACACTGTCGTCATCTGCCAAAAAGTTACCCCAGGGCTTGGGGTTAGCCTGGAAACCAATGGTTTCCAGTCCTTGCAAAGGCAGAGCTGTTAGCGAGGTGGCTACAGATGACCCAGAACTTTGATGGACCGCAATCCCGGGAAAGAGGCCACCAGGTAGACTATTAAAAAAACTACATACCTCTGTGATTCACACTGGTCCCTAATACAAGCATATTTTTTGAAAGATAGGTGAAGAGCTCTGAACTGTGCTAGGATTGCACATAGGAGTGACACTGGAGTCCTGCCTGGGAAACCACACACATTTGTCACCCGCAAGATGACTCAGACAAAACCTTGCAGGCTCCCTGCCAGACTTTTCCATGTCATCTGAAAATTTCTGACCATCTTCTAGAAATACATCAGAATTCTTTTTTTTTTTAGTACAAAATATTTCATTTGTGTTCTTTTTAATGAAAAATAACTGATCAGAAGAGAGTAGAAAAGTTTTCCACATTTTAGATATTATAGACTTGATTCCTTAACTCGGTGGTGATCTCCAAGATTACAATTTTTGTATATGTTTAATTTTATACATTTTAATTGTATATATTTAATATATACAATCTCCTCTTCTAAGGGAGTTGTATAGAACTGGTGAAGCCCATCACCAGGTGTTGTAATGTTGTTATTGTTGTTGTGATCCCGTTGGCTGGTTTCAGTATGCCATTTTTTTCCTTTGAGCTGTGATAATCAGAGGAAATAGAGAACATGCCATTGGGTAACAAACTCTGTTTCCTCAGACTGACTTATTTTATCAAAGGCTCAGCCCTCACCAAAAACTGTTTCCTTCCTTAGAGTGGTTGCTCTTCAATACAGTGTGATTGTGGCTGCTGCTGTTTTATCTAGATACTTAGTTTGACCTGTCAAAATATCTGAAAAGTCCTCTTTCCCATGTTTAGGAACCTGATTAATGTGCTGGATGTGTACATTTAAAAAGAATTGAGATTTACCTGCACTTAATCACAGAATATAATTCAGTCGCCTCTGTATTTTTCACTTTGCACTGACGTTGGTCAAATAGAGTAACTCCTGCTGGATAGCTATTGAGTAAACCAGATTTCTGTGACACCAGAATAGGTTGCAGGAACTGTCAATGGTAAACTCAATGATATTGAAGGGCTTATTGACCCCATGATGCTAAGATTCTGAGTTTTAAATTGTACTGATGTCTTGGGTTTGGTTTTTCTCTATTTTTTTTTTCCTCTCTCTTCCTACTGAAACTAAGACCTCAGTATAGTAAACCTTATAAAGATGAGGCCTTTCAACACTAGTCATAGTATTTCCCAGTTTTTGACATTTTCTAGTTTTTGAATGTTTGACTTCATAAATTTAATGTCTTGTGACATTTTCCTTTTGTAATTCCTTCCGTTGTTTTATTTTTTAAGGCATAGGGCAAAAGAGAAAAATTCTGTAATACTGATTTAACAGCCATGTGATTCCTGAGCAAAACTGTAACCTCTAGATCCACCAGCAGCTCCTGCAGACTGAGACAGGGCAATGACTGGTAGCAATGGTAAACTGTGCTATCTCTGCCTGAATCTCCGCTGGTGGAAAGACTGGGAATTTTGCCAGTGGGTTTCACAGATATTAGCTGACCGAGAGAAACAGATTTACTCAGGAGGTGTCTGGCCAGGTTCTGGAGAACGTTCTTCACTGGACATGGACTCTGCCACTCTTTTGCCGTAAACTTAATCTTTTTTGCTGTGTTCTTTCTCATGGCTGGCTCTTGGTTCTTTGTCTCCTACCCAGTTCTAGTCTCGCAGGTCTTTAGGCCACTCACCATCTCTTCCTCACCTTCTCATCCTGCTTTGCAGCTGCTTTTGCAGTCTTTCTCTCTGCATTCACTTCTTGTTTAATTTCCTAAAATTATTGAGAGACTTAATTCCTTGACTCTAGCAAAGCTCTGCTGAGCATGATGGACAGCTTGGCTGGATTTGGACTGAGGTTCGTAAGAGTTGCAAAGGGCACAAGCTGTACAAAACCAATTGCCCTGTTTCCTGGAGGTCGGGTGGGGAGGCTGGAGTACCTTAAAAGGCCATCAAAATTTACCTACGTGCAAGTGTCATTCTGAGAGGTGGCACTTGGGAAAATGTTGATCCAGACAACAAGGTGTGACAAAGCTAGAGATTCTGAGAGTGGCCATACTGCGTCGCACCCTGTCTGAACATCAGCACCCCCTCAGGCTTCTGCTTGGTGAATTCTTCACCTCTTGGAAAGCCAGAACTGATGAGCGAGATGAATCATGTCAACAGAGGTGTTACGATTCCTCCAGATTCCTCCACCTCACCTCACTTCTAACTCAGTCTGTGTGCAGTTAGGATTCCTTTTTACATTTAAATAGTTAATTTCTGAGTCAAATAACCAACATACTATTATTAGACAATCCTAAAATTTTCAAATGGAGTGTGAAAATGTCGCATTTCAACTTTGTTGATCCACCTCCTTGTTCAGAAGCAATTGAAACGGCTCTACATTATGGCCCCAAAATATCATAGCTCATCAGGCTATGATATTTGTCACTTGTCAAGCCTAAGAAATGAAAAATATGGATCACTTCCTGACATTTTTCAACTTCTTAAAAATCCTAACATCTATTTTGTTTATTTGTTAGAACTTTGTGGTTGTAGGTCAATTGTCAATAAAGCCGCCTTATTTAACCCTATTTTTATATTTTGGATAACTAAATATTTCATTGTGTAGAGAGATAAAGATAATAACAGTTTACACGGAAAATTCTAAAATTGTGAAGGGTAAAACCTGCAAAATTTCTTTATACCACATTTAGTATCCACATGTATGTGTGTGCGTATGTGTGTATATATAGATATATATGCTTATCTAAAATCCACAGAATTTGAGTTACTAATCAGCCTGTTGATTGCTGTGAGACTTTAAATATATTTTAAGTGCCATTATTCTTCACTCTTCTGGTGTGATATGTTCAGATGTGAATATCACTTTATATGGCTTCTGTTCTTCAATAGCTCTAAGTGAGTTCCCTGATTGCACGTGAATCTGTGTTTCTGTCTGCAGGAATTAAAAACAAAATTTTAAGCTCGGACTGCTATAATACCGTAATTGAAATAACGGGGAGTTTTAATGTTTTCTTTATCCAAACCACAATAAATTTTCACACTAGATTTTCACTGAATTTCACTGAATTTCACTGAATTTTTGGAGTTGGAAGGGACCATAGAGATCATCTAGTCCAAC
>JAOTQQ010000041.1:37374105-37421661 GCA_026546715.1 Gallinago undulata | reverse complement strand
CTGGGGAGCCCAGAACTGGACGCAGTATTCCAGTTGTGGCCTCACCAGTGCAGAGTAGAGGGGCAGAATGACCTCCCATTTTGGCACACTGATGCAGAGTAACTATCTTAAATACTCTATTTTTTCTTCATTATGTGATTTCTGGAGTCTTGGGTTGAGACTGGCTATAATTTTAGCATACTTATACTGTGAAAGAACTGGGGAGCAGAAGCCATATATCAAGTTGCCATTTGTTTTTTCCCTCTCGATTGTGTGTACGTGTGTGAGTATTTAACTGTTTTCACAGAGTTTAAGCCAGTGTTTCAGACAATGTTTAGGATGTATCTCAGTTGCTGTGAATAAGGTTGCTGGATCTCTATAATGTTATAGAATTCTTTTCTTTCTCTCTTTTTTCCTTTTTTTCTTGTAATGCTTAGTTGGTAAGTATGATGCCGGATTTCAGAGCTGTTGCTTCATTGCACATAACTAACTCATCACTCTCTTTAACCTGTAGCATGAGCAGCAATTGCATAATGAAATTCGAAATTCTGTTTTCTGTGCTCATCTGTTAATACCCTTCAATCTCTGCGGTTCGTGTCTCATGTCTCACACCTGTTATCTTTTATCTTTTCTCCCCCTCCCCCACCCCCCTTCCTCACTTCTTTCCACTCCTCCTTCCTCATCACTTCTTCATTCTCAACAAAGAAAGAAATGCTGTGATATTTCTTCTCCTTCCAAAACCTCCACTAGAAAGCATTGGCCACATCAAGGTAAAGGGCAAAGGCTTGAAACGGAAGGTCTTTCACGCTAGCTGTGAATGGTATGCTGTGCAAAACAACAACGGTTATTTTCTGTTCTCTAACTTCCACCATTTGAAATGCTTTAATTCCTTGTAAAATTAGAACAAGATAGAATTTCAGAAAATGAGAGTGCATGTTTCCCTGCCTGCCTTTTTCTATAAGGCACAGTGAGTCAGGCATTATCATGCTTTTCCAGATTGTTTGGCAATGAAGTACCTAGTTCATGAACAGAATTACTGTCACCAGCTGGGGAACAAATAACAGCCCTTTCTCCTCCCTGTCACTTCAACGGGTCGTTTCAGTTTGGAGAAGATAGAAAGCACCACGCCGTCTCTCTGGAGCAGGCAGGTGATGGACCAGGCGAGGAGGATGGCCAGGTCACTAAATCACTGAGCTTTATGACAATGTGTTTAAAAAGTACTCTTACAGTCCTTACCTCATGACCTAATTTTATTTTAGAGGAGTCTTTAAAAAACAAACAAACAAACAAAATTATCAGTTTCGAATGTTTTTTGCACCCTTATATATGAAATGTATACTGAGGGAGAGAGATCTTCAGTTCTGATTATTGCATTATTATTTTAAAGAATTGCCGGTAATAGCATGATGTGGAAGAAATAGCAAGTGATATTCTGGCTTACTAAAGTCAGCAGGGGTTTCCCCATTGGCTTCTGCAGGACTAAGCTTCTGTCCGCAATTTATACGGGTCAGAAGCGATCAGTGGCGACGGAGGTAATTGAGTTCAATCAGGCTGTCAGTCTCTGTAAACGGCTAATTAAAATGCACTTTAGTTCTGTGGCTGGGAGTTCATAGTGTTAATTTTCTGTACATGGGAAGGAGAATGTAATTTTTATCTCATATTTTCTCCTTTTCATTTTGTATCTCTATGGAAGAAGATTTGGAGACGGGCTCTGAGTAAGGGAAGAGCCTTGTCCTCTCGGAGCGAGGACTCGGGGCCCGCCGAGCGCAGCTCTGGGCGCTGGGCCAGTGAACCACATACCCTTATCTCAAATTCATCTTGTTCCTTTTACAAAGAAACGTTAGCGTGTGGTGCATCCAGTTAACTGTGATCTGTTCAAGCTTCTGCCTTGTGGGCCCTGTAGGAATGTGCCTTTTGAAGCACTGACTAAAGTTGGGATGGGAGAAGATGTTTTACTCCCCCAGTTGGCCCCTGATTCACTCCACCTCTTCAGCTGCATTTCTAGAGCTCCCTTCATGCGCCACGAGCTGTTAACCTTCATGTTCTCATTAAAGACCGGTTTCTTCTGGGTTTGTGGTTTGAATAAGGACTCCCCGTCCCTGCGAGGGAACTGGAGGTGTTTGTTCTCCCAGTTAGCAGGGAGAACGTCACCCACTTCAGTGCTGCCTCAGTTGCCGAGAGCCAAGGGGGTTCTGCAGTCCCGTAGCTCAGTGGTTTCTGGCATCGTCTTTTCCCTAGAGGTGGATTTGTGGCAGTTGCTAGCTCCACCTGCAGCACCACCACCCACAGCTGGTAAAGGGCTAGGAGACGCTGTGGGAGTGACAGCAGCACTGAAATGCCTCTCTGCCCCTTGTCAGTAGATCCCCTGGCTGCGAGTGCGGGAGGGTGGCGCTGACCCCTCTGGTTCTTGCTGTCCTCTGCAGGCTTCTGCCCAGAGACTCAGCCGGGAGAAACTCCAGCAGCAGCAACAGCACAGGTGGATGGAACAGACTTAGCCTCTCCAATGTCTCCTCGGACTAGCAAGAGCCGCATGTCCATGAAACTGCGCCGCTCCTCTGGCTCGGCCAACAAGTCCTGAGCGGGGCGATGCCTGCAGCTCCCCAGCCAGCAGCCACCGGCCACCCTTCCCGCAGCCACTCGCCGCTTTCTGATAC
The DNA here is from genome assembly GCA_026546715.1 of Gallinago undulata. Classification (NCBI taxonomy): domain Eukaryota; kingdom Metazoa; phylum Chordata; class Aves; order Charadriiformes; family Scolopacidae; genus Gallinago; species Gallinago undulata. Next base: position 37,419,028 of record JAOTQQ010000041.1, on the reverse strand, counting down.
AGGATAGTGTCTAGTGTGTGCCCCTTCCCTGCAAACCCCTGCTCTGTATGTTTATTTTAAACGGTGACACTGGAATTTTTACTTTAAAATTTCTAGCTTTTGTTTTTTTTATCAAACTCCCGGCTGCCTTTTTTTTTTTTTTTTTTTTTTTTTTTTGCAGTGCAGTTTGTCCTCTGCACCTTTTACCTTTCCTGGATGACACAATATCTTAACAGTAGTCATTTTTAACTCTGGTTGATCTTGAGTCACATGGAATTGGAGTCTGCAGTTTGGTTACACTATATTTATTGTGCCCCATTGCAATTTTCTCTGTAACAAAGAAAGAAATATGTACAACTTGAAAATGAATGTACAATTTTAAATTGAAGTTGCATTTGTAAAGTCTTTGTCAGATGTCACAATGTTAATGCACAGGATGTGTACAGATTATTTATGTTAAGAATAAAATAGTTCAACAGCTTTTCAAGCATTACAGAGTCCAAAAGAAATAACTTGCTCGTAGCACCAACTCTTCCTTCACAAAGCAACGTATCATTTTGTAACTGTGCAGGTGATACCGTAATCTATGCCAGAAAAAATAAAAACCCACTGCTGAAATTCTACTTATGCTTGGCTTCCAAATATTTTTATAATACTCTCTTTTCCAAGCGGTATCAATGGTAAATGCCATCGAGTTTCATGGTTTTTTAGCCTTTATCACGGGCTTCTGGGTCTAAATGTATATTCCTGTTTCTTACATTAAAAAAAAAAAAAAAAAAAGCACTTTCCTGATAGAAATTCATTGCTCTGATGATGTGTACTGGGGAAGAAAAGGGAACATGCTCCAGGAGCCTGGCCTGAAACGCTGACGATTCCAACCTTCTGCAGATTAGTACATGCGTTCCACCCACCCAGAGATATTTTCCTACAGAAGATGAAATGCTCACATTTTGAGTCTGGCAAACAATAAAATGCTGTTAACAAAATGTAGCATGACATCGGTACTAACTGCATGTGTAAATATATAATATGGGCAACAATAAAAAGATAAATGATGTATTGTCGTTCATGTAGTATCTACAAATTTGTAATGGTTGAAGAGAAGACATCCTATTTAATAATACAATAAAATTATTCTTACCACCTTTTGTATATTAGTCATTCACCTCAGTGATTGGATTCTTATTCCAACGTATAGAAGAACAGCATATCACACGTGGAGCAGTGAAGTGCCATACGCAGCTTACTTTCCATTTGTACTAAAAAGTACACACGAGTTCTTAGGAGCTCTTGCCCAACCCATTGCAAGAACGCCATACTGAGAGCTTTTCCCCAAATCCAGGAAATACGACACGTGTGGCTCTGCAGGTAATGCAAAGTGCAGGACCTTCCCCCCTGCAGGCTGCTCGTTTGAGTAATTGCAGCAGCAGTTAATAATCGTCAGGTTTCTGTGGTCCGGAGCCCCTCATCTTTGACTGTACAAGTAGAGAAGGGAGAGCAATGATTTAAAAAAAACATAGTGACCTCCTCCAGGAGAGAAACTCCTTTAATGGTATAAACAGGCATTTTTATCTAAGTGTCAGTTACCACCAAATGATGGAAAAATGCACAACTTAATGTTACGTGCTTTATTTCTGGCATATGAGAAGAGCGAGCTGCGAGTTTAGCCTCCTTTGTCAGACAGCAAATCTTGGCTGCTTTAGGTTATATTGTATTAATTCATTAGCCCAGGTCCTGGAACTAAAACGAGAAAGTCCATGAAGCACATTTGAAATAAAGCACTTAGCACTTGCTTTCAGCCTTTAGGCGTAATACATGTGAATCTTTTGTTGTTTGCAACAAAATATAAAACTACAGAAATAATTGCCTTAGAGGATGCTAATGAAAAGACTGAAACATTTTGCGTGCTCATTTCAGAGAGACTCTTAGAACAAAGACTGTGGCTGGGATCAATTCGGTTCTTCAGAAATCACCAGCTGACCCACTTAGCCCTGCTGAATTCAAGGAAGGCTTGAGCTTTGTTTTAATTCCTTTATTGAATTCGTTTGCCCTTATTTTTGGCCTCATCCGCTGTCAATCACATCTAGAAACGAGCACCCGTGCATAGAAAAATAAAATAAATACATAAATAAATAAATAAATACTGGCCGAAAATGTCAGTAGCTGGTAAATTCGAGAGTATTTCAAAGCGTTTGGCCAGACCACCTCTAAAACCCGGGCGTACACGCCGTGGGTTGCTTCTGTAAGGGAGGGTCTGGTCAGGGAGAAGGAAGGTGCAGCCTGTCACCTTGCGCTTCAGCAACACTCCGAAAGCCTTGTTCTCATCTCGGCTGCTCCCAGGGCTCGGAGGGGCTCACACCAAGAGCGCAGCTCAGGGGGGAGAGGGGCCGGAGGCCACCCGAAGGGTCCGGAGAGGGACCCTCCGCCCGCCGGCGGCACCGGGGCTGGCAGGGCCACACGCTGCCCGGCCTGGCGAGGCCAGACTGCGCTTCTTGCCGTGTGGGTGCCACGCTAAGGAGCCGCCGGGACGGGGTTTGAACCGGGCAGCCCCCGGGTTCGTGCCTCTCGCCTGCCGCCTGGGCGCTGGAGCACAGAAACACGGAGCAAGCGGGAGATGCGCGCTTAGCTATCGAAGATCAACACCCGGCGTTTTAATTAAGCAGACAGCACGATTAATTTTCCATACGGTTTTGCTAGCTATTATTATATGACTTGACATTGACTCAATAGGAACATTTACCTTCTCGACTATCTCAGTACAGAGTACAGCGAACAAAACACCTCACAATAAATTAAATGTTGAAGCTCGGGGGCTAAGGTTATTGAAACAAGGTCGCTAGATCAGGCTCCTTTTCTCGCGAAAAATAATTCCTCTCTTTGAATATCGTATGTACAGCTGCGCTTCTATCCCGGGACCGAGAGTAGCTACGGAAGATGTACTTTGAGCGGGCCGGCGCCCGCATCCCCGCCGTTGCCCGCATCCCGGCAGATGCTGGCGGGGTCCGGCTCCTCGCCTGCTCCCGCCAGCCCGGGGCCGTACCCAGCGCTCCTGCGGCCGCCCCGGCGGGCAGCCGACGGGCCGCGCTCCGTCTCTCCTTCCCTCCTTCCCTCCCTCTCTCCCTCCCTCCCTTTCTCCCTCCCTCCTCGGCGGAGCCCGGCACCAACGCTGCCGGCCGGACCGCTGGTATCGCCCCGTCGGCTAAACCTTCTGCCGTGCCGGTACCGGGGCGGGTTTGGCTGCCCACCGGCCGGAGAGGCGGGGAGGGGAGGGGGAGGGGTGGGGGGGAGTCCGCGGGCGGCTCCTGCGCCTTCGTAGCCGTGAGTTACCGCGACTTTCCATAGGAATTACAGCGTGGACAGGACTGGCTCGGCTGGCCCGGGCTCCGGGAGCAATCCCATCGGGGGCGGCCGCGGGCCTAGCAGCCCGGCCGGACGGGCACCTGGAGCAGCAGGACCTGCCTGCTCTCCGGCGGGTGGCACTTGGTGGCGTGCCGCGCCAGCCCGGGCGCGCTGAAGAAGGTGGCGGGGCAGTGCTTGCAGGGAAAGCCCTGCCGCTCGCCGCCCCCCGCGCCGCCCTCGGGGGGCCCGGCCGGCGCCGGCGGCGGCGGCGGCGGCGGCAGCAGCAGCTCCTCCCGCACGGCGTGCCACAGCCGGTGCTTGTCCCTGATGTCCGCCGACGGGAAGCGGGCGCCGCAGAGGTGGCAGGCGAAGGCCAGCTGCCCGCGCTCCGGCGGGCCGTAGGCGGCGGGCCGCGCCGCCCCGTGGGTGCCCAGGTGCTTGCGGAGGTAGGCCTGCCGCCGGAACCGCTTCTGGCAGCAGGGGCAGGCGAACGCCTCCCCGCCGGGGCCGGCAGCGGGAGCGGGAGCGCCGCCGGGAGCGGGAGCGGGGCCGGGGGGAACCGGGGCGCCGCCGGCGCTGTCCGCGCCGCCGCGGTGCTGACGGGGCGGCGGCGGCGGGGGCGCGGCGAGGCCGCGGGGCCGCCGCTCGGGGCTGTTCTCCTTGCCCGGCGGGGCGGCGGCGGAGCCGTCGGCGCTGGGGCCGGGCCGCGGCTTGTGCCAGCGGCGGTGGGAGGCCAGGTTGGCGGGGCAGCTGAAGATCTTGTGGCACTCGGGGCAGCGGTACTCGACGCGCACGATGCGGGAGCAGCGGTGCTGGGCCAGCGCCAGCGGGTCCGCGTACTGCTCCTTGCACAGCTGGCAGATGAACTCGCCCAGCGGCGTGCGCCCCGCCGGCGGCACCGGCCCCGGCCGGCCCTCGGGCCCTTCCTCCTTGATACGCAGCCCCAGCACGGGCGAGGTGGTCACCTCGTCGGCGAAGCTCAGCTTCCGCGTCGCCTTGGCCTTCTTGGCCGGCGCCTTGGCCCGCGACGGCCGCTTCAGCGCGGGCACCGGCGGCGGCGGCGGGGCGGGCAGCGGCGTGCGGGGCTGCAGCAGCAGCTTCTCGGCGGGCGGGAAGGAGGCGGCCAGGGGGAAGGACTCGGCGGAGGCGGGGGAGCTGAGGCACCGCTCGAAGAGAGCCGCCCGCGGCCCCGCCGCGCTGCAGGGCCCCGCCGCCCCCCAGGCGGCCGGCCCCTCCGGCGGGGCGAGCCCGGGGCCGCCGCAGCCGCCCCCGGGGGGCCACGTCGCGGGGCAGACGGCGGCGGCGCCCTCCTCCTCCTCGCCTTCCTCCTCCTCCTCCGCCCCCTGCCTGGCAGCGGGGCTGCCCCCGGCGGCGGCCGGCGGGGGCGGCGGGGCGGGCGGCGGGTCCCGGTCCGCGTCCCGCTCCCGCGGGCGCGCCCGGTAGGAGCCTCCGGGGCGCCGGCTGCGCTTGACGAGGAAGCCGCGCGGCATGGCGGGGCGGGGCGGCGGGAGCGCGGCGGCACCGGCCCCGCCGGCCTTTATACCCCCGCCGCCCGCTCCCGCCCGGGCGTCATCCTCCCCCCGGCGGCGGCGGCGGCCAATGAGGAGTTGGGGCCGGCGCTGGCGGCGGCGGCGGGAGGCGGCGGCGGCCGGGCCGGGCCGGGCCGGGCCGGGGCTCCCCGGGCCGCCGGGGCGGGCGCGCTCGGGCTGCGGGGGGACGGGCGGGGTGTCCCCGGGACCGCGGCCGGCGGAACGGCGCCCTGCGGGACCGGGAGCGCGGGTCCGAGGAGGGAGAGAACCCCTTCCCCGGTGCCGGGGCACGGCCGCAGCCCCTCGGGCGAGGGTCCCGGGAGGAGGTGCTGGTGGTGGTGGCAGGAGCCTCCCTGCACCCTCCGTCGGAGGGGGCGATGGCTGGGAGCCTGCGCCGGCCGCCAGCAGCGCCGCCTCAAAAGAGTTGTCCCATAGGTAGCCAGAAAGGTCCTGCGTCCAGGTGGGGTCCCCACGCGTGAGCAGAATTGCCGCTGCCGCCGCTCAGCATGGCTCGGAGCTGTGTGGTGGCCGTGACTGCTGTCCCCTGGCAGCTTCACCCGCGGGGCGGCCTTCCCCCTCCCGAGCCCGGAGTGGGCTGAGCCGTGGTGCCACAGACTGCCAAAGAGCCACAAACCTGCCCCCTCCGCCCTCCCCCGCCGTGACTCCCGGACCCGCCGTGGGCCGGGGGGCGGCTTGTGCGCCCCCGCAGCGGGGCAGCGGCTGGGTGTGCTGAACCGGGGACCACCTTTCCGGGGAAGGTGCTGATCATCTAGAAAGATGCTGTTCCAGCGGGGAGGGGGGGCCGTGCACCGGCAGCGGGTGGCCAGCAGCCCCTCCGACCCACCCCCCGCGCCTTGACCAGCATCTCCTCTTTGACCGCTCCTTTACCCGGGCCCGGTGCTGAAGGCAGGACGGGCCGGTCCCGCCCGGGGACCCGCTGCTCGCCGTCTACACAAGATGGCGTGCCATTGACAATGAACACGCCAAAGCCTCGCTCCCTCCCTTGCCCAGCGCCAGGCGTCCCTCCTCACGGTGGTGCGGTCGGTGGTGCGGTCAGACTCACCCCGGCGGGAGCATCCCCAAGCAGGAGGAATTAGAGAGCACCGGGAGGAAGGGAGAACCCGCACCTCTGGAAGGAGGGGCTTTCCAGAAGTGGCAAGAAAGATGTGAAGCCTTCACGCACCAACACAACTTGCCCCACCTGCTCCAAACGCTCACCAACTTCTCTGTGTAAGTGCTCCGATTATATTTGCTTGGCAAAGTCTTAATCGTGTTTTACATTACTCTCCTTTCCATTTTCTTCCATTTTCATGGTCGCACTGAATTCTGGATTGGATTATAGACTCTGCGGGCTAGAGTTTGTTAGCACAAACTGCTGTAACGGGGACCGATGAGCCACGCTGCAGTGCAGTTAGGTCACTCTGCTGGCTGCCTGCATGATTTTTACCTAATATTTGGGTTGAACTTTGTACCTGGGTCTTCCCAACGACATTTCTCACTGAGTAACCGGATCTCTGTCTATACTGTTCCTCCAAGCGATACGTAAATAGTTATTTCAGTTTCCCCTTGTAAGCGATGTCCCCATTATTGCTTCATTTGCTTTTGTCACGGAAGCAGCCCGCAGTAGGAACGTCCAGCTCAGCTTCTGTCCTAAGGGGCGAGGAACCCAACGATGCCTTTTCCCATGTTAGAGTAGCGGGAGGTGAAGTGCCAGCTGGAAAGCAGGTGTACTGAGCATTCTGAGCTGTTACATGGGTTTGTCTTCTAGCCTTCAGCTTTTACTCCTTCCAAAAATTTTATAATTAGAAAATTCAGAGTATGTATAAAGATATTTAACAATTTTGTGCATATGCATTCACATGCCTGAAGTGCAGTGGAAATTTTCTGGATTTTTTTTCCCTTCTGACTTACCACATTCCATTAGTCCCATCACATAGCTGAGAGTGCAGCCCTTAACCACCTACAACAGGGGAACTTCATTTAAGGTCGAGGCTTTCCTAAGCAAGAAACTGAACAACGTCATTGTTCCTGACCAAATGCTGCGTCCCTACAGCCTGACAAAATCAGGTTAGACCTGATCAAATGTATTGGCCACTTATGCATGAGAGTCATCCTTAGATGACCTTAGATTAACCAAAGGGTCATTCCCATGGTAAATGGGAAATCAAACTTCTAGTGGAAAAATGCAGTAGCTGGCGAGCAAAAAGGACACAGGTGCTCCTGGGGAACTGGCAGGGGAGACAACAAGAAGACAGAGTTCCTTCTCATACATCCTCAGACCATTCCCTCCTTTCTGGCTGGGTCTGAATGCTGGTGTCTTAGGGAATGGAAATGGGAGAGGCACGGCACGGCACTGCCTCCCTTTTGGCAAAAACTTCCCATTTCCTGTGAAGGGACCTTTACCCTTGTCCATAACTCTGCTGCTAAAATAAGCCTGGGAGACCTGCTCAAGCCTTATCAAGATTCAGCAAACAGACTCAATGATGGCTGGATCAACCTCTTGAGGACCTTCCAAAGTGAGGATAGGTTTCAGATTCCTGCAGATACCTTCTGCTGTTGGAGCAGAGGGCTCCTGATGCCTTTTGTAGGATGTTCCACCCGATTTCCCGGGAGGCTCCTGAGCTTGGCACCAGCAGCTCCTGACCCAGGTCCCAGTGTCCACGTGCCACCCAGGGACCCAGATCTCTGGCTGTGAGGTAAGAACCCCATTGGTCCCACCCCCAGCCTGCTCCTTGCCTGACACCTGGGAGCCTGTGTTGATACTGGAGAGGAGGTGTAACGTGGTCCCCAAATAAAATGCCATTAAGCAAACAGGCAGCTGCATTTGATGTTTCTGAACATCTTGGGGCATAAACAGCAAGAGGAATGTATGACAGCAATCCCAGCTGGGAGGGAGAAGGTCTCGGGTGAGGTCTGGTTCTCAGAGAAAAGCCTAAAAAGTCTTCTGGGGGCTGAGGGGGCAGAAATAAAAAGAGAAATGCCTTTGGCTACTTAATAAAAGAAAAAATAACCACAACTTTAAAAAATAAGAGTTAAAAATAAAATAGAAAAGAACTATAAGCAAAGGATTAAAGAACATTTCTCTCCTTCATGTTTCCCCTCCCCACCACAAAAAAAAATTGCTGTGGTCGAGTTTTTTATATTTCAGAATTTCAAATAAAGTTGACTTTTAAATCTTCCCCTGACATCTGGTTTGTAATTAAAGGAACAGTAAATAGGAGGGAGACAGAAGCCGCCTCAGAAGCCTGTCCCTGATACATGACTCTCCAGCAATATAGCTAGATGAGCGATGCCACCCCCAGGCTCCAGCACTTACACAAACAAAATCCAGGCTGTTTTTGGTGGCAGCACAAACCATTTCATCTTCCCCCTGGAAGGAGGCTGCCAATTATCTTGCTGCGGTTGGGGATTTGATGCTGGGTGACAGACACTGAAGGAAATACCTGCATTATGAGGATATGGATTGCCTAATATAACTGACCTTGCTGGTACCTTAATTGTGTTTTGTTTTACCTGAGGACAATCTGCCTCGAGGGGAAAATGATGCTAACAGCTGCTGTGTTCTCTTCATTGCTCAAATATTAACAAAAAGCTTTCCATAAGAGAAGGTAGGAAACACTGTTCTGTGAAGGTACTTGGGCTGGAGGGTTTTGAAGGGATTTTAAGACACTATGAAAACATTCAGCCTTCCTCTTTTTTATAAATGAAGTGATGCTGTTGGTGTTGCCGCACTGCCATCACTAAGTTGATATTGGGAGCCACGGCTCCTGTCCCTACCCCATAAGTGAGCAGACTTGGGAGGAACCTCAGCAGTGTAGGGGCCACGCTCCCACGTGTTGGCTTTTCCCCACCTGCATCTGCATTAGCCCCTCGTGGGGACACCAGGTCCTCTCCAGGGAGCAGCCCAACATTCCCAAACTCATACAAGTCATCCGAGAGCCTTGATGGCACCGTTACGACTTTTGTTATTTCATTACAGATTTCAGCTGGATTTCAGCTCATACCCCACAGGCTGAAGCCATTTGCCATGACAAATTTGCCTGTAATGGAGTTATTTATTGATCTTACCATGTCATAAATAGGAAGCTTTGGCTTCCTTCGGCATGAGATACTCAGCAGTCTGTTTCCTACAAACATCATTATATGTTGTAATTCACCGAAAAAGATACTCCTTGTACAGAAAGGTCATGGTTATTAATTATATGAATAGCAGCAGTGGCTTTCAGCAAGGCCAAGTCCCCGCTGCGCTGCCTGCAGATGTACATGCAGATAGGTGGACAGTTCTGCATGCGAGGAGAGCAACAACCAAAGAGACAGGAAGACAAGAGAACCGGAGGCTAGGAGAAATGACAAGAGAGCAGGAGGATGGGAGAAATGAAGCTCCTGAGTTGTGCTTATCCTGCATACTGGGCTAGGAAGCTCCTGCCTGACTCCATCCAGGAGGCTTTTGGAGAGCCGAGAGCAGAACCAGGTGAATCACAGCCACACTTCATCCTGCTCTCGCATGCTGGTGCTGGAGCACATCTGATACTCTGGGACTCAATGAAGTGAGAGAAGCCCACAGGAAAATATTTACCTTTTTCTTCTTTTTCTCCCTCAAGAGTTTTGCCATGCCTCTGTGCCAAGGACACCTTCCTCTATAAAATTCCTCTGACTCAGAGGGGCAACGAGCAATTCCCCAGGGCTGTTGCCAAAGGCCTTTCTCACATCCCCAGTCCGGGGTACCTGTCTACTTCTCCCTCCATTTTCTTCAGGTGCCACCAAATTCCCAGTCCCCTCTCCTGCCTGAGCTGCAGGTAGCTCCTGCTGGAAGGATGCTATTGTGCCTCTGCTTCCCTATGCAAAGGAACGGCAAGAACTGAGGAATAAGGTCCAGGTACGTGCTGGCCACTGTGAAGCAGGTGTCAGTGTAGGAGCCACCATGGCCAGCAACAGTTGCAAAGGGGCAGATGGAGCACGGGAGGTGGTGATAAGGAAAACCAGTGGCAGAGAATGGAAGGAGAAGAGCAAATCAACAGAGAAGGCTGGCTACGAACAACTGGGGAGAGCAGCACCCTAAAGAAACAAGCAGGAAAACTGCATTACCAGTAAATAAACCACATCTGAGCTGGGTGCCTGCGCCTCACAAAAGCAAAGAAGAGGGCGACAGTTCCCAAAAAGAGAAGGCACTTCAACTCCATGCAGGGAATATGAAAAAGAAGGGGAAAGGAAAGGCAGCGCTGAGCCAGAGACCTGCTGCTCTTTTTAGAAAGCGTGTCTCCAGCTTCTGAGGTCAGTCACCTCTCCTCACCTCCAAAGTGAGACCTGGCAAATGCCCATCGTGCAAAAGCTTTAGAGGGGCCAGGCTGTGGCGCTGGCTCTCCCAGGTGTGTCAGGCCAGAGGCTCTGCCCGTCTGTGGGTGGGTGGGTGCCGCAGAGTGCCAGGGCAGCGGCGGCTGGAGGGTATCTGTCTCCAGCAGAGCCCAAGGAGAAGAGCAGCAGCACGCCAAGATCATTACCTTTTGCTGACCAAAAAAATTGAGCATGAACCTCATTATTCTGAAAATATTTTTTCCCGATAGGACTTAGTGCTGTTTACTCCAAAGTCGGACAAAACACAGGGGACTCACAACCAGCATCAGGCTCTAAGTACTGCAAACATAAGTGATCCCTAGCAGTTGCCATGCAGGATTCTCCAAATACATCCGGTCTGCTTCTTTCGTGACATTTGATTAAAGTCTTGCTACCCTCACTATTAATTAAAAGTGCTCAGAGGAAAGGCCCAAATTTCACTTCCCCTCCCAAGTTCACCGGCTCCATCCTCCTCCTCCTCCTCCTCCAAATATGTTTTGCTATAAATTACTGGCACTGTTTCTGTTGATAGTCAACATAATCAAACATTTGTAAGCATGCTGTCTCTTCAATCTGTTCAGTTGATGCACTTTACCTGATCTTTCATTAAAGTAATCAAAACACTTGCTGTGCCGCATCTAATGAATGTTGCATGTATGATTAAGTACTTTCATTCATATTGCAAGTTTGATTTAATGTAATCTGCCTTTCAGACAGCCATTAGCCTAGCTCCTGCGTGAATTCGATTAATTGGCTGAATTCTTCCAGATGTCCATTAAGTATTACAGGAATTTCTATGTAAAAACAGCAGGGACCGTCTAGCGGAGGAGCAAACAATGATATGTTATATTGCTGCCATGACTTACAAAAAGCTGGATTCATTTTCATTAATAAAACATCTGTACTCCTGCACAGCTATGCATCAAGATGCATTTATTTTATATGTTTATTTCTCTTATGACTATAAATAGACAGTTAAACAGAAGCACAGTATGTTCAGTTGGAAGATACACAAGCAGAACTGTACCAGAAATGAAAATAGCAATGAAGAATAGTGGAGTTAGGACTTCAAATAAGCATTGGGCATTGTAGCAAAGAAGCAAACTCCTCTAGCTGCATGGTATTCCTTAGCACAGAGGCATTTTCCCTTAGGCAGTTATGAATCTACAAAACTGTTGGCTCTCAGGTTGAAATGTCCCGTGCCTGGTTTATGTTTACAAGGCTCCTCACTCCTTTAAGTGGGAGCAAAAATGCAGTTTGGTGTTTCTAAATGGTAAAGAGAAAACATACCATTAAAATAAACAAATCTGATAAAGTTTTTCTTAATTCTCAAAAAGGGATTTATTTATTTAATAAAGTTGCACTTAGAAAGGAATCACCTTTTCCTAAAAAGCAAAGGCCAGCAGGCAGTTTGGGTTTCAGTGCCTGCTGTGCCCAGCCCGTGCAGGGGATGGTGGTGTTTTGAAGGAGAGGATGCCTCCACATGCAGATGTAGCTCCCTTAACTTTCCACTGACCTTTCTAGATCCAAAGGACCACGTGAGATCTCAGGGCCTCCTTACTTCTTTCATCCCTTCTGCCCCCCACCCACCCACCCACCCCACCCCCCCCCGCCAATACCCTTCTTGTCCCTGGGGAAAGAGCCCTCGGGGCAGCCTGGAGAAGCCTGGCAGGGGTTTGGCCCTGAGCTCAGCACACCTTCCTTCTCCTCAATGCCTGCTGCGTGTCTCCTCAAAGTCATGGAGCTGTCGGGCTCCACCTGACAGCACGGGGCTGTGCTGAGTCAGAAGCTGAGGAAGGGAATGGAGCAGCAGCAGTTCAACCATGTTCCAGCTCTTCCCGAGGATGCTCGAGCGTGCAGCTCCAGCTCCCCAGGGCACCATTCACCCCGGAGAACAGCCAAATCCAGCTCTTCCCTCTCCTCCTGGGCTCAGTCTTTCCCGGCTGCTGCTTAAATGTGTGTTTGGTCCTTGATGTACCACTCCCACGTGGGGGAAATTACTACCACTTTCCACCACAACAGGGTTTTACTGACCAAATTAGCAGGAGCTGGTACAAGCCAGTTCATTTTCAAAAGCTGTTTAATAGATGCTCGACTTACAGGAGACATCTAAAAGAGTATTGTTCAGCAAAACTCGGGCTGTACAACGAAAGGAATTGGGATTTGCTACACTGTAACTCCTGATTCCTTCCAACAGCGTCAGAAGGCTTGCTTGTTTATTTACAAATTCTCTTTTGGTTTCACTTCCTTCTCTATTTCTTGCTTTTGCTGCTGTGTTCTCTATTATTCCCCTATAGCAAATGTACCCATTAAAATCCCATATTATTATATTATCTAATTGAATTATCTTATATATTACATTATCAATATTGTCCGTATTCTGATTTGAAAAGCACTTTGAGACAATTTTTCTGCCGCAGCTGTGCTGCGAGACCTTGCTTCGGTACCCGTGTAACCTCGTGAAGGTGCAGCCCCATCGTACCCAAACCTTTACACTAACCCATCGCAGAGGTCTCACGCCAATGACGGGGGGAAGCAAGACACAGAGGGTTGATGGACTCCCTTGATCTCAGGTGCAGAGGGATTTTCTCCGCGGGGGGAGCAGGGGGTTGGCTGGAGAAGGGGAGGGTGCGGGGGAGTCAGGGGGGAGCGGGAGGCGAGAGAAGCTTTCCCTGGGGCAGCCTCCCCAGCAGCATCGGGAGAAACCCCTCACCCCTTCCAAACGTGTCGGGAGTCTGACTCTCAACACACGAAACAATTCCTGGATTTTTGCACAGGTGAAAAACGGTGTAAATTATCATGTATAGGTGACCAATCTGAAAACGGAATGTAGCAAAGCAAGCCAGTTTCCAGTTGCTGTGTGTTTCTCAAGGCAAATGTGGACAAGTCATATCTTCTTTTGAAGCCTGAGAGACTGAAAAATTAAATCTGGGGGCTTTGTTATTGATGTTTTTCTAATACAAATGTTTTGAAATCCCTGCCTTTCATGTGTCTCTTACAAATAAGCAGAAATGTGTGATGAATCATCTTCGCTTTTAATTCCTTTAATAGATTCTTATCTCACCCACTAACGTCTAAACAATTTTTGTTTCTGTAACAATCCCTTCCTCAGTGGTAAATATTGCTCTCAGACAACATCTTTTTTGGAGGTTCATTATGTTCATTCTGTGGCTGAGACTCATTATACTCAGTTACTTATTTAAAAGAACAAAATGACAGCAAATGCCTGCATTTATCATGCCTCCCTTTACACATTTATAAAATATATTTCAGTGAGAAGGCCCAGCCACTCTCAATTTTGAAAAAAACAGCAGGCCTTCCTTCCTAGCCATCACTCCCTGAAAAAAAAGGAATACTTGAAGGCGATGGTAGAGTCTAACCTCGCTTGCTAAATGAGACTCCACTGACACTAATGGGAGAGTTGGCAAAGACAGGAAAATAATTTATGAACTACTTGAATTTTTTCAATTACAAAATAAAAAACTTTGGGAACGATTATGAAGAAAGAAGCAAATGAAAATGCCACTATAAGTCATGGTGAAATGATATATGTGGAACCAGCCCAAGAAATAATTTGGATGCCAAAGGACAGGTTTGAATCGTCCTGAATGACCAAAGTGTCACCCATCTCACTGAAGAGCTTGCCAGAAAAAGGTCACAATTTTGTCACAGGAAAAAGTCCTCAGCCCTTTAAACTAACATTTCACTAATCCAACATTCACAGAGCGGCTTCTGTTCATGTTATTCCCATCTCCTAAACCAAACCCCGAGTTCTACAGTGGCACCCACTTCTGTTCACACCCAACTACCCCTGGCCCTCAAAAGAGAGGTGTTAACTGGCCCACAGTCATAGCAAAAGGTTATCGAGGTACCTATCTAGATTATAATCAGCATAATTATAGAAATGGAGAGCAGCTTGGCCTCAGAGAGCTGTAAAATACATTTTTAACTAGGCCATTGTTATAATAGAGACAAGATGAAAAACAAGAGAGGAGGGCAAAGGTTCGGCTCTGTGGCCATTCTGGGAACTGACTGAAAAACAAGAACAAAGCTATTCAGAGCAGGTCATTAAAGTAAAAAACATATCTAAACCAAGTCTAAAAGATAGGAAATAGAAATATGGCACGGTAGCTTACAAAGCAGAGGTCAAAAAGACATCGGTAATTAATGATGAAAAGATAAAGAACTAAGCACTTAATTTCAAAGAAATAGTCAGGGAAGGCATAATGGTACTGTGAGCAGGGAAAAAGATTTTGCAGAAGTAAATGAAAATGAGTAAGATCTCAATAGGGGGAAAATGGATAATTGAAAAAGTAGAAGAACTGTAAATTGCTGTAGAAATTCACCGGGAACATAAATCTGTTATTTAGGACTGAGGGTGAAATACAGTTTTGAATGGATCCATTTTTTCAAAGGGACCTCCAGGCGCGTGCCGTCAATTTTCCTCTGATATTGTTCCACATCCAGTTTTTGTACGTGGAAAATACAGGTGAAAATGTCTACTGTGTTTGGAAGTTTAAAGACTACTTTCTGAAATGCAGACCAATGGATTTTTCCTCTGTTTCATCAAGAGTGCCTGCTGGAAGGAAAGGGGTGGGAAGCACGAGCCCAGAAAAATGGAGGAGCGCATGTCTTGAAAAGCAGATCCAACCCCATTGGCATCTTCTCATGTTTTCTTTTTTGTTGTGTGAGCTTCAGCTTCAGGTAAGCAAAACCAGATAATGCAGCGTGTAAACCAGCAGTGAGCAGCCTAGACCTGTACAGCCATAGTTGTTCCCCAGAGTTATAACAGAAGGAGTACATATCAAGGAAAAAAAATATAAAATGACAGGGTTGTCTTTTATAAATCATAATGTCATAATAAAATGCTTTCCCACTGTCACTGGTGCAGGAGATTGTCCCACCACCTCCACCAGAAAATGATGAGGAAGAGCGAATAATTTATATTACAGAATTGTTTCAGTTTCTTTTCTAGTTAAGCCCCTTTTACTTTTCTCAAAGAACTGTACGAGAAGTTTCCTTTACAAAACCCCACAGTTGTGTTAAGTGGCATCTTAAGCACGTGACATCAAACCTAATGTGACCAAGCTAACCAAACCTAACCTGCCCCTCTCTTGGTTGAACCCCTGCTGCTGGTAAGCAGATCCCGGGTACGCAGGACGGCAGAGCCCTGCACAGAGGCACGCAGGGCAGTGGAAAATTTATCTGTCTGCTCTTGGGAAGAAGCTGCTGCACCGGAGGTTTGATGTATTGTGCAGTAATGCACGAGCCTTTCCACCAGACAGTGACAGCTTCGGCCCTATCAGAAGGATTAATCACCCATCACCCTGGTGCTGCAGAGCCAGCTCAGACGCTGCGATTCCCAGGGGCTGGACCGCAGCACTGAACTTTTACATGAAGAAATAAACTGAGGTGCCGTGGACGGTGAAATATAGCGAGGCTCTTCTGGGAGAAGACTGGTGACAGATACACCTGGTGCAGCTGCGGGTCTCGGGCAGAGAAGGAAGCTGGTCTGTGTAAAGGTGACCTGATTTAGCAGAAAAGACAGGGTGCCATCTCTCAAATACTGTTTGTATCTGTGTATGGATCCAGGAAAAGGAAACTAGTCCATGACATTCTGCATGTCAACAGGACTTGGCAAAACTAAGAGTCTGCCACCTGTACAAACCAAATAAAAGAAATCCCAACAGCTCTAAGTGCTGAGTGAAGGCACAAATCCCTTAAACACCATAAATCACCCCAAGTGCACCCCCCTCTGGACACGGAGCCATAATCCCCAAACACCCAGTGCTCGGAGAGGCTTAATCCCTTTCAACAATGGGATGAGCTGGGAGCTGCATCCTTTCGGGATTTGCATAACACCCCAGCGCACACGTCTTCCAGGAGGATCAGAGCTGCTTAGTACATTCTGTATTCCCATTTTTACAGCCATTCTGTTTATATCCACCTCTCTCTCCCCAGTGGGAAAACCTGAGTTACCGACGTTGCCCTCAGCCCCCCAGCACGGCAGGTTATGATCTTCACAGCCAGCTCAGCTCGGCAGAAAGTGCTGCTGCACCCCATGTCCTGGCTGCAACCTTTGCCCCGACACACACCGCATCTCCTCGTGGCCACCTCCCTGTGACCCCACCAAATGCACAGGGATTTTGTCTCCTCTAAAGAGATTGCAGCAGGAACGTTTTTAAGAGGATTCTTGAGCTGGAGGCAGTTGGCTGGGGAAGGGCAGTGGCCAACTGGTGTCTCTTGTGAAAAGTGAGCCAAGGGATACTAGCATGAGCCAGGGACACAATCCTACTTACACTTGCCTTGTCCTGTGTTGGCCTTTTTATATGCAATTCTTCTGTTGTACCCTTACCTTAATGTGATCTCCACCACAGAGCTCCACGGTTGTGCTCCATTGCTACAGTAGCCATATTGTAATTGTGTCAGTATGGATACTGTATCCAGTGGGGTGAAGTTTGATTAGAAACTAAACTGTTTTCTGGTGAAGTTCTTAGTTCTTTTGAAAGAGAGAAGCATCAGCTTTCCTCACTTTAATTACTGTAAGTGTTTTCTTCGTGCCAGCAATCTCCCATGGATGCAACAATCAATTCTCAGGACAAGGACAGACGAACAACTAACACATCTGAACCGAAAAGAGAAGAGAAAAGAGTTAAGAATAGAGGAAAAAAACCCTACGCTGAAAATCAGCCTAATCTTTCATTGTCAGTTGATACCTCTGCATCTTCCTTTTCCCATCAACCATGTTTCTTCATTCTTCTCTTCTATGCCCAAGTAGCTGCTTCACCCACAAACTGGCAGATTCACAGAGCTCCCTTGGCTCTTCTTCAACAGCACACGGCACTTGTCTCCAGCTGCAAAGACCTTCTTTTATTTTGCCAGGGACACATTCCAACACTATTAACTGTGGGGTTTGCAACAGAAGTTTTAACCTCACAAGACTTTTCCAACTCTACAGCAGCATTGCTGGAAAGTACACACACACGCACACACACACACACACACAGAGGGCACTGGACATTATTAAAATCTGTATTTTGCATTGACCACTTGTTTTTACAAGGGCTTTATAATCCCATTCCTTACATCACAGTGTACAAAAACCTGTAAGAATTACAGAAATTAAAATGTGGCTTGCTTTCTTTCTGTGCCTGCTTCAGTTACTGTTTAAGCAATTAGCTCTAATTCTGTGAAGGATGCTGAAACTACAAATTTGGCACTTGCATGCTGAATACTTGATGCTACAATGATCAGAGGTACCTAAATCTTCACCAGAGGCATTGCATAAAGCCAGTTCAACCAGCAAAGAAAGAGTGCAGGTACACGCTTAACAACTAGACCTGGATAGTTACTGATTTTATACAATCCTGGTAAATAGGGTCGAGTCAAAATCAGCATTATTGTAATCTTATGGAAAAACTGTCCTCATGTCATTTAACTGCTGCCTCAGCTGAACCATTTCTGTGCTTGGGAAAGGAAAAGTGGTATTTATTTTCCATCCTTTGTCCAGTTACAAGTTTCGCCATGGAGTCCTGCAAACATCTGGAGTACTGTAACTGTGCACGGGCAAGTACCTGCTGATGGACCACACTTCAGAATAAGCCAGACCTGAGAAAGCCAAAAGGCTCAGCAATTCCAAGCCCTTCTCCTGGCTGCAGACAGGCTCAGTCATCCAGAGAAAAAAAGTGCCTTCCAACCCCATTCCACCTTGAGCCTCACTGCTGGGAGTCAATGGGACCAAGGAGGTGTCCTTTACCTCCGCAGCTCAAATACACATCGAGTTCTGCCCTCAAGGACTTTGGTGCTCTTAATATTGAGGGAAACTTCTCCCATGGATATTTTTGTACAAGAAAACAGGGCAGAGCATTAGCTTCCTCAATAACCAGAGTGAAAGCCAGAGCCAGACCAGATGTTTATTCAGAAAAGACCTGCACAGCACCCTTGGGGTGTGGGGCTGCAGCCTGTGCATGGTGCCCAAGGGGGCATTGCTGGCCACCACTCCAGCCCCCCAGCTCTTTAGAACAATGAGCCACCCATGGAGCAGAGAGGGAGAGAAAAAGGGAAGAATTAAATGAATATTAAAGTCTCGGCTACAGGAGGGTTGGGGGTATAATCAGACCCCTCAAAAATACTGTGGCTAAAACATGCTTAGAGTAGACACGTGCGAGGGCACAGCCAGAGGGACACATACAGAGATATACAGAGCCCAGGACAGAAACACAGCCAGTAAATTAAAACAAAGATGAATATACAATGGATCTCTTTATTATTTCAAAATACCACCATAGAAAAAGAAACCCGAAAGAAGACAGATATTATTTGTCCTCATAATTCCTTCCCCGTCCCCAAAAAGGGAAATGTTGTCTGCCAGTCTGTATCTTTCAGATTTTTGGGGGGTTGTCAGCAAACCAAAACACAAACAAATACAAATTTAAATTTGGTTGCTGATCCAGTTTTATGTCCCATAATACTTCCCATCATCCCTAAAGTCAAAAAATTGCTGATAAAATAAGAGCCGCTGGGATTGCCAGGAAGAATTTTGTGACAGGTGACTTCCTGCTAATAGCCCCTCACAGACAATGTTGTGGCAGAGAAAGAGGTGAAAAAACACCGCTATAAGCACTATGGCCATTTAATCCTTAACATGGGAATGTATTTCTGCTCTTTTCCCTCCCTAGATTCATTTTATGTTCCCATCAGAAGGTTAATTGTGTTAACAGGAGTTACGGCCACAGGGGAAAGATGTGATTGAATGCTGAGTGCAGTTCTAGCTGATAACCTCCGAGTGAGTGAAAGGGCACAAAAAGGGGTTGATCTCCTCTAAAGGGGTTGTCAGTCATTCATGAAAAATGCAGCTGTGGGAGAAACAGCCTTATCTCCCAGGACACGAAGAGGAGAAGCTATCAAAATAATCTTGAAGCTACACTCATCCCAGGCTCTGTGCCTGTGCCTGTGGCTCTGACAGCAGAGTTAAATACAAATGACTGGATTTTTTGTGTGTGTGTGAACAAGCAGACCCTGACTTTATGTACATTCTTGAAGACCGATTAGATTGCATGAAAATGTGCAATTAACAACAATAGACCCAAAATAATTATGCCTCTGGCATGAAATCTTGATGTCTTTTAGCTTGACAGCCCAACTCCTATTTGCTGAATTGGGAACATCATTGTGTTCCAAGATTTTAGCTAAGAGTGGCGGTGAAATCTTTCCCAAGTATTTAAACCTAGTAAAAAATGCCTGCATGTAAAATAAGGACTTCCCTCTCTGTTGATCATTGCAACCCATGTCTGAACTCATCCTACAAATAACATAGGATTTATGGTAAGTAGCCTGGAAGAGAAAAGTTGAGGGTTTTGTATGATTGTGTGATTTGTAAGCTGCAGTTGATAAGAGTGGGTATTCACAGAAATGTCTGCACCCACAAAAACAGGACAAAGGAGCAAAGTATATTTCAATTCTGAAATACAAGAAGTGAAACTGGTGGCTGGTTTGTCTCAAAGGTGCACTGCAAACTCTAGAAACAGAAAGCCTTCTCCTCCCTTGCACTCCACGACTGCCTTAGAAATGTCTTAAGAGGACTCCAAAAATGATTTTGGGTGTTGTTACCAGCTGCGTCACAGTTATCCTACTCCAATTTGTCAATGGAAGGGATGCTAAACCTCAAAAACTGGCAGGCCTTTCCTAATCTGGCTCTGGTTCTGCAGCCTTTACAATGAAGATGCTTTTCTCACATGCAGAGCTAAAAATACATATGCTTGCCCAGTAATGGCCATAATATATCAATGCAGTCTTACAAAAGAAAAACAAGTAGATGGAAAAAGAAATGTTTAGACTTTTGCTTCAAACTGTCCAAATATAAACCTGGTCGTCTTTTTCTCCAAAGCTTCTGAGTGCAAAAAAGTTCTGTAATATTAACATCAACAGTACAACTTGAACAAAACAACTAAAATGCTTATTGACCTGGTAGCAGGGAAAGCCAGTTTGAAGTATTTGATCCTAACACCAGCTAAGCAAGTATGTGTAAAGTGTAAAGCCTGCACTTGTTGATTTCTGAGATAAAAATCAATAAAACTGTCCATAACCTATAACTCTTTGGTTTACCTCTCCAGAGAGATCAAAAGAGAGTAATTAGATTTCTGCCTGACTAGCAGGGGTAGAAAACTGTTTCATTTTGGATCAAAACCTTCCCAATGGATTACACCTTCTGTCCACTGCCTATCAACACTTAGCAATTGCTTCTGTATTTGACTTTGACAGAACTACCAGAATGCTACTATCTAATTTTCAGTGTAGTTGATACAGGGGTTTGAAGCTTTATTCTAGTGTCAGGTTTTAAAATTAATTCTTCCCACTTCGTATTTTACATT
The DNA here is from genome assembly GCA_026546715.1 of Gallinago undulata. NCBI lineage: Eukaryota > Metazoa > Chordata > Aves > Charadriiformes > Scolopacidae > Gallinago > Gallinago undulata. The sequence goes on along the minus strand of JAOTQQ010000041.1, from coordinate 37,398,480 downwards.
TTTACTCTTCCTGGTGTTTTGTAACAGCCAGGCTTGCTAATGCAATAAATAATTAAAAAACAAAACAGCAATACCCGTCCAACCTCTAATTTACAACAAGCAAAAAACCCTTAATCTATTATTGATGATCCAGCCTTTGGATTCAGATACCACTCTAAACAAACAGTTGTCTGCCTTGGATTGTCTTTGCATTTCATATTCAAATGAGGTTGACACTGTTGCATATATTTTCATCTGATGACATTTTAATATCACCAGATGCTATTGCCTGCCTAGGAGATAACTGCTTCAAATACAGCCTCCTTCCCCCTCTAAGCACAGTGATATTAAGCAGAAAGCAGGTCATGTTTTAAAAAAACAGTTTTATAACACTCGCTACTATCACTGTATTCTCACATTTCAACAGTCCCGGAGTCTTTCTGTAATAATGGCTTTTTAAAGACAAATGTCACTCTGCATTTTGATCTTCCTTAACTCAGCGGCTTTTTGAACAGGCTGAGAGTATGAAATATCAAATAACAAATAGCGCCCGCAACAACTTCACATGCTAGATAAAGATTAATCTATCGGAAAATATGTGACAGCTTAAGTTCAAGTTCCATGTAATGAGCTGTGTTGATGGACAGATGCAATAAATTCATGTCCTGATGCAGAGGACTTTGTCAGATGAAGTCCAGATCAGAGAGAGCCACCCGCAGCCTCCCAGCATCTCCTGCTCTACTCAGAGCGAGCATCTGGGGGCATTTTGCTTACTTACTTGCCTAGAGGATTAACAAACCTTCCCATTCACACAACCCCGAGCATTTTAAAAATAAAACCTAACCTCGTATTTTAAAAAGAACTAGAACTTGTAGTATTTGAACTTGGCCACACTGTATATTTGTGCAAAAGTATTATGTAAGATTGGAGCTTACCCCAAGACTGAAAATCCCTGTGAACTGGAACAGTTTTCACTGTATCTTGGACAGGATGAAGCACCCTAACCTCTAAAATAACATGTATGATTATTGTTTGGGCTAAATGTGGTTCCCCTGCCCTTGCACGATACCTGCACAGAGACAGATGTGTGCAGTCTTGGAAGGCTTTATCTCTGTGGCACTACATCCTGACACCGAGAAACCTTCAAATGGTGGCAGAAGGCAGGATTAAAGGGGTCTATGTTCTACCCCTCTTCTCCCAGCAACCACTACAGGGAAATACACGAAAACTTCTCTGCAAACAGTCTGGTTAAGTACAGTTCACCCAGGCTGCAGGACCCCTCTCTCCTCTATGAAGGGAATTGAGGAGATAGTCCAAGATATAGCCTGCAATTTTGCAAGGCTACTGTACCCTGGTCCTGGGCATGCTCCAAGACTTTCCAGCTTTGGATGATGAAATCCTCTCTTGCTTGGTCACAAGCGGTCCAGAAGAGCTAGTGTCCCATTAGAGTTCATCAGACCAAAGCACAAGGCAGAGAGCCCCAAGCTTCAGCCCCAATCTACATGGCCTGACAGCCTGGCGTTGTACTGCACGAGCTCATGTTCAGCAGCACAAGGGACATCTCTCTGAAAGACATACCAGCTAGAGCCCAGAGACGTACTGCCATGGATGTGCTACTGTGCTTCAGCTCATTCACATGGCCCCAGCTCAGGCAGGGCCTTTGGCACTGCACTCCCCAGTGTGGGACTAATAGATCCAGGACAGCTTCAGCATCTCTACTTAGGGAGCTCTTTCCACTGGGAAAGTTTTGGATGTTTCCGTGGGGACAGTTTGGGTACATTCTCTCTGCCGTGCCTGAAATGGGGACAAATGCCAGTGCTCACCCCCAAAGGCAGGAAAAGGGCTACGCTCTGTGCTTGGTGATAATTGTGCTCAACGTGCCCACAAGTAACATCACCAAGCAGCAGGAAAACATGTCTTTATCCAGTCCTTATCCTTCATCAGTTTCCATTAAATCCTGCTCACATGTATTAGCATTAAAACAGAGGCAGTAAAGATTTTCCACTGAAGAGTTACATAAGGAGAAACAACATTATGCTGAGGTCCACAGCACAATTTCTAAGTGACAAAGCTGATTTAAGATAGTCCCACACTTCTTCGATGCAATTTACTGGTTCCACCCATTGGATTGATAAAACTACTTACAGAAATACGCCCTAAATTGGACCAGTAAAAAAATGACATAGGTCCCCAAAAAAATAATATTTGTAGAGAGCTGCTGCATTGCCCTAAATAGTTTTATTGTCAGAATGGCTCAGGTGGTTAAACTGAATAAGAATCTCTTCAGCAACGTTCACCACTCAAGAAATCATTATACAAAACAAAGATGCATTTTACTGAGATGCAGATGTGCCAGAGGGATCCATTCCTCACCTGCACCCAAAAACAAGTCTTGGTTCTGGCCTTTTGGAGGACATCAAGAGAACCAAGGGATGGGGGAAAGGCAAAGCACTTGTCCTCATGCATGGTTTTAAGCAGCAGCTTGCATGCTTAATTATGAAATTATTTGTGTTTTGTCCTATGGGAGGGACAATAATTTTATTAGGTAATCTTAGCACCTAAGGAGGACAGTAAAATTATAAGTGGCACCATCTTAGCACAAAGCCATTTTTCACCTGATGTCTCTGGAAAGGCATTCGGGCACTTCGTGTTCCCTCCATTGATTCTGATTTTCCCAGTGAGAGGACTGTTCTGGCCTCCATCACTGCCCCACTTTCTTCCCCTGCCTTGTTCTTCTCTCTGCTCTGAAAAGGAGGAAGCTTTCTGTCTTTATAAAAGTCACACCAGTCAAGAAGTACTCCCTTGACATGTAACAGGCTGAAACATAACAGACATTGAAGAGTTAGCAATTGCACCTTGTTCTATAGCGCGCCTTGCTCTCCAGTCTCCCTTTGGAGAGCGGGTGATTGTGTGATAGATACGTACAGTTCCTTTTCCATGGGCACCTGGGGCTGTACAACTGTCCGTCTGCCTCAGCCACACAGGCATAGGAATTGCACACAAGCTATTTCCAGGCAGGCAGTGTTCTTAGACCTTTCTCTATAGATGCCAATTAGAAGATTAGCGTCTTTTTTTCTCCCCCTCTTTGCTATTAAATAGTCACACAAAAGCTGAGCTGACAAATTGCTCTCTCTATGGTGTGGGACAAAGACAGACAATAGATCAACATCATTTACTATACTCAAATCCTATTAATCACAGATTAATGAGAACATGTCTAGGGGGGGAGAAATTACCAGAATGTGGGCATATTGGCTTGTTACTCATGTAACATCTGCTGTAGCTTTACCTTTAGTGTCATGTCATCTTTTATCACATTGAAATAATGTTTGCTCCAGAAACATAATTAAGATAATGGGTCCTTCCTTTAACAATTACTAAGGTACAGTAGGATTATATTTCTTAGCCATTTGGTTTTAAAAAAAATCTCTCTTAAGTACTTTCTGAGTGTTTCTGTTAGCCTTTATGTGATTAATGAAGATGTTTTTATGGGCTTTAATATTAACTTGTTATTTTCTTTATTATTTATAATTTTATTCATTACTTGTCTGACAAATTACATGTGCAGAAGAAAAAGTTTTTGGTTTTAAGCTTAAAGAATTCTTTCTCTTTTGAGAGTAACTATTACAAAATTTTCATCGATTCACATTACAACAGTATTGGAGTAAGATGTTTGTTTTGATAAACACGGACATTTCTAAATCTGTCCTTAAAAATAATTGTATGGCTGAATTACTTATCAATTTGTTCCCTCATTTTCTTCTCTGCCATTGCCATTGGTAAGGGGTATTGTTCAGGTCAGTAGCCTAGTGTGTATACTGTCTCGGTGCATTTAACCACCTACTCTGGCTCAATTCTCATTTTTTAATTAATTTTTCCATTTGCCTTTAAGACCTAAAATTTGAAGTTCCGAGTTTAAGCAATTAGTATTCTTGACAAGGCCTCCTAATGCCATTGTCCTCGATATGGGGGAAGCCGCTTCGTGGATAAACAGCAACACAATTACAGCTATAATCAGCCGACAAATAAAGAGGGACTGCAGCCTACATGTGGGACCGCGGTTGTTTTTTTTTTGTTTTGGTTTTGGTTTTTTTTTGGTTTGGTTTTTTTTTGTTGTTTTTGTTTTTTAAAAAAAAGATTAATTGGCCCTTGCTCCTCAGGTCCCGAGAACTTACCGGTGGGCGCTGGGGCGCGGCGGCGGTGAGGGCGGGGGGCCGGGCCGGGGTTAGCGGGCACCTTGTCGCGGCGTTTCAGCACCGCGGGGCGGGACAGCTCCGCCGGGCGCGGAGGGGGGCGCAGCTGCCGACTCGGGGAGCAGGGGAACGCGGTAACGGCGGGCAACGGGCAACGGTAAGGCCCCTCCACCTTCATTTCCAGCCTTCCTGAGGACACTGGGGCCCTCCAGCTCAGCATGGCACACAGGTGCCTCTGCTCGCTCGGGATTCAGAGAGCCGCGCCCTCTTCTCAAGGTAGGCATGGTAGCTATGAAGACGATCGGAGGGATGGAGCGCCTCTCCTGTGAAGACAGGCTGAGAGAGCTGGGGTTCTTCAGCCTGGAGAAGGCTCCAGGGAGATCTTACAGAGGCCTTCCAGTATCTGAAGGAGGCCTACAAGAAAGCCGGAGAGGGACATTTTACAGGAGCATGTAGTGATAGGACAAGGGGTAGTGGCTTCAAACTAGAAGAGGGTAGATTTAGATCAGCTATTAGGAAGAAATTCTTTACCGTGGGGGTGGTGAGACACTTCAACAGGTTGCCCAGAGAAGTTGTGGATGCCCCATCCCTGAAAGTGTTCAAGGCCAGGCTGGATGGGGCTTTTGCAACCTGGAATAGTGGGAGATGTCCCTGCCTGTGGCAGGGGGGTTGGAACTAAATAATCTTCCAACCTAAACCATTCTATGATTCTATGTGTTTGGAAAACCAAAGAAGGGATTATGTGTTTCTGTAATGTATTATGCCAAGATTTACATCCTCATACAACAGTTCAGCACACTCACTCAAGACTCAGCAAACCAGACTCAGTGCTTTTACCTGTCCAAGGAGAGACCATCCTTCCTCTTTCTAAGATCATCCCTTGCCGTCTGATGACAGAGTTAGCTGTATCGGGGCACTCTACACTCCTTCTGTAGAAATAAGGTCACTGTTGAATTATTTAAATACTCATGGAGAAGGGGGGAAGAGGGAGATCAACTTGCTTGGCAGCTAAGACAATCAGAGAGAAATCTAGCTATCTCTTCCAGTTCCTACTCCAAGAATGACTCATTCTTCTTCATCCAATAGTTGTTTTATATAGTACCTTATAGCAGGGATGCCTACAGGAATACTTTGCCCAGACCATAAGGAATCTAACACAAAATTCCATATTTCTTATGCATCTCTGAGAAAAGAAGTTTGGCACAGTGGCCTAGTTCCACCAGAGATGATGGCATGGAGAGACAGAGACAGTGCACTGCATCTTCTTTACCAGGCCTCAGAGAGATTAGTGGATCCCAGCAAACCGGCAAATCCCACTTTTTAGCCCTTGGCTTGGGCAGTTAACTAACTGGAAGCATACACAGACAGATCTGAATCCTCCCATACAGAGGGTCTGCTGCTATCTCACCTACATCCCCCATGACTGATTTGTTCATTCAGCTACCAGATAGAAGACCAGTAATAAGGCTGCCAGAGCTCCTTGTATCTGGAAAAAGAGAGAAAAAAAAAAAAAAAAGTGATTCCACTGATGTTAAATGTGAAATCTGACTTGAGGATTTCAGCATACTCCAAGTACATAGTGGCAGATTCACACTCCAGTGGGGAAAGTCCTGCTGAGGCCAGAGGCTCTGACAGGGGAAAGTTTAGACATATAGCTGCTATATCCTGAAAAGACTGAGGGCCTTCACAGAATGGCCAGAAAGCAATCTTCAGGTATGTGGGACTTTAATGTCCACAACAGAGGCACCTTCAAAGTAGGGAGACTTTGGATAGCAGCTGTGCAAAGTGGTCTTGAGGATTAGGTTTGGATTTAGGCACCTCATTTCTGCCTAAATTCTGCATCCTTTCATGGCTTTGGTCTGTAAAATCGGGATATACAGCCTTTCCAAGTGACTGTGAGGATAAAAGTATTCATGGTTTTGAGGTAATGGTGCTAAAATTCTGGTAATGGGGAGCCAGAGATAGCTGAGGGCTGCTTACTCACACCGTGCTTCCTTTCTCAATAACTAATAGCATGCCTAGGCTTTGATGTTGATGGGTAGGCAGAAAAGTGGTCTTGATTAAAAGCATTAATTTACCTCTCTCAGATAACAGATTCATACGCACAGGTCTAAATCAGGAGTAACTCCATCAAAATAAGCAGCCCTCGGGTAAAACAGGTGTAAAAGAGAAGAGAAGCAGACCCTGCCTCTAGCAGACATATGACAAGGTAAATGGGTGAACACAAGGAAAGTGAATTATTGTTATTATATGTGCACGTTACACTCAGTACCATTAAAATCTAATGCTACAAAGAAAATACCTTTCAAGCTTGCAAAGTATACACAATAGGGGCTGTCAAGAACTCATCAGATCCTATGAATGTTTCTTTTGTATATGTTGCCTTCATTGCAGCATTGATGTAAATCAGGAGTACCTTCATTGGCAGAAAACTGGCAGGACAAAAAAAAATCAGGTCTGTTAGCTCTAAGGAAATTAACTGAGACCCATTGACTCAAGAAAACCTTTAGAAAATTTGAATTACATCTTAAATGAACATTTAATTTCATAATTTGTCACCTTAGATAATAATGTTAAGAGATCTATGCTGGTACAAACCATTGCGTTAATTACAGTAAAAGTCATCAAATTAAATTCAATTTCTGGAATCAATAGCATTTCTACAAGTACCATCCCTAATGACAGCCATACCTTTCATTTGGAGTTTTATTAATGCATGTGTTATATCTGTCACCTTCTTCAGTTGCGAGCAAACTCACTATATGTTAATTCACACCTGATAACAATCATTTTTCTTGTACTTACCTTTTAAACCTGATGATAGGATGTGTCAACACCTATAGGGTTTTTTGTTTTGTTTGGGGACTTTGTGCAAGTTTTGTTCTTGTTATTTTAAATCTGCTGCTAAATGACAGTTTCCAGGGATTTTAATTATAAGAACGGACAATAAAAATGAAGAGTGAAAAACCTTCACTCTCTTTGCTGTAGTCTCCACTGTAACCTCCAGACATATTGGGAAGTAACAAAGTCTGAGCAGATAATCTTTCAGAAGTTTTTATTTTAGAAATTTCTCTTCTCACTTCAAGGGGAAGATCTCTCATGCTTCTATACAGATAAATGATGCCAATAGTTATTTACACACACTTCCCCCCACCTAATAATCTGTTTACATTAGGTTTAGACCCAGTACTCTAGAAAATTCCCCATCACACCAACCTTCTTGTTTTCACGCTGTGTATCACAGTCAAAGCATCACCTCCTGCAACAGACACTCTCGTGACAAACTGCCAGGACACGCGAAGGATCGCTGTGACTGCATAACACCTCATGCTAATTTCCAGCACATTTCAGCTCCACAGTCTTGCCTCCCTATACCCACCACATCATCAATGAACTTTTCCAAAGCAACCTAACCTTAATTACACTTTAACTTCATCACAGAGGGAAGTGACATCTTCAGGAACTGCTGGGAGGCAATTTTCAGGTCAAGTTGCAGGTGTGTTTTTTCCTGGTGACTTTTTTCTGGCAAGGGACAACTGCGGCAACATATTAAAAAAATACATTCTTTTTCTTAGATCTTTTTCTTAGCTCAGTCATCCTTTAATAGATTGTAAAACTGGTTAGGGTGTTTTTTTTTTGTTCAGTGGTGTTTTGTTTTTTTTTTTTTAAAATAAAAAAGCACCTTTCCTGTGATAATAATTCCGATTCTAGGAACACAAGGTCAAGATGTTCCTCGTCGTGTCACCAAATGTTAGCCACTTCAAAAATAGGTATGTAACCTAAATCAGTTGTTTAAATGCCTTCCACACTCAATGGAGAGACACACATCTTGCAGGGCAACTCACCATAGCCCAAACCAGACCTTCTGGACAGCCTTTTTGGTCCATCCGCCGCTCAGTCAGTACCATAGGAAACTCAGTCTAGGCTTGAAAAAAGCCTGTACAGGCACGAGTGACATCTGGTGCTTGTAACCCACCTCTAAACCCTAACCTCACCCCTAAGACCAGTGGTGCCCCTCGTGAGGGAGGACTCCCCAAGGAGAAGAGAGGGAGACAGGAAAAGCTGACAAACGAGACCCTGAAAGATAACACAAAAATGTAACATTTGATGCAGGAAAGCAGCTATTAAGGTAAGTAAAAGCATTACTGGACTGAAATAAGGAACTGAAAATATTATGAGAGACGACAGGAGCAAAGATGTTTTGTTGGCTCGTGAAAATTTTGAGGTTAAGGGAGCGGCATCAACTTTCAGGTGCCAAAGGCCAGAACATCTGCCCAGCAGGCAGCAGGGGAGGTGCTGGGCAGAGGGGCCACCCATCGCTGCTTAACTTTGCAGCATCAGGCACCTCAAACAGCACTCATCTGTCAGAGGACAGACCGTCTTTGTAGCAGAAGCTGTCTGCTCAGATTTGTCATGCTGTCAACGTGACAAGCTACCTGTATACACATATCTGATCACAATGGAAGAATGATTATTCCAAAACATCCAATTTTGCAAGAACGCCCTTTACGTGTGCTTACATGTAAAGCAGAAGACAATATTCTGGCTGTCAGTATTACTGCCATCAAAACAGTTGCTCATGTTATTTTTATATTAAAGTACCTAACTATAAATGACTGCATGGACACTGTAATAAACAAAGACACATCTTTCAAAACATGTGCTTATATGTACTGTGAGTTAATCCCATTTCCTGTGAAAAAGCAATTTAGAATTGGGCCTTGAAGTAGAAACTTCACTAGATAGTAAGTGGAGTTGACAGCCACACAGCTTTTCCTCATCTGAGGTGTGGTGGGGACAAATAGTTCTACAACTAAGCACCAGGTGCCCTCAGTTAGCACCCAGAAATGAGGAGCCACCTGTGCATCCTGTTGAAGAATATGATTTCATTCAAGACGTCCAGCATTGCTCTGGCATGCTCTCAGGGATGGGGACTCATGGCACTTAGCAGCCATCCTTGGTGGTCACCAGCAGCTCCTCTTCCTGCCCATGAGCTCCTGCAGGCAGGAGGACGAGGCAGGACTCTGCAGACTACCGTCTCCTCCACCCTTTGCTCCTCAGTCCACTCTAGTCACCCTCCATTCTGCCATCGGAACAAGGGAGGGACCCTCTGTTGAAAACAGAGTATCACTGTGTAAAAAAGTCTATCTCCTAGTACACACAGGAGGGCATCGGATTGGGAATTTTTAACAAATTACAATCCTAAAATTACAAGCCCCCTTATTTTGACATTTTCTTCCCTCTAAGTGCTTAACTTTGCAACTTTAGTGCTGTTGGTCTCATTTTTATTACTTTATTATGTGGTTATTTTTTTGCTTTCTCATACAACTAGAATCACTGCCAAAGGCTCATTTACAAAAAAAATGTGATTTTATAGCAAACTACCAAGAAGGCAGCACAGAAACACCTGTATAGCTTTATAAATATAAACTTATTTTATATTTTGTTTTATGCTTTGGTATGTATTTTGTATTTAATTTATCATTTTTATTTATGTTTTATAAATATATTTTAATAAAAATAACCTGTTTGCTTGCTGAAAGCCCATCTAGCCTAGTATTTTGTCTCCTACAGTGGCCAGAAGCAGGTGCTTGGGGAAAAGTATAGAACAGAAAAGCATAAAGTGATATTTCCTCTCAATATCCTCGCAAAGGCCAGCAATCTTTGGCTCAGGCAATTCCTGAGTGGTGTCTTTGTATTTAATAGATTTAATAGGTTGGCTTTTCCATCCATTCACTTTTGACCCCTTGTAAACATTCAGCATCCTCAGGAGATTGTGAAAGACAGCGGAGTAAAAGGCGTGCTCACCTGGGGAGAGGGTGTCCAGGGCTTCGGGCCATGCTGCAGCAAGAGCTTGTCTTTCCCATGAAATAGCCACTGGGTAGCCATGAGCAGGAACTGGAGCTCACACCAGCTCTTTTGTGTAAATGTTTTCCCAACTGCTCTTTTTTCCACCACAAAAGAAACTTTGAAGAGCCTACACACCGTGGCACCATGCCGAAGGCAGGGACATGGGAGACCCGCTGGCCTGGGAGCTCCCGAGACACAGCAGGACGAAGGGATGCAGCCCAGGTCACCAGTGCGTTAACCACTGAACCTGGTGAAAAAGGAGAGCAGAGGTTGTTTCTGAAGAAAGCCCACACTGTACCAGCCCTACTCCAGCAGAGGTTGCTTCCAAAGAAAGCCCCCAGTGTACCAGCCCAGCTCCAGCAGGACTCTGCAGGGTAGTGGGCTGAGGATCCCGGAGAACCTTGGGTCAGCACGAGGCTGAAGCACTGGACTCTCAGCAGCTCGAGTCCTTTGCCACACGAAAGTGTAGCATTCACAGACCTCAGACCAGGGCCAGAGAGGTGCCAAGAGGCAGTTGTCATCACAGCTTTGAAGCGAAGTTCTACCTGAATCCTGCAACTTCATGCCTCCTAAGCTGGATGCACATCCACCAGTCACTGCTCCGTCAGTCACGATGCTGCTGCTTTGCCTAAGTAAAAGCTAATTAAGAACCTTTAAAACCATTCCTACAAGGCTTAATATAATAACAATAATATTTAAAAGATATAACATTAATGAACACGAATTAATCAATATTCTTTATTTTAACTACTAACATTACTACTTCAACACACTAATAACATTTTAAAGTACCCATAATAGCTTTTTAATTTTAAGAGCAATAATCAGAAGAACCACCTGCTTCCCCTACCAGATGTCAAGGAACAAAACAATGTTTCCTTTTCTCATCAGGAGACCCACATAATCTATTCACATATTCATCTGCCCGAATCAAGGAAGTATGCCTCATACTGCCCCCAAGCCTGAGGTCTTTCTGAAGAGGAAAGGGGAAAACAAGGTATGAAGAAGGATGCTCGATGCTCAGGGAGCTTTGCTAGCGAGAGCTTTTGACAATCTTTGCAAAACGCCATTTTCATGAAGGCATATACTTATGAAAATCCTAAAAAGAGGGTTTGCAAGTCAGCAGCTTGTGGGTTAGGGAGCTGGAGCTGCACCCAGACACTGATGAGAAGAGCACAGCCATTCAATGGCTTCTTGCAGCTGCTGCAGAAGGGACAAAGAGAGAGGGAGATGGCAGGTTAGCAGGAAAGTACATTGAGGACGCGAGGTCAAGGGCAGTCCTGGAGAATCTAAGTGACATTGCCAGCATGAGGGTCCCAAGACGGTCAAATATGGATGAGCAGCAGCTGGCATTCCCTCAACCTCTGCCATGCCCACAGGCTTCCTTGTCTCAGCGGAGAGCAAGGGGAGAGAAGCTTACTCTGAAACACAGTGACACGATGGCACAAGGCAACCTGGTGCCTGCAGGTTCTGCACCTTGCTCCTCCCAAGTCTTTGATTTGGTTAATGGTGCACAGGACGGGTTACAAACACCAGCATTGGGCCTTATAGCATTGACAGTCGATAGGCAGGGAGGAGCAGGCATGTGATGACGCTTGCCCAGAGCGACTCCAAATTGCTCAAGAAGGTGGGTCATCAGGCCCGCCACCTTTGGGCAGGACACCCTGCAGGTGGGGCTCCCCCACATGTGGCTCAAGCCGGAGTGCTCCATACTGCGCCGAGTTCGTGCCATTAAGGATCTCTGCAATGTGCTCATTGACGGCGTTTACATCAGATCTAAGAGGAGCTGGAGGATTTAACCACCCACTTCCAGCTGCCTTGAGATGTAGGGTATTTTTTTAAGGGGTGTGAAAATCCCCTGACCCAGAACATTGCTAGGAAGCTTGAAGGTCCTGCAAGTAGCTATGGAGAAGGAGCTTATTGGAAGGTTTATGTGCTGGCTAGAGATCATCTTTGGGTGTTATTTGTGAAGTTTCTTGTCTGTACAACGTATTTTACCTCAGTTCCGATATGTTTAATGCTTTGTTCCTTGGAGAATGCTTACTTTCACCAAATCTCCCCAAATCTTCTGCCTGTTGCTGTAGCACTAGATAACAGCAAACCAGTGAGAATCACACAGCCCAACACAGACTTCCCCAAAGATGCATCAGGTGACCGGGAACAACTTTGATGCCTCAGCATCCTAACTCACCCAAATACGGATTCCTGGAAACGGGCTTTTCTGCTGTGCCATGAGTCCTGGGCCAGACGCCGGCGGACTTGGCCTGCACCAAACGGTGCCGTTATCAAACTAGAACACGACAACGAACGATGACTTCAGGCGCACGAGGAGAGCGAAGCATACTTCATAAAGGCCTGCCTTGGGAGCCTCATGAAGGAAACAACGGCTATATTTTTGCTGTAAAGCCACCGCTGCCGGCCGGGAGACGTGCTGCCACCTCCGCGGATCCCACCCTGAAGGGAAGAGGAGTTTCTGCGAGCTCGGGAGCCCAGCCCCTCGTTCCCGCAAGGCAGGGGGAAAGTCTCCCCTCGGCGGGGACGCTTCGTTTTCCTGCGGGGCTCAGGCACCGCTAGAGGGAAACCCAGCACCAGCCTGCGCGGCGGCCCCCGGGTGCCGGCATTGCTGAGGCCGGCGGGCTCCTCCCGGAGGGGCTCGGCATCTTTCCTTCCCCTTTCCTTTCCCCTTCCCCTTTCCTTTCCTCTTCCTTTTCCTCTTCCTCCCCGCACCGGCACTGCGGGGGGAGCGGGACGGAGGGGAAGGGCCGCACTGAACGTCCCATAGGAGCAAACGGGAAAGGACAAGGGGGAAATAACGATAAAATGTAATCATAATAACTATTATTCCCATTATTATTTGTATCATTATTAGCATTAGTATTACTAATTAAAAAAGTGTCATTAAAATTCAATAAAATCCGAATACACTGAGGAGTGACTGCTGGGAGCGATGCTAAAGCTTCTGAGGGTACACAGGTTCTCCTCCCTCTCAGACCAGTGGGCACAGCTCTTTAATTTAATTGTTAGCCAGCAACGGCTTCCTCCTGGTTCTCTTCATCTTACCAGCACAGAAATCTCCCCTGCTGGCAGGAAACCCTTGACCCTTTCAGCTCCGAAAAAGGCAGTACTGTTCCAAACAGCTACTGAATTGCTGTTACTAACAAGGTAGCTATCAAAGGGCAGAGCAATGACAGAAAAGTTTACGAGAATTATCATTATCATCATAATACACTTAGCTTGTATAATAATGTTTCCTCCCCCAGATTTTGTCCTTAATGAAAATATTGCCCAGTTCTTTACCGTATCCATAAATGATCTAGTAAAGGGAGTGAAGAGCAAAGTAGCAAAGCCTGCAGCTGATACAGAATTGTTCAGAAAAGACTGAACTACAGCTAAGAAGTGGTGCATAAATATTCTGTAATGTTATGCAGTGGAGCAATAAGTCGTCAAATTTTGCATTAAATTCCACATCAACAAATGCACTACACAGCACCTGAGGGGGGAAATCTATCCATACATGTCATGGGCTTTAAATGAACTATTTTTACTAGGAAAGGAATCTCAAAGCCATGGTGGACACCTGAGATCAGGGCTCCATGGTCAACAAAACAGCAGAAAGAATTATCAGAATTAATAGGAATATGTAGACACCAAAAAAAAAGAAGCGGAAAACATCATTTTGTCTTTCTAGAAATCCTTCTTAAATGCATTTTGCACCATGTATCAAAGAGATAGCCAGATAAAAATAGGTTCTGTAAAAAGTGACTAGATATGGAAAGGCTCCCATATGAGAAAAAACTAACCAGACTAGAAGCAGGACTAGCTGAAGCTTGGAAAGGAGGCAGCAGATAGTGGTGACAGCTTGGTCACATGATAGGTGGCCTAAAAAGGTGAAGAACAAATCTCATTCCCTGTTTCACATAACAGAAGTATCCCTTTTGGTCAATTAAAATACCACCTAGTAGTTTTAAGACAAACACCAGGAAGTTTTAATGGAATTTTCTTTTCAGTGCATGTATAATTGTCACAGGATATTGTGGAGACCAAATATATGGAGATGCCCACCATTAGATAAATTCCCTGCAGCGAAATCCACAAGTTGCTGCTAAACACAGGTGCATGGGAAGCTCCTAAAGCTCTGAAAGCTGGATGCCCAGTCCCAGAGCAAAACCATTACATACTTTCTCTTCCCTTGATATCTTCATTTGGCCAGTGTCAGAGAGAGAGCGCTGGACTTCATGACCTGGCATGGCATAGCCAAGTGGGAAAGCTGGTCCACAGCAAGGCTGTGATTTTCTAAAGTTCATACGAAACTTAGGCTGGAGCTGGGAGCTGGTTTCACACCTACGAAGCATCATATCAGGGATACGGCAAACCACCACCACAGGGGCAGCTTCCTTGCACAACTGTGTGCCAGAGTTTCACTTGCTGGTCTGGAAATGAACCAGGCAGGAAAAGCGATTAGCAGTGGAAAGGCACTAGACAGCTGTAATTGTCTAAATGCCTTCCTATTAACCATGTGAGAAACTAAATCCTCACAATCGCATTCGTTAGTAAATGCTAATGACAAATAACTACATGAAGTTTCATTTGATTAGGTAGAAGAATTCTACTCCAATATGATTATGTTACACAGAATGACCTAAAAAAACCACCAAACCCAAACCCAGCCTGCCTCAGAGCTGAAATGAATGTTAACACTAGCAGAGAGGCAGAGAAGACCTGTCCTTGCAGTACAAGGGCTGCTCCTGCTGCCCCCATGTGCCCCATGTGCTCCCAACAGCGTGGCCGGGCTCCCTCAGCTGATGGCAAATGTTCCCAGCTCCCTGGGGCAGCTCCTGCCCCTGCCGCCGACCTGCTGCGGATGGATGCCCAGTGCAAGCGGGACCGAGCCGCGGTCCAGCCGTGGCACGTCACGGTGACTCACCGCCTATCAACCATACTTAGAAAAGCCTGCAACGTCATAGCGAGAACAGAGAGCGGGCAGCGGGAGAAATTGGGCTTGTTGATTCCTGTGCTGCTTTTCACCCCGGGGGAACAACGTGGTTCAATGGACGGGGCATCGGCGCGGGAGGCAGCCTGAGCGCCACTGACCTCAGAGGTGCCGGGGCTTTCGCCATCCCTGGCACCCCGTGTGACGAAAGTGCGTCACCGGCCGCTACGCCAGACACGCTCGCTCCTTCCTGCAGAGCACGAGGAGAGCTGATCGTAACGACTTGTACAGAGCTGTGAAAATACCGTGGCAGACGTCAGCTTTCAGGGCAGGCTGCTTTCTCTTGGCACCTTTGCTGATTGCTTTATTGAAATACTGATAAAAAGCAAGCTTTCCCGAATTCATCCCTTCCGTGCACCCACAGATATTAGCCAAGAAGAGCAGGTCTGTTGGCAGCAGGGATGGAGGAGCTCGCTGCGCCTCTGTGGGAAGACCGAGGGCAATTCCAGCAGCAAGCTGAATCCCACTGGATCTATAACATCCATCATTACTAGATATCCAAGTACTGCTGTGGCAAGCATGATGCCAATGTCCAGACAGACCATACACAATAAAAGGGACCACAGTCCATCCAGAGCATGAAGCACTTCAGAGAAGAGCTGTGTGCCTCCAGAGCCTAGGTACCACAGCGATGAGGACCTAAGGAGAGAGTAAAGGCCTGCACCAGAGGGTCCATTTCCAACATGAGTTACAGAGTGTGATTTGTTCTTGGCTGAAACTGTAATCATTATTTTTAAGTATGCCTTCTCTCCATGCCCCTTTATTCCCTTATTCTCCATGTGCCTTTATTCTCAGGCAGATGATGTGGATTTCTGGTGTTTGCATGATTTTGTCCAGTCGTCCAGTTTAGGAGATTCAGACCCCACATGAGACCCTTCAAGGAGGTAGAAAGGAGAACACAGCTTCTCCTGAGAGGTCACACCACATTTCTGTGCAGGCATAAGTCCCTCTGAAGCCCATGAAAGCTGCTGCCTGCCCAGCTGAAGGGCCCATACGCATCATCTCACTACTCTTCTGCTCCCCAGCCTGACTGGTGGACGCTGTATGTGCTGTTGGCAGCCCGGGGACAACACATGCATGGAGGCCACAGGGCAGGCAGGTGCCCAAGCACCCGGCTACTCTGCAACCCCATCCTGTCACAACACTGCAGGTGAATTCTTTATACATAATCGAATAAATTGGAAGGTTATTAGATTTGAATTAGCATTCACTAACGCAATTGATTGTGTGGATTTAGTCATCTAAATGGTCAATGGTAGGACATTTGGATAATTATTACTGTTTAGTGATATTTCTTCAGCTAATTGTTTTTATTGAATGACTCACTTTGACGATGTAGCTGGAACTAGTGTGCAGCTGGGCTCCTGAGGACAGGCTTTTATCTGCCCAATCCACCTCCCAGAGGCTCCATCCTTCCTGTAGCACAGCATATTCAGGTCCCTCTGGATGGTCCTTAGGAAAGGAACTGTTTAGGAACTTCCCACCTCTGCCAATGCATGCTTGGTCATATGTAGGTTGCTTTCTCGCAGCAGCTCACCCCAACAGGGTTAAAAAAAACCTGAGCTAAACTGAGCTGAAATGGGGTTTTTCCAAACTCCGCTTGAGTGGGTGCCACCTGTGAGGGCAGCAGTGCAACAGCCCACGTAAACTGAGATATTTCCTCCTCCACCCTCTAAAGCACACCCCACCCTCAGCCCCACAAGCAGAGACCCCACTGATGCTGCCCTCCTGCCCCCTCCTCCGCAGAGGCGCTCAGCCCCGCTGCCCCACTCCCCAAACCCAGGCTGAGTCTCAGCCCCACAGCACTATGGGAGGGCTCTGGGCCCTCTGGGGTCAAGCTCTGGGTCAAGTTCTGGGCACCTCCCCACAGGTGTCCCTCACCACATTCAGAGGGACAGAGGTAAAGTTCTGCCTGCACAGCACCATGGCAATGTAGAGAGCTCAGAGCTTATGTTAAAGTTGTCCCACCTGGAGCTGTCTGGAAAAGCCCAGATGAGCAGACTGCTGCTCCAGGAGTGACAGTGTGTTCATGCCTGCTTCCTTGCAATCAACAGTTTCCTCCAGGTACAAGGTCTCCCCAGACCACTGTTGGGCTCCCCAGGGTCAGTAGCATCAAAGCAATGTTTATCTGAGACCTCCAGATGAGCAGCTGAGGGAAGGTACCAAGGGATACAGGAGTGTGACTGGCTCTCACAGTCATGCTGTGCCTGAAACTGGGTGACCTGGCTTTGTTTTAATTCTACTATACGTTGTCATGTGAGATCAGCTAAGCCACAAGTATGGAAGGAGTCCCAGAGACTGGGCGGTAGTTCCCAACCCAAAGGGGAGCAGGGGAGGACTGTACACCCAGCCCAGACAGCAGGGAGCTGTCGCTGGCAAGGATACAGGAGGTAGCTCCAATGGCCACAGTGGGATGCTGGGCTTTGAAAGGCAGGGGATGCAGCCAAGAAAAGGGCTCGCGTCTGTGGATGCAGACAAAAGAAGAATTAAATAGTATGACTGTCAAACACTTCTTTCAAAGAGGGACCGACATGGCTTCTCTGCAGTGCTCTGGGGAATATCACCCCCTCCCATCTCTCTTCCCTCGCTGGTTTTCCCACAAATGTGGTTCAGAGTCTCCAGGAATCCTGCTGTCTCAAGCATAGAACCAAACCCATGGCCCTAACTCTGCGTTGCCAGAGGTCAGGGCTTTCCCAGGCAAGTTATTTTTTTCCCTGCTCAGAAATTGGGTCTGGGAAGAACTCAAGGACTACCACTTCCCCATTTGTCCAGTGTTCCCGGACATCTAGGGAAGGCCAGCACCATGTGCTCTTGGGGCTATGCCATGAGCAGGTCCTCAGACGTCACCACGGCTCACGCACAGGACAGGGAATTCACAGAAGGACTGAGTTTAATGCCTGTGCACAAACCGTCTGTCCAAGAAAGGCAGGAGCTTATCCTGGTGAGATATTTCTGTCTGGGAAACACCACAGCCATGAGTTAGTAAACAACGCCCACGAAATCTGAAGAAATCAGAGCCCTAAAAGGCACACACTAAATAGGAAATCATCCCAGGAATGGATGCAGTCTTGGAGAGAAATAAATTTAAACTTGGTCCCGTCTGGAAAAATCTGCGTGCCGTCTCCATCTGCTCCCCCTTCCTTCCCAGCGTGGCTCCAGCAGTGAATCACCAGCCCCGGCACCCTCTGAAGGATGCACTGTTGCTCCCAATTCCCCTTTACTACGTGCAGCTCGGGTACCGCAGGAACGGCAGGAACTGCAACCCTCCGACCTCCAGCCCTGCGGAGAGGCACTGCTTGTCCCCCAGCTCCCAGGAGTGGTGGTGGCCCCAAACTGGCTGCCAGCCATCACCCGCCCCAGGAGAGGTGGTGCTTGGAGTAAGCAGTTGGCTGCAGGGAAATAAACAGGAATACGAGAGAGGAAAAGCTGTGCGAAGAAATGAGGATTTCATTATCACCCAGGCTGGAGAACCCGCATCCTGGTGGTGCAGGCAGTACCCTGAGCGTGCAGAGCACGGGGTGTTAGTTTGGAAGGATCTGTGTTTAGTCCCCCCCGAGCCTGTGTTTAGCCTCTCCCAGTCAGTAAACCAGGGCTCACCAAACCTCACGCTGCTGTCGGTGCAGCCTGGTTCTTTGCTGTCCCTCGGACCCCTGCTCCCGGCGTAACTGTGCTACCCCAGGCGCTGCAGCCCCGCTCTCTTCCACAGCCATTTGCTCAGGCAGAGAAGATATGGATGGGCTGGACCAGGATGTGGCACCAGCAGCACATCCAGCCTTGGCAGAGCTGTGTACGCTCCCTGCTGGCACAGCCAATGCTCCAGCTCCCAGCACAGCCCTCAACCACTCCAGAAAAGAATGAGGTTAGAGTTTGGGGAGCAGAGCCCTGGAGCACCCAGGGTGAGCAGTCTCCTCTGAGATACCAAGCCCCCACTTAGCACCTTCTGGGAAGCAGCTGCTGCTGACACCCATTGCCAGCCTCAGGCGATTTGTGGGTGGTTGATGGGGGTCACCCCTCCTGGAGCCATGCGGTCTGCTGGGCTTCAGGGCTCCAAAGGACTTGGACCAGGAGAAGGAGCAGGGAGCAGAGAGCCTGCCCTTCTCCAAAGAGGGTGTGCAGGGGAGGAATCGACCTCGAGACAGTCCCTCAGCTGGCAGTTCTAGGGCTTTTTTAGGAAGCACACAGCCCAAAGTTCATCTTCTGTTGGTTTTGTTTCGGGTGGGTTTTTTTGTTTTTTGTTTTTTGTTTTTTTTTTTTTCTCTCAGTGTTATGCTGCTGGTATTGTCTAGTATTTCCTGCTTCCTCCCCTGGCAGCTCCCCTGCTAGCTCAGACACACAGCGACAGCACTCGGTGCATTAGCCCCTGCCTTTGCCACATCCGTCCCCAGGGAAATCCCTGGGCCCACACGCAGTTCAGCTTCTAATTAAGGCTTGTGCCGTGTGCCTCTCTGCCGCGGCCAGCCCCCGCTGCTCTCAGAGAAGCACCGTGCTGGCTTTTGTGTTTATCTGGAATGATTTGCACCCGCCAGCTTTAGGCACAAGGGTTGCACAGGAGCAGAGAGCAAACTGTGTGCCGAGACAGACTGGCTCTCGCTGCCCCCGCGCAGCCTCCTGCCCGGACAGCCCAGCCTAACTGCGTTCAGGTCTTCGGTTTGCTCAAAATATCAGCTAATAACACAGGGGAATTTGTGTCCGGATCCAGCATTGAACTGCTGGACCCGTAATCCAAACAGAAAGGAGAGCAGCTCCCTCCTTGCCGGGGCCCCGCTGGCTGCCTGCTCTCCCCCTGTGCCAGGCAGAGCTCTGCCTCCCAGATTCTCACCGGGTCAGTTTTCTGCACGGTCCCACTGTGCCACTTTCCCCACGTTTGCAAGATTCCTCCTTGCTGGGAAGAACTAGAGAGGGTAGCATTACCAAATGTCACAGATGCCTGCAGGGGGAAAGTCCCTTTTTAATTATTAGCATGCTCCCGGTTCATATTTTCCCTGTCAGGTCTGTCTGCAGCCACTGATGGGGAGCAATGCCATTCATATTGCTGAAGGGAAGCTCAAGAGACCTGTCTCTGCTTCTCTTCTCTTCCCCCAGCCCAAATTTCTTTTTTCCTACACGAAACACGTGGCAGCAAGCTTTGCTCCAGCAGGCAGCGAGCATCAGCTTAAGGCTTTGCAAGCAACATGCTTTAACAGAACTTCCACATGAGAAATGGGAATGACACCAGAGAAAATTGGTCTTGCAAGTGGTAGCCGATTTCAAATGACGTGCCCTGTATTTACCCTTAAGGCACAACAATAAAAGCAGTTTAAATTGATACAGTACATCTCATCCCTAAGGAACCCCAGAAATGCAATGAATTGATATATAAACAGCCCACAGTTCACCCAGAGAAATGCAGATCTTTCCAGGGACGCAACACATCAGTTCAAGAGACGCCAAAAATAAGCTTCAATCTAAAAATAAGAACAGAGACTAGTGTAGCCAGCCAGAAGTCCAGAACCATTCCAGTCGGGACACCCTAGTTAACTCCATTTCTGTATCTGTGGGACACGGGTAGGATTTTAAATGCCCTAATTTGGACCTTGGCTTTAAATGCCAAAAAATTATTGCCTGCACTGTTTGTTTGGATATTATATCAGCTCAAATTAGGTGGAGAAATGCTTCCTACCTGATCCAGCACACTGCTTTTTGGACTATCTGAATGTCCCATAATAGCCCCCAATAAAAAACTCTGAGGAGGTAGGGATTCCAGCCACATGGCACGTGTATCATTGCTCAGCCCTCATCCCTGCTGACAAAAATGGACTTTGCTTTACTTTTCTTCTTCTCATTTGGCCATTTTTTTTAAAGCTTTCAAATTAGTACCAGTCACATTATTATTATAGAGCAGGAGGGAAGTACGCTTTCCTTGTTTACCACTGGACTAATTGTTTGGAACTGCCTCTTATCTCTACAGCAGCTGTAAATGGGAGCCTGAGATATGCAAATTTTCATTGCAAATTGTTAATAGAATGACAAAGTTAAGTGTTCCCTGGCTTCTATTGCACTAGCAAAGTCCGCAGACTTTTGAAGCAATAAACCAGAGTCCTATTCAAAGGGGTATCAGCACGTGTGGGTACACATGCAGACAGCAGGTTTGCTTCACCGATTTGCTTTGCTTTTGGTTTTAACAGCCTGGGCCAAGATCCAGCTGGATGTTGTGAACTACCTTTCCTGCAAGGCATGCCTAGTCCTTGAGATTAAATGGGAGGAAACAGTTAATAGGTATCTGCAGCAGCAATCACAAAAGGATGAAGTTGAGGGACCAACTCTGGTAAATCGACAGCACCACAGCGACAGCACTAGACGGTTCTCATGATTAGTGTGGCAATCAGGAAATTACAGTTTAATGTGTTTGCTGGAGGAAGCAGCACGAGAATCTTTCATGTACTTTAAAAACTGATTAAAATCCTACTGCCCCTTTGCAGTATTCAGGCACGCAAGGCTGCTTCTCGGAGCCCTGCCAGCTGCTTTCTGCAAGGCAGGATGAAAACAAACATCTCGTCCCTGCAGCCCCACAGCCCTGCCAACGGAGCGCCTGGGGCACCCACAGCGGAGGAGGCTTTCGCACAACCCAGCCCTCAGGTATCAGGTGCAAAAACACCTCTTGTGGCTGCAGCCTTCTACCCACCTTGTTAAAGTGACTTTCAGGTAGTCCCTTGGTCTTGAAGCGCCCGCTGGACCAGGCAGCAGAGGCTGCCAGCATGGTCCCAAATACCAAACTGCAGAGAACCTTCATCTCCTCTCAAGCAGACAACCACAGAAGACACCCCTGTGAAGTTCATACAGACATAGCAGAGGTATTAAACCAGAAGGCACAAGAGGACAAGGAGCAGTTAGTTTGGCACAAATGACTGCAGCTTTCATAAAGCTTTGCTTCTGTTTGAGTCCCTAGAGAGGAACAGCTGCTTTGTCCCCTGGGGTCATGCCTGAGCCTCCCAGAACTGCAACACCTGGGTGAGAGGACAGGTAGGAAATCAGAGCTGAGATAGGCTCCTCCCTGTACCCAAAAACTGTTTATCCAAAAGCTGGGTATGTTTCTTTTTATTCTTTTTCTCTTGTGGACCATGTAGAAAATCATATAGAACTGCTAGAATCTGTTAACTTTCAAAAAAAAACAAAAAAGTACCTCAGTAGCACAAAAGCAGCATCAATAAACCAAAACCTTTGCTTTATACTATCTTCCATGTGCCATCCCTTTAGGCAAATATTGTATGACAACTTCATTAGCTGTTAGGAGTTACAGAGAAAACAGCAGCTTTATTTGTTTTAATGTTAACGAGGCTTGCCCCTGTATCTTTACTGCATCCTGCCCCTCCTACTTTACATGTAGATCAGGGCTTAGGGCAGAATCCCTTCTCAATCCTGCCTAATACCCAGAGGTGCCAGCCCATGTCTGCCCCCCTCAATGCCCCAGGCTGGGCTGCAGAGCAGCATCTCCCTGGGGCAGGAAACGGGCTGGCCTCAGCAAGACTTTCCATCCAGAAAACATTTTCCATCTCCTTTCCGCCACCTACAACTGGCTGCAGTACTGCCGAGTTAAAACGCACACAAAATAAAAGCATCTCACGTGCCTCCAAAAAGAGGTTTCTGCTGGCAAATGCTTGCTAAAAATAGTCCTGCAATTGCCTGTGAGAGCAGCTGGAGGTCACTTATAGAAAAAGGCAAAGAACTCGCTTCGCTGAATTTGGTTTCCAGACATCACAGCGAGGATGCGAAGTTTTAAAGTTTAATTTCTGCCTGGTTGTAGCAAAACCCCAACCCGAGGCAGCGTAGCCCTGGTGGGGCTCGGTTCCCTTTCCAGTAAGAACAGGAGCTTGCTTTCTAACTCCCGTCTTCCCTTTTTCGCAGGGAAGCAGGTAGGAGGACATTCATTTGTTAATTAAATTTCCCCCCGCCACTTCACATTAAAAAGGGGAAACTGTTTCAAGAAGCTCCCAAAACTTTCATAACCCTTAACCTATAATAGAAAAGAGTTGTACGGCTTTTTTCTAAACCTGCCCAAAAGCACCAGTGGGTTGTCCCAGGCCAAGTGATGAATAACGAAAAAAAGTCCAGGAATGGCACAGCTGGGCCAAAAATCAGGAACATCTGCTCACAGAAAGTCAGTCATTCACCCTCTCCTCTGGCTTCCCCTTTCATCTTTGGATTTTTCTTGTTCAAAGGGATGCCATCCCATGGGAAAATGACAAAAGGAAAAAAGCACAGACACTGTTACTCAGCGAGGCCAGCGATGATTGAAAGAGAAGAAAATTTTTTTCATGGGAATCCCCCACATCTGAGAAGCAGAAGCAAAAATTCACCAGGGAAAAGTTCAGTGCTGTGAGCAGACAATGCCTTTTATCCATGTGGGAGCCTGCATTTCTCCAGTTTTCATTACCCATGGATGGGACGACAGCAGTAAAGAGGAGCAGAGGAGAATCATTAGGAATGCCCAGAGGAAGTAAGAATAGAGGTGGAAAATGTAATTTCTTCTTTAAAAAAGTTTGCTATCTATATGTACTTTCTCAAAGAGGCCTGTTTAGTCCTGGACCAGAACTGGGTGTACAGGAGTGGCGCAGAATTTATTCTCCCGTTCATTCCTGATCCCACTGCACTGAAACAGAGCAAAAACTTCCACAGCAGAGAAGCGAAATGCTCTGAATGCTGAGGCAGGACCTGCAGGCGTCGTGACAGTGTAACACCACTGCCTGCATCTCTCCAAAAAACTATTCCCCCCTCCGCACCCCAAAGCAGCAGCAGGGCAGACATGCAGTGTGCTGGTGCAGCCTCAGCATCGCTCTGGGTGGCATTTGGTTCCCTTAACTTTCAGCACAACCTCACTACACTGGACTGGCAACAAGGCCTATTCCTGCCCATCAAACGAGTGCTGGTTAACAACTCCTAAAGGGAGTCCCTCTCACCAGCCCTCAAAATGATCCTCACAGGGCCAGGGATCTGCTGCAGATGAGGGCAGTGGAGGAGAGCTGTGGTGCTCCACCACTTCATGGGTGAAGGAGCTTCTCTAAGCGTGATGACCACCACTCTGTACGCTTACAGATTGGCCTTCTGGCCCGAAACATCCCACAGGTCCTGGTATCAAACAGCAAGCTGGTGGAAAAGTCAGGAGGGGATGCAGGGTGCAACCAAGGCGAGCAGTGCGGGTGGTCCCCAGCATGCCAGGACCCCTGCAGCGTGCAAGGGGACTCCGGTGCAAAGAGTCCCGTGGCGTTCATGGGGGCTTTGTAGCGTGCAAGGAGACCCCACAGCATGCAAAGAGACCCCACAGCATGCGGTGGGACCCCGCAGCGGTGCACACACCCGCTGCCCTGCCGAGGAGGGGGCCCCGGCAGC
>JAOTQQ010000041.1:37323367-37374005 GCA_026546715.1 Gallinago undulata | reverse complement strand
GAGACCCCACAGCATGCGGTGGGACCCCGCAGCGGTGCACACACCCGCTGCCCTGCCGAGGAGGGGGCCCCGGCAGCCTCACGACCGGGCAGGGCAGGGAAAGCCCCCCCCGGGAAAGCCGGCAAGGGGCAGCCGCCCGGGGCGCAGCAGGGAAGTACCGACGGGGACGCCGGGGAGGCGAGTACTTCCCCCTCAACGTGGAAAAACGCCAAGTCCCCTCCCGGCCCGACCTCTTCCCTCCCCTCCCGGGGCGTCGGAGGGGAGGGAAGGGGCCGGCTCGCTGCGATCCGCCCTCCCTGTCACCGCCCGCGGCGCCAAAGCAGGACCAGACCCGTCGGTCGGGCTTTGAGTGGCTGGAAATTCCCGTCCTCGGCGGCTCCTCCCCCGCAGAAATCCCCTCGCCGGGGTGTATATGCCCAGCGCCGCAGCCGCCGCCGCTCACTCGCTGCCAAGTCGGAGCCTGGAAGCCATGATCAGCGCTCGCCGCCCCGTCGAGCCCCCGGTGATGGAGGGCTACGAGCAACCGAAGAAAGAGCGTCAGGGCGGGTTCCCGCTCGACGACCGCCACGACAGCGGCCTGGACTCCATGAAGGAAGAGGAGTACCGGCAGCTGGTGAAGGAGCTGGAGGACATACGCCTGCAGCCCCGCGAACCGCCCGCCTGGGCCCAGCAGCTGACAGAGGACGGGGACACGTAAGTGAGGGGGGTCGAGGCGGCGGGGGGGGGGGGCACGGGTGACACGGACGCGGGTTGTGGAGGACACGGGAGGGTGAGGACGGGGACAGGATGTGCTGCCGGTGGGGAGGCGCCGGGCTGGGCCGAGCGGCGGGGCGGGGAGGGCGGAAAGTCCCTGGAGGGGCGCCAGGGCCAGGCGGCTCCGCGGCGGCGGAAAGCCCCGGCCGCCGAAAGCCCCGGCTTGCGACACCCGCCCATCGCCCTGCCCCGGGCCGCCTGGGGGCGTCTGGGGGCATTTAACGTGGGGTTTAGGGAGGTTTTAGGGTGGATCGTGTTTAATTTATTTTTTTTTTAATTATTCCCCCCCCCTTGCAGTTTTCTCCACTTGGCGATTATTCACGAGGAGAAAGCCCTGAGCCTGGAGGTGATCCGGCAGACAGCCGGGGACCGTGCTTTCCTGAACTTCCAGAACAACCTCAGCCAGGTACTTTCACCTCCGAAGCCGGATCGCCCCCTCCCGCCACCCCCCACAAAAGCCCTCTGGGGAATTCCCCCCCCAAAAGTCCTTTCAAATTTTCCTTTTAATTGATGGATAGTAGATCAAAGGCTGCATTCAGGAAAGTCCCCAGCTGGCTCCAGCCAGTGTTGGTACAATGCTTCCTCTCCTCCGAGAGTGCCATTTAACGTCCGCATTTTTCAAATATGATGCAATGGGTTGCATCTCTCTTCATTGGGATGTTAATGATACCCTTCATGTGGATTGAGTGTTCGGTGCCCAGAGAGCCCTAAGTTCATCACTTCTAGACTAAAGGGCAACTATGCAATGTATTGGGAAGTATAAGGAACTGAGTTTCCGGGGGGTGTTTTTAACTGGGGCCACAAATCTCCAAGCAGTTGAGGGGTCTGCTTGTCCACACGTTGCTGCCAAGTTTGGGGTGTAACTCACAGGTCTGCCTTTCCTTTGTTGCCTGCAGACTCCTCTTCACCTGGCAGTGATCACCAATCAGCCTGAAATTGCTGAGCATCTTCTGAAGGCTGGGTGTGACCTGGAAATCAGGGACTTCCGAGGCAACACCCCCCTGCACATTGCCTGCCAGCAGGGCTCCCTCAGGAGTGTCAGCGTCCTCACGCAGTACTGCCAGCCGCACCACCTCCTCGCTGTCCTGCAGGCCACCAACTACAACGGTACGGCCACGCTACTGTGCACCGGTGTCGTTGTGCTGTACCAAGGGTAGAGTTGCTGTCCCGTGGAGGACAAAGACCTCTGGAAAGGTGGAGAAGGGTTGTTATGCCCGTGTGAGAGTTGAGGAGCCCAAAGCACACAGCAGTGTCTGACTTCTTTAAAATGCCACTGTCTTGTAGGCCTCCTCACTGGCTCTCGTGGCTTTGAATTTTGGATTTTTAGTGCACTTTTGCAGTGCTCCATCCACTTATTTATTTTTTTTGTGGTTAAAATAAGTTTCAGCCAAACACTGTAAAAAAGCCTCTAAGAAATCTTTCCAAAATCCAACCCTGTTATTCATACTTACTGGAAGCTGGAAAACTCTTTTGGAAAACACCCTTTTGCCATGGATAAATCGCAAACTTAGATATCATCCTGTCACATCATCTTGAGTTTAACTGAATGATAGAGCATTAGGTTAGACTTACTCAAATTTTCCCTTCGTTTGTGTTTTTCAGGACATACATGTCTCCACTTGGCGTCTATCGAAGGATACCTGGCTGTTGTCGAATACTTGCTGTCCTTGGGAGCAGACGTAAATGCTCAGGTATGTAATCTAGACCCTGAATGCAACAGAGCAGGGCTGCGTAGTCGTAAGAATCAACAGGTCTGGCACCGTCTCTGGCTTTCCTAACAGGCCAAACCTCATGTTGTTTTCACGCAGGAGCCATGCAATGGCAGAACGGCGCTACATTTGGCTGTCGACCTGCAGAACTCAAACCTGGTGTCGCTTCTGGTGAAACACGGGGCGGACGTGAACAAAGTGACCTACCAGGGCTATTCCCCCTATCAGCTCACCTGGGGGAGAGACAACTCCAGCATACAGGAGCAGCTGAAGCAGCTGACCACAGCTGACCTGCAGATGTTGCCAGAAAGCGAGGATGAGGAGAGCAGCGAATCAGAGCCCGAACTCACAGAGGATGAAGTAAGTAGCTGTTTGCACCTCTATAAGAGAAAGGGAAAACCCTGCCCTTTGTAGTTGTTTTTTCTTTGGTGCCGCTCTGATGACACGCTCCAGTGACCTCTTACCTATATAACAAATGGGTACAAATAGCCCATAAAAGGAGGTTGTGCTGTCAGCCATCAGCAAGATGGCAGTTGGGGCGAGCATATAAGTAAAGTGTAAAAAATACATGAGAGAGCGGAGGTTCATGCAACATGAGTTCTGTTGCTTACACCTACAGAACCTCGTGAGACAAAATTGAAGTTAATGGGTGGTTTTCTCCTCCCCAGCGTTTGTTTTTCTAACATTCTCAGTGCTGTAAAATGGCAAACGTAACCATTTCAGTGTAGAAACTTTATACACCGATGAAGTCGGGGCATGCAGAATTTGGCAGTTATCCCAGAGTGGATATAATAATCCCAGTAAGAGTTTTGCATTAACAGCCTTTTGGTTTTTTTTTTTTCTTCCAGCTTATATATGATGACTGCCTTATTGGAGGACGACAGCTGGCGTTCTAATGCAGAGCTTTCTGTGAAAAGAAGTGACTGTGTACATATGTATAGAAAAAGGACTGACTTTCTTCATTTAAAAAAGAAAGTCGCAACATGGAGGGGAACACCAGGAGGGAAATGCTACACTGCCCAGCAAGGAACGTGTAATTGTAACAGGACGGTTCCAGGTCCTGGCCTGTGTTTAAATACAGGAGTGGGATGTGTAACATCAGTAGAGATCTGTGATTATTCGTACGCTTGATACAGAGCCACATAGCCCATCTTGTCACCTCCACGAAGGTAACAGACTGCTCGTCCAGCCTGCTAGTGACAGAGGGCTATCTTGCGGCGTTAAACCCCATGAGGAACGTGTATCCTCGCCTGGCAAGGCAGACTCTTAACCAGCCCCCCATCTTCTCGGAGACCCTGTGTTCATTTGTGCCAGGTGCTCCCTGGCCTCACTGACCGACCTCAGCTGCTCTTGGTGGGGCGTCCCGGGCGGAGGAGTCAAACCCAGGGACTGGTGACCTCCTGGCTGTTAGGAGAAAGTAGCAATAATGTTAACTGTGGGCATTGGAAACTGTGTGTTTCACACCATGTGTGTCATAATTGCTACACTTTTTAGCAATTGTATATTGTGTAAATACTGTACATTTTTTGTTTATAATTATTTTGGTACATGTGAATACGTATTTATTAAAAAAATTCAGATTACTCTACCTGGTTTGTGAAATGCTTCCTTGCCCACCTCCTCCTTGTCCCAAGGTGTGTGGGGATCCACCTGGTTTGCTTTTTAAGAAACATGTAACACCTGGTAGGGCGATGGGGTCAGACGCTGAGGGGTTTTTTGGGGTTCCCCTGGGCAGGGCTGAGACATCTCGGCAGCTCGGCCCTTCTGCTGCAGCTAATTTCGGAGGCAGACGTAGGTGTCGTTTCCTGCACCCGTTGCGGCCGGCAGGTCGGGGCGGGGGGGGCTGGGATTCCCCCTCCGTCACCCAAGCACCCTGCTAGAGAGGGGTTTTTTTTGAGGCAGCACCCACCCACCCGCCCGCCCTTGTGACACCTTTTTTTTTTCCAGCTCCGATACCCGGCAGCGCTTGCCAGGACTTGCCGTGGGAGGCGGGAGTTTTGCAGCTTCAGCCCCGCACCCGCTCACCCCTCTCCCTATCGCCCGGCCCGGCTCCGGTTTGAACTTCGGACGCCTTTGGATTTTCCGAAGGGGATTTCCGCGGGAAGCGGGAGCGCACGCCCGGGAACACGTGCTGCTGCCTTCCACCCCTGAAATTAAGCCGTGGGGCCTCCCCACACCCCCCACCCTTCCCTTCCCTGCCGTGGGAGCCACAGCTCTCCTTATCCTCCACCGCCATGAGCTGGACGTGGCTTTAACCCACTCCTCTTCCTCCTGCCCGTTTCCCACCGGCATCCAGGCAGACGGAATCCCTTCTCCAAAACCCTTGCCTGCTTCAGCTTATCTGCTGGCAGCGTCTCGCAGCCCCGGGTTTTAGCCCATTGTGGGACCGCACAAAGGATGGGGTTGCGTGAAGGGTGACCGTGCCCTGTTCCTTCTGCGCCGTAACCCCTGGACAGGGGACGGGGTGCAGCAGAGCTGCTGACGCAGGACCGAGCTCTGCCAGGAGTGCTGGCCAGGGAACTTCAGTGCTGCTGGCACCTGGCCCGGCTCAGGCCACCGGAGAAGGCCACGGCTCCAGGTTGCAGAGGGACACCCGTTCCCTGTCCTGCCCTGCTCTTCCTGAGGGGTTCCTGACACACAACCTTCTCTAAGGAGGGCTCTCTGGTATGAGGAAGGGCAGCACAGCTGCCTGGGTGCTTCCTAATTTGCATGGGAGCCAAAGGCCACTGTGGAAAGGATTATATAAAATTGTCATCCTGAGTCATTTTTTATTTCCTTTCCACTCTCATCGCAGGAGCACGGCCCAGGTGAAACTTCCTTCTGGCAGATAGGGTCATGCCTGCATTGCAAACCTGCAAAGTTCTCCAGGTGCGGGGCTGGGTGAGGATCTGACAAACCCTTCTTCTCAGGGCCTCACCCTGTACCCCGAATGACCCCTAAAACCAAGCCGGGGATGGGGACCAGAAGGGTTTATCCACCTGCTGCTGCAGGTTTTTCCCCAGCAAAGAATCCCGGGTGACTTTCGTCCTTTCTTGACTAAAAACGATGTTGCCACGGCTGGAAACTGAAAAGGTGATGTTCCTCTTGGTAGCTCTGCTTCAGTGCCCCCCTTCCAAAGCCGGAGCTGGAAATGCTGTCAAGGCTCCGTGGAGGCACTCGCCAGCTATAGGTATCAGTGTTCTGGAATTGCTCGGGTACACGGCTGGGCCTGGTGTGCAAATATTTAAATAGATACCATCTGAATGCAAATACTTCTTATTCGAAGGCCAGAGGGAGGGAGGAAAGTGCAGTTATCAGCAGTACCAGGGTGGCTGAGTAGTTTTGGAGGCAGCAGTCTGTTCTCTGCTGCCCATTGCAACACTTACACAAACAGTATCTTGGGAAGCTGCTGCTATAATCTTGCAAGAATTCCATCATGACTTAATAAATTAAGCAAATGCTTTTCTGTACAAGGAAGTTTTGCAGCTAAACAAATCATTGCCCGGGTACCACATGCTGGTTGTGCTACCGGTTGCCTCCGCCAGTCATGCAAAAGTAACCAAGTATTGTACACGGAGGAACCGCAGGAAAAGCAAGTAGGACAGAGATTAATGTGAGAATATGTGTGTTTGTTAGCAAAATAGGTTGGGGCATGTCGTGTGTTCGTGCATTGCTAAAGCGGGGCTATTCAGCGTAGAGCTTTGACTGCTCGCTTGATGATATAACGAGGTTCTCCACGGTAGGTCACCACCTGCATCCCCCAGTTTCAAACACATGCCCCTAACTGCTGTGTGTCCACCTCTCTCTGGCTTTTCCACATGTACTCCTTTAGAAAGATTTTCTGAGAGAGCTTTTGGTGATAAGCTGCCTTCACGCTACCTTCTTGGTTGGCACTCTGGCAAACATGCTGCACAGCCCCATTTGTAGGACTCAGAGCAAGAACTCCTTACACATTATTCTGCCAGCATCACCTTTCCTTACCCAGCTACCACAGTTGCTATTAGCAGAGCAGGCCAGCTTGTTCTTGCTCATCAGCCTCCTTGCCTCAGCTCCTACCAGTGCCTGTGATGGTCTAAGGTTCAAAATTCAGCACTTTTGCCACCTGCAACCTTCAATAATAGCCATACTGCTGCAGATCAAGGTCTTGTGAAGTTCCAGTTTCCTGCCTCTGACCCTCTCTCCACTAGCTTCCTTTCTTTCCTCAGCTCCTGCCATGCCTCTGTCCTTCACTCATGCTGCCCTTTGCCACCCACAGCCACCTCTGTGGGCTCTTTTCTCCCTTCCCGGGTGAGCACCTTTCCGCAGGTCCCTCTCCTTCTCCCCCTGCAACACCACTTTGCCATAAACCCATTCACTCACCGTGACATTGCACAGCATGAGGCTGCATTTTTGTTTCCAGCCTTTCCCCACCCCCCGATTGTAAATCACTTTGATAATCCTGCAGGGATATTCCCATACTTCCTTATATTGCACACAAAGAGCTGAACTCCCTGTTTCCTCCCACACCCTCCTCTTCCTCCTCGCGCTCCAGCTGCCTGCAGGCCTCCCTCGCCCCAACCACAACCCAGGGGCCACCTTTCAGTCCCTGTTCTCCTGCCTTTTGCCTTGCTCAGCATCAGCCCTGGACTTCTCAAGGGTATTACGGAGGTGACGGACACAATGCAATGGGGATGGCATCGGTGGAGAGCAGTGCCCAGGTCCTGGTTGTCCCACGGTCAGTTGGGAATCCTTCTCTTGCATCCACTGTGGCTTTGGAAAGAGTAAAAGCAAGGCTTCAGGCAACCTTGCACCTAGGGATGTGTGCAGGCAGGCTGTGTCCTCCCACTGGCTCCAGCACCAGCCTGACCTTCGCAGTTCAGTGACGAAGCCCTCCCCGCCTGCTCGCCCTGCTGCTCTTGGGGTACAGTGCAGCCTGTTCCTCTTGCACGGCCTGGACTCTGCGGGCTGTTTGACACAAAGGTGTGGGTGTCCCAGTTCCCTCAGCAGACAGAGGTGGGACAGGCAGCCCCAGGAGCTGCTGCCAATGGGCATGGACATCACGAGGAGCCACGGTCCTAACCTGGGGGCTTTAACTCTTGCTCTCCTCATCCTTCAGCCCTTTGACATTAGGAAGGGGCTCCCTATTGACTACTTGGCATTTTACACACTTTAGTTACAGACTGGGGCCAACAGACAGTGTTTTTAGACCATGCACCCCACACCCAGCTGGTGGACACATCTACCTGCCTGTCCCAGCAGGACTTGATGTACCACAAGGCAGTGAGGCCACCAGGACCCTAATCTATCCCCCAAAGTGGCAGCCACCCTGCTGCTGGCTTTGCCCCACAGCTTTAATTCAAAGGATGAGCAAGATGGTGGAGTGAGGAAAGGAAAAGGTGGACCAGAAACCAAACCCAAAGAAAATCACCATGATCTCTGAGAAGGAGGCACAGTCTCATTTGTGACTTGTTTTAGTGGAAAATCTTCAATGATGATGGACTCTGGGCCAAGCAGCGTTCCAGCACAGATCATTTTTCTGCACAAGCTGAGCTGTGGAAATAATTAAGCATCTGGTTGTTCCTAGAAGAAAGAACTGCAGAACAGAGTGCAGGGAACTGTAGGGTGGACCCTCTCCCTGGACAAAAGCCCGCCCTCACTTCAGTGGGGTGGAGGAAGGGCTCTTCCAGCATTGCCTGCTCCCAGCAGCGGCACTTTGCTGGGGTGGGATCCCCTGGGGTAAGGGAGCTGGGAACTCCTGATCCCTCTTGCCAGCCGGAACGGCACACACCACACTGAGATGGCCACAGCCTGTCTCCAGCAAGCGCCTGCCTCAGCTCCGGCACCTCTCGCCTCCCCGTCCCTTCAGACAGCTCTCTGAAGTGTTAGCATCAGGGCCAAAAGGCTGCCTTTAAACGCCGGCACATTTATCATGCCATAATATGAGCAGCTGAAATCCAGAGGGGTTGAACTGGAAAATCCCCCAGCACCCTGGAGGTTTGACTGCGCTCCCTCCCTCTGCTGCAGCAGGCAGATTTTCCCAGGACTGTCTCCTTGTCCAATTTTCCAAACAAGACTTTCCAGTCCTTGTCAGAAGAGAGCTGGGGTTTTCCCCACTCGCTCCTTTCTGCAGTTTTACCCCCTTAGAGCAGCCACGAGCGGCGGCGCCGGGCTCCATTGCCTCTCCAGCAGCAGGAGCGTGGCCTCCTGCCTGCCCACCCCCAGCCCCAGGGGCTTCCCTGCTCCGAAGGAACACGCCCACAGCCCTGCAATTTAAATCCTTTCCCCGTGCCCGGCTTCAGCAAATTCAGGTTCATTTTCCTGCATGCCTTCCGAGGGAAGATCTTCCTCCCTCCAGCCAAAAGCAAAATACGAGCAAATGGGTACAAAGTTGCTGCAAGAAAGAGCCTTAAAATGCAAATATTTTTTATGCTCCCCGTGAAGGGCAGAGGGCCACAATTACCGTGCGACGCTTAACTCGGTTAATTATTACCCCTGGATTTCAGTAGCTTGGAGGAGGGAGTTTCCCAAGGCCCCGCGGAAGACGAGCACCAGCGCGGCCGCTCCGCTTCGGCAGCGCTCCTCCTTTGCACCGGGGAGCAGCCGGGGGGTCGAGGGAGATACAGATTTACCACACACCCCCCCTTCCAGGAGCTCTGGTGGGTGTGAGGAGCACCGATGGGTGTTAAAGGCGAGCCCGTGGTGTTTGCTCACGCAGTGTGGGAGGGCCCGCGTGGGGTTCTCTTCTCTTCTCTGCGTGGGAAAAGCCCACAGCAGGTCCCTGAGCCGAGAAGGACGGGGGGAAGGGGGGGGAAGAGGGGGGTAAGGATGGCAGCACGCAGAATGAAACCACCCTCTGCTTTCAGTTTTTTTCTAAGCAGATGGGTTTCCATCCCGGCGTGCGTCAAGGCTGATGTTTCTGGATTTCATCGAAAAACTTAGGTCTGAGTTTTGGCAGCAGCTTCTCTGAGACGCTTTGCCCCCGCAAACAAACAAACAAGCCCTCCCCCAAGGTGCGTGGAGGCTCCCTACCCTGGGCTGTGCCAAGTGCCTTGGGGAAAACCCTCCCGAGCAGGGGGATTCACACCACCCACTCGCCCCCAAGCACACTTGACCTCCGCCTCCTCGCCAGCAGCCTGTGAAATTTCCTGAGACGTAGTAAACCATCCAACATCGTCTGTCTGTCCATCCACCCCAGACCTCTCCACACTCCCATCCTTGCAGCCCTGAGCCCAGCAGCAGCACGCTGGAAGACATGGTGCCGAGCTGCTGGACGCTGTGCAAGGGAAAACATGATCAGACAGCGTGAGGGCACGTTCAACACCTGGGAAATGGCAAGGTGGCAGAGGGGCAAATGGCACCGGTGCCACCAGGGTGCGAAAGCTAGGTGAGATACCACCTGCAGCAGGCTCAGGTCCAGCAGGTTCCCCAGGTCCACTGCTGAGGGGGTTTCATCCCCTTCACAGCCCAGCAGTACCACTTTTCACACTGAAATGTTTAAGCTTTCCCCACGGCGTCCTCCCCTCTGGCTCTGTCCCAGGGGAAGGGACGTGAGCAGATCCAGGAAAGGCTGGGACTTCTGGCCAGGATTATCTTCTGCCTTCACCTTCTGGGTGACAGCATGCAAAGCTAGTTTCCCTTCTCCACGCAGTTGACTCCCAAAGTGATCCGATCACTTGCTTCCCTCTGCAAGGGAAGCCGCTCCTTCATCATCTGAGGGACTTGTGGAGTAAGGAACTGGTAACTCTTCATTTCCTTTTTTCAGAGAAGCCTGGGCACAGCACAAAAGGGGAACCACACAGGTTACCTGGCAGTTGGCTTCCTTCCATGAGCAGTTCCAGGCACACGGTGGCAAGACCAAGCCTCCCTAGGCATGGTGTTCTGGGAAGCCTTTTCCCAAAAAAAGCCGTGCTGAGGGACAGAAGACAGGAGGACCAAGCTGCATCCATGGACTGCACAAAATTAGAGGAGTACATCTCAGTAGAACACATGGCATCTCTGTGCCACAAGACATTTCTCACAAAGGCTTGTGTGTGCAGAAAGTGTGAGCCAATGAGTGGCAATATCTCCAAATTTTCTGCTTTGAATTTAAGAACAAGTGGAATATTTCAAAATGGCCAAATTTTTCCATTTTGCAAAGGAAATGTTTTGCTCTACTTTGTTTCAGTTAGAAACACTGTATTGTTTTAAAAAATCACATGATTAGAAACATATTGAGAACTTCCCAACTGATACAGATTACTTCTGTAGACTCAGAAAACAGGAATTTATTTCATTTTTTCTTACTCATTGGAAACTTCAGGTGTTTGTTTTCTCACTCACCTGAAAAATTTTTTTTGTCCTAGGCTTTTGCAGTTGCAACACAGCTGAATTTCCTCTCCCACTCTTCTCCTGAGTCATATGAACTGGGCATACCTCTGGCCTGGGGCTTATCACGTTGTCTCTGAAAAGCCAACCCCTAAATTGGCATCCAATTGCCATCTATATCATAGCTATTAAACTCCTCATGCTCACACAGGGGCAAGTCTTCAGACAGCCTTATAGCTAGCAGCCTTCCATCAGGCCTGCTCGGCTGCTTCTCACCATCACAGCATACACACACACACACACAAGTGTACATCCTCTTCCCTCTGACTTTGACTCCATCCTTTGGCTGCTCTACACATGCCAAGAAGAAAACTCAGCTCACATGAGGTGATATTTTCAAAATTGATCCTGAGGGGACTCTTGTGCTGAGAGTTTTGGGGCTGCACATCGATCTGTGGCAAGCGTACAGCTTCTGGCAGGTAAACCGACGCTGATTCCAATGCCAACCAGTGTCCTTCTGCCAGACATTTTGCCCATGACTTAGACCATGTCTGGAGACTGATTCAACCCAAGGCATGAAGCCAACGCACATGACCCAGGGAGTGTTAGGTATTTCCCACGCAGATGCTTTCATTCAGCAATTCAGGAACCACAGCTCGGCGTGTCCTCTTCCTGAAGGCAAGTCCCTTGCGTTGTAAGCACGTTCATCGTGAAACGCCACTGCACGTGGCTCCTCAACATCACCTTACGAAAAATGTTATCTCTGCAGCCGTTCCTCTTCACTGACTTTACAGCTCGGCCCTTGAATGCTGTCAGTAGAAATTGCATATTCCTTGTAATCGCAGGATAAAGAGAGCTCTGTGTAGCCTCATTAGAGGTCTCAAAGGTCTCAAAGTTGGGAGCAGCCTCCCTTCAGGTGGTGGCAAGCCTCCCGCCCGAGCTGGGCTGTGCAGGCGAATGCTGAAGATGCTGCTGAAGATGATGCTGCGGCACAGGGTGCTGGCACTGCACGAGAGATCCTGTCCCTCGGTGTCCTTTCCCCCATGCCTGCCTGCTGGCACTGCAAGGAGACCCAGAGCTTTTGCACCAGGCTGGATATGACCCTGGCCCAGGGCAGGGGTGAAGAAGGATACAGCATTGCTGGGCCCTGGTGCAAAGGGGGCTTTTAAGGATGAACTAAAAGATGAGTGTGCCCTAAAAAAGGGCAGTCTTTTTTATCATGTTTCATCATCATTTACCCTGAAGAGCCATGGCTGTGACACTGCAAAGCGGTTCCTGTTTGCTCCTGGTGGCAGCCCAGTCCCTGTCTGGGGCTGGCCAACCAGCACAAGTGCTCCTGGTGCCAGAGCCCGTGGTCGGAGCAGGAGGTGTCCCCGCTCCTGCTGCCCTCCAGCACCTGGCACTCCAAGCCCTGCCCCGTTAGCTGTCAGGGACCTGCTTCAGCAAACCACAGGAGCAAGTCAAAGACAAGATGTGTGAGATCAGTGAAGCGTGCAGGGCACGGTCCCACTTAAATCATCAGTCTGCCACTGGCGCGTGGAAATGCAGAGTTCAGAGAGTAACTCACCAACCCTGCATGAAAACAGCCACAACAATCAGGAGAAAGCAAGTTTCCAAATGAGAGCAAGCACTCCAGATGTTACCCTTTAAAGGGTTAAAGCAGAGAGGCACTATGTGTTTTCCACCTCCACTAAGCAAGCAGAAGCTCACCACCTCTGAACTGAGCCTCCAGGAGCTCTTCAGAAAGAAAAGTGCAAGCAGGGGCAAAGTAACTGAGCTGCTTTGCATGGGATTTCATTTTACCTTTTCTAGTGAAGTTGTGGTGAGAAAAAGAGGTAGTGATGGTAAATGCAAATATCTCTAAGACATTGAGGCCTCAGCAGTGAACCAGCTCAGCTCTGCCATCCCTGGGCACAGGGATAAGGGACCTTCGTGGTTGTGACTTATGAATGACATGGATCTTGCTTCAATGACTGGCTGTTCTCCTGGCTGGGAAGTAACTCCCTTTATCCCATCAACATCATTGGGGTTCGTTTTTTTTTTTTTTTCTTTGGCTTCTACTCAGACATGATCGAAATGTGTACTGAAGATGTGCTTTTAAAAGTGAGAGCTCGACACGCACGGCTGCCTTTGGCATTACAAGAAATGCAGAAGAAAGGAAATGATTTGAACTGTGCTTGCGGCATGAGCTGCACCAAGCTGCAGATGGGACAATTCTTCTCAGATGCAGTGCAGCAGCTACCCTGATCTCTCTCTCTCCTTCTTACTGCCAACAGCTAAATTATTTCTTGCACAGCTGTAATCATACACCTAATGAATTTGCTCCTGCATAAACCCAGAACATAAACCCTTTTGCTAACTGGCAACCTGTTGGGCGCTCTGCCCCCGCACAGCACCTCACAGATGTGATGTGCAGTGTCAGATACAGGCTGCTGGCAGGGTTTGGAGAGTCCCCAGGAGGGGCCTCCATGAGAGCTCTGCCAACTGGGGCTGCAGACGTCCCAGGAGAAAACCTTCCTGCAAGAAGCCAGGACAGAACAGGCTGATCAATACCAAAGGAATGAGGGAGAGGAAAGAAAATGTTTTTGCTAGCAAACAGCCAGCAATTTAAATTAGGAATTTCAATAACAGCAGTGAGCCTGACCCAATGTGGTCTTAGCCTCTCAAAATATTTGTAGTGCGGATGCTCTAAGTCCCCAGTGGGGAAAACTGAGGTGCAGATATTTGGTGGTTTATGCAGCAGCACAGGAGGGCTCAGCCTGCTCCTTAGCAGCACCCAGGAAAATGAGAAAACGAAACATAATCTCTCCTTGAAGGCACTTTTCAGTGAGAACAGTGGCATGAGCTGGCAAGGGCTGGTGGCTCCATCTCTGCTGCAAAGCCCCTGCCAGCCCATGCAGCTCTGCTGCTCCTCGCCCAGGCAGGCTACTCGCACCTTAGGGCACCACAAACCAGCAGATGTAAAACGCTGCCGCAGGACATGGAGTCACAGCCCACACCGGGCACCTCTGCCCCAGCGTTGGGCTGTGAGGTCCCCCGGGGCAGGCACCGCTTTTAAAGAGGTGTTTGCAGAGCTACCTGGAGAGTGTGTGCTGCCAGTCCCCTCCTCTGCCCAGCCACAAGGAACTTGAATGGGTAGAAACAGCACCCACAACGTTAACGCAGTTGGTGCTTCCAGCTGCAAACCCACCACCTCGGTGTCTGCCAGGACAGCCCAGGTTTGGTCTGTCACTGTAGGCTCGGCTAAAAGAGCAGACTTCTGCCAGCCACATGCAATAAAGCAAGGCAAAAAGGCTGTGGACTCCAGTAACCAGAGCTCCATGGAAATTCAGGAGGATTTCTTGCTGGGCGGCAGCCCTGCCGTGCTGGCAGCGGGTTTCAGCTTTGCTCAGCCCCGCTGGCAGAGGCACCCTATGCAAATGTCTCTGCACTTTCACACACGGGACTTTCAAAAGGTTCACGCTCTTCAGAAAAAAAAATGTATAGGATCAGATTTTCCTATGGCCCCTCAAGTCATTTTATTAATCACCAGGACCATTCTCAAACATCTTTCAACATTGAGAAATTCCACTTAATCACAGCCTGCCCTGCTAGCACCTTCTCAGCATCAGATGGATAAAGAAATGATGCAGCGAGGACCTTAGTCACACTAACGCTGCTTCAAGGCTAAGCTGGGGAACGGGGCATGAATCATCTTTGCCTTTTCTTTCCGTAAGGGAAATGGAGAAGAGGACTGCTGCTCTGAGAGTAAAACGCATAAAGCAGTGACAGGTCTTCCTCTTTCCTTCCCGTCTCGGGTCCCTGCTGCGTGCTCCTTCCCTGCACTGAGCTGTATCTACGGAAAAACCCCTCTCTCTTTCAAGCTACTCCTTGGAGGTTTGTTTGATGCATCCCAGCAAGTGCAGAGCTGTTTCCCAGGGCTGGCTGGCAGAGTCAATCGCAGGATATTTTCCAAACAAGCCAGTTCCTCTCACTTCCCGGAGTCTCTCTCAGCCCAGAGGACTTTTCTGTGTGTACAGAGGCACAAAGGCAGCGAGATGTGGTGCTGGGAGAGGAAAGACCGGCTCCTTGGAAAGGTGTAAGCGTTGAAATGATAGGCATTGCACTGTTTCGCTTTTACAAGCCTGACGGCTTGCAGGAGTCCACCGAGCACATCTGGTGACCAGAACACAGAGCAAGGAGCCACCTACCCAAGTGAAGGGGAATGCCAGGTCCCAAGGTGCACCTCCAGCCTCAGGCTGGCCAGCACGGTGGGGAGAAGGAGGCGAATCGGGATCAGAGGACACAGCTGTGCTGTGAAAAGTGCTCTCCATGGATTCTGTGGCCTCTCCTTTGGTCCCCCTGACCTGAGGCACACAGAGAGGAGCACACCCTGGGGCAGCACAGGGCTCTGCAGGCTGTCCCCACAGCGGGATAACTGAGCGAGGCTTGCTCCAAGGCACCATAATACTGGGTAGCAGAAACCCTCCCTGCACAGAAGGAGAGAGGATGGGGGGAAACAGCTGGATTTTTTTGCCCTCTCTCCTTTCTTTTGGAAAATGCATAACCACAGCTCCCAATGAGCACAGCCCCTCAGGAGAGGAATAGATACCTTGCTAGAAGAACTTTGTGTTTTTTTATCTGGACATGTTTTGAGCAAGGCTCTGGTAACACTCTGCTAAGGAGCCAGGAGCTGAGCTCTGTTCCCTCCACTGCTTCAGCCTGCTCCTGCCCGACTAAATGCCAAGATCCTCTGGGGCGGGCAGCCCAGCGTGTCAGCTGTGGCTCCTGGCCAAAGCCACCGGGAGCTGCAGCCCTCGCTTAGGCAGCCAGGCACGCTTCAGGGCCTGCTGCTGCCAGCTGCCCGAAAGGGCTAGGTCCCAGCAGTAGGACTGGGCTCTGGAGTGAGGAAAAGCATGCAACTCGGTGGAAGCAAGCTGGGTAATGGGTTGCTGAAAAAAATAATAATTAAATAATAACAAAAAAAAAAAAACAAACAACCCAGTGCATCGCTAGGGAGAAATCCCAGCAAGCTGCTTGGGTAGGTAGGGGTTGCCCTGTTTCTGTTTGGGGTTTCCTGCCCTGAAATGAGGGCTGCCTGCTCACGGTGAGTGCGGCAGGCTGCACGTGTGGGACCTCCGGCACACGGGGGGACAACCTGCGCAGTACAGCCAGGGCACTTCAGCTGCACTTGTGCAATCCAGAGTCCAGGGTTTCCAAACACGCGGGTGAGCGGTCACAGCTGCTCTTCTGCCGGGGTTGCTTGATGTCAGCCAGCCAAAGTCCTCAGCTCCAGCAAAGCCAGAGCTTCCAAGGGTGAAAAGCGAGCCGGTCCAGGGGGGATGCAGATGCAGGGATGGAGCTGTGCCCTGCCCTGTTGGCCCCTTCCCCATGCCCCCACACAGACAGTGCCAGGCTCTCAGCACTCCCGGCTCCTCTGAGCCCTGGTTTGCACAGAAATTTGCCATTCATCCAGCAGCCAGGGCTACAAATTGAGTAGCTTATTTTTCATTTGGATACAGCTTGCTTTTTTTGTTGTTGTTTTTGTTCCCACAAGTTTGCAGCCATCCAATGCTGTAATGACATGTAAAGTTGGGAATCCCCCCTCCCCTCAGTCCCCAAACCTTTCTATCACCCGAA
Source organism: Gallinago undulata (assembly GCA_026546715.1). Classification (NCBI taxonomy): domain Eukaryota; kingdom Metazoa; phylum Chordata; class Aves; order Charadriiformes; family Scolopacidae; genus Gallinago; species Gallinago undulata. The sequence goes on along the minus strand of JAOTQQ010000041.1, from coordinate 37,357,662 downwards.
TAAAGTCACCTCCCTAAACAACAGGCCATCAACCCAGTTCCAGCTCTTGGCAGGACGCCTGCAGGGGCACGCTCCAGCTACACACTAATGGCCGTGCTCAGAGAAGGGCACCCACCCAAGGCTACCGACAAGGAGACACAGCTTCCAGGGCTTGCTTTTGCTGGTTTGATTCCAGTTCTCTCCCTCTTTCTCCCTGCCCACTACCAGCCTGGGGCTGCCAGCCATGGCCAGTCCTGGCTTCTGACAGCCAGCACCCTGGTCCCACAAGCTCCTGTGCAGAGTAGGTTTCTCGGCTCACTGAACTCTTGTCTCCTGTTTGATTAGATTTAGCAGCTTGAAGGGGATAAACAAATTCGTTCCTAGAAGCTCTGCCCCAGGAAAAGCTTTTTGGCAACCTCTATTGGCCACCAGAGACAACTCTGCAGGAAGGTGGTGCCAGAAGTTGCATGAGCAGGGAAGCCCCCGGCAGGCGGTTTTGCAACAACATCCTGACCATCCGGGACATCGTGACAGCTTCCATGGTCCATGACAGCTCTTCCTCATCGGCCCCAGCACGTCTCTCTGGCAGGTGCTGCAGTAGCTGTACACGCTTGCTGAGCGCTTGCACAACGTGAGAATCAAAGCTGCACCTGGGGCAATCTGAGCTCATGTTTTCTTATATTTCTGCTGCAAAACAGAGGCCTCATCCGCAGGAGCTGAGCAAACCCAACATTTATGCCAGTGACAATCAGCCGTGGACGCACGCGTAGCTGCTGAGGGAGGTGCTCATGTTGCTCGTCACGCTGCAAGCTCTTTGCCAGCCAGGCTGATTTCGAGCTGGGTTACATGGACACTGGGTTACATGAAGAAAACAGCTCATTGAGCAACAGGCAGAGTTCGACACTTAATAAGGCCACCTCAACCCCCAGACCAGAGGTCCCTCCAGTCCAGTGGGTTGTCTTCAGACATGACCAATGCTGGAAACACCGGGATATAACCTCGCCGTCCCTTGGGCTCCTAGGCAGCTAGTAGTGTAGACTGGTGCAGGGAGACGCTTCTGCCCATGTCGGTGACTACCTTAACCAACCAGAAGCAAGACAAATAAGAGCAGTGTAATGCAATCCCAGCTGGAGCTGACGCTGCAGCGCCCACAGAAGTGTCATTCCGAAGCACCACAGAAATACAGCAGCTATTACGTCCCACCTTCAGGAAAATCTGCTCGTTCTCCAGTAACATAGAGGAAGTCAGCACTTGGGCATGGATCCCAGAAGAGATTTAAGACCCTAAATCAGGATGCTGGTTGGCTGTGAAAGCCTATATCCAAACCCGCCACCTGGAAAGCCTGTGCTCAGCAGTTCCCCACCTCCTGAGTGAGTACAACTCACCAGCGACTCCTCGCTGCTTGCCTGGGAAGCCCCCGAGCAGCTGGAGGGCCCTTCAGTGGACATGGCATGCACCCTTCTGGAAGGAAGGACTGCTAGATCCCTCCTATCCAGTGGAGCAACCTAATCCCACGTTCGGCCCCATCTTGCACACTCTGCTTCTGACTTTACACCATCGCCCTGAAGCCCTGGCATTAGGGAAGGAGAGGAGACAGCATGTCCCCTCTTCTCACTGTCTCTCCAGCCCAGGGGCCGGGGCTCATCATGTATGGACATGTGCCAGGCTGTCCTCAGACAGAGGGGCAAGAAACCCATCTCTTGGGTGGGTGCCCCAGCTGGAAGTTTATTACATTCCCCTGGGAGACTGATACCTTTGGTGTACTTCAGGAGGAGAAAAGAAAGGCTGGAAAAGAGCAGTGGTGTTCAGAACAGACCCTAGGAAACAGCCAGCCCCAGCTGGGTCAAGAGTCTGGGTGTTCAGAGAGGCAGATCTTCAGGCAGATGCTGGGCTCAGCATTTCCAGCTGACTAGGGGCCCATTTTAGCACAGGGCTGGTTTGCTGGTTTTGGTGCCTAGTGGAGAAGCACAACATCAGGACAGGGCTTGCTTCAGCCCCAGCTTTGCTGTTGGAAGAGCTGATGACCCTGGTCTGCCCAGCTACTGCAGTACCCACATGGTGGCTGGCAGAGAGGGTTGCAGGAGCTTTCCCTTAGTTCAGACAGAACCAGGCAGAGTGGCTTAGAGAAGTTTAAATTAACATATATAACTTTGCCCAAAACAAACACAGGAAACTCCACTAGCCATCTGAGGGGGAGCAACTTCCAGTGGGAGGGGGAGGTGAGAGCAGGGAGACTGAAAACCACTTCCAGAGCTGGATCCAGAGGAATAAAAGTCCTTGTGGCCCAACGCAGGTGGAAACCCCTCCTAGTAATCCACCAAATGATGAGGATGGGCAGTAGCATCTCCTCCTAGCAGCAGGCAGAGAGGCTTTCACTGAGCCCAGAGGAATGGAGAGGTGAAGTTTGTGCACTTTCTACACAAAAAGACAGAGAGGACCCTGAAGACTTATCATGGGAATGAGCAGGAGAAGCCAGTAGGACTGCCACAAACTCCTGGGAACACAGAGCGGGTTGGGGGTAAGAGAGGGATCCCCTCAAGGGAACAGCCAAGGCCAGGAGGACACCAGGGAAACATGTGTTGGACACACTGGGAGGTGGGGCTACCATGAGAAACCACCAGGCAAAATGGCAACTTGTGTGACCAAGTGTCTGCCCTACTGAAACGAGAGAAAATAGAGAAAACCGGGGGACAAGTCCGCTAGCTCTCAGTGCTTCACCTTTCCAGCCCCTATAATTCTGGGATTCTGTGTCTGGCAGCATCTGTCACCAGTCCCCACAGGTCCCAAGGCCACCATGTGTCAGGGAGGAAGGGGACGAGCAGCACGGCTGTCCCGGCACACAGGTGTGGGCTGGGCTGTGTTCACACCTTGAGAACAGGCCTGGCACCAGGTAGACGGGTGCTGAGCTCCGGGGCTGGCCGTCAGCCAGAGGAGCCGGAGCCCTTCTCAGCCTGCGAGGAGACTGAGGTGGGGTGCTGGAAAGGATGCCAGCTGCTCCATTGGACGGCAATCAGTTGAACCCACTTGCTCTCACCTTGGGAAATTCCAGGCTCCTTCCTGGAATGAAACGTTCCTTTTGCAAACTTGCTTTGGTGAGGCTCCTGCCTACACCCAGGCTGTATAAACAAAACCAGCGCTGAAAGTAAAAGTACCCGTGCTATACGCAGGGCTCCCTTCGCTTCTTGTGTTGGCGATGGTGTGATGGCCGCCCTCCATCGCCTCAGTAACATGCTCAGTTAAACCCAATCCCTTTACACATCTGCGAGGTGAGCAGCGTGTGCTGTCACACGTGCAGATCCTCTGAGAGATGGCTGACATTTCCCACATCACCTGCTGACAGATAGATGTCTTGGTGACTCAGCTCCCATGACCTGCTGCTGCTCATCAAGGAGGGTTTTGCCGCTTCCACCCTAATTAGCTAAGCCAGCAAGGCACATGTTCGAGCTGATCTTTCTTCCCTGCTTCATGGATTCTTTATGCCTCAGCTGAGCCGTCCGTGCCCTTCTTTCCTCCATTTCCTCAGAAGGCAGGGCAGGGTGGATTTGCCTGGGAGTCACTGTAACCGGTGATGCGCCACACTGAGCGCAGGTGCTGCAGAAGAGCGGTGAAAGGAAAGATCCAAACCCCAAAGTGGGAGAGGATCCAGCTTTGGAGGAGCAAAAAGCAGATGCCTGTGTGGAACTGCCTTGGGGCAGCCAGGCAGACCCTGGTTTGGACGGTAACTGTGTGATGTTACCCACAACGTCTGTGAGAAACCAGGAAAACTTCTCTCGGTGAGGGCCAGCGCTTGGGGCAGAAACACAGAAACTCTGCTGGGGGAAGGCAGTGGTCAGGCTGCCGAAGCAGACCAGGGCAGAGAGATACAGAGGAAGACATCGCCTGCAACCGCTGTCCTTAAAGCAAAATTACCCCTGGATCAAGCCGATGCAATTCCTAGCTGGATGTACTGGAATTCAGTGCAAATGGGTGTGCCACGCAGATGCTTTTCTTTTTTTGTGTGTGTTTTTAGCTCTGAAAGCACAGTGTTTCCTGTGGTAACTTGCAAATACAAACTCCTGTTCTTGAGTTTGGAAGGAAGACACTTTTTCACACCCCCCAGGGAGAGTCCCTGGTGGGACAGGCTGGGGAGAAGGCAGGGCTTTCTGGTGGGCTCTGGAGCAGCCAGGAGGGTTGTCTCTCTGTCCTCATGGTCTTTTCTTCCACAGAAGTGTGGGGAGAGGCTGCTGGGGCAGCTCTCATGGCAGGCTCAGCAGCGGAGCTGTGCCAGCGCCGGCACGGAGCCACCCATTTGGCCTGGACTGTGGTTTTCTGGGGAATCACCCAGACCAAAACAAACACAGAACACCTGATGGGTCCCATCAAGGCGTTTCTCACTTCCCTAATGCAGGCAGGCAGTGTCCTCTGCCACTTTTGAGTTCAAGCCAGGACCAAGCCACCCAGCCACAGCAGGGGTGCTCCCCCAGCTCACCACACCATGGTGTCCCCAGCAGATGGGTGGGAAAATCCAGCACAGCATAATAAAGCACAGGAGGTGCCTTATGCCGTTTCCTGGTTAATTCCCATTTCTCTGTGGTTCTTCTCATTCCCTTTCATAGTGATTCAAGTGGAAAACACTGTCAGGGTCTGATTCCCACAGAGTGTACAGACTCAGAGGACCACATGCTGATCAGAAGGTCAGTATTAATCAGTTGTATTCCCCATCGTAGTCCCATTTACCACCCGTTTAGCCCCCCTGTTGCACACTGCACCTCTGAAGTACTGCAGAAGCAGAAGTTTTGATCCACAAGTTGAGACATGTTCCCCTAATCCAAGCATCACTTGGAGTCTCCCCCCACTCCTGCTGATCATTTTTCCCGGGGGGGGGAAATGCTTGAGGATGTTTCCAGCAAGCCTGCGGGGTCAGGGGCGGAAAACACACAGGTCTCCAAGTCAGATTGGTTAGTTGGGGGAAAAGGATGAAAACCAAGCCCACAGGAACTGCGGGATGGATGCACTACAGTCCCTATGTGAATAAAGGCACATTCCTCCCATTTTTTCAGCCAGCTTTGCCTTGCAGATGAACACAGCAGGAGACCTACATGGTGACAGAACATGACCCTGGGCACATTTTCCCTTCCTTCCTTTTTTCCACGTGGTATTTTGGTGGTTTTTGGTGGTTTTTTGTAGTTTTTTTTTTGTTCAGCTGTTTGTCTTTTTTTTTTTCTTTTTTTTTTCCCTTCTGCTTGGTCATATGTGGCAACAGCTGCTCCAGGAGGCAAGCCATTGCTCTGGCCTCAGCATCCTCTGGTTCAGCTTACTCAGCTTCTCCCCAGGGGGATTTCTAGAGGAAGGTAATCAGCACTGTGGCTAAAACAGCTTCCCTTCAGCAGCCAGTAAATAATCCCTGACCTCCAGAAAAGGAGCAAACGCACTTCACTGGGGTGAACTGTTTCACACAGTCCGTGGCAATGCCTGGTCCCTGTCCTGCCGGTGGCAGGGGGAGGAGAATGAAGGCTTGCAGCCCGATGTGTTCATAGCCCCCTACTCTCCAGATTCTGTTGCTGACTAACCAGGCTCGAGGGATTTAAAGGGATTTTCCTCTTTGTGAAAAATATATTTCTACTAAAGTTAAAAACTCTACTAGTGTGGATTCTCCTTCTTCTTCTCTATTTGCATGCGGGGTCTGTTTTCCCTTGCTCCTTATCTGCTTAAAATCAGGAACATTTTGGCCAAAAAAAAAAAGGTAGAAAGTTAGTGGTGTTTAAAAGCTGCCTGTGCTCGGAGGCACTCACTATTCTGCTGACAAAATGGTTGAGGGTTAAAGGAAGATCCCTCCCTCCTCCTCATACCAGAAGGGTCTCCTGGGGAGGTGAGTCTACGGAGATTGTCATGAATGGAGGAGCTCTGGCTGGGAAGCTGGCATGCTCTTTCCTTTCCTTGCTCAGAGGACACTGTGTGGTTGTGTAATGACAAAGCCACCGCGCTTTAGGAAGAAGAAAAGAGGAAGGAAACTGTGCAAGACAGGGGTTTCCCGGCCTGCAACGCTGCCTTCGTGCATGGTACTTTTGAATGGAGGAGAAGTCTGGGAACAGGGAAGCCAGGAGGGGGTTTTGGTGCTTTTACTTCTTGCTGAGCCAGTCACTCAGATCCCAGTTGAAGCTGTGGTGGTTTCCCCACCCCAGGCAGCCCACGGCCATCACTTGGCAGGCCCACGCAAACCAGGTGGGACACTGGAAGCGGCGGGAGGCACGCAGAGCCCACAGGTGGCCTCCTGCCGCCTGTACTCATGGACCTGCTGACCCTACAAAACACTGCTGTCAGGGCGAGGGCTGGAGCCTGACCCCGGGGAAGGTGGGACTGACCCATGAGCTCCATCCACACCCGTGCTCCACCAGCCTGCAGCTGCTCCCCCACAGCGAGCATCGCACCCAACAGTCCTTCCCAGCACCTCCCCTGGGCTGCCGTGTACCACAGGGGAACTGGGGCGGTTGGGTGCCCTCCTGGCCCACGTCCCCGTGGGGTGGTGGGAGCGTGTCTCACTCGGTGGCTCGGCGTGGAGCGTGGGGTGGGGAGCGTACGTGTGCCGTGGCACAGATAAGCTGCATCGTCCCCGCGCAGCCTGCGACGCCGCCCTGCTCACACCCTCTGCCTCCGACTCGGCTTTTCATTTGGTCCCGGCGAACTTTTTTTACAAAGCTTAGCTTACCGAGAGGCCAGCCCCCAAAATTCACACCTGCATCTGAGAGGCAGCGGCTAACTCAGCAGGGAAACTTGCCGTGACACCATCATCTGCACTGCAGCGTTTGACACACAATTAGGTTTGACCCCGCAGCCTCTGGGTGGGAAGGTATCACTGCCTGTACAACCACAAGATAAAAAAAGCATAGACCAGGCTGCTCTCGTTTTGGCAGACAAAAACACATTATTCACTGTTTGTCCAAAAAAAAAAGAAAAAGAAAAAAAAAATCACAAAACCCCACTCTGCCCCAGCTGGAAAAGCTGTGACACCCGCCTGCGCCGGGCAGACACAGCTCGGCTTAGCTGCAGGAGACTGAAAGGCACCGGCACAGAAGATCCTCCGCGTGGGAAAGGGCTCTGCAGAGGCCGTGCATGCCCGCACAGGGCTCTGGGCTCTGCTTCATCGCCGAGGTCTGCGGTCAGGCCGGGTCCCGGGTGCCGGCCAGCCCTTCCCCAGCGTGGGAATCCCCTCCCGGGTGGAGCCCGGCGCTGGAGGGGTGCTGCCCACAAAAACAAGCGTGGGGTTTTCGCTCCTTCTTTCAGGGTGGGCCTCGCAGCAGCTGGGGGTGGGGAAAATTGCCATGAAAATTGCTATAAACTGTTTACAGTTTAGTAGAGGAGTAATTAACTGCTAAGTGCGTGGAAGTTGGAGGGGACTAGGTCAAGCATTGATTTCACAAATATCAAACTCTCCTTATCCTGGTGTTGCATTATTTACTTCCTGCAGAACTTCTCTCAGAGCTGAAAGCGTGCCTGTGACCTGGGCATAAAAGGCTTCAAGGACACCTGAAAACAGGAGCAGTTCATAGAAGTTGATCAGTTTTCACGAGAGCACTCTCTACTCGTGTTAAAAACTGTTTGGAATAACATCATTTACGATTAAGAAGAGGAAAGAGAGAAGGGTGGCAATTTTTCTCACTGCTAACATCAGCAGAGGGCTCCTCCAAAGCCCCCCGTGGTGTGAGGCTGTAGCTGCAGGGAAGGGAAGCACTGTCCCCCGGGGGGGCGCCTGCAGCAGGGTCAGGGGGCAGCTCCCAAAGCCTGGGGGAGACACATCCTCCCCGCTGTGATCCTCGGTGAGACTGTACCTCACCAGGATATTTTTAATCAAAATTTTAAAGTGCGGATCCAGCAGAAACAAGCCGAGCAGGTTCTGTTGTAACTATATTTAATCGCTGTTCTGACTCCTCTCCCACAGCCCGTGGCACAAGGCGCATGAGAGCTCGGCGGTGCTTGGGCTGGCTTGCTCCCCGGCTCGGCTATCCTCACACGACCCTGCTTACCCAGGACAACACCGCTTTCTTTCCCAGCTCTAAAAACCAACACACGTGCAAAACCCAGCGCTGAGGTTTTGTTCACGGTTATTGCAAAGTCAAGTTGTGTTAAATGCGTTATCTTTCAGCGCAGATCTACTTTAAGACTTTTTGCTTTATTTTACTTATTTATTTTCAACAGACCTTCAGAAGGCAAACCAGAGGCACGACATCACGGCAGAGCAGGCAACAACGTACGAGCCCGCTCGGCAAACCTGTCTCAGCAGCTCCACCGTATTTGTCAAGAGCAGAGGGAGGGAGCTGGAGCCTTTCACCAGCAGGAACAATTCCAGGCAGTAACCACAGATCTTCAATCCAGCCCTTTCAACTACCGTTCTACGCAAAACTGAAAGAAGCACATGCATCAAAGAGTTTCACACGCTCTGTAGGGCTGGGAGTGAGTAGGTACCCTCATAGTGGGCTGAAGTACCATCTGGAGGACTGTATTTGTACTGCTGGAGAGTGTCACAAGCTAGCGACGTGTGTGCAGTTGGCAAAGAGCAGTTGTTTATTCTCCTAGGTAACTATCCATCTCAAAAAGGTTTAAGATACCAACACGATAAAACCATGGCAACCTGCAGTATGTGGCACAGCCACAGGGAGGGGTGTGCTTTTTGCACTCCGACAGGACGGTGAAACATCAGGCTGTGCTGAACGGGCTCCGTCCTCTCCCTTTCACAAACACTGGAGCTCGTGCAACCGTGAGGTGAGCCCGTGAGCCGAGACAGGCAAACCTTCACCCTGCAGTTAAGAAGGGACAAGTACTGGCCCAGGTGGACTCCCTGAACTGGGTCAAGCTTGTGGTTACGTGGATGCCACTGCCAGCACAAGGGATGGTGTGGGAGCATGCAGAGACTGAAGGCAGCCCTTTCTGACTTAGAAAGGATGCTGTGGACCCACACCCTTGCCTATTCACACCAAGAGCTGAACATCGTGCAGCTGAAACAAGCCCCTCTACCCCTGCAGCACACCTTGGCTTCACCAGCCCTTTTGAAGGCACCGTGCTCCCAGCAGAGTTGGATTACAGCGTGTATCTATACACACACACACACCTTGATTCTTGTTACAAAGCATGAGTTTTCATGGATCGTGTTTTGATTTGCTACCAAAGTGGGAAAACATGGCACACTCATTATCTGCATTTTAAATAAGGGCTGTAACATAATTTTGCAAATATGTCCTTCATCAACAGAAGCAGTTTCTCAGTCGTCCTGCTGAATGCATTGCATATGCTTTCCTTTGTCAATAGGTCTAGCATCAGAGACCAGAAAAATCCACGTTATCTTCTTTTTCTCTATTAATAATTAAAGCCCTCTCTTAAAATTGAAGGGGAAGGACCTTTGCTCTTCATTCTGGTAATATATGCCACTTGTAATGCTACTTATCACTAATTATTTGTGTTCTCTTCCTTTTCTGGACAAACTTATGCCCTTTTTCAGACCATGAAAACCCTCACCTAGATGCCAGGACATTCACAGCATCCGGGTTTTTGGGGTTTTTCTCCCTCTCTGCAGACTTACTCTGCAGCCCATCTCTGTAACCCTTGCCTTTGACCGTGTGGCCCATTACTGCGCTCCAGGCAGCTGCTCCCCGCTGAGCTACCTACACACGAGCTCAGGTCTGTTTCCTGCGTTGGAGTGAGAAAGATGTAGGTGTCAGTGCAAAGCACTCAAAGTAGGAAAAAAAGTTAAATAAATTACTTCCTGATGACTGCTGTTGTCACTGAGGGGATATAACTATTTTTGCACTTACAAAGCTAATTTTACGCTATTTTAGACTTTATTGACTTGGTTTGTTACTAGGTAAAAGAGGTTAGTAATGGAAACTTATCTTGGAGATAAGAACAGGGAATATCATCACCTAATCTTCTAACAAGTATTCAGCAAACATCTCATGCATGAAGACGCCCACGAGGCAGAGCAACCAGGAGCTACAGGCTGAGAAATCCTCTGGGAATCGAGGGTTCAGGCGACTGGCCACTACCTCACAGCAAGTCAGGCAGCCTTCCTGGTCATCCCTGAAAATCCTTTCTCTCCCATCCCTCCTGCCAACAGCCTGGACAGCAGCCCTCCCTCCAGCCTTCTTAGAGGCACATCTTCTTACCTTCGGGGGCAGTGAGTAACTAAGCCAACGTGGTAGCCTACTTTCAAGGTTAACCACATCCTTAGGTAAGAATTTTTTTGTTGTTTTTGTTTGTTGGGGTTTTTTTCTGTCAGGCAGGCATTTCCAGATACTGTTAACTGAAACTAGGCTAACATTCAATGCAAATGGATTTCTGCACAGACCCTAAAGGTATGCGCAGCTACAAGTGGCTTAAGGGATGCATATGGGAAAGGGAATGAAAGAAATGCTGCCCGTCCCACTTGTGCTAAAACCCAAACCGAAGGCGGCTCTCGCCTTTGGCAGCCAACTTTCCGGAGGTTTTCCTCGATGGAACTTCCACCTTCCTAAATGCCCTAAAGCTGCACTGCCCGGACAGACCCTCTGCCTCCAGTTAGATTCCAGAAATTAGGCTTCGACAGATTCAGAGAACTAATATTCCCCCTCTCCCTGAGGAAGAATTCTTGCTTACAAGGGAGGATTTTGAGTGCCCCTCCTGCCAGCCGCACCACTGGTTTAACCAGACCCTGCCTCTGGATCCCATCCTGCACTGCCCCCTGTGCTGGTACTACCACCGCAGGACCAGCTCTGAGGTTAACCAGTGTCCAAACTGAGTTCGTGCTACTTCTCTGGATAGAGTTTCTAATCTAGTTTTATTTTTTAAAACACAGACACGGGTAGCCCTGGAAATGGCTGGGCTACACGTCAGGTATGGGAGCGGAGGAACCAGGGAAGAGCTGATGTAACAGCACCGACCCCAAAGAAACCTTCTTCAGAGTAGACCCTGCCTCGTCACGGGGTAGTCTTGTTGGTGCTCAAATTAAGGCATGTGTCACCTGCTGACAGAGGCAAATACCCATTTGGTGAACCAGGTGTCGTCATATCAGTTTAAGTCAAAGAGCAGTCAAGTGGATACTGAGTGATGGCTGCTCCTGCTCCTTTGGTGACACAGGCTGTGGTTTCCACAGCAGCTTAAACCAGAGGCAGCGAAATAACATTTCCCTCTTCCCTCCTTTATGCCAGCACTGCGGCCGATTTGGTCCCACAGCGAGCCGATTCAAGGCCCACTACAGATGTAATAAGCAGCTGAGGGGAGAGACTGGAGGTAGCTGGGATCAAAACACAGAGGACGATGGAAACATCACCACATCAGATGTTACCCAAAGGAATTCCCATTCCTGACCACGCAATCCCAGTCCATGCACATTCATGCCATGTTACTCCATCCACAGATACCAAGTTTGACACCCCAACTCGAGAGGGACTTACTTTCTAGTCTAAGGAATCCCATAAAGGCTTAAATAACTTATGTTCACAAATCTCCACACCAGTGGGTATCACAAGAGGCAGTCTTCTGGGACAGAAAACAAACAGATCCAATTTGCTGGCAAAAAAAATTAAAAAAATTACAGCTTGGCTTGTGTCCCCTAATCTGCCCTGCATCCTGTGCCACTAAAGCCTTAGCTAGGAAACTACTCCAGAGGCCTGTGGTTCAACAGAAGTTCTACCAGCAGAGCCAGGATGAGGTGCACAGCGAGGCTGTGTGGTGCATTGGCAGCACCGGGACACTCAGATACAGCTGACGGGTTCTAAAAAGGGCCAGGAGAAAAATACTAACCCCAAAAACGGGAGCACACACTTCTTCCTAGATGACTCAATTCTGCTAAGCACAGTGAGCTGGATTTTTGACTTAGTGAGATGCTGGGTCTATCTCTTCACCAGGTTTACGGTCAAGTACGTTACTGTTCCCACATTTAACATTGTAGCATGAAATTTTCAGAGATGATGGTGACAAGAACAAGACTACTGCTAGAGAAAAAGATTACTATGCTAAGAAAAGGTTGGTGAACAGCAGCAAATACTTCTATTAACTAGGGTTTTTGACAGTCATTTAAGAAATACAAGTGTAGCTGTACAGACATAGTACAAAGGACAGGAGAAAGTTTCTTCTTTTTTTTTTTTTTTTAAACGTGATAATCATGATAAACAAACAAAATCCGGACACTATTTTAAGCAGCTTTGTGTAAGCATGTGATGATCCTTGTCTTAGTTTGGGCATGGGAGATTTAAGTTCACTGTTCCAACAGATCCTGAACTACAGGATGTCTTGCATTGTTTCCAAATACTTCAGGCTACAGCAAAACAAGAGGACAGAACAAATTGTTACTACCAAGAACTGGCTGGAACAAGCTATGACAATTTAAGAACTTCCCATCTGAAAAAAATAAATAAATAAATAAAATCACTGATTACAAAATGAAAAGCAATGCCCCTACTGGTTTTACCCTGGTAACGTAGGGCTTTTTCTAGAAGAAAACATGAATACTGTCATGGATACGCTTCACAGAACTTGATCTCATGAGCCAACAAGGCTGCTGGTTTTGCAGAACTCAAAATAGCAGGGGAAAAAAATAATAGTGGGAAAGTCGACTTTTTTTTTTTTTCTTCAGATGCCAGCAAACTACAGACCTAGTTCTTTTGTCTTAATTCTGACAAAGTGCACTGAACCAAAATATTTATTTGGTACATTTGAACATTGGCCTAATGAGAAACAGGACAGAGAAGGTAGAGAAGAATGCAGCATATTATTGCATGTCATTAAAAATTGCTGTAATAGCTACACACAGTTGCTCCACCTGAACTCCTTACCTATCTTGGGCTTAGCTCAGACTGCCATCACTGGAGGCTTTACAGTGAGAAGGTATGGTCTAACACTGCGCATTACAACTTGATTCAGTACCACATGTTGCACTTAAGTATCTGGAATCCTAGAGAGGCTCCTTACTGCCTGCCTTAACATCTCCTGTTTCCAGGATGAATACACAGACAGCTCCTGATGACCCACAGACTATGTTAAGATTCCCTATTAGGCTATTTCTGCCTATAATACATGCCGTTACTGCTTCTGGGCTCCCCTTGGGGTGAGGGCTAGGGTAAGGGGGAGCTTATAAGAAATCCAGCTGCTTTTCACAGAATCCCATAAATACTGATTTACCTGACTGCATGTACTTGGCATTTGCATCCTTACACTCTACACCACAAGTAAAGAGCGCTGCGAGTAAGACTTGATCCTATTCCTGCTTACCCACTCGTGCTTCCACGCTCTAACTGCGCCTGCCAGGGTTTCCAGCGCTGGCACAAGAAGCCACAAACACACGGAGTGAGCCCAGCTCTGGTGTCACCCGCGATGAGCTCTACCCAAACCAGCAGCGTTGGGATGGTATCGGGCACACGCCAGTTTCTCGGCGAGTGCCAGGTTTGGAAGGGCGGGTGATGCCCGGTAGGGCTGATGCCAGCCAGGGCAGAGTGCCCCTGCAGGTGCCGTCGGCTCCAGGGCGCGAGGAACGGGATCCTGTGCGTGTGGAACACACGGGGCTTTCCCATGAGGTCAGGCACCCCCACCTGCGCGGCTGCCTTATCTTAAACAACAAAAGGCTTTGGCTGAAAAAGAAAAATTCCCATCATTAGTATGAAAAGAGAGACAGGAATTTTCACTAGAGGACAAAATACCAGCAAAAATGGCATTTCAGTTGCTGGAATTTTAACTTCGCTTATTAAAAAAAACCAAACAACACAACAAAAACCAGCATTCCCAGTTAATCTACTGTAGACAGCTTATTTCATCATCTCTCAACACAAGACGGGATGTTCCATATTGCAAAAGTGTAAGGTATGAACAAACAACCCATTTGCTCTCAGAACCACCAACCAAGTCATTCACTCATATACAAGGTCCAAAATTTAGAATTAAAGGCGTTGCAGGGAGTTTTAATGCTAAATACTATGGAAATGTGCTCTAGTCACATGGCTTCCCATTTGTCATCTTTTTAATTTGTTTTGTTCAACAAGTCATTAGCAAAGTTTTACATACATAGTTAAAACTGATCAAGAGCAAAATATCAGTGGATTATATTTCATGACAGAGTAAATGATGACTTAAGTCTATTCAAATTTAAGGTTGTTATAAAACTGGAGTATTAGGAAGAAAGGTCCTAGGAAGTTTACAGAACCCAGCTGTCACTTGGAATGACACAGACCTTTCCAAATGTGCCATTAGTATTTGTTCTGCCAACTGTTGCACAAAACCACACAGAATTCTCAGATAATCCACCCAAAACCAGAAGCAAGGGTGGCCTCATCTTATAACATGTACTACACCATCTGACACGAGGGAAGCTGAAATTTGGAGGCACTACTGGCAATGCAGGAATCTTTGTAAAGTCAACAGTTCACAGTACGTTTGAATCTCCTCAACTCAGTTGCCACATAAGTTTAGCATTATCTTTTATTAACCACCAAACATATCAATGCAACTTCTTTACTACAAGAAACCAGCAAAATACACATTCAAAGGAATTTTGGAGTAATTAAAGCCAATATAGGAATAGCATGTCAGAGAAATTAAGGTAAGGAGCTAAGCCACATTAGCTTGGCATTCTTCCATGAAGACACTCGTGTCCAGCCAAGCTACATGTGCTCAGTAATGTTCCCTTTCTCCTCAGTGTCTTCCCTCACAACTTCATCATCTCCCTTTTTGCTGCTGAGGCTGAAACCTCTGCAATTGCAGCAAAACAAAAATGCATTTTTCTTCACCTTCACTCACGTTTTTGCAGTTTTCTCTTTTCTTCTAACCCAGAACCTTTAAAGGAGCAAGGGGAATTGCTTCACAGAGACATTCTTGTTAATGGGCTTTTGTCTATTGGCCGCCTCCAGCCCTGATGTTGTTTCTGGCACTGCTCAGAGCCTCAAAACCAGGCAGGTGACAAATAGCCAAAATCCCAAAACATACTGCATATAGAATCTGTTCCCCTAAATAAATGTTAGCTTCAGAGATGTTTAATTATAGCAGATGTCTGCTAAATTCACTACCTGCACCACAAACACATCAGTCTAAAGGAATGCACTGTGAATCGCAGGTCAAGGTTTTTCCTTCAACTTTTGTCCTAATCCTCATAAAAACCTGAGCAAATATTAAATCTTCTTAATTTCCCCAGAGTTAAACCAGTAATGCTAGAATCCATTCAACAACAGGGTAAGAAGAGAACGCATGTAAATGCGAGAATTATCTCAAGGCACATCCCCGACATAATCTGATAGAAAACTAGGAGCCCAATAGCTCAGGTGACAAATATGGTGCAGAGTATAAATTTTCTCTTAAAGACAACTAAAAGGCAAGCAATTTTCACAGAAACAAAGTCATCAAGCTTTTTGATGAGAATTTCGTAGAACTAAAAGTTAAAAAAATACATTAAAAGGAGACACCAAGTATTTCAAAAACCTCTGTTTTATTTGTACAGAGTAAAATACATCATATAGTGAATATTGTTTTCCACCCATAATCTAAAGCCATTAATAAGTGTTTTCTTTTCACCACATATTCTGTCCAAAAGCACGGACAATGGAATGGGAACGCTAATTAGTCTCTCTCTGCCAGAGCTACAAGGTGCACATCAATCTCCGCTTCTGTAAGGATCCTGAAAAAACAAAGAAATCTTAAGTAGCTTAAGTGATTCTTTCCCTTAAGCTGCAATATTGCAACCTAATATCTACACAAGTAAGTCTTATACAATGCATCTTCCAGCCCTCTAAAGCACCACTGCCAGGGTCACAGGCCAACATTCCAATTCTTTTTGAAAAGTAACAGAAGAATCACGGCTCTAATAAAGAGGCAACAAATGGTACAAAAAGAACAGGTAATTCCTCATGAGTAATACATTTGAAAGCTAGGACATAGTGAGAAGCACGGGTATGGTAATTAGTATGATTACTCCAAGGGGGACATACGCTTTCATAGCCTTCTTCCTCTGCTTGTTATCCATCCTTTCTGAAAAGGATGCAAGACTGGTAAATGAAGTTTGGCAGAAAGCAAGCACTTGACCCTCGAGCAGCAGGAGCAAAGGGGGAATGCACTACTGCATGCTTTCTCAAAACGCTCTGCTATTCTGCTGCCCTAAACACACACCAGCAAATGCAAAACCACCCATCGTCACCATGCCAACTTTAAACACATCAGGAAGCGCTCAGAAGACTGCACCTGTAGGACACAAAGGTTTGAAGCCTCTCTCCAAACCCCACCCTACCAAGTAGATAAACTAAAGCAGTAGAGGACTTCTTTGCCACCTAGCTGTCCTTGTCTTTTTTTTTTTTTCATCAAAAAAAACCAAAACAATGAAAGACTAAGGTAGAAATAGCTGAACTATCTATATACTGGAGATGATATACAATTACAAGACGAATACGCATAATTTAAAGATCCTGTTTAGAAAAGGATTACAAAAAATTAAATGATCTGCAAAATTTTCCCTAATATAAAACAGACTTTACAGCATTAGGTGTCATGACTATGATTTCCATTCCAGATACTAGCACAAAGAAAAATTTTAATTCTTTTTAAGCATGAAAAAATCATCTAGAGCATACATAACTATGTTTTAATCATGTAAAGTTGTTTTAAGAAACAAAAGGCAACACTTTACTGCATCTCTTAACCATGTAAAACACTTTAAAACTGTTATTATTTTTTTTAAAACAATGTCTTTTACCCCTACACATTTTGAAGAGTTACAAGTTAAAAAAAAAAAAAACCAAAAAAACCCAACCTCCAAAACTTCAACTTCTGACATTTATCTTTTTCTCTATTTACCGTTACACAAGAAATTAAAACTAATTGCACATAACCAGAGAAACACACCAAGTTTTATCAACACTGATCACTTACCTGAATTTAGGATTTTCCACTGTAACTACACCAACTTCTATTTCTGAAGGTTTGAAATCAATGGATAGTACAGTAGACAGGCATGTTATTGCTGTCTGAAACATGACAAAAAAACCCATCATTAAACAGAAAGCACTAAGGCACTTTTTTTTTAATAGACACGGCATTAACAACTACCCTGCCTTCCCTGTCATTCAGTTATTTCCTTCCACGTCAAACCCTCAGCTGAAAAGTTTCAAATAGTTTCCCCCTGTTACAGAATACAGTCCCTCTCTAGTTCTCTCCCGAAAAAGCCTGATCTACAAAAAAACCAAGGGACATGTAATTTTCGTACAGAAAAAAAAAACAAAACCAAAACCACCACAAGAAAAACAAAACCTTTTACTATTCAAAGATTAAAAACCCAGGTCCCAGGGACAGAACATGCTTGACTAGTGGCAAGCAAGACAGACATCATCATTACAGTCCAAGATTACTCAAAGCACATGCCACTTGCGTAGCTTCCATTTTGGCTTTTCTTCTGGTAATTAAAATCACGTTGGCTGTTTTTTTAAAGGCTGCATTTCATCATGGCTTAACTCTTTTTTCCACCCTAATCATCACCCATTTTAAGAAGCTTTTTGTGCAACCTCGCTCATACTTAACCCTGAAGTATGGTCATAAAAATGCTAAAGATGTATTCCGAAAATGATGATTCGACGCAAAAAGAAGTTCCATAAAACAGCTCTGTAGCTAAATGCTAATCAAATCAGTTATTCTGACATGCTGGCATTTAACTCTGATCAATAATGCTTTAAGAAGTATAGAACACCAGAATCAATGTATTATCAACATATTGAAAATAATTCTGTAAGACTATATAGGTATCTTATCAGAAGACTGCCAAGTTGTAAAAAACAAAACAAAAACCAAAACGCCAAACAAAATTCTTATCTTTGGAGCATTACCTCTAACATACCACAAGCTTTAAAAAAAATATTAATAATGTGTGCATGTTTTTGAAGACTATTACAAAAGCACGATTCTTGGTTTTGTTTGACAGACTTGCTTCTCCCTGTCACTACTGACTGTTAGAGTAACAGTGTCTGATCTACATTCACAATCTCAGCATTTTTATGAAGACAACAAAAAGGTACAGAAGTGCATCCAGGATTTGACTGGCAGATTAATTACCAATTAAGTACTTGTGCCATAATATGGAAATTTTATGAATTAAAAACAAGAGTATGACAAGGCTGTTTCATCTACCTCCAACTTCTCAACTAAGAAAAATGCACAGTATAATCAAGCAGTGATAGAAAAATACATTTAGTGTGAAAAATATTTAGCCAGGATAAATAAGGACCTCTCAGGGAATTTCAAATACATTCAATTTCAGTATGCTATGATTATTTAACCCTCTCAGGATCTTCTCTTTAAATAAATCACATATTAAGGAAATCAGCACTTATTAAGGTATACATATAAAATTTCTGAGTTTATGCTGAAGAACTTCCCATTTAAATGGTACTTTCACAGTAATGTAGACTTCAAAAGTCATTTAGCTGAAGGTCTGAATCTGCATAGCATTCACAGAGATCTCAACATGATACTGTTTAATCTTTCAGGGCAGTCAGTTGCTTCAGTTATTATTCCTTATTTCAACTGCTGACCTTGTGAATGCAGGAAACGTAACATTATGAGAGGAGAACAAGGCCTGGCAGGAGAAATAGATAGGCCATGGAAGAGGACTGTTTAGATAGATCTCTACAGTGTAAACAAAAAAAGTAAGGATGATTTATAAAATAAGTTAATTGACCTATTTTATAAGTAGGATACATTTTCTACAACAGGTAGAAAACCAGGCATAACAACTGGTGTTACATTTAATAAAATGACAGAGAAGCACTACCCTGTCCTGTTTGAAATGTTTTCTAACATGAAGATCATTCTAATTGCCACTAAAAGAGAATTGTACTGGTATCCCAGAATCAAGCACTGCAGTAACCAACCACCAGCTACAGTGGGAGTGCTACAATGATAGATTCTGCTTCAGTTATGCTAAAGCACAAAAAGCAGATTAGATGATTATTTAAACATCTGCAAAATACCTTCAAAATATTTTCTGGCTAGAATAGCTATACTTGCTCTGGCAGCAATACAAAACTATAAGAAAACATGAAATGTCTAACTGCATTCCGCTATATCGCAAGCCTACAGACAATATATTCATTAAAAATACTTTAACAAATCTTTATAACAACTGCATTTATAACTTTATAACAAATCTTTCAGCTGGCCTACCTCTACTGTTTGTTCGTATGTCCAATCAAATTTCTTCTTTACTTTCTTTTCAAGAAAACTGGTTGACTCTGTCTGTTTAACTCCTGCTGCTGTGGCTTTGAATCCACAATAGTAACCTGCCGGATCACACTTGTATACCTGAGGGCCGTGCTCTTCATCAATACCAATCAAAATCATACCTTGAAGAGAAAATTTGTTAATTTATTTCTTTCCCCAATGTTAGCAATTTCATTAAACTAAAGAACTGAATAATACTCCCTATGAAAAACTGCACAGCAGTACATTTTTAGGAATGAATCTAATACCTAGAGCTGTGATTTCCTCTTTATCTCTAATTTGCTATCAGCATCTCATTACCAGGTATGCAACTCAGTTTAGTGCAAATTTCATTTCTGTAATTCCCAAAGAAGCCTCTCATTAAATGTAGAAACATTTTTGCCATGCTCAGTGTGTAGACAACCACAAAGTCAGGAAATCCAAAATTATTAATCCCAATACAAAGTTAAACCAGTCACAGTTCACTTCCTGTGTATTGTACAACACTTTAAAAGTGTAAGCAATAGGAGTATTAACACGTGTCTTTTACCACAAAGCAACTCCACACGTACGTTGAAATTAATGGAAACATTAAAAGATCAACTTTAGATTTCTCAATTCTAATCCTGAACAGCCCTCCACTTCATCCCTTTTTCTCTTTTCTTTAAAGGAAAAAAAATATATCTGAAATTATAAAAAAACCAACAATCACTTTCCAGTAGTATCAAGGCATGGGAAATGCCAAAGGAAGAAAGAAACGATCATTCCTGAACATTACAAGCACAGGAAAATTGCCCCATCATGGAAACTGTGGTGCAACACTGAATGTTACCTCTTTAGTGAGAAGTGCTAGTGCCTACTATGATTACAAGAAGTGATTCATCACTTCTGAAACTATTCTCCTTAAAAGAAAAAAAAACAAAAACCCAAAACCCAAGTAAACAGAAAGAAAGCCAGACAGAATGTTTAATGAAAAAGTAATTGAGGAAACATAGTCTTTTATCTCAGTTCCCGGACAGCCCAATAGTACGGTTATAACTTGCTCACAGCCAAATGTAAGAGGAAAAAACAAGTCAGATCCAATCTCAGAACACAGATGGCCAGGAATATCTACAAAAAACAACTTTACACACATCTTCTTTTAATTTAAGCTGCATTTGCTATTCTAAATCAAGACTGATGTGAAACATTTTCAAGTGCTGCTTTTCTACATTATATATATATTTAATGGTTAAGAGCAAAAATTATGCAGATTTTTATCCTATACATACTACTTAGAAAAAAAAGCCACAAAACCTGCACAACCATAACTGCACTCTCTGTATCTAATCTAATGGTGATTATCTACCCAGACAGAGACTCCCATTCACAGACATCACTGTGCTGTGCAAACTGACTAGGCTCCAAAACCTGTAGTGAAATAGTATCACACGTTTCAAAGAGGCTATATCATTTACTCCAATTCAAATGCTGAGTCAACGGTACAATCGTCACTCCAATTCAAAACCCCCAACTGCTCTCCCATTTGGCTGCTCATCCCTTTTACTCCTTCAGTTACGTCCATATCTCACACAATTCGAAAATGGGTGAGAATTTCTTAGACTTGAAGTTGCAAGCTCAAACAAGAAACAGAAAAGATTAAATTCCATCCATTATACTTACAGCAACCAAGAGGCCTCATTTCAGCATTTTGCGTATAGACCTGAGAAATATCTGCAATCCTTTTACACAGCATATCCACAGGGATGTCATAGCCATACTTGTACTTCCAGTTCGCAGCCTCATAGCGGGCTCTCTGCACCTGGGATCTGCTGTCAGCTAGAGAGAAAGAACTCATATTAATTTCATTCAACATGTATCACGCTTATTCCTCACGTTGCTTGAGAATGAGAATTCCAGGCTCAACTTTAAGTTGTCCTTAAATATACATGTTAGAACTAGACAAGTTCTCCAAAACCAGACCAAGTGGAACAAATCTCCTAGAGCACTTATTTGCTTTATGTGATACAAACCCGGTGAACTATATTAAAAAATTGACACACTTCAGATAGTTATAAAGATGGTGAATTAAATACCTGTCATTCCTGTCATCACACAGCCAATATTTTCAGTAATTCTGAATAAATGAGTCACTGTGTTGGAATCCAGTAACTTGTCCTAAAGAGGGAATAGAAATAAACTAATAGAAAACACTGTCCTTCAAGTATGAAAAAGACAGACTCTGGATATTCTGCTGTTTACAGAAGAGAGGCCCCCCTCCCAAAACAAAAAAATCAACTAACAGCTCAAAATTGTCTTTCAGGCTCTCTACTATTTATTACTATAGGCTCGTGAAGGAAGAAATAGGAGAATGAGGAAGATAAAATCCTCAATATCTGGAAAAGGCTGACAGCTAAAGCTTGATCAATATCAAAGTCCTCTTCCCTCTGAAGAAACTTTGACAGTAGACATACAAATACGTGAGCACTTATTGCATGCTGCCCTTCAAGCACAAGGGCTTTCCCCCCTTGTCAACAACACACCACCACTGCGCCGAAACACCATGAAAATCTGTTCTGTGTGCTCCTGGTATAATATATTCTCTGAGTAGGATTTAAAGAAATCAGGAAACTGATTATGGACAACTCAGCCCTTGCAAGCCAGAGTAATGTAGGCATGCCAGAGTACAGCAGGCCCAACTCCAAAATTTAGCTTTAACCCTTCAACAGCTATAAAGAAAACCAATATTACAGTAATTGGTGAGGAAACGTACAATTGAGCACTAAATGTAGCTACAACTTTTAATAAGCAGAGCTCTAATAAGATATTCAAGTTGCAATATATGTTAATGCTAATAAATATAATATCAATGTTGCGCAGCCTCACCCCCATCTTTTATCTCCTTCCAGCCTCCCCCTCAAAACCAGACTACTTACAGGTACTTTCTTCTGTGTTACAATTACTGCAGAATCTTTCCCACGAACAGCTACGGATGTAAGTCCGCCCTGGTTTATGGCCTTAAAAGCATATTCTAGAAAAATATGTAAAAGTTAATAAGAAACAGCGTTAGAGGTTTTAGTACAAATAACTGACACACCTACCCCCAGCACAGAAGTACCACCAAGTTCAGGACTTTTTAATACCTTAGTATTTATGCACTACTACTACTACTATGCACAACTGTCTTTAAGTTCTTTAGTACAATGCACACAAGAACTTTCTGATGGGAATTAAGTAATTGACTCTCTTCACAAAACCACTATCACTTTTTCAATATTTCTAATAATTTGTGGTTTTGCTCGCTTAGAATGCTTAACAGCAACAGAATTTCTCTTAAAACAAAAAGGCTGTTCTCCACTTGACAAAAACAGTCCAAATTTAACCTACAGTAACTGTAAATCCTTACGTAAGACTTTTCAACATGAAGAGTTTAGTAATTCAAGCATTAATACCATTGCGAGGATGTAATTTTCTTTTGCAGATTTTAACTGATGCAGATGAAAACTAACTTTCTAAGAGGAAATGGGCACAAATTTGACTATAAGAAGTTCCATCTAAACATGAGAAGGAACTTCTTTCCTGTGAGGGTGGTAGAGCCCTTGAACAGGCTGCCCAGGGAGGTGGTGGAGTCTCCTTCTCTGGTGACATTCAACACCCACCTGGACACATTCCTGTGCAACTTACAGTAGATGGACCTGCTCTGGCAGGGGGGTTGGACTAGATGATCTCCAGAGATCCCTTCCAACACCATATCATTCTGTGATTCTGTGACCAGGCACAGAAGATTGGTTTTACCCTTACTACCACATTTTCTGACTTGATTTTCAAATGCTGCAACAGTTTTATTCACTTTTTAAAATGAAACCTATGCACATGCCAACTAAACAGCATTATTCAGATACATACAATGGATTAAGATTTACTTGATATGATCCATGAAATAAATTTTCTTTGATTAATGGTTTGAAAGGCCTCAGGAACAATTTTACAAATTGTTTGTCTGACAATATATAATAAACATACAGAACTCCCTAATATCTGGTAAAGAGAGGCCAGTTTCAGGCAGTAGCTAAACGCAGATGATCTTTTTGTTAGCTGTGAGGATGAAAATGGAATTTAGAACCTGTCTAACCAACAGCGCAGCAAATCGCTAAAACTGTCTTATGAAATAACGGGAGCAATAAACTCTTCTGTCTTTAAAAGCTGCATTCAAATCTATTGAAGAGACTGCAGAACAGAAGAGGAATAATCTGAAAATGAAAAAACAACTCTTGCAATACCAGGATCTTGATGTTCAATCTGCTGAGTCAGTGCTGTGGAAGGGCTGATTGCCATGCGTTTACGACAATGTATTTATTACTCGCCGGCACCAGAGCATTTACTGGTTACCCAAACATGCCATAAAGACCGCTGCCACTTTCTCTCCACTAGATGCACAGCTCTGCTCACCTCTTCACCCGCCTTTCCTGGGATGATCAGTGCTTGCCAACAGCAAAGCACACAATCCAGTGAGATGGCAGCCAGCACTGCCCGCAAACTGGTCATGTTTGAAGCCCCAGGCCAGGACTCTGCAACACTTGATTATTTACACATACAAAAAGCTGAAAGGAGGGTGTAAAGAAGATGGACAGAGCCAGGCTCTTTTCAGTGGTGCTCAGTGATAGGAGCAGGGGCAATGGGCACAACACAAAAAACAGGAGGGTCTATCTGAATATCAGGAAACACTTTTTCTCTGTGAAGATGACCAAGCACTGGCACAGGTTGCCCAGGGAGGTTGTGGAGTCTCCATTCTTCGGATATTCAAAACCCATGTGGACATGAACCTTGGCAACCAGCTCTAGGTGGACCTGCTTGAGCCCCCTGGGGTTGGATGAGATGATCTACAGAGGTAACTTCCAACCTCAACCGTTCTCCGACTTAGGTGGCAGCAGGAATAGGTGCCCTTACAAACTGTTCTTGCTCACAAGTACTAACAACAAGGCTTGGGGAACTGCAGTCCTTTCTTGCCCTGTACTTACTACCATAGTACTTACTACCATCTGCATTGCTCAGTTTTCAAAGAGACAAGCCAAAAACTGAAGTGGCTCTTACAGTATAACGAATCCAAATTGCTAGTGGTGGTCGTGCAGCGAAGCCACTGCAGCTGGGGAAGAACCCCTAAGACTAGGGGAAGACAGCATCAGGATGATGCTGTCAAAACAATTCACCCAGCCCTGTTGTGAGGATCCTCCAGGAGCGCTCTCAATGAACTGTCCTGCCAGACTGCAAACTGACTGTGCTGTTACAGAGCATTTCACAGGAGCACCATGAGGCTGTTCTGCAGAATGCAGTGCACTGTAAAAATATGAACAAAAGATTCAGAAGATGATGAAGCTAGGCTGCAGCTTAATTGCACAATGTTCAAAGATGCCTGGAAATGAAGGATGGCTGCTGCTCTCACCAGCCATGATGTACAGAACACACAGCATTCCATTGTAACAGAAGAGAGCATGGGTTATCTCTAAAAACTGACTACGTTACTCTGGCATGCAGGGTTTGAGGCAGTTCAAGTCCCATTTCAAACAGCTACTGTTGTTCTCCGATTCCAAAATACAATAGTCATAAGCCTGACACAATAAACTGAAAGAATAAAGAGTTTCTGGATAGCTGTCGGTTTTGTTTCCAAGCATCCGAAGTCAGACACTGGGAAATCACAAGAGGTGCCTCCCGGTGCTCGAGAGGGCCCAGCGCGGCCCTAAGCTTTCCTTATCTCACATCGGGATTCCTTTCCCAGGCCCCCACGCCCGCACGGCCGGGACAGCGGCCGCTCCGGGCTTCTCCCCGCGCACCGACGGACCAGGCAAGTCGGGGACCCAGACTCCCCGGCCACGGCAAACGCCACGTTTCCCCCCCTCCGCAGAGGGAGCCAGGCTCGGCGGAGGTTTTCCCAGCCGGCTGCAGCCCCGCTCGGCGGGGAACGGCGGCGGCAGCGTGCGAAGGCCCGGCCCGTGACGGGGCAATTCGGCGGGCAGCATCCCCCGAGGCCGGACACCCACCGACTTGGTAGAGGCGGCCCTCGGGCGAGAAGATGGTGATGTGGCGGTCGAAGCCGGCGCTGGAGCCTCGGGACATGGCGGGCGAGGGGAGGGAGGGGCGGCACGGCTGAGGGGCTCACAGCGCGCAGGGCCCCACCGCCACCGCAGTCAGGCCTCCCGCCGAAGCACTTCCGGGGCACGCGCCGCTCGCGCAGGGTCACGCTCCACCCCCGTCACTGCGCATGTCCGAGCGAGCTCCCCCACCCCCCTCCGCCGGGCCGCTCCTCCCCGCGCATGCGCAGCAGGGACACCCGCCGTGGGGGGACGCGGTGAATCTCAGAAAACCGGGAGACAAACATGATGGAGAGCTGTAGGGGCGGCCGGGGACGCACCACCCCTCCCGGCTGCCCGAACGGAGCGTTCCCACCCGGCCTCATCAACGCCCGTAATTGCCAAGCGAGAGAAATGCCCTGCCCTGGAGGAAGGCGGTCCAGGCGCTCCCCGGGACCGGCGCCGCCGCCGCCGCCTCCTGAGGGGCGGGTTGAAACGCCGTCAGCTTCTTCTCGGTGTCCAGCACAAAGGGAAATCCCTCCAGTTTACACCGGTGGATATGTGCTCTCTCTGCCTTCCAGCGTCTTGGATTTCCCCTACTCCTTTTTGTTTTTTTTTTTTTTTTAAGGTCGGGTCATTAAAAGAGCTGGAAAAGCTGTGTTTTGGGATCCACGCCTCTAGGTTAAAAGCTCGTTATTAGCTGAGCTTACTCCCTGTTGGAATGGTGGAGGGCAGGTGCATTTTGTGCATGCGCCATACACTAAAAGCCCCCTTTCTTGGATTTTTCCGTGTACTCTCCCTCGCTCACGAGTACCACGGGAGAATGAAAGGTCCCGCCATGGGTCACCAGTTTGTCCCCTTCACTGGGGAAGGACTCTGTGGGCAGAGGTGACCTGTCCAAAGCTGCAGCGCACGCACTGGCACGTGGCAAGCACGGGAATGTGGGAACGTCTCTGCTGGCTGGGACCCACAACCTGCCTAACCCCGCGCCCCGACTCCAGCTCTGCCCAAAACAGAACTACAGAATCACATGGGGTTGGAAGGGACCTCTGGAGATCATCGAGTCCAACCCCCCTGCCAGAGCAGGTCCACGTAGAGCAGGTTGCACAGGAACTTGTCTCCAGGCGGGTTTTGAATGTCTCCAGAGCGGAGACTCCACCACCTCCCTGGGCAGCCTGTTCAAGGGCTCTGCCAACCTCAAAGTAAAGAAGTTCCTCCTCGTGTTTATGTGGAACTTCTTATATTCAAGTTTGTGCCCATTTCCTCTTGTCCTCTCCCTAGGCATTACTGAACAAAGACTGGCCCCATCCTCTTGACGTCCACCCTTTAAGTATTTACAAACATTGATCATATGCCCCCTCAGCCTTCTCTTCTCTAGACTAAAAAGACCCAAGTCCCTCAGCCTCTCCTCTTAAGGGAGATGCTCCAGGCCCCTAATTATCTTTGTAGCCCTCTGCTGTAGCCTCACCAGCAGTTCCCTGTCCTTGAACTGGGGAGCTCAGAACTGGACACAGTACTCCAGATGGGGCCTCACCAGGGCAGAGTAGAGGTCACACTCCTCTTGATGCATCCCAGGATGCCATTGGCCTTCTTGGCCACAAGGGCACATTGCTGGCTCATGTTCATCCTATTACCCACCAGGACTCCTAGGTCCTTCTCCTCAGAGGTGCTCTCCAGCAAGATGTCCAAGAAACAGATGCCCAAGAAGTGGTGTTAAGGCTACAGAGAGCCTTTAATGATACACTCCCTCAATCCTCCCCCAGTCTGCCATTTGGAGGGACTTCCCACTGCAGAGATGGCACCTGGGTGTTTAATAACCCTTGCCATTCTCCCCTTGAACTGAGTAACTAACTCTCATACAGTGCGCCAGTTGCTTACTGGCAGGACTCCTGTGCAAGAGAAGACACTTTAACAAAGCAGTATTTGCATTTTCAAGGAGATTCTGACTTGCACAATTATAAAAATAATATTCTGACAAATTAGAAGTGAATTGGTTTGAGGAGACAGAGAAGATCCAATCTCTGCTTTCACTGGCAGACTCCAGAAAGCAGGTAATGGATCTGCTGGCATGTCCTGGCAGAAAAGGGGTCTGCGATGAAGGTCACCAACAATATGATGATTTTAAAACTGAGGTTCTAGGTTACCCTAAGAGGTATCCAGCTCCTCCACCTTTTCTGCACGGTACCTGAAGGACATGACTGTGTGCAAATCACAACTGCTGGTTCACAAACCAGGAGTAGAAAAAGTGTCAGGATAGCTCTCTGGTGTGACAAAAAGTAGCAGGGAACATGTCTGGCCGCTAAGAGTCCTGAGCGAGCTTGTCATGGGACACTGCAGAAGCTCAGAACTGCAAATACTAAATAAAAAGATCTGTAGATTCAGCTAAAACTGAGGATTTCTCAGTGTGCAAGACAAATATGATAAAAACACAATCTTTCATCTGAGATTAATGTGTCATTTCCATGTTTTGGGGGGGAGAAAAGTTTGCATTAAAGTGGTAAGTGCAATAAATGAACACATTTACCATAAAAACACTTACAAATAATAACTTAGAACACTTTTCCTGCAATATACACTATTTTTCTTGCTTTATAACTTGTGATGGGTTTTATAAAAATCTCTGTACAAAATTCAGTTTTGTCCTACTACTGCCTGTTTTCTAGTTATGATCAATTTTTCTTTAGAAAATTCTTGCATTTCCATAAGCAAACTATTCTAGTGACATCAAACCCTATCAGAAGCAGCAAACTGGAAAGTGAGAGACACACAATATCCCACTGGTTGTCTCCTAATTCCTAATCAAAACCTCAATATATGTTGCCACAATAAATCTTTTGCATTCTATGTGATCAAATGAATTCTCTTTGCTGTGAGGAAGTATTAGGGATATGTGTGTCTGGCAAATGGTAAATATGCCATTTATTGCTCCATTTATTGCCTATGGACATTGTGTGACATGCATTGCATGACGCACAATGTGGGCAGGGTCAGCCGTGCCCATTTTTAAGGTACTTTGGAAGTCCTGCTTAATTTCTTTGAAGTACAGAGTTTATGGATTCCAGTGTAGATGAAAAGCCTCAGGAAAAAAAAAAATTAAAAAACGCAACCTGAAATTCCAAGAGGGAAAAACAAATTTTAATTCAAATCACACTGAGAGGCTGCAGAAATTGCCTGTAAAGATGGAAATAATGGACCTAATTCATCCCTGCTGGACCACCACTGATGGTAACAGATTCACTGCAGGAATGATTTTGACAAAAAGCAGTTACTGAACTTTCTTTAGTTACAGGCCTCACACATTAATCCCATAATTGTACTGCTGAGTTCTCCTAGTCAGCAACAGTGATTAAAATAAAAAAAAAAAAAGTAACTTCAGCTTGTACAATTACATTCTTCATCGTTGCTGTTGAATGCAGAGCCACTTTCTTGGTACTTGATATGAGTATTTTTCCTCAAACAAGTCTTTATAGGGGATGTGCCATGTATCACCTGTAGTCTGTACCACACAGTCATAACTGAAAGCAGGCTGTTGGATAAAAGCAGATAAAAACATTTTTTTAGACTTTACACAACATATTACTAAAATACCAGTTATAGGTGGTTATGACTTCCAACACTCCATTAGAAATCTCCATAGATTCATTCCTTTAACAACTCTCATTTATTTCCTTAGACCAAACAAATTCTAAATTTTAGTACTGGAGGGAAAACTAAAACATCTTTTAGTATTTTGTGGTCTAAGAGTCATTACAAATGTTAAAATTATGTCTTCAATCACCTCCAGATAATAATGACTTGAACATAATGCAATATCTAGAAACAGCAAAATGATTCGTTTTTCATTCAATTAAATGAAATTGTACGGGAATTAACTCAGGATGTGGAGTTTATAGGCTTGAAATGATAGGATTTAATGACATCTTGTGTTTGTTCTTCCACTGTATCTCTTTAAGAACCAAATTGCTTGGATGGAGGAGGATATAAGAAAAGGGTTTATCACTAACACTTTGAAGAGTGTGTAGTTGAACAAATATAATAAACTATTTTACTGGTTTATTATGTTACAGGAATACTAACTCAACATGTGTAACAGAAGTACATACAGTCACTCTGTATGTGTAGGCTTGGAGGTCCACTTTTCCATTACAGTTTCCAGAGTAACGTAGAAGACAGCTGTGACTGGAAATGTCAATCATCCAGATCACTTGTATGGGAATTAAGATGCGAAAATTACTCACCCTTTTGTATAAAAGAAAGAAACAAGGCGCAGCTAAAGCTGTGTTACTCAGGTAACCCTACATTCAGTATTTGGTTCCATAAAAAGAAACACATATATTGCAGCAGTGAACGAAAGGCTGGCATTCTTACAAGCCTGTATCTCTATGTTGTTTGTAAGGATTAATATTACTTTACAATTTTAACCAGAGCAACATGAAAATGAATCTGCGCAGGTGCAGCATTGCTTTAAGTAGGCAGTAACGATACAGACAGACCAGATAACAAAAAAACCTGCATGATATGGGATATCATGTATTAAATTTTCCCTTGGCTGACAAGGATACATGCCTCCTAGACAGTAACAGTCACGTTCAGCTATCAGACGATACTTTCCTTCATGAAACTTTATGCATATTTTAGACTAATATTACAGTGAATACTGAAATACCTGTATTTTCCTGCTTCTTTAAAATAAAGATGAAAGAAATTCTATTGTACAATTGAGAAGCATGTTATTTTATAAAAGTGCTACAGAAGTGAGTAAGGTATTTCAAAGTTTAAAATAAATGAAAAAGTATCGTCACCTTTGTTTTACAGCAATGGAAAGATCTGTATACACAAACAAGCATTTACATTTTAAACATTTAGGCAACATTTCTTGTCTTTTTGACAGTTTTTACTTGTACTATGCTTTGTGAATACAGTGAATTTTCAGTAAGCATGGGAGTTTTGAGGCTGCTGGTACAAATCCAGTTCTTAGACTCCAACAACAATCTTTTTGCTTCCAGAGTTTGAAATTGTGTACTTTTAATGAATATGCACTGTGTGCTTTCAGACTGCAGCAGAAAACTTACCGTAAAATTTATACGCTTTCCTTCTGCAGAAGGGGAAAACACTATTTGGTGTCCACGCTGCCACTTACGGAACAGATGACGCGTCAGACTGTCTGAAAGACAAGCCTTGTGATCCCGGAGGAAGTCTCTAGTAACAAACTTGCAATGCTGGCCTGATCGAAGAGTGGCATATAACAAGAAAGCATCATCTTCAGAGCTTAACAAAACAATGGAAAAGACAGACGTCATTCACAGGACAGTAAGTGGCTGCAGGAAATGAATCAAATGCTGACCTGAGATTTATTCATCACAACACTGAAAATTCTCATTGCTACTCTAGTTCCCTGGTAAAATAAAAAACTCCTGTTTATTCACCAGAAGTTAAGAGTGCAATAAAAATTAACTGCACGCTACACTGAGCATCTTTCCTCCTACCACAATCTGATAATACAGCAATATCACCTATTGCCGCATAACTTAACAGTACTATGTGTAACAGAAATGCTAAAGCTCATAAGGGTACCCCCAAAACTTTGTTGGAATACAGTCAATCATCACAACTAATAATAGTGTAACATAGGCAACTGCACAATTCTGTGAATCTTTGTCTTAACGTGGGTGAATATACTTCCAAAAGGCACTATGATTATTTTGAAAATATATTCATTATTAGCTGCTATTAAACTGAGACAATTTTAGTGAAAAATCTCTAAAATACATTTCCAGTTGGCATGAAATACCCTATACCTGGAGAAGCTGAGCAGAACTTTGCTTGAAACCACTGTGTTTCAAGCAATTTGAATGCTTGAAATTGAATGCTTTGAATTTGATTGCTGTGGATTACTGTAATACTAAGTGAAGAGACAGGAAATTAGCGAGGATTTCCAGCTTGTGGTAAGAGAGTCCCCTTTGCTGGTGCTCAGATAGCAGGAAAGAAAGCATGTGATTCAACAGCAAAGAGAACAAGAGCCAGAACTGGAGAGGGGATGAAGGAGAACACTTCTGGAAGAAGGAGACAGAACAGACTTGGACTAGCTGTTGGGACAAGGAACTTGGTCAGAAGTTCCGAGAACTGGGATCGCAGAAGAAACAGCAGAGACAGGTGAAGGATCAACAGTGCCCAACCCAGATGGAGAGTAGGTGGAGCTGGAACCGAAGGAAAATTGAGACGTTGTATGAGAAAAGCAGGGAAAGGAGAGGGCAACACTGTGGTGGATGGAAGTACCCACTTCAGGGACAAGGGCAGGCTTGGATGGGCAAGAACAAAGGGGCCGCACTTCTTTAGAGAGGCAGAGGGTCTCTTTGCACTCACAGAAATATTCTCCTCTGGAAGCAGCAAGGAAGGTAGCTCTCCAGCCTCCCCATGCTCCTGGGCTACCCAGCAATACTGGCCCGGCAGGAACTTCCTTCCCCCCCGATGCAGGGCCAGCAGAGCAGACCACGGCTGTACACCGATGCCATCAGGTACTCTGTAAGCTCAGGCCACCGTGGTCTTTGTAATACTTACAAATCCTAATAAGCCATATCCTAATTGCCATACAGATGGCAAAATGATTCTAAGTGATGAAATTCTTCATAATGTAACTTTTGACATGGATTGTTTTTAGAAGCAAGTATAGCAAGGGTATGTTTCTCTTTCACAGACACAGAGCTGGAGATCTTACTAATGGTGCTAAAACCTACAGTTGGTTATATTGATATAAAATGCACATAAATCAGGTATTGATCTCCATTACATTTAGCCATTTGCTTAAACTTACATATTTTCAGCAAAGAAGAAGTCTGCTTTATTCTGCATCTCCTTCATAATCTTTCTTTTCCAATTTGAAGAGTTAATCAGCATGTGTTTGCGGCCCAGCACAAGCAACCGGGCATTGTCTTTTGCCAGGCAGTTGACAGCATCAAATAGCTGCAGGAAACAAAGCAAAACCAAAGATTTTCTTAGCTGTAAAAACAGACTGACAGGAAAACACTTTCGTATCTGTGTCTCAGCTAGTGGGACTTCTAGCACACCCTCTTTTCCCACAGTTCTCAACTGCAATAAGAATTAAGCAGATAACTAATTTAACTCCCTAATGACAAAGAAAAAAAAAAAACAACTAACAAACAATTCATTGTAGGACACTGCTCTCAAACACACAGAAAACAAACTGCTATTACAAACCTTTCCCAGCTCTTGCAGCTTGAATGACATGAATGAACTCAGGAAGAGTTGAATGGAGATTTTCCGAAATTCAGAGTCAGCTGAGAGAACTGAATCACATTGGGATTTAAGTAATACCTACTTTTGGAAGTGATTCAGCACTGAAGCCTTTGTTGGTGTTACAGACGAACCGAGCCCTAAGCCGTTCTGCTTTTCCAGCCCCACCTACTGTCGAAATTAGAGAACTACATGTCATCCGGGCTGCCGGGGGGGAAGAAGCAAGCAGCAGTACAAGGAAATCTATGACCTCAGGACTGAGGGTTTGTGAAAGCCACATCCAGACCAGCCTCCCACTTAGGAACCAACATCCTTAGGTGGCAAATCCACTGCTACGCCAGCTTCTCTTCAGAGGGACTTCTCACCGGTCTCTCGGGGCTCTGCCTGTTCAGCAATGAATGCTTTCCAGGACAGCGCTTGTGCCTGCGGCTTTCCCTCCCTGCTTCACCCAGGCAGAGCTCACGGAGCACAAAGGTTCAGGCTTTCAGCACCCAGGTTATTCCTGCGGACTGCTCACAAAGCAATGGCATTTCAATTCTGCCCAGAAAGAGAGAACTGTTTCTTGAGACTGAAGCACCACCCTTGAAGGCTAAGGACAGTATGCTCAACATCCAGGGAAAGGTGTTTCCTCATTTTCACCTGCATTTGCTGCCACTATTTGTCAATATACAATCTCCTGATTTTTCCCTAATCCCTCTTCCTGCTTTTCTAGCTACTTCCCTCCTCCCTGTTATCCCTTCTCCCTGCAATACCTCTGATTGCCTTTCTCCTCTTGCTTTCCCCTCCTTTCTCTCCTATTTGAGATCCTTATTATTTAGTATCATTATGTTTTGTTTCAAGGGATAGAAAGAACTGTTCTTAACTCTTGGGTAGTTTGATTTACCTGCAAATAGCAGGTAATTTAGTTTGATCTGCCTGCAAATAGCAGTGAAAGGGGTGGTCCCACTCAATCCTCTCTCGAACTGCACATTCTCACTACTTTATTGCATCAGATCTAACACTGTCACAACTACCCAGCAGCTCACTGATGCACAAAAAAGTTGTTGGGTTTTTTTTTTGCAGGTTTGAGCTTGCAGCCACAGAACTGATAGTCCTGAGTCAAAGACTGATGGGAACACATCACTGAAGGTGGTGAGGGCAGGAAGCATGGGACTGTCCCACTCAGCAAAGGACCTGCAGATGGATCAAATCAAGTGTGCCATAAATCTAGATCTGAGAAAGGAGGCCAGAAGATTTTTTTACATTAATTTTAACTGTTGATCTGCTGCTGTTAGCAGCAGTGATTCTGAAGGACTGAAGGCTCTGTCCTCATGGAGACATAGGGTCTCAGTGGTAATGCAAAGCAGAAGAGCCTAATGGTAGCTATCAGAACCGACTTCCTGCTTCCAGGAGATCATGCAGGACATCAGCTATTTCTCTACATGCACACATCTGCTTTTCCCGGGTTAAAACAAACAGGATAAAATGTGAGCAGGAA
The DNA here is from genome assembly GCA_026546715.1 of Gallinago undulata. NCBI lineage: Eukaryota > Metazoa > Chordata > Aves > Charadriiformes > Scolopacidae > Gallinago > Gallinago undulata. The sequence continues at coordinate 37,323,744 of JAOTQQ010000041.1, read as the reverse complement.
AAGGCCAAATGCAGTCATTTCTGCCTATAAAATGGCAGGTAAAAATAAAAATGGCATTCTCTCCATTGCATGCCCTGAATTTTTGGAGCTACATTTCAAAACTCTTACTGGAACGCAGAATTGAAAAATACAAGCAAAAGCCACCATTTTTATGTTACTGGAAGGCTTTCAAAGTAACTACATTAAATAATATCACATCTTCTTGTCTATGTCACATAATTTATTTGATTATTAAATTATGAGGTTATTAAAAATTGAAAAATCTAAAATTCATTTTTTCAATATTGACATTTCTTTTTGGAATCATAGAATCATCTGGGCCGGAAGGGACCTCCAAAGGCCATCTAGTCCGACCCCCCCGCAGTCAGCAGGGACAC
>JAOTQQ010000041.1:37264927-37323267 GCA_026546715.1 Gallinago undulata | reverse complement strand
CCCCAGCTCCCTCAGCCTGTCCTCGTAGCAGAGGTGCTCCAACCCCCTGATCATTTTTGTGGCCCTCCTCTGGACCCCCTCCGTCAGATCCATGTCCTTCTTATATTGAGGGCTCCAGACCTGCACACAGTGTTCCAGGTGAGGTCTCACCAGAGCAGAGTAAAGTGGGAATGTCCCCTCTGGACAGTGAAAACTGGCTCATCAATTTTACTCGCTTGCAGTCACTTTTATTTTCCAGTTCTTATGCATTGGCCCTGTCCTACAAACAGTTGGATAAAACACCAAAGGAGAATTATATTTGTTAAGCTGAGTTCATTAAACTTAGTAAAAGTTAGGAATGTACCTACTACATTCATACACATTTTATGTAGCGAAGTCAACAGTGAAGAAATACCAACCATGAGTAACTTAAGCAACCCCTTACAAATTCCAAATGAAAATACTTTCTCTTCTTGCCTAACGCTTTGCTATGTTAAGGGAAGGTCACGTGGAAAAAATGTTGAAACAATTTTCAAAATCCAGAAACTGATTCCACAAAGTCTAAAATAAAAAACTTGACAGCAAGAGCGTCCTGATGGTACAACAGAAGAAAGAACTCCTAAAAGCAGACTATGAGTCAAAAAGAGTCTTGGGAACATAGCTGCACTAGTGGTTCTGCAAATCAATACAAAGTTGCCAGTATTTGAACTGCTGGTGTTTTCCCTCAATAAAAAAAAAGGGAACACCTTTTAATTGCATTTGTGGTTCAACACAAATGCAGCTGGATTTCCAGACTGGTCAACTGGGGCTATTCCCAAGCTCATAAAAAACTCCACTGGCTTGGATCCAGCTCTCTTAAGTCTTTCTTTCTGAAGATTGTAACTATTGGCACTTTGTACCTGTTAGTCATATGGACTTTCTTCTCCCACATATTGTTAGCATATGAGGTTCACTACTATGAAGGGCTTCAGGGGAAAAACTAAGGGGTTGGTATAATTTAGCTATAGTTTTGCAATGGAAAAACTCAAAACAGGCTTAAATCATAATAAAATTAATGTGAATCACCATTAAAAAATTTAGAAAACTCCTGCTTGCATAACAGCACACCATCCCTCCTCTACTTACCACAAAGATTAACCCTTACTTACACAACTAAAAGAAAAAAGATATAAATTATTTTGCTTTGACAAGGAAACAATAATTTTATTCTGCACTCTCCCTTGTCTGATGCAACTTTACTAAAGAGCATTTTATCTCATTTTAGGCTTGGGGACCTAACAGGAGTGGTCTACAGAGAGGTGCAGAACTTACGTGGGGGGTTTCCTAAGTGTGTCTACTCCCACGCCTGGCTGCTTCGCAAGAAAGGAAGACGTGAGACACAGAGTAACGCTTGTTTTAGTCATAGAGGAAACTGAACATAATACTGTTAACAAAAAAACAGCAGTAGTGATCTCTCACTTAAAAATACACAAGTATTTTGTTAACCTAGTACTTCCAAAAGTTACCTAAAAATTGTTGCTATCTGCCATTACGCAATGCAAATATGCTATATACAACAAGCTCTAGGTAGATGCACCCTTTGAATGTTCCCATGTTATTTAGGCAGCAAACATCAAATGCTTAGTTGGATAATCTGTTCAAAAGGCAATCTGTGGAAAACAGTAAAAAATATACAACACACACATTCCCTTCCTAGTCATCTTCTTGAAAATGAGGATTACAAAATCAGTGAAAAAATGACCTATTAATATATAAGTGTCTTTCAAATTTGGACAGCAGAGCACATAAATCCACATTTTCTCTGAAAACAGAAATAATGCCATTCTACAGAGGAGAGACAATAAGCATGGTTAGACTGGCTGCTTCAATTCATATGGCGAGATGTGGCTGAAGATGAGTAGTAAGAAGTTGTGAATTGCTGCTGTTCTGCACAAATCACTGGCTGCACAACAAGGCACTAGAAGTACTACTGGATTATACAGATAACTATCATTGCATTCAGTCTTACTTCTCTGACAGGGCACATCAGGATTCACATTTCTTTCTAAGCTATACAGACATTTTAATCAACTGTTTGTCAAGATCACCAAATCCTTCACTAAGAAACCAATGCTCATAAGCATCTGCTCAATATCTTTTGCTTGCAATCCCTTTCATCATTTATCAGTTACATTTAAATGATTCCTGTGCTGTCCCAATGCTTTGTTTAATTAGATCTTTCTCAAGTTTCTTTTAAACTGTAGCATTTTACTTACAATGCAAACAATTTTGTGTTCACAGCATTTTAGCAAATGACTCTGATGGAGCCAGGGTGCAGCCACGAGGAAGTATGAAACTACACACGGATCAATGGAAAAGTCAAGACCAGCTGTTCACAAACGTACCAAGCATCTCCCAATGTGGTTCTTCTAAGCACATGGCTAATAATTTTTTCTGTGATTTAAAAAAAATATATTAAAAAGAATCCCTAATTAAATGGATATATGTATCCAGCGTGCATGTTCTAACTCTGATTTCTGCACCCTAATCTGTGAATCAGTGAAAGAGCACACTTGCACAGTACTTTGGCTGAGTGTATACATGTATCTTTCCTTGGGACAGTCCCAGACATATGAACGATTTCCCCACACGTAAATGAGTTCTTTTTTGTCTCTGCAGCAATGCCATTTTACGGAATTTCCCCTCCACTGTCAAGCTCCTGCCCTCATATCAAAATGTACCTTTTTTTTTTTTTTTTTTTCTGATATAATCTATATGTTGGGCCGTGTTGTCAACCAGATCAGATACTAGGGCATGAACTTCTGATCTGAGGAACCAGAGTGAAAAGTGGCAGGGAGACAGAGCAGTAGGACAGAGAATGCACACTGCACAGGGTCATGCTGATCCGGAACTCCTCATATCATGTAACAAAAGCCTGAGCTTTGCAAATACGAAATAACGCAACTGAAAATGCTGAAATTCCTGGAAATAGTTTTGTAGTGACCCACAGTGACAATTCTGCACAATTTAATGGGGATCAAACATGGGACTTAGGCTGGGAGAGCAGGGAATCCTTGTCACACTGCAAGATTAATCCTCATCCTTTAAATTTCACAACAGCCCCATGAAGTAAATGCATAATTACATCTCCATTTTACACAAGCGCATAATGGAGCACAAGGAAGACATTAATTACACTACCTCATACAAGGAACTACGAGCAGAGCATGATATAGATTTCCTAAGGCTTCGCTGCCAGTCACCCGCTCTGATCACCACATCACGCTGTGCCACGTGTCCCGGTTTCAAAGGTTAGCTTGCTGCCAGACAGCCTTTCTCTTTGGACACCACTGGTGGTTTCCCACTTGTCAGATGGGAAACCCCTAAAGGCTGCTACTGGGAGGCACACCATTCAGTGATTCAGCAAAAAGTGGCTCACCTGTACACAGGTATAGCATGAAGAAGTCATCACCCATAAAGTGTTTAAATTGCTGTTAATAAATCATGTTTGCCATTTTATAAACATTGTTTCACTAACTGCCATTTAAAAGCAAAACACACCTACCATCGGCTATCTGTTAATAGCAGCTGCTATTAACTGCTCTGTTATGGTGATTTTTACCTGTTGTTAGTGCAGCCTCCCACCCAACGTTGTGGCTGTGAAACTGCAGAGGAAACCCCAGCGCTGATGAGGGGCCCGGAGCTGCTGTAACAGGCTGCCAGCTGGGGCTGCACGCGAGCGTGCTCTCCAGAGGTTACCAAGGAATCAATTCCCACCACCACCACAGTTATTTGACTTCATTATTTTTAGTGCCCTTTTTACATATTGTGGACAAGCGCAGAAAACCTTACACCTTTACTTTGGTACCACACACAGGAGAGACAGACACGGAGGGAAGAGGGAGTTCTTTCCCAGGGCACCCAGAGAAGGCAAGGGTGCTGCTTCCAAGAAAGGCTGGACTTTCTCACGGAACCTGGCAATTTCACTAAAGCTGATTCAATACCATTATCACAGCACCAAACGCAATGGAAGCTGCTTCTTACAGTTTCTACATTATTAGTGATGACACAGTGTAAATTAGTCACAAAGCCCTCTTTACTCAAATGCAAGGGCAGCATATACATTCCTTGACCCCATACAGATTATCAGCCCCTGACTAGCAAGGGGGCAGCTACTTGGAAGGGAAAGCAGTAATGGATGAGTAAGGAACAGTCACTAAGCTGAATCAGCCTGGTTTGCTTTATGCTCTTGAGACAACAGCCAACTCCTGGGAATTATCCCTCACGGCACTGGGGATCTCTGCAATAACACAGCAATAACATTGTTGGGAATATTTGTATCTGGTATTGCAGTAGGAATATTCAGATTGATGCAACACACGGATCATCATGCAAAACTCTTACCAGTGGCAGTGCTTCACACATCTATGACAGCAATCACACAACATTTAATATGTTTTAACCTGTCTGTATTGACTCCACACCTAGAATTGACTTTTCCTCTCTTGACACATTCACTAGAGATATGTCTTAACCCCCTATCACAATTCATTAAAATTTGCAGTTCATTTTTAGATGCCAGCTTTTGCTCTTGACTTCCCAGTCAACTCTATTAATCAAAGGCAGATTATTGACTGAGCAGGAAAACTAAACCATAGAAGCAAAGGTATCTGAGTTGATGTAATATAGATTGAAGATGGTGGTGTACCCTCAGCTTGCTCAGATGAGGTGATACCTACATACAGCTTTGCTGCTTGCAGAGTAAATTTGTATTCAGGGGCATCCTGAGGATGCTTTGGCAGCCAAGTCCAAACTGACTGTGCTAGCAGGACACTCCAGCAGAGAGGCATGTAAGAAAAAATAGGTTTTAAAATAGATATTTTCTAATATATAATCTAATTACAGTTATACCCTGCTCTGTCTTATTCCCAAAAGGCATGACAAGTAGTGATTTGAAGGATAGTGAAGCAGTATTTCCTGAGAGAATTAACAGAATCAAGGCAGCATGCATGCAAGGCCTGAAGAAACATACATAACTTACTACACAGAATTGAAATTGTGTGTATGACATGAAAGATGGAGGGGCAGGAGCAGGATCATCAGGTGGAAGAGACACTAGCTTTGTGAAGTCTGATTTTCAGAATGGATAGTCATTTTTGAAAGATCTCAGCCACTTTTTCAGATCTTACACCTGACAAACCTTTCAGTGTGACCATTCTTGGTCACGCTTTTTGAATGTCACTCCTTTTGAATGGTAGTATTTTCATCATCACGATCTTGACATGAATAAAGGTCAACTATGAACAAAAGAAATAAAAGTGGGTAGGGACTACAGTTAGCATAGCATGTGATTAAATGAACAATGCCAAGAACTCTGGAAATGATGGTTAAAGAAGATATGGACAGTTGGGGAATTGCCGAATTTTATAGTATAAATTGCAAAAGAGAAAAACAGGCCATTTTTTTTCTGACTCTTACAACAATTCAAGAAATATGTGGACAAACAAACATTCTTCCATTGCATAACGGCATTTTTGGAAGTTGAATTTTATAAGTCATCGCAGTGCCAGTTAAGTTTCTCAATCTAAAAGTTCTGTTACCCAGCTACAATACTAATTGCTTTCCCAATCACTTACAAAAAATGTAATGTTGGTTTAAACATGCAAGCAGATCCTTTGATGTTGGCTCAGCAATTATGAAGTAGCCATAAAGATGAAAGAGAAAGGGTGAATCTGAAATCCAAAGTATAGTTTTGATAAAGCTGGGAAACATTCAGTCCACAATTAACTATAGCTGAGTCCCAGCAGCTCTAAGTTTTGTGTTTTAATTATGGACTGGTAGTAGAATTTTTCCTTTCATGAATTTGAATTTTCTGAATGTCCCCCTTCCTCGAGTCAAATAAAAGGGCAAAGATATTTCTCTTTTTCTGATCTTCTTGGAGATAATTTTTCTAAGTAGCTGATACTATTGTATACTTTTATCTCTCCTCTTACTCATCTTCTTTCTTGCAACAAAGAATAAATACCAAGATCTTGCAATACATATGGGGCAACTTACATGTTGGGTTTTTTTATCCAGACTTTTCCCGAGCACTTACTGTTTTGTACCAAAGCCTGGAGATTTGCAAAGTATTAAAAAGTTATCAGTATCAACCTTCCACACCAAGGGGATGAGCTAGGTGATTCTGTCTGACCATGGTTATACAAGAGTAGGAAAATAAATGTGTAAAAGCTGAAAGGACATGAAGTGTTACCTGTGTATTTTCACATATCAATACTATCCTTTGTTCTCATCCTTGAATTCTTTCTGCCCGCACTGCTGGTTCTTCAACAGTATTTTCCTACTGATCACTACACATTGCTTCATTGCACCAAATACTGTGTATATCATCTTTATTTTTGTGAAGAAGCAAGCTACATAAAAATGAAAAGGTATGAGGCTTTACTTATTTTTGTATAGGCTTCAGAAACTTCACCTATTAGAGTCACTGACTGTAAATGGAATAATAGTCCCAGCTGAAGTCACAGCTTCAGGGGTCTGCCACCTTTGACTGTAAATCCAATCTTTGCCATTACATTGGTACTCTTACATTTCTACAATTGGTGTAGCTGCTGTATACAACAACTTAAGGCTGTAAGAGAGTTTCTTTTATCATTTCTCATTTTAGAAAGAATGTAAAAAGCTAGCTATTAGAAAGGAACAGTTGAGAACTAGATGCAGCTATGCCAGTGTTAGATTTTGTGTGGGTCAGAAGTTATGTTAAAGTACTGAAAATGTACAATGTGAGCAGGATCTCTGGGTGGTGGGGGTAGTGATGGGGTGTTATGAAAATGAAAGCACGAGCTCGACTGATCCTTTCCATAGATAGGAAATAACTTGATGCAGGACTGAAATCAGCTTTGTAAGACTGAAACCGTCAGTTTAAAAGATACTAGTATTTTAGCTCTCCCCGCTGTCCTATGCAGATGTCGGCATAGCGTCACTGACCTAGTCTGATGTCAAGTGTTTTCCCCCTCTCCCATCTGTGGTTCAAAAAGTCCCACACGGTACTTTTATTCTTTGAGGAAAGCTGCTGCAGCAGCTGGGGAGATCACTGTTACAGAAGGCACAAGCGTAATGCTGTTCAAGGCACATTAAACCTAAGCTTCTGCAGAGATATCCTCTTTTAATAACCTTGATAGTGCCACAAAAACTTTAAAATAAAGGCTATGTCTACACTCATGGGTTAACAGGGTTATTATCCAGGTAGAATGATATGACAACCAAGGAAACTCATTAGTAAATTGATTGCTTGTGGTCAAAAAAAAGAACTGGACTACAACATGCAGCAAACATTTGTAACACAATTTTCACACTGCTTTTCTTCTGTTTCTCATTAGTACTATTTTCCAGTTGCCTGCTACAGATTACTATTCAGAGATAAAGAAGTTAACTTCAAAAACAATTGTTCCAATAAGAACAATATTACAATTCTCAACACAAATAACTACAATAACAAACACTGCTCAAGGGAGTGGTAATTTCTCTTTAAAGGTCAGAAAGATGAAAAATTTGTTTGATATGAAAGAGAACATATAAAACATTCTTCTTTAACAGGACAAAAATCATCAGAAGCAAACTAAACCACCAAGGTCTGAGGAGGAGGAGCAGCTGTGTGGTCAGTCAGGCCCACCTACCCTGTTTAACACTGGTAAGAGCATAACTGGTATTTACCAGGCTGGAGAAAAATTAGGGGACTTTCATACAGACCAGTACACCTTGCACTGCCAGTCCCAGGAGGCAGAGGTTCAACTGTCTCATTTGGATCACAGCTGCACACCCTGGTAAGTAACATACTGTCCCTGCAAAATCAGCAAAAATGCGATGCAGAGTATGTCACAAGTGACTGTAAACTATGGGTGAGCATTACTTATCTTAATGCAGTCATTAACTTTGCTTGTGCATCACTGCAGAGTTATGCCATTTTGCTACTAGTAGGTGATATCTATGCCCAGAGATCCTAAGCAGTGAAGGTCTGAAAGCTACAATTCACAAGATCTAATTTACTTCAATGCTTTTAATATGAGTTTGTTGATAACAACCTGCAATACTCAATAGCTGGACACTGGGCAGACAACTGTCTAAAGTATTTTTCTTGAGCTCAGGAGATAAGATACAGCAATTTGACAAACAGATAATATTGTCAGCTCCTGCAAATTAATTATGGATGATATTTGGCCTTTATCTGAAAGCTCCACCTCCTGGGAACAAACAGTTATAAGAAAATCTTTGTCTAGTTAGCCATTTTTTGCCCCTGTAGTCAAGAGAAATAAGCTTGAGAATATGAAAATATGACCACCAGAATGGCTTGGACACCAGAAGCCAAGTAAGAAACACCCACTCCCTATTTCATTAAAGGATCTATCTTTTTAAAGCAAACTTTGGTTTGGGGACTCAGCATTACGGTTTCCAGGTATCTGTACAAGACTACACCAGCCAGCACATTTGAGAAGTTCTGTTGCATCTCTCCCTCCTTTGTCCATCTCCATGGAAAGAATGCAGATAGGCACCTAACAACTGCTGGAACACCCAGGACCTAACAGCAGTGCTCAAGTGCAAGAGAGCTACAGTTTCAGAAGTATTTTGTTTACCAAATTTATCATATAGCTAAGGGCTAAATCTCTGTGTCATACTACTAATTATGTTATCTAGGCCAGCAGAGCGAACGGGCTTGTGGAAATGAGAGTGAGTGGGATGAGACAAAAGAAATCCCTAACCTATAGCATTCGTCGTCTATCTGAAAGCCCATTTGGGGATGCCCATTCAGTGGAAAGTTAGAGCTTTTCACTCTGCAAGGCATGAAAATGTGAAGATACATACATATCAAAGCGAAGTGAAAATGTCAGAAGCTACCAATTCTTTTATTTAAGCCACTTCCTTTAACTATTGAGACTTAGGGTCATCATACATAAATAGATTTAAACAGTACAGAGGAATGTCGTACAGGGATATAATCTAAATGACTTCAGTTGCTGAAAGCGGTGACATTAACATTAGACAAGCCCAGGATAACTACTCCCAGTAAGAAGCAGGGTAAATCAACATCATCAAGACTGACTGGTTCTGCTCTATGACTACATGCTTGCAACCCTGCAACTACTACTTCATTTTATTTACTCAAATGTGTGGCAAGTAAGGGCTGTGGAAGGTGGAAGTAAGGAAGGTGGAAGAAAATTCCTATCAATCAATCAATCAATCAGGTAGTAGCATAGGTAGTATCCAAGGAATACCTGCCTTCCACTGTGCTTTCCTCAAACGTGCACTGAATGTAGCAGCTCAAATTCCAATGAACCACAGTTCTAACAAGCACCCGTGTCATACTTCTACTTTTTTTCTCCAGTGTATAGTGTAAGCACTACCTAGTTTACCCAAATATCACACAAATAGGAAATAAACAAAGAGAGAAGGCATCAGCAAGATTGATCTTCCCACATGGGTATAGCATGTAAGTCAGGAAACACCTCCACAGAACCCATGGAACTGAACTGGCTTTTAACATCTGTTAGAGAGCTTATGGCACAGCTTGCTCATGGAACCTTGTCAACCTGACTTCTTAAAAGCTCAAGACTCAAAAAGATTCAAAATATTAGAGGCTGAAGAAGTGTTACTGCCAACTCACTGTTTCCTTTTTGGTGATCACAGAAGTGAGCAGGTAAAAGGATGAATGCTGGACAATGATGAGGACAGACATAAGCATCACTAACTCCCTGATTTACGTAAAAGGTAAGTTGGTATTATCACTATGACACAAGCACAGGTCTAGTTTTAACAGTCACTACAGGAAACATTGTGCAAGAACAAGACAATGCAGCAGCTGGAAATGGTAGAAATTATTTGGAAAAAAATATACAGAAGTATGAGTTAGTACTTCATAAAATTGGTTGGAAAATAGAGTATATTATGTTTACATAATGTTGACAACCTGTTTAGCTTCTGACTCACCAGACTCATTATAACATCAATGCATGTTTACAGCTAGAACTGTGAAATGAACTATTTGGATCATTAAAGAACTGACTGTTGAATAACCAGGAAGAAGCAGCATCACAAGCTAGTATCTCCAGGTGGAAAGTTAAAAACAGTAGATACTTATAAAGATTAGTATGAAATATGTAAATGATCTGAAATAGAAAATTTCTTAAGAAGAAGGTTTCCTAACAATGATACCCGGTAGTAAGTACGTCAGAGATTAAGCATTCAAAGTGATTTAAAATGTAATTTTTTTTTGGCTTATATTTAGGAAATAATATTTATAGAACAGAGAATATGAATATTTATTTCATGGAGATGCACATAAACAGGAGAACTCTAACACAAATGATGCTTTATAAAGTTACTTCATCTAATGTTTTTCAATGACTAATTTTTAAGATGCTGAGGTAGGCATCTTTCTTGGAGGATGGGGAGTGAAGATTTCTATTGTGTAACAGTACCATGGCTACATGTAAGTAGTAAAGTAAACTTACATGTAAGTAAGTAAACACATATATACAGTTTTACATTTCCAGTTCATTCTCTATCTTTTAGAAAAATACAAGCCAGAAGATCCACAAAGTTGTAAAATCATGTTAGCAACAGGGGATAGCAGGTGAAGAAGCAAATAAGGAAAAGCGTTCAAAAAGTTTCTGCAAGTACCAAGGGAAGTTCTCTTGCTTTACACACAGAGACAGGGATGACCTTATACACAAGACTGATCTCAGCAGCAGTAAGCCATTGACCTGCTACACTATTTTGACGTGTATATGAGGTGACCCAGCAGATAAAAGGCTCCTTTTCAGGAGATCCTGCACCTCAGGACCTCCTCTGCACTTTATTTCAGCTTGGGTCACCTTGCTATAACTTTTCTCCTAGAAGCAGTCCCAAAAATCCCTGTATTTCCCAGAGTTCATTCTGTATGCCAGAGGAAGATCCCATGTAGATTGCATTGCCTGTGCAGGAAATCAGCCTGTGGATTGTTGTTTTTTTTCCCCTGAAAATCTGAATAACAGCAGCAGCAAAGGTAGCCATAGCTCTCTTACTATGTTCTCGGTACTGCTATTCTTACTACATCACTCCTGTTCCTCACATGATACCAAGCAACAAAATCATTTACAAGTCCCAGCATGTACGATAATAGCTTAGTTACATTTCGTATGGATAGATCAGGTCTGATTATAACCATTAACAGACATGCTTACAAGCCTTCTAGGCATTTCACATTTTCTATTATTCCAGACCGTGTTTCAATTGCACTGGTGGTATTGCACTGGAGTTAGATAAATGGTGCCAAATCACTGTCCCTTGTTCCTGCTTTCTCCATTGCCATGTTGTAATTTAACCACAGCAGAGACACCACATATCATCCACGGGAGACTGCAATGGATTGCTGCAATGGCACACACAAACTCCCAAACCTTTCTGAGGTGCAATTAGTTTTCAATTTTATTTAAATTTTTTTATTCTTCCTATCTCTTGCACTTAAATAAGGAAAAAAAAAGCTTATTAGGAATTTTCATTCTATGACAAATAATAATACATTTTAAAAAATAGTGAAAAATTCACAGGAAACTTTGCCTTGTTAAATTAACTACAGGTAACCTGCAAGACCAGGATACTTCAAACTAAGTTACTCACAATCAAATAAGAAATCAGTCATTACACAATAAAACGCTGGTCTCCCGAGTCCAATTCAAGGGCCTGACTCTTTAGCCCAATAGTAGCCCTGATTGTCACCATAACCACCCAGATAAGACCCTATCAAGAAAGGAACACAGTTTAAACTGAAAAAGAAAAAAAAATATCTGTGTGATACCTATCTCATGCATTGTATGCAATTTTTATTCCAGATAATTTATAAAAAGAATATATACTAGTTATTTTAGAAGATCTGTGAAGTGGCAAGTTAGCCATTTTCATAGTAAACGTTTTCATGGTAAACGTTTGATGCCAAAGTCATCTGGAATGAACAATGGTATTTTGGATAAGAATTAAGAGTTCTTACAATTTTTCCAAAGTTCAGTTTGAAATAGGAATTATTGTGAATTGCTTTTAAGCAAGTGTACTGCCAGGGTGATCGTGTTCCCAGCAGAGAATTTTAATTCTGGTCTCCTATATTCAAATAGGAGTTCCTATTTCCTTGTGCAAGACAACATGAAACAATCATGAAGAGATTTAGATTAAAAGCTGTAGACAACTGTACTTGAATTTCTATGAGTCTAAGATTAAAAAAAATAATATATTACTTTAACTTTGGTTTTAAATTTCACTGCAGGTTGATTTTATAACCTCAAGTTAAATATATTTAATTAAGTATATATAAATGTCTCTTCCACTCTTGCTCTAGAAGTAGAACACAAGAAAAACCAAGAAATGAAGCTTAATGGATTGGTTAATTAATGTTGGTCATTAATCAGCACATCAATATACTGAAATCCCTGGGAATAATCTACTGTCAAAAAAAAATTAGGCTTTCATAACTTCATAAATAAATCCAAATGCAGTTTAGGCTTTTGCTTCATTGTACCTTTTCTCCTTCGGATAACACAGCTTCCAAATATGTTTTCTTTCCTACTTGTACTAAAAATAACATATCAGATGTGAAAGCCAAGCGTGAACCAAAAATTGTTTTTCAAAATATATAAATAAATCCAGATGTACATGAATGAATGCAATCATCATTCTGAGGATTTTATCTACACTACCTTTAAGATAATACTAAAAATCAGCATTTCCCAGGCTCAAATCAAATATTTATTCTTACACAGAATTGGCCAATAGTAACCTAATCTTCACGTTTTCTGGCCTGCTTCCCATATCTATAGTCGCTCGTTATTATGGAGACTTTCCATACAAGAATCAGTTCAGTTCCCTAAAGACCAGGTTCCTGATTTGGAGGCCCAGCACGTCTCTTGTTGCCACACAGATAACAGTTCCATGATTAGGTGAATCAGTCAGGTTGCCCAAAGAAAAATCATCTTGTGGTTTCTAAGGGAGAAGTGAAAACAGCAAGACTGAAACTCATCCAGTCTAGAAGATACCTTCATTTGAGTTCATCACCCAGATTTTAGCAGGACTTCTCTACAACATACAACAAACAACCTGTTGCTACAGTTACCAAGTTCACTGGGAGATGAATCATCGAGGCACGTTTGTTCTGCTCTGGTGACTTTCAAGCTTATATTCCTAGTGATTAGAAGAATTCTTGTTATGAAAGATATGATGCAATTCCCCCTCATTAAAAAAAGGTGTGCTTGGGTGCTCCTGTACTTAGCTTAACTTTTGATTTGCTGATATTGCCAAAGGTGGAAATTATAAATACCAGACAGAAAACAATAGAGAGCGTTAATTTAATCACATGGTTTTTATTCAGTTTTACAGCCAGCAGCAGAGATTGCAAATACTGAGGGAAGGCAACACCAGGAAGTATCTGACTTTGGAAGAAAACAGGGAGAAGTTGTCAAAATGCCCCATAGTCAGATTTTTTAACCCACTCAGTTTCTGCTGCTCTATTCTCCTCACCAGGAAACGCAAAATCAGACTGGAAACCTCTAGCAGGAAACACAGTTGCTTACAGTTGACTGTTGAGGCATTTAGTCAGGGAATCCTGCTGGCCTCCCCCCAGTTCACAATGTTGGGAAGTTAAAAGTTTTGAGAAAGTTTCCCTATGTTCACAGGTAGCCAGTCTGACTTTGTGCTTCCTTTCTTAAGAAGCTCTGTTTACCTCCTGCTCTCTCCTCCCAGTGCTGCAGAAGCAGCCAAGAACGTTGGAGCGTACCCCTATGGGAAGAGCCAAACTTGGTGGCTCAAGGTACACAGTCAGCACCTGTGCTTCCCCAGTGGAAGCCTTCGTGCCCACCACTCACAGGAGCACTTCTGGAACCTGTGACACGCTCATGTCCCATACACCTTCACCAGCTGTATACTGGTATACACAGCTGAATATATTTAATGCCTTTTTATTTCTCTTTTAGCCACAAATGGAAACTGTCAGGTTTCAGAAGAACTGCAAGGAGAGAAGGAATGACTTGCAGAGCCCTTCCCCAAGGTTTCACAGGCAAACAATCTAGTCTCCTTCACCTCTCCTGAGCTGCTTAACAGTCTTGCTCTTCTGGATCTGGTGACCAAAATTTTTGAGCTTGATCTATTCTATTTTAGGACAGCCTCAATATAGAAGGGGAAGACTTCAGCATGTAAGTATCAATCTCTTAAATGTGGCTTCAGAGAAGAACTTGACTCGGTCCACCTGCTCAGATATTCAAGGAACCCCAGAAATTAACTGATGAGACATGAATGCAATGCTGAACGTTCCAGTCACACATCTCTAACACTAAAAATAGGTGAAGTTTCAAGAGTATCCCTTGAAAGGGTTTTCTCTTCCAAGGTCATCTTACATAGTGAAAACACCAAAAATCTTCACCTTTACGATTTGTGCAATACTTAAAGGAAATGAAAACACAGGTCTAAAGAATGAAACACATGTTGCAAAGACAGACATGTCTCCGATCTTGAGCAATAGAGAACAAATGTTTCATTATCGTGGAAATGCAAACTCGGACTACCATTAGAAGGCAGAAAAAAAAAAAAAAAGAGAGATGGAAAATGCTGGGAGCAAATGCACAAACACATGTCTGACTGCTTTTGTGAGTGGTAAGACAAGAGTTGGTGGGAGGAAGAATTGATGAACTGTCACAGTATGACAAATAAGACCTCTGTTGGATGTATTGATTCTGAAGAGAGAATGACTCATGGATCTACTTAATTCTTGCTTCATTTACAGACAGTAAAGCACTTGAACAAATCACAGATGCTGCCAAATGAGTCAAAGAAAAAAAATTCATTTCCATGCATGACTTTTTTTTGGGTCAAATTTATTAATAACTGCTTGTTTTGCAAGACAGCTCATACACTAGAGCTTATATTTTGTATCAATTATTACTGTCTCACTAATGGTGCAGTTGATCTCTCATATGCATGTTGCACAGTGAAGACAGACTTGAAGACTGGGAAAAAATAGCACATGAAAAGCTGAGCATATTTGTATGTGTATTTGTCAATTACGTATGGATGCACAGCTGTCAATTTCTTTGTGTGTTTTGTGGCCTTAAGATAATTTTTAGTAAGCGGGACTCATGAGAGAAAGTTTTATTTACAGTTTTCTCCAAACACTATGAGCTCTAATACCTTTTTCCCCTTTTTCATCATAGAGGATTTACAGGCACAAGAGAAGAGATTTCAAAGAAATGAAATTACGCTTCAGAATTTATTTGGGTCACTAACCCAAGAGAATGATGGGTCATAGGTACCTTGTTTGGGGTTTTTTCCCCCCTCTTTTTAAACTTCATTTGAAGAGTTATTATTTTTGTCTTGATATTTGGAAAAATAAGCATCAAAAATGTGAATAAAGTGTATACCAAAACAATGGTTCTGAGCTGAATTTACAAACCATAATTAATCAAGGTTCTTCAATTATACAGCCACAGTTGGGCTGCTTTCAAAAATTAGACAAGATCATTCACCATTTTTCTGTGGGCTGATATTCCACATCCTGGTTTTCTCCTCTATCCTGATGAAACTTTTTCCTCACTCACTCCTACCCAGTTTTCCCTTCAAGGCTGCAGCCTCTCTCTACCCACTCTTTTCCGTACTGCTAAAATAGGCAGGGAGTCCAGGAATAGCTACTACAGAACCGCTAGAATAACTAAAATTGTAATATTAGTTTTAAATTTTGAATCCTTTTGATAAATATAATTTTAAAAATATTTAACATACACAAAACCAAAATGCATAATCTGTTTGTACATTATTACTATACTACTTGCAACTACACCATTCATTTAGTCAAAGCGCCCTTCTCCAATCCAGAGGGCAGCCTCCACTCAACAAGCCTCCTGCTTTTCCCCTGGAAGAGTCAAGAAATAGCTGCAAGGCATGTCCTGTCCCCTCTGCCTGTCACAGAGCACCCCAACTACAGCAGTAACAGCCTGTGAGAGGTGCAGGAGAGCAGGACTGGTGGCTTTGGTGGCAGAAGCTGCTGCAGGCGGGAAGTGTGGCAGGGGTAGCATGCCAGCTGCTGCCACCCGACTGGGATGGGATGGGAACAGCAAGGATCTGGCTTCATCAGTTGTTGTACAGGCCCACTGCAATTTACATGGGAACTATATGAACTTACGCAGTCCATTTATAGAAATGCTGATTGTTTGGGAGCAACCACTTTGAACCATATACTAACAGCAAAAACTATGCTTTTGTGCATTGTCAGCCTTAAGGAACTCAATCTGGAACTATTTTACCAATCTTTTAGATGTCAGAGTTTCATACAGAGATTACAGAGGGTAAAGTTAGGGCAAAGCTGACCCCCGCTGCCAAACTGTCTGAAGAAAGGAACTGTGAGTTAGCTTTGATCCAACACACATTTGTAATCCACATTCAGTTACGCCTAACACCAGATGGGTACAGCTGAAAAAGGAGCTGGCTGCATATCTCATGTACAATATACCAACCTTGATGTAAATTAAAAATAGAGAAGTACTCTTTAAATTCCACTTGCTGATTGTGCTCCTGCACTCCACTCTTGCCACATCCTCCCCCCCTCCAGCCCTTTACAGTCTATGGGTAGCTGGAGCACAGCTCATCCTAGTTCCTTCACTCCTCTCTCACCAGCAAAGTGAGATGCTCCAGAGCCCAGAATCCTGCTTGCCCTTGGATTCTCCCTCACTTCCAAAGAATACTTCTACAGAAAATTGTGATAAACAGGAAAAATGCAGTTAAAAATCATGTAACAGTTTGTGTTTAATAAGAAAGCTGGACAACTAGTGTGTGGAAATTCCCTCTCTTGACCTTTACAAGGTGAAAGGCGGGGGCACTTAGAGCAGCAGGGGACAGGGAATACCAGATGTCATTGGGTTGGCTAAGGATTTATGTAAGTAGATGCATAACTTACATGGAGGAGGAAAACATTAACACAACGTCACGACACAGCCTGAATCAACTTTGCTTGGTTAAACTGCAAGGATATCTCAGTTTATAAACTACCATGTCTGCAGTACAAACAGCGACTGACTCATGAAGGTAAATACACATCATGTACAGCCTTCAACACTAACATAATGCACAAAACACTGGAAAAGACAAGACTGAATGATTTTAGACTTTATGGAAGTTTGTTTCTATTGTCTGGATTATATAGCAAAACCAATTTCCTTTCCATAGTATCTTTTAATTAGGGCTCAACTTTCACATCTAATTTAAAATGCCGCAGTAAGGAAGCAAAGGGTTAAAAAGAGGTGCTAATGTCCAGTGCTGTAGTTTTACAGTCACTATGTGTGCAGTGACTCCAAAACAGAGTCACCATTCCCTAGCCCTCAAAAATCTTTGTTCCCACCCGTACACTACCTCCTCTTACTGTCAGTAATTGAAGTAGCCACCTGGTGATTTGTACC
Source organism: Gallinago undulata (assembly GCA_026546715.1). Classification (NCBI taxonomy): domain Eukaryota; kingdom Metazoa; phylum Chordata; class Aves; order Charadriiformes; family Scolopacidae; genus Gallinago; species Gallinago undulata. The sequence goes on along the minus strand of JAOTQQ010000041.1, from coordinate 37,305,853 downwards.
AGGAAACAGACCTAGTAGAAAAATCAACCTGGAAAAAGGGGAATTGTAATTACAAACCGAGTGTGTCATATACTAGAGAAATTGCCACAGAATATTCCTGTAAATCTGCCAAGTCAATAATATTCATGATGATCTGCTAATTAAGTGCTGGCTGTGAGGACTGGAGCTGCCTGGGGCTACTGGAAGTCAAATACCTAGTTTTCCAGAATGTCAGAACACTTCAGGGAGTAAATGAGTAAAAATCATTCAACTTCTGCTTTTTTTTGTTTCTCTTCTCATGCCTTAAGGTACTTGTGCCTTGTGCACAGAACCCAGCCCTTTCCCAAGATGCCTACAAAATGCCTAAATGAAATTACAAATGTTCGGATGTTTGAAGAAGAAAGGAATATTTTATCAATGTTTTCTTAGTTTAATCATGTGACTAAGAATTACCTAGAGTTGGTCATTAGCAAAACAGTTACAGTTCTTAATGTGAAATCACAAAGTGGAACAGTATTTTTTTGTTAAACTTAAATAAAGACTAGAATGCATTTAAATTACCATATTATTGTCACATAAATCTTAGGCCTTCTCCTGTGTTTAACAATGCCCCTTATTTTGCTATTCTCTCTAAAGCACATAAGGAACACGGTCCAAAGAACCTAACAATTTGCACATAGTAACATTTATGGTGAGTTATAAATGGAGAGCAACAAACTCATTTTCTCTTTCAACTATCCCTGCACACTACCATACACCCGAAGAGAAAAGTTTATAAAGCAATGTCCTAACTTGGTCTAACAGCTGCAGTGACAAATCCTTGAAAAGAGTATACACTGACTCACGTCTAGAGACTTAAAATTATTTAGCTTTTTGACAGGTAAACATGGGTTGGGCAGCTTTTAACACAGGTCCTTAGAAATACTGCTCCTTTATTTTTCTCTCTCAAGTCAAACAGCAGAGGTCACTAAGGAGTCACAGCATGTCCCTGTTCTTCAAGAAGGGCTAGTCATGCTGTCCTAGCCAGCCAGCTCGACCTCAGCAGCCTTCACCCTTAGCTTTTTTCCATCCTTCCTGCTCTGCCGCCATTTCTCCTCTCCATCCTCTCAGTTCTGCACTGTGCTTTCCTGTGTACACTGAAGAGTTTAACAAGGCAGGGCAAATGCCCCAGACCTGACACTCCGTGTTCTCCATTCGGTGGTCAAGGAGACAAGGAGAGCGGCCTCCAGAAGAGGATGATGTTTTGTGGCAGAGCCAGCCCTCCGTACAGCCCTCGGAGAGGTCGGCACTCGCAGACGGGGGACTGCTCGGCAGCAACACCAGTAACCAGGAAAGCAACACATGCAGAGATTCCTGTGGCATTCCTTTCCCTTACGTGGAAGAAAGGTTTGGAGACAGAAGAAAGCATTGCTCTACTTTGCAGGTTTCGGTGGTTTGTTGGTTTGTTTTTTTTTTTTTAAAACTTTCTGTTTTTAGGAGTCTTGAAAAAGAGAGTAAGAAAACAAGAATACATGCTTCTTGTCAAAGTATCCAAAATAAGAACAAAACCACAGTCGTCTCCTGACATGTTACAACACAGGAATTCAGAGTCATCAAGAAATAAAAAGGGATTCACTAGCATCCAGCATGATCTTGCATTTAAACAATGTTTGCAGTTTGAAAAAAACCCTGCAAATTCAGTAGTTAATCCTGTAAAGATTGTGTGTAAAGACATCTATCGTAAAAGAAATTTTTAAAACTATGTCAACGAATAGAGAGGCTCAATATAGGAAAAAGGCTCAAGTAGTTCATGTTGAGTATTTCTTTTGAGCAGTAAAGGAGCTATTTTGTTGCTTAAGAGTGCAAATACACACTTCCCATACCAAAAAAGGTACTATCCAGCCAGTGAATATCTACAGGTAATAAGGCAAGAGTATTGGGCATGTCCATCCTATCTCATGTAATGACTCCACACTCAAAACCAGGATCCAGGTAACAGGAGCAGCAAAAGACTAGCTAGAGAAAGCTCCAGTGATTAACATTTTTTTGTGCATGACAAAATGCAGTAATAATTAGCAGCAACATATTTCATCGAATAAGTGAATTTTAGCTTAGAGAATCTTACTCTGGAGGTAAGACGGGGTGAGCCCAAGTTACTGTTCTGGTGTGCCGAAGGAAAGGCAGATCTTCATAAAAATCCTCACAATCTGTAAATACCTGGGATTCAAGAGAGATCTGATGTGTATCTACATGGAACAACCTAAATGGAAAGCTGATGCCTCCATATGGTCCTTCTGGAGCTCCCTGGCATCATGGATCTCAAAGTCTTTCCAGTATAGCAGAAGCTAAGGAGGAACTCAAAGGCAGTTTATGTTGTTCAACAGTGTAATACCTCAAAGAGATTATCCTATATAAATTGTGCTATATAAATACCCGCAGTATACTGCAAAACTAGGCTGGCTCTTTTCATCATTACTTCCATCTTTTAGAGAACATTCAGGATCCTGTTGAGAGTTCCCCCACTGGGACAGGCATGCGCTGAGGAAGGAGGTTCATTTCTCTTCCCCTTTGGCAGCATAGATTTGTCTCTCTAAGCCTTAATATAATTGTGGCACTACATGCTGCCTGGGATTCTTCTCAGATAATCAACACTTCCTCCCTGATCCCATGCAAAGATCTTGTAAACTTCCTTTTCTGTTTTCATAGTAAGGAAAGTACCCTCTTTGTGAGCCAGTATCTCACGAAGCTTCACTGCAGCTCTCAAACAAACATCTTTCAGCAAGTTTATCTAACTTCGCTAGCTCAGCTGCTTTTATCTACATATATGAAAGCATATCCTGCTTCTTAAGAATAGTTGTAAAGTAGTTCTTAGAACAGAAACTCATTTCTTGTAATTACTAGAAGTAAATTACTTCCTTCATTATAAAGTTCATTTATAACCTAGTTTTAATTTCAAGAGCATGAAAATTTATATTCTGGCTTTGGAATACATGTGAGCAGCTACTTTATTATTCCTAATTTAAAGCAAATATTTGATTGACAGAAAAAAAAAAACCCAAACCTTAAGCCATTTATTAGTGAAATGCTACAGGGGAGTGCCAAGAATTCTCAAAAATAGGTATCAGTAAAAAAAAGCAGGATTATTCTGCTTGATTAATCACCAGGTAGAAAGAACTGAAGCCAGTTTGAGCTGACCTTGTAAGAACAGGACTCAAATGCTTAAGGCAATAGGAAGCGAAATAAAGTTTAAATTTGTAGAGGATGTGGTCTGAACCAAGGGGTTATTTTAAGAAGAACTCTTACCAGCATAACTCTATTAGACTAAGTTTTCTATATGGTAGATTTACTCTGTTCCCCCGAATCCCTATTATTATGAAAACATACACACTCACACAACATATGTCTTAATAATGTTCTTAACAATAACATTGATAATATGTAACTATGAGCACTGCATATGTGGGGAAATTTAGGTATGATTTTTTATAGCTAATACAGTCAAATATGTAAGAAGAACTATCTTCACACTGATTTTGTTTGTGAAGTCTAAATAATGCTGTGAACTTCATTACAACGTGCTACAAAAATGTTTGATCAGTTTCTCAAGAGGAAAAGTAATAATGAGGCACTAATTGTTTTACAATCAGCCTAAGCATACACAAAACTCTTAATGAATATTTAACCAGCACTTACATTTTCACACTGCAGCCTTCTGGGTTTTATGTGGGAAACATTGAGTCCATCAATAACAATATCAAACGGAAGTCGATTTTCCACAAATGTTTGAAAGGCCTCAAATTCCTGAAATAAATAAATGAACAAGCAGGGGGGAAGAATATGTTGAGTTTAACAGAAACAGATTTTATTAAGTTTTTATTAAGAAAAGAAACAAAGAGAAACAAAGCCTAAATCTTCCACTTTTCCTTCACTGGCTACATTTCACATCTTTACTTACATATTTGCTAAAACAACCACCAAAAAAAAATCCCTGTAAAAGCCAGAAGTGCTACAGTGGATGCTTCCAATGTAATTTTAAATTAGATTACAACTGAAAACCAAAACTTTACAGTCATCCAGATTTTCAAAATTATAATGTAAACTGTACACTTTTATAAAGATACATGCTATAGTCATTGCTATGCAACAGCTGCAAGACAAAGCAAATTTACATACCAGTAGACTGTGACACTATCACTAAATCTTAACATTTCCATATGGAAAATAAGCATTATATTTAGTTTCTCTGTAAGAATTCTGGAATCTCTGAATGCCAGTCTTTGGATAACACCTGTATTTAAATAAACACTCATTTAGAAACATAGCCCTCCATCTGTGAGAAATTGACAGCTTTAAAGCTAGCTTTAAAACAATGAACTTTATTACTAGTTCAGAAATGCAGTGATTGAGCAAACCAGCAGCATCTATTCAGTCTTTCCAACAGAAGGAAAACCATAATCGCTTTAGGCTTGAGACCCCACAGGAGGAGGACAAAATACAAAGTAATAATAAATCTTCAGGAATACCCCCCTTGATTTTTGAGGAAAGATTTAGTGCTTTCAGCAGAGACTTGCGTTAGATTTCTACTTGTTGCTTCTGACTGTTTTTAATAGACACAGGAACCCTAATTCATCCTGGTGGGTAGTGAACTGGGTTCATAAATTACCTTTCTAGTAACAGGTAAGACTTATTTATCAGGTAACAGTAGTTTCACAGTGCAAGGCTATAAATACTTTCATAGGAACTCAAAACAATTGCAAATTCCATGCTTTCTGCTCAAAATTCAAGATGCATTTTGCTAATCTTGCCTTCTCCCATGTCACCATATAGGAATATATAAGCCTAAAGAAAAAACATCCCCTCAGCACCCAAACAAAACCCTATACAGCATATACAGTTCTTCCTCAGAGAAAGGAATGAAAGAAGGAATGTATTTGTCTGGAAAATACATTGCTATCAGGCAGAAACAAATGATCACCATCTTCAAATTTAGTCAGAATGCTTACGACAAATTATCCTACGAAAATGGGTTACTTGTACTAAGAGCACAAACCAACCAGGTGAGATAAGGATGCCACACTCAGATGTTAAAATTTGAGGTATAATTTCCCAGTGAACAGAGGTTTACGGTCAAAAGAACATTGACAATAACACAAACAACACAGGGTTCATCTAGCACCACCAGAATCAATTGCCTTTTATGTGATCTTTCATTTCTCAATAATAACATTTATTTAAGCCACGGAGAAGGTATAAAAAGTGAGTCAAGAAAACTATCATCTCAAACAAAATGAAATTGTTGGCACTTGTGAAGTGTTTCCTCCTGCCCTCCAGCCCCAATCACAATTTTATGTAGATGAATAAATATTCTCATTGTCATTTGGCAGCGACATCAAGACACAGAAAGGAAGTCACAAAAACGAAATCAAATGCCAAACCAAGCAAGAAGGATTCCTGACTTCTGGGCTTATGCCATCCAGTGGACTTCTCCATGGCTCAAAATCAGACAAGTCATCACTGTAATACTGGATTGCTGTCTGAAATGTGGGAAAGATAAAAAAAAAAGAAAAGGAAAACACACACAGAACAAATGAACGTAAAAGAGGAGAGTTTTGAGACAAAGATGAGTGAAAACGGAAGAGAAAAAGCAAGTGACAGTAGACAGTAAACAATCCAATAGAGTGTTATTTTCCTAATGCCAAAAAAATGCCAACACTATTTGAAGTAACGTGGTTACAGTCAAGTAGACATTCTTACAGTGTACACGTAATCTTGTGTTCAAGGGCTCTGTGCAATAGAAAACAAACACTTTGTGGAGAATTTTGAAGTGGTATTTTATTTCAAGTGACAATAGTTTTAGAGCAGTTCCTGAAGGGATGGGTTTTCCCTGATGGGCAGAGTAAAGTATTTTGTCAAGGGAACACTTCGCCATGAGTTGGGTGAGCAGCAGTTCAATGGGTCAGTGCTCCCCTCTGCCCACTCTTTGCTTGGCTCCTTCTCCTCTCCCAGCAGGAAAGATGAAGCAGAAGTTGCCAGGAGGGGTCCTGCTGAGGGGCTCCACGATTGGCTCAGCACCTCTCAGAAGCTAGCTCCTGGCTCTCTGGGTTTTACTTTTGGAGCTGTGGTGAAGCTTCAGCCTTTCAAGTGTCATTCCATTGGCCACCCCACCTTTCTCAGCCATGTCCTCCTGGCCACATCTCCCACTCCGTTCTCAAAAGGTGCCTGACAGCATGTCTCTCCCAGACTCCTAAATCTGCTCAATTGTTTTGCCACACTATCAGTAAACTGTCTGCAATGCAGTAGGGAGAGAAGGTTGTTGCCACAGGAGACACTTATCCACACAGGGAGATGAGGAGTTAATAGCATAGTAAGTGCAGAAGACAAATGGCCCAGATTAATTTATGTCACCAAATACAGAAGACTCCAGTGAAAAGCCTTAGACAGACTAAAATCCCCAAGGATCTGTTCATTTTCTCTTCACCATCCATATTTCCCCAGCAACACGAGTGCTCCTTTCGTTTTCCAGGAAAAAAAAAAAGTACATAAAGAACCACAGAGAAGATGCAGGTCTGCTCCCCTGAGAGACAGTTTTTGAGTCGCCATATTTCCCATCCTCTCTAGACATGGGGAAGAAAAAGGGCGAAGCCCAGGAATAAGTAGCAGGCTACGTCATCCAGATGCAGTACAAAAGGTTATTCAAATGTACACAGACTTACGCTGTAACAGAGAAAGTATACAGTTCGAAGGGTGCTGATTTTTCAAAGATTAGGATTTGTTTGGATTTTACTTACAGCCACAGTAATAAAGAGATAATTCACCCATGGTTCTCTAAAGATATTTCCCTCACTGTAACAAGAAAGTGAGGATCTTCTTTCTAAGCAGTAAGTAGCAGGGTACAGCTGATCAAGAGAACCCAGACACAGTAACCATCAATGCAGTACAACGATGAGGTGAAGGCTAGTTTAGGCAAAAGTGAGCTATTCACACAGGCCTCCTCTTCTGAACAGAGAACGCAATGTGTGATCTACATGCAGCCCCGTGTATGCCAACAGGAACATTTACATGGAACCTTCTTGCTGGACACGACAAGGGGCACTTCTCATAAACCCCTGCAACACACCAACAAGTAGCGAAGCACCTCTCTCTCAGTAAGAGCACTAAAACAAACCCAGCAAACCTTACACTTATTTCTAACTTGCTCTGACTGGGTTAAGGTTCATTCTCCCAGCCTCGGAAACGCTACTCAAACTCACTTCAGCAGAATTGGCAACTGAAGGGACAAAACTTTAAAAACACATTCAGCATTGCTTATTGACACAACCCTCCCAATGCCTGGGAGGCAGAGAGAGTGCTGCAATACAGGGAGGCTGTTGCCTCAGGGCAGGATATCCTCAGCACTGCAGGGACACCTGTGCCTCCCCAAAGCCACCACAGGCACAGCGTGGCACCGTGCTCACGGGAGGCTCCGCTGACATCCTGTCTCATACCACATACAAAAGAAAAAGGGAATTTTAAAAAACCCACCTGATTTCATCCATTGCCAAGCTGGGAAAATAGGGGAATGCCAACTACGTAACCGTTAGAAATGATTCATTGCAGCTTCTACTGAGAAAAAATTATCTTTGCAAATGGTCACCACACTGACTACATCGATTTGGAATTAAGAGCCAGCCATGACAAACCCATGATGGAATTTATCTTGTTGTGAAGAATTAAAGACGTTTCATATAATTTTTTGTTTAACCACTAGTGCGTAGGTGGCTCGAGTGCATTCGTATCTCAAAAAAATCACAGGACAGTTGCATTTTTTTGGTATTCCACACCAGCTGGATGACTCATGTGCTATTTCACCATCATTTTATACAGGTACACACTAGCGCTGCCACAGAGAGAGGCATTTCTAGCTTTCCCCTTCCCTCAGCCATTCAGTCCTAGCCTTGCCCCCCTCCTCTACATATGCACACACATTTGTCGGCAGAAGGGGAAAGACTGAAGGGGATGAACTGGGCCAATATAACAGGCTTTAGCCAGCACCTGTTCCCCTGCTCAGGTCGCAGCATGGAGGTTTGTTCTGGCCTGAAACCGCAGCCAGGACATGGGACCAGGAACGGGACTGGTGGGAGGTGAGACCACTGGGATCACCTTTTCCCACAGGTAGCCCTGACTATGGTCACCGACTGGAGTGTGGAACTATGTTTTATGAGATTTATCTCTCAACCTGGGGTATTGCAGCAAAAAAAGAGATAGAGTTTGGTTTAAAAAACCCAGAAGCGTAGGAATTATTGTTTGAAAAAGAAAGAAAACAGATTGGTTTTGTTATTTAAAACTATTCATTTAAAAAATGTATTTTTTAAAAATGTGACCTCAGACTTCAAAAGTCTGGCTTACACAGCCAATAATATTTGAAAGAGCAGTAGTAATAAATCTGAAAAGATTCTCTGTAAGAGCATTAATAATATTTCAACTTCTGTAAAAACATTTATGAATAGAAGTGTATGTTTTTCTTCCAGCATCAGTGCACACAAAGACTACAAGCCTTAAAAGCACAACAAAAATGAGGGGATAAATTCATTATTAGTATTTACAGATTTACTATGTTAAATATTATAACATGGAAATAAACATTACAATTGAAGACAAAACAAAGAAAACATGGCTAAACAAGCATGTCCTTTGACGGGGTAATGACAGTAATTCAAATGAGTATTTTGAAATAATTTTTGCGTCTGTAACAGATCTAAGGGATTGACGAGTTTCAGATCACAGAAAGGTTAGATCACTTGAGCTTTTTTCTCCTTAAGTCTAAACAGGAAATATGTTGGCAACTAGAAATAACAATCATGGTTGTTGCTCAAATTCTTCAACAATCCAAATTGTCAAGTAATCTAAATGCCAAAAAACGAAGTAATACAACATACAAAGGAGATACAGGAACAAACCCATAGAGGACTTTTAAATACAAGAAGGGCTATTATGTTCATGCCAACACATGGAATTTGAAAAAAAAAATAAGGGGGGGGTGCAAAATAAAACCAAAACCCTACCAAAAACTATTAAAATCACTGCAGAAAAGGCTGCTTATCACTTCTGCTAAGCAATAAAGTTTATGCTTACTCATCAGGAATGGTGGAGAGACACTAAAGTCAAATCCAAAGGTGCAAAACTACAGTATTCAACATACATTGTTTCCAGAAGCATTCCCAATAGTTAAAGCTTTGTAGAACAGAAAAAGCAGCACCTCCCCTCTCTGTATTAAATGACAATATACTCAAGAGCAAGGAAAGAGTAAATTCTAATTAACAGGATATTGTCCTGCACTTAAGTATTCTGTAACTCTACCCTTATTATCAAATGGGGTGTTTTTCAACACCATAAGAGCAGCTTTTAGGGAAGTGAAAACATTCCCTTTTTAACAGTTTCATAAAATAGAGAGTGATGGGGGTTGCTTTGTTTTCAGCAACGTTTCTTGGTATCAGAAGAAAAACACAGATATGAGCATTAGAGTGTGAGAAATAAAATTCAGCTGTCAAACTGAAATCCAGCCAATTTTTCTTTTTTAAAGCGCCTTGCTGGAGCACTCTTAAATCTGTTTCTTGCTACGCCTGAAGGGTTTGAGTATTTCCCCCACAGTTTCAAAGCTTGGAAATCCCCTTCAAACCCTTATAAGCAGGAAGGCCTTTCTCAGTTTTGTGTATGGTATCACTATGTACTCTGGATTGCACACAATGTGTTTGTCTTCTGTTACACGCTTCTAGAGTTAACAAATAATCCAGGAGTCACAAACTACTGTGGCTGTAGCCTTCAGGGATAACGTCACAAGCAGGAAGGTACTTGCAGGCACATTGAGAACCTGCTGACATGTGCTGTCTGTTGCCTGTTCCTAGTCCTTCGTCAGCAGCAGGCAGTGGGACTTGTTCCTGCCTGCATCAGGTGGCCACAGGTCAGCCACAAGGTCCATGCACAACTTGGACCTCAACAACCCAGGCAGCACAATTCTGAACTGTCCTTCCTGAGCACACTTCACATGCAGTTTGTGCCACCGAAAAAAGTTCTCATCCTTTCAAGGCTGGCATCCTAAGTACACGCGTATAGGAACGGACCATACCAAGATTTCTTTTAAAACAACCAACCAAACAAACAAAACCTTGCAAAGGGAGAAATATTTTGAATTCACAGTGCTTTCAAAATTAAAACCACCATTTTGGAACCTTTTCTTCCAAGGGCAAACCACCTAACAGAATTAATAAATCAGGAAAAGATTGACTTGAATGCATGCTGAAATACATGTAACAGGCACTATAGCAACACAGTGGAATAAAATAAAAGCAATGCATCCTGCAGGTCATGAAAAAGACAGCGTTCCAACCAAGTGAGACAGAACAGCACTTAATTACAGACAGTCCATAATATCCATGTGGAAAAATGCTACATGAATATCAGACAGCCAGATATACCTCCTTGCAGCTTTCTCTGCTATGCTGGTACAAACGTTTGAAGCAAATCTGAACAAGGAGCTGGTCTAGTTGAAAAAATACCCGCAAGGATGCAAAACATTCTTTTTTCATCTAGGTGTGTTCCCTGCTTGCCATGGGGCTGTGCTCCCTTGTGTCCTGGCACCCTTGCAGGGGCAGGAATGAACAGCTGGCCGGGTGGTAAGGCTGGTTATGCTAAGTTGAAAATCACACTGCCACCAAATGCTAACTAATATTTGCAATCTCAAGAGAAACAGCAACTGTTCCAGGGCACTGAACGGCACCACATGTTCTACCCCTATTTTAATATTTCTAGAAACAATCCAGAGAATTATAAACCTATGCACCCACCATCTGTACACTGTAATTTGGTTGAACAAATCACTAAAAATTGTGCAAACCCTCTGGGTAATACGATCTGGTAGAGTTTAATGTGCATACCTTTTGCAAAAAAGTGTCTCTAAAAATTCTTTCCTTGTGATAATGGAAAAGTAGTTAAGACAGAACCAGATGGCATTAACTAGATTTAAAAAAAAAAATAATGACACAAGACTTCATAACAAGCTACTGAACTAGTTGTAGCATTAAAAAAAGGCAGAAAAGAAAAAAACAGTCATGCGAAAAAATTAGCAGCATCTTTCAAAGGCCTGTACCAATTCCCATATATATGAAATATTTTGCAGACATTTAGGAAGGGAGATGGCACAGAAGAAGCCAAACAAATGACAAATACAAAGCCAAATTAAATTTAGCATCAGATAGATCATAGAATCATTTTGGTTGGAAAAGACCCTTAGGATCATTGAGTCCAACCATCTACCCTACTCTACAAAGCTCTCCCCTACACCATATCCCCCAACACCACATCTAAACAACTCTTAAACATGTCCAGAGATGATGACTCAACCACTTCCCTGGGGAGCCTATTCCAATGCCTGACCACTCTTTCTGTGAAAAATTCTTTCCTAATGTTTAGTCTAAACCTACCCTGTTGGAGCTTGAAGCCATTCCCTCTCATTGTCACTAATTACCTGTGAGAAGAGACCAGCACCAACCTCTCTACAGTGTCCTTTCAAGTAGTTGTAGAGAGCGATGAGGTCACCCCTCAGCCGCCTCTTCCTCAAACTAAACAGTCCCAGCTCCTTCAACCGCTCTTCAAAAGATTTATGCTCCAGGCCCTTCACCAGCTTCGGTGCCCTCCTCTGCACTCGCTCCAGCACCTCGATGTCTCTCTTGTATTGAGGTGCCCAAAACTGGACACAATACTCGAGGTGTGGCCACACCAGTGCTGAGTATGAAACAACGCATAATGTAGGAAGAATGCACTTATATTTTGCAGATTTCTGGATGAACTGTATCAACTCAACTGATCATCATAGTGTAATGAAAACATCTCTTCTAATTGCTGATGTTCTAAGACATATCTAATCAACTCCTAAGAGATAAGGCATTGGATAGATAACATGAAATTATTATAACTTGGTAAGATATTATAATTATCTTAAATCATAATGAAGCCCTATATTACACAATCCCACACAGGTGCCTCCAGCATCAGAAGAATCTGTCTTTGAGCACAGCTACAGATCAGCTCCTCAACTGAGAAGGACCTTTGGTAACGGACCAAAGGACCGAATGGTAAAGGACCATTCAACAATGCTTATGTTCCAAGAGGTAACATTTCAATGTGTCTTAAATCAGCATGTGCTCACACTAATTTTACTTTATAATTATTATCACAGAACTTAGCAATATTCAGAGACAGCAAACACTTTAAAAAATGATGGCAGTGTATGCAGTCTGCATTATGTAAACATGTCTCAAGATCCTACCTAGTGGAATGCATGAGCTGCAAGCAAAGGACCATGTGCCCAAGAGGTTCCCGATAAAATAATCTCTTTTAAAATACTTCTCAAAAAGCCACTCAGATAATTCAGATTAGTTTAATTCTTCAGTTAAAAGTTACTGTTCTAACTTCATATTTATGGTCCTGTCTGCCTCTGTGATCAGCTAATAAACAGGAAAAAAGAAATATTTTATCGAGGTGTGCCATTCTTAAACCTTGGTGAAATTCTTCAATTTCTTCTATTTCTCTCAATTTCTTCTTACATGTTCCAGCTAATGCAAGGAAGATACAGAACTGAGAAAAATCACTGCATCAGGACAGTTTTGTATTTTGCTTAGAAAGATCTTCAGATGATGTACAGTGGAAACAAGGTTAGCAACTGTATTTTAACCAAGCAACTAGTGCTCAAAAAAAGAGTAAGATTAGAACCAGACTATTCTTTGTTGATTGCACTAACTGGAATTTGAAGAATGTATCATGTTAGGAGAATTTCCAAATAGAGAGGTGACAGTTTTAAAAGACTGTAGAGGACAACGAAAAAGGTTTAGACAGTGGCTTGGAAGAAAGGAGCATTCTTGTGTTGCAGGGTGGTCTAATTTTGCTGCATAACCATTTGATGGTAGAGGAGACCAAGTGACCTGAACAAAATTCCAACTCATTCCTTGCTACATGAATTGAGGAAAGGAGGACTGTGGACCACCCCAGAAGATCTGACCCACCCCAAAGAAAGATTCTCTAACACTGAGGTAATTGAGGGAAAGAAACATGTGCTGAATTTATAATGTTTTCAACTAGATCTATTTCTTACTGCTAAGGAAGCAGCTAAGTCTTTTATACTCCTGCCAAAAGACTCTGTGCTTCTGTTTGCTTCCATTATCAGGAGCCTCTGGGGTAAGAAAAGATGCAATAGAAGCCCTAGAAAAATTCCAACTGCCTTTGTCTCTCACCACCCATTTCCCATTTGGTCTATCCTCTTCTGCTCCTCTTCCTTCCTCCCAGAAGTTCTCTTCCCTCTAGCAGATCATATTACAAGAGAGTAACATCACCCTGAATTAAATGGAGGCGGGAGGACAGATTAGCAGGATAAAGGCTGCAGCTTGGGCTGTAGTGCAGTCAGACTCTGAGCACTCTACTACTGCAATTACCTTGATGTCTGCCATAAACCATTACCTGTCTTTATTCAAAACAACCAAAAGCAAGCTCAGAAATCTCTGCCATCTTGAAGCCTTGGCTTAGCCCTAATCCTAACCCTGACTACGGCTCACCACCCCTGTCTTGCTCTCCAGCACTAAAAGAAAGCTTTCAACCCGTGCTGGCACCAGAAGGGTTTTCATCCTGACAGCACAGTTCTTGCCAAAGCTAGCTCTGAATCCAAGTGCTGTCATTTTAAACCAAACCCTATAGCAAAGTGGCTGACCCTGCCACAGAACCAGCAAGAGGACTTTCAGTCATTCCCACCTGAGAAGAAACCACAGGAACTCTTCCTGCCCAAGACAGTCCCCATCCCAGTGTAAGGGGCTTTGCAGCATTCAGCAACAGGAAAAATTTTTCCACTTCTACTGTAGAGGACATAGACTTTACAGGGAATATGATCCCTTTGCTGCAATGTAGCACGTGTATGAGAGGGAAGGGGGCACATGAACCCACAGGAGAAATTCTACCCAGCCTCCTCCTTCCTTCTTCCCCTCAAAGTTGTTTAGGCTGGGCTGCGGCACCCACTGTACGCAGTATCAGCTGTTTGCTGGAAAGGGGTTTTCTCCTCTTCAGCCCCTGACCTTCTCAGGAGACACAGGCCTAACTGAATTAACTAGCCTTGTCTTTCTCCCTGAGGTCAGGCAAAGAAGCCATGACATCCAGGTGCAATGTTGGGCAGCCATAATCACCAACGTATCTCAGGGAAGGTAAGGGTAGCTCGCCTGGGAAACAGCTCAGGTGCAGGCAATTTTTATCTGACTGTGACTACAAGTTGAGAGTCAACAAAGCAGGTAAAAGAAGAAGGTCTGAATGAGAAGTTGGGAGTGAAAGCTCTGCAAGATAGTTAGGGCAGACTGTGTCAGACATGGTTTTCATAGAGTTTGGAGTAGATAGGTCTTTTGGAATTAATAAACTATTCCATTCAGAACAGGACTGACATAATGCCACACTGGGCTTCGGGACAAATCATGGAGTTGGGAAACATGAACATGTGGAAGGAGAAGCAAAGCATTATAGAAAACAAAAAGCATCAATCTAAAACAAAGACACAGAGCTTTATTTTCAAGGCTCTGTGGAAACGGAACAAACTCATTCAGTTGCAAAATTAACACTGAGATGAATGGGGCACTTCCTCTGCTCCCGCTAGTCTCTTATATTCCAGAAAAATAAGAAAACCCCCTTCACACACTTAGCACAGATCTAGTGTGGGGACTTTACGTGCCCACAAACCCATGTCTTCCTGCTGCCTTGACAGCACGTATGTATCTCCCATATGCTTTCTTCCCCCTGCACAACAGCCCTTTCAGGCTTATCAGGGCTATGAAGTAGCCATCAAAGGAATGAAATTACTCACTCGCATTTGAATTAATATTTGCATATTTTAGAGAATCACCTGGGAGCAGCTGTGACATGGAAGTCATCACAGCAAAAGCTGATTCTGCCTCTCAGTATACCAATTATAGCATCTCAGGCTCAATGGCATAGCTACCAATTAAATGCAGCCAGAGTAAACAGGCATCCAACTGAAAACATCATCTAGACATTGGTACAAAAGGTGACAGTCCTGTTACAACTGTTTTCTTTCTATGGCAGCCTGCAAGGTTGCAGCTCACTATATTAGATCATCACAAAATATCCTAACAGACCTTGCAGTAGCTGTGCATTAAGATCTGAATCAATGTCTATTTTTAATGCGTAACAGGTATTTTCTTATTGCAGATAATCAGTTTTATGGTTCATGCAAGCCACTTTTCCAACATATTTGTAAATAGTGCTCATTATCAACAAAAAACTTAAGTTGTTTGATTTTCTTTCCTAAAGCTAATTACAATAAAAGATTTTTTTGTTTTCAATCACAACACAACATACTACTTTGGAGGGGTCCTCAATAAATTAAATGTTTGCTCCTGATTTTCTACTCTGATCCCATTTATTCTTAAATGAGAGAAATAAAATCAAATAAACTTGAACTATTTCCCTGAATAATCATTTAATTGCAAGAAACACAGATGCACTAAAGAAAACTAGTTAGGAAAAAAGAAGGAATAGAAAGCTATTATGTTTTCTATTTGAATTGCGGCTACAACAAAAAAGTGAATGACTGGAAAATGGAAAACCCCCTCTCTCAGATATACGTGCTTACATCCTATTTTCAGCGTCTTCACCTAGTTTCCCCTCTGGAAAACCCTGGCTGCAGGAGAAGTCACAGTCTGGCATGCCTAAAATGGGCAGCATATTTTCATCACCACACGTCTGCTTTCACAGCACAAAGGCAACTAAAAAGTCCCAAATTTATTTCTGGAAACTTCTGACACATCACAACACTGTTTTGCCTCTACCCACCACATCCATGCTCAAAATGCACTGAGGGAGGAGACTTTAAGCTGTTCGGCCAACACATTGAGTTCATCTCCAGCCAGCCTCCTGGTGACCGCCTGCCAACAGGGAACTGGACAAGGTCAACTTGGAACTAGCAAGTGGGTGGCCCCAGAGTGGTAAATGATGGAATTTCAGCTATCACACAGACTAACAAAATCTACTGGCATAAAAACTTAAAATAGTGTATTGAGTCTGTGTTTTATTAGATTGCATTCATTTGATTAATCAGGTTCTCAAACCAGGTGAACATTATTTTCACTATTACTCAGCTTGAGAGGGAATGTCCTGTTACCCAGAATTCCCTTCCTAAATTTCCCCACATTCAACTGGAACTGCTTATCTAGCCCTATGCACTTGACAAATTTGAAATTTTCAAGCCAGCAGTCACCACAGGGACAGAAATG
The DNA here is from genome assembly GCA_026546715.1 of Gallinago undulata. Classification (NCBI taxonomy): domain Eukaryota; kingdom Metazoa; phylum Chordata; class Aves; order Charadriiformes; family Scolopacidae; genus Gallinago; species Gallinago undulata. The sequence continues at coordinate 37,289,603 of JAOTQQ010000041.1, read as the reverse complement.
AAACTTCACAGATTAGACAGTTAACTAAGGAATTAGAAGTTTTGTTGTTGTTTTCATTAATAAGCCAACCTCAACCATAATTTTCACAAAGGCTTTTAGAGAACAGAGAGAGTTAGCTGTACAGTGTGCAATAAAACACAACCTTTTGTTTATCTTGTGATATTACAGAACACCAGTACCCATTACATTCTTAAAATTGTTAGTACATTTTTAAGGATAATTTTACTCCCCTGTACAATTCATAGCCAGGTCAGGTAAAAGTCCTAAACTGAGGAGAAAAATCTGTGTGAAAATTAGATGTCTGGACAATAGGTTGCATGTACTACATGCACCCCAACACCAGCTGTCTCAAGTTTCTCAAGTTTCTGTAACTGTTACACATGCGCAAGGTGTCTGCAGAAAGGTGCCTTAAGAACTAACCCTGCTGTCCTCTTCCGTATTTTCAGAACAGGTGCAGAACTGAGGTGCCAGCTGCAGCAAAATGACATCAATACTTCTAAAGGTAAAGTAAAATCACCCCAAGACGTGGCATGGGCTCCATCTAGCGGACCTCAGCTTCCTTTCATATCACTATTGCTGAACCACTGATATCCACAGAAAATGAGTAAGAAATAGAACTGTGGCCAGGACTTAGACCCGTTTTATAAACACAACTGAAAAAAATACATAGAATATTTCAATATCTAATGGCTTATTAATGTTTAAAGCAAAGAAAAAAAAATATTTATGGTGTTTTCAAAGTACCTGAACATTAACTGCATATTACCTTCCCAGCCAATGAACCTGACAGCATGCAAGACCTACCTGTGGACTTGTCTTTCTAAAAGTGTCAGTTCCATGTATCACATCCCTTATTATTCTTTCTCTGAGATTATTATACTCCTCTTCGGTGAGGTCACTGTCCTCCAGTTGATGGTTGCAAACTGGGCACTGTCCGCTGGAATAACAGTGAAACAAGAAAATAAAAATATAAGGACTTTTAAATAAGACATACCTTGAATTTTACTAACTTATTGAGTGTCTGTGTATGAGCACAAGTCTTTACAAGAACTCCGACACAGTACAATCATCAGAAAATCAGTTTGACTCTTCCTGGGATGCATCCAAAACCAACTGTAGTAACTAGAAGTATTTCTTTGGGATTTAGTGGGATCCAAGTAGACTACCTCAAACTTATTTATTTCAGAAGAAAGTATTTAAACAGCTATCACAACATAACTACCCTAGAGCACCTTGTCACCACTTTGTTCAGATTCTTAATCCACGGTAAAATGTGAGGTGGTTTACGTTAGTTTAGCTCCCAAAGTCTGTAAGAGTTTACAGGCAGTAAGGTAACAAGCCACCTCTTAACCAAGACAATCAACTTTAGAATTTTAAAACTCTAAAGGCTGGAAAAAGTTGTCTAGAATTTGGTGAATTGTCATATAGCAACACACACGCGTACAAAATAATAATCCACTTTACAGTGAATAACCCCTGCTCTGAGGGCAGTGAGTTATGCTCTTCTTTCATGGGCTTCAAAAGCAGCAGACTCTACATGTGCTTTTACTTACAGAGTGTGCAACACGGTGTATTTTTTTAAACCACTAAAAGACTCTGTAAGCCATTGGAGACATTCTTACAATTAATACATTTATAGTTGCCAAATTGCTACAAAAACACAGAACTAGGTTTCAAATAGAATAACATTTAAAATAAGAATTTCTAGACGTTAAGAAAACCGTGCTGTAATAGAAACATGTACCCAAGTTATCCCTGTGAAAACCTGATTTAGAATAATTTTGTTTTCACTGAAAATCAGGTGGGAAGGGAAAACCCCTCCATCTGCACAAATTAACTGCAGCACGTGAATAGTATTAGTTCTCAAGAAGACATCCATTTACACTCCAAAGCTGCTCTGTTAAATGTCATGTTAAACAATGGTATTATATAGCCAACCAAAACATAAGTCGTTAATTCCTAAACAGTAAACAAATAAGCTACCCAATAAATCAGCAGCTCTTATTTTTCTCTGCATTTTTCTGTCTTGGACCTGCTTAGCATAACTCCTTTCCAAATATGCATGCTAGGTCTTGTTTAATGCACGAGTTGAAAACTGGAGTTTGGGAAATCATATGTACACAATAAAGGTTCATGTTCTCAAGGATTAAAAGATTTTCTTATCTAAAGAAAGGTATTTTTTATATTTATGAAAGAGGTCAAGAGAGAATAATCAAGACAACACCTCATTTTTAAATAAAATGCTGCGTTTACCTGTCTTTAATGTTGGTCAGGTGTCCTCTCCAGTTCCCTCCTGGTATACTAATATGTACAGAGAGAAAGATAAATAAAAACATTAGATTCTTATTTAACAATACCTGAATTACAGATAAAGAATGATTCTATTTTGGCCAACATTTAGAAATAAAAGACCAATCAATTATCTACCCTGCAAAGAAATCATACAAAGATTCATATACAATTTAGCAATACCTGAAAATATTATATAAAGAACCTGCATATAACAATATACAGAAAACTAAAACCATCAACCTCCTCATATATGTGAGGCCGCGCTGACAATTTTTAAGTTGCTACCCTACACATTCATAAAGCACCTCAGAAAACAAGCGGGAATCAAGATTTCTATGCAGATGTCATCCTGAGAGATTAAGAAAGATCCGCTTATACCAAAACGCTGCATCAAGACTTTTTGACTCAACATCTTTATGATCATCATCACCACCACTACCACAGCCGCCATCATGCTGCTGTAAAATATGCTTTTTGGCCCACAAGATCCAATTCTGCAACCGCAGGCACCTCTCCTTTTGCCACTGTGTTTTTTATCACAGGCTGCACAATCACACATGCCATGGGCTTCGGAATAAGCATCCTGCTTCTGCTCTCCTTTCCCAATACTCGTGGCTCTTCAGTTTTCTTACAAACAGGCAACAGAAAATACTGTGCTGCTTCATTGCACGCACAGATGTCTGTACTGGATCTTGCTCTACTCACTACTAAAAGTCAGTGCTGGTCTGCTCGTCAGAAAAATCATTTTTTAGAACTAGCACCTATTCAGTAACACTCACAGAGCTCACTTGTCTGCCTAATGTACCACCAGTTTCCTTTGTCAGCAAAGGTTACCTCCCATTCTGCATCATTTTTGCAAGACTAAAAGTGATAGAAGTTATCAGATCCTATTTCTTTTTGGGAACTCCATGTAAACTGCTTACTTATTTTCAGCCACCAGCATATACAAGGTCAGCACTAGCAACTGGAACAGACAGGTAAACCTGAGCATTTTGTAGAGGTTCACAGCTAAAAAGCCAGCTGGGACTACTGATCACCTTGTTTCATCCCTTGATTATGCACTGTTTCTTCTGGTTTTGAACACTACTTCCTTTAGGGAAATACCCAACATTGACCTTAAAACATGAGCCTACCACAATCTGTCACCAATTGTTCTAACAGTCAAACACAGCATTAAAGATACAAAACAGGAGTTTGACTAGCTTCAGCTTGCAGCACTGGTTTGACACTATACACTGACAATATATAGCTCCTCAATGTACTCTCTGCCCCTGCATTCTCCTTGCAAGGACTTTTTACTGTGATGAGTTTCCTGCGCATGCAGAACACACCTACAGGTAAATCCTTCTCTACTCACTGGACAGCAGTATAAACTGTCCTAATAGTGGTAGTGCATTCCCATAGACATATTTTCCACCCAGGAAGACTAACTCGTAAAATGGCTGTGTAGGTCACATAAACCAAAACCAGCAGATAAAAAAACCTCACAGATGGGCTCACATACACCACCATGACAAAATATACAGTGGGCTCAGGTGAACTACACTGTGCATGCACACTGTAACTAATTGTAATTTGCAGTCTGACAATTACTCATGAAAACAAGCTCCATAGCCTGGTAAATAAATACTGTGCTAAAACAAAGAGCCTTATTGAGATTACAAAGTCAACACTTAATCTTCACTTAACCTATGCTAAATTTGCTGCATCTTTCCTTTACAAAGAGAAACTATCTCATTTTCAAACAACTTACTACTTCTACAGTCCAACATTATACAAAAACCCCTCATACCTGTCAATATTCCTTATGCACCAAGTTCAGAAAGAGATGAAGCTGGACATCTTAGGCTGCCATGACCCACCATAATTTCCTACTTTCTGTACCAAGGAATAATATTTAACCGGTAGGATCTTTCAGAAAAGGTGAAATCAGTAAGAATTTTACCCTTTTACACTAATTTTGGAGCAAAAATGAAATTTATCTTTTCATGACAACGTGTCTCCCATGGAGAAGCAACAATCAAAATGAGATGTTGAAGGATCTTATTAGACTTGATCTGTGGAATAATCTGAATTCCATCCTCATGAACTGGAGCTTGCTATTGAAACATTATTTACCTTTCAAACCATAGCTTTATACTCCGCATAAATGTTTTGTGAGGGTATATTTGGTTGTCTCTCAAGTATAAGAGTATACCAAACAGCTCTTTTTGTAACTCAGCACCTTTCATACCCCTGCTGAAGTCAAAAAAGGCCTGCAGGACATCCAAGGTTGGGACCAAATCCTTAGCCAGCATTTCGTGGTACAGTTCAAAGGCAAGGTGCATTTCTTGGTGACGGCTGGCTGCTTTGATACAGGATTCATAGTTTATCCGTGAGGGAATCATAATCTTTTTCACTTCTTCCAAAAGAGTCAAGGCCATTCTCCATTGATCGGAATTACTCAGCCCCTTGATAAGAAGGTTGTAAGCCCCACTTTCTAAAATTCTAAATCTGATTTTCATTATCTCATACACATCACGAATTTCTGAAGTCTGCCCCTGCTGGACACACAATGCCAGATATTTGAGCAACAAATTATATGCAATGTCACCATTACTCTTTGCCACATGGGTCAGCAAGGACTTAGCCACATCAATAGGGCTGTTGTACCTGACCATACTGTTAAACATAACTTCTTCAAATATTTCAGGTGACTGAAAACTTTCCCTCAGTCTGTTCCATTCCTCAGCCTGCAAAGGTTTTTCTGGAGGCTGTACATTGGTAAACCTATGTCTTGACACAGCTTGACTTGTTAGCCGTTTCTTTGGTGCTCCAACAGAGGAAGATAAGTGGAGTTTCCCTTCAGGTATTTCTTTAGTTTCCTCATGCCATCCTTTTTGTTCTTCATAATCAATTTCAGACCTTTTCTTGGTAGGAAAAGCATCAGTTCCTTTGGGATCCACTGGGAATGAAGTGCTGGAAGATGTCACAAAACTGAAATGGCTGACCTTTTCCCTATCGGGGATGCTGAAAGATACAGCAAACAGTTGGTGGCATCTTGAAACACGCCTGAACATACGACATTTCCACAGCAAAGCCTGAAAACCCTGTTGACTAGTTTGAGAAAAGAGTGCCATCACAAGAGAAATTATCTCACTGTATCTTATGAAGTTATAAAATACAGTTTGCAAGAGGATGTTTATTATAAGAGCCCAAAGATTGTCAAGCTGTATAAACTTCAGTTTCGAAATGCTTGTTCAATGAGTTCTTTTTGCCTCTTATGAAAACAGGAAATGGTAAAATCTTTTTTCATAAAAATCAACCTCTTAGACTGTGAGAACATTCATCCAAAATGGAGGGTATCTTTCTTTCTAGAGAAGATGCTTTGCAGGTTTGCAGCTTATCGTTTCTGTTTGATGGTTACTGTACACTGTAAAGATGAGTACTGGGTAAATTGTACGCAGAGAGACAACTCTGATACAGTTAAGCAAAAAGGGCAGTTTTTTTCCTTCCTGCCTTCATCCAAGTCGAGTCAGAAGGCTTCCTAAAAATAAAAAAAATAAAAATAACACCTCAGCATCGCAACCTGCCCTGTGATTTCCTGACATATTTACTTTTGCATGCCAGCAAACACAAAGCTCAAGGTACCTCGACGATTTCTGGTGAGGAATCCCAACCCTGGCCCCTCAGGCGCCCCCAGCGCAGGCTTCCCACGCTGGCTCCCTCACGCCTTTCACCCAGCGACAAACTTCCGTTTAAACAGTCTCCCCGATCGTAAATCCGGTAACTACATCCAAACCCCACGTTTAAACGTTACGTTATAAACGCAAATACCGAGAGATTGCCCATCAGAGGGGCAGGCAGCCGCTGCGATTCATGAGGCCCCAGAGGAGCCTCATGTCCCTCACTCCAGCACGGCCCGGCCGCCCTACCATGGACTACAACTCCCAGTGTACACAGCGGCCAGGCCATCACAGCGCGCTGCCTGCTGGGAAAGCCCCTCTGTCTGCTTTCCCGCTTCCTTACCCTTTACCCGCCAGAGCGTAACGAAGCGCTCTCCCGACGCGGGCACCGCCCTCCCCTCTCCGGAATGGGTCCTACCTCGCTCGGTGCGCGGCGGCCATGGGCACCTCGGCGCTGGGAGGCGCCGGCAGGGAAGCGCTAACCGCAGCAGCAGCCGCACGGCGGGCAGGGCGCTCGCCTCACGCTGGCCCGGAAGTGCCGCCAGGCCCGCGCCTGCGGCTGAAGCCAATCGGCTCTCAGCAGGCCGGCCGTCACGTGAGGCCACGTGAGGCGGTGGCTCCGCCATGTCTGTTTCGGGTAGGGCTCTCTGAGGGCCCGGCGCGTCGGGTGGTGTAGTGCGCCTGCGCGGCCGTCATGGACTGGAAGCGGAGCCTGCGAGACCGCCTGGCCGCCCGCCGCACCCGTGAGTGCCCCGGGGCAGCGGGTGGGGGGGTTTGCTCGCCGTGACAAGGGGGTGGAGGGATTAGGCCTGGCGGGCACAGGGTGGGGGGAGGCGAGTGTCGCCATTTCGGTGTGCAGGCCGCTGTGGGAGCCCGGCAGGTCTCGGACTCGTTCTGTGGAGAAACAGACGCCCGTATTTTGGGGGTTAGTGGCAGGTGGGGCCGGCTGGGCTTAGGACGTCCCCCTGTGAGAGCTTTGGTTGGGAACTCACCTTATTTGTAAGGGACCCCCCGGAGAGCTCCTGCGGGCACATAGTGATGCCCTCAACTAACGCCGCTGCGCGCGAGGGGGGTTTTGTGCTGCTGCTTGCAGTAAGCAGTAGCTTAAACGATGTAAAAGAAGAAGGCTGCTGCTTTGTCAGGCGTTAGCATGTGGCTGGTACAGTCATGTACCCCACGGAGAATCAGGTGTGTGCAGTTACTGGAAGAGATGCTTTGCAGATCCTCAAATAGAATATAAGTGTGACACATTCAGTGTATCTGATATATAAGTTACATGATAGGCCTGTACTCCATTCATTTCCACCTAACATTTGTGAATAAATAAACAGCACACTTGTATAAGGCTCAGTGTTAACTCCTATTTTCAAGCTCCTTGTTAAATTAAAACTCTGGACTACAACAAGAAAATTCTTTTCTATGTTAATCAGCCAAAAAGAGTGAACAAGAGCTAAAAGATGAAGAAATGGAATTGTTCACAAAATATTACATGGAATGGAAAGGAGGAAGAAAAAGTGACAATACGTCATACACAAACATACCACGATTTTACTACAGGGTAAGTGAGGTATCCAGATAGACTTCAGAAAGAGGCTCCTTTGTGTTGTAAAGACAGTTGTCTTTAAGCTTAAGTACACTGAAATCTGAATTATGTAGATTGCTAAGCATATCTTTTTGTTTTGTACAATTGTGGATTTTAAGAGTTTCAAATAATTACTAAGCACCTCATCAAAGGCCATGCAATAGTTTGCTAATCAAGCAGTGGGGTTAGCTCTTTACTAAAGTTAGGAGGTCCCGTTTCTCTTTCAGAGAAACTTCCCAATTTAACTAAATTTTGACATACTGGTGTTATATGTACGTATCTTCCTGTTTCTGTTTAGACACAGTGGGATGCTGCTTTATGAAAATGGTGGGTCATTGGTCTTGCAGACTAAGGATAGGTGTGTTGCTTGCATCATCCAGCAGAAATGCTTGATCCAGCAACTTATGTGTGAGATGATACAGTTTGAGATGGGGGAGTTAGACATTTGATATTGCTGGCCCTTGTCAACTTGACACTTTAGCTGCTAACTGTCCCGTATTCCTTAGGATCACAAGTTTCTGCCAATTAAGTTTTCAAGCTTCATTTGATGAATACATGTGCAATCATCCAAGTTTTGGTAGTGCTGTACAGTTTTGCAGGTAAACATTTGCAGAACTTTCATACTGAGGGTTCTTCTATCTGTTTTGTTGGCCAAAACAAGTCTAGTGGACATTCACACAAACACAGCAGTAAATGTCATTTATGTGTGAGCCTTCCTGTCTTGCAGCTGTGGGAAAGTGCTTACACTGGATGGGTTATCAGGTATGAGACAGGTCTCTGTCTCTCGTCTTAAAGATTAAATAATTTTTTCAATATTGAAATAGTTTGAGACGTGTGTAGTTTTTGAGTGGTACCACAATGTACAGAAAATTTAAACACGACAATGTTTCTAGCTACCAGCTGAAGATGAAGTCTTGCTTCAGAAATTAAGAGAAGAATCTAGAGCAGTCTTTCTGCAAAGAAAAAGTAGAGAGCTGTTGGATAATGAAGAGCTGCAGGTAAGAAAATACTTTCTCTGTCTCACTAATGACTTCAGACAAGACTTCCCCTTTCTGCAGAGTTTGATTATCTGCTGTCTGTCCACAGAATCTTATGGTAAGGTGCTTTGTATTTGGGTGTGTTTGCTGATTGGCACATACTAGCTAAAGCTGAAGTGCTGCATGGTCTTGGGCTGGTAATGTCAGTGTAAAGCTTCCTCATTATGAAGTATATGAGGACTTCTGGCTTCTGGTTTTCCAGCATATTCCAACAATTGCTGTAGTTGGCCCAGAAAAAGAAAGAAGTTCAGTTTATGTATCACTGAGAGAGATTCTAAAGATGGCTGAGTTTAGTGCAGTGCAAAGACAAAAAATGATATGACCCTAGAAATTGTAGTGAAAGAGAGAGTTTGTGTGTGTGTGTGTGTGTTTAACACCAATTTAGAGAAGTGGAAGTATTGCTTGTTTGGTTTTCTGGCTGAACTGACGGTGTATACTGAGTAACTGAGATCACCCTGTGGCAGAAACACATTTTTCCTGCATTTCTTATATGCTCTGTCTTATGCATATTGACATCTCTGGAGAGATTTTCTTAACCGAATATAAATGCCTTCTAAGAATCTATGGTTTCTACTGGACAAACATCAGACATCACCAATGATTGGGGAAGAGGCAATGATCAACTACGAGAACTTCTTGAAAGTTGGTGAAAAAGCTGGACCTAAATGCAAGTAAGGCTTTGCTCTCTTGCATAAACTTACTTTGGCTAAACCTAAGTGCTGCTGTAGCTTTCAGTTGCTAAAATAGATGGAATCAGTTCAACAGTGAGATAAAATCATGTTCATGTAGTTATTGATGAGCTAGTTGCTTTGCATCCCAGCAAAGGTGTCTTGCCCTCCGTCTCTGAGGGAACTTCTGATAGACATGTCTGCAAGAGGTGTACTGCAACCTTTTAAAAAGGAAATTCTCATCAGTATGAGCATGCTTATGATGTGAGTGGCCAGTAAACAGCACATTTTGTATTTGAAGAGGAAATTTGTGTCTCTGGTGATATTGCCCAATCTTCCCTAATATCTTCTGATGGAAAATTTTGTCCCAGATATTCTACGCACGCAGTGAATATTCCTTCAGTATGCTCCTGTTGGTTTGTGATTTTGGGCAGAAACAGATTAGGTTTCAGTACTGGCAGTTCTTTTTATGTGCATATTGTTGTAGAAGACTGGAAGCTATGGAATATATTGTACTAAAGAGAAATTAAATTGAATGAAAGCTCTTAAAACTCCCACATCACCGAAGAGTCTCATGAGCAGCAGAGGCAGATGCTTTTAATTGAGTTTACCATTGTTACTTGGTAGGACCCCACTTAATGGGTGTAGTGTAGCAAATTAATGTCTTTGAACACATTCTATGTTGTTAAAACAGTATTTTAAATTTTCTGTAGGTTTTGGATACTGTAACTGGATCTGTCAGTGCAGTGCAATCAGATGCATAGAAGTAGTCTTGTGTTTATGTTTTACAGGCAGTTCTTCACAGCCAAGATCTTTGCTAAGTTACTCCATAACGATCCTTATGGAAGGATATCTATCATGCAGTTTTTCAATTATGTCATGCGAAAAGGTTGGTTGATGCTTCTTCTGTGTTAATGACATGCAGAGTGATGGGAGTAACGCGCTCTTTTGCAACAAACAGCAAACCCCAAAGCTGCAGGCTGCTTTTTGTGAACAAGTCTGTGAAAATTATATGCATTTCAAGAAAAGGACTACACAGATGGACACAACTTAGATTATTTCAGAGCTCTTTATTTCATTTGCTTCACCCAGACGTTTTAAGTCTTTTGTATTTATGGTTATACCTTTTTTCCTAAACAAAACAAAAAAAAAAGCAAACCAAAAACAACCCCCCCCAAAAACCCAAACAAACCAGCCACATACAGACTAACAAAAATGCCCACCAAATTTAGAGACAGGAAGCCTTTTGGCCTGTCCAATCTCAATCAGATTTCATTTTCAGACTCTGGCCAACGTAAGGTCCCATTGCACTCTTTATTTGCAAGTCCCTCTGTGGTCAGTTGAGAAGAATCTTTGTTTTTGCTGGCTTACAGCATTGGAATTGCCTAATAAAGTTAGTCCAGTAGCCTGTCTGTGCAGTAGCTGAGATAATTCCTATTGTCTGCTGTACAGTGTTCCATATGAAGGCTAAAGGCCAGGCCAGGTATTAAAGGAAGAGAAGACTTAAATTCCTGTAGGAATTTCAGTTAATACTTTAGATTGGAATTAGTGATTTCCATCTGTATTTATTGCTAAATGTCCTTCAGTGTGGCACTGAAAGGAGAGGAAGGTACCGGATGATGAAGAGACTTGCTCTGCAGCTGCTTGAGCTGATCCGAGTTGGGGCAGCGCAGTCACGTGTTTCACCTTGTTTTGCTGAAGCTCATGCAGCAGAGCATCACCCTCCAGAGCAGTGCTGCAGCCGGGAAGAGGCCATATCACCCTTAGCTTAAAATATCTTAAATAGCTCTGCCTTGGGTGCCTGATGGTGTTCTCTAACAAGCTGAACTCAATCAGCTTTTGTTTTGGGTTTTTTTTTTTATGTGCCTATTAAAGTTTGGGAATAGCTGCATGTATTCACATGCTTGTGCTGAACATGTAGCATTCTGTCTTTCTTCTTCCTACCTCCAGCTGGAGAATTTCCTACAGTCTGTGAGTTACAGCCTTTCTTCCTCTTTCTTAATGATCTACACAGCCCTTTTGGGAAGGAGTGAGAGAATGGTGAAGTCAATTGAATAGTGGTGAAGCATTTCCTAAAGCACCATCTGCCTCCAGTAACACTCTCCCTGTCAGTAGGAAAGGTGATCAAGTCTGTTGGCTTTGTCCAAACAAGTCAAGCCTAGTAAAAGTGTCTTGAGTCACTTCAAGGTGCACTTACCTTTAAACTTCAGCCAACAAAGAAGCAGCGTCACTTTGAAACCTCTGTCATCCCCGAGTCCTCTTTGACAAGTGCTTACCTTAGAGATGAATGTTGGTGTGAAGCGCAGCTTCTATTTTGTAAGAGGAACTTTTAAACTGTTTCTTCATAAAATGGAAGTTAAATTTAACATGCAGTGTGTGAACCATTGTTTTTATGCCTAATCTGTATTCCATCTCTGTTACTGTGTTTTAACAACAGCCTCAAGCACATTGTCCCAGGGACTGTCTGATTAATGTGCCTTCTCATTGCAAAAATAGACGCTGGCGCTATTCTAATTCTCCTGTTGTAACTCAGAAGTGAGGGCAGGACCTTTGGCTGTAGCTGCAGCATCTCATGCTGCACAAGGGGCTGCAGCAATCTGCCAAGCAGTTTGTGTATGACATCCTACAGCTGTTTGTACTGCAGGGAAAATGCACTGCTACATGTGTCTAGGTCAGTGAGAGAGAACGAATCCATGTGATTCCGTGTACTAGATAAAATGTGGTGTCTGCTCAGCCGTTTCTCATATCTGGTTATAATAAGGCAGTTTTGGCCACGGCCTATCATATATCATCGATGACTCTTACCAACTTTTGGTAAGATTGAAATGGCGTTTCTAAGCAGGGCTGGTACATACCATGGCTTTGCAGAAAAATGGGAGAACAGAGACACTTAACATCCAACAGTGCCTTGTGGCCTTTCAAATAACTTAAAGTTTTGGTGAGGCCTGAAAAAACCCCTAGGTTTCTTGCATTGTAATTTTGGTTTCTGTTTTACAGTATGGCTTCATCAGACAAGAATAGGTCTCAGTTTATATGATGTGGCAGGACAGGGCTACCTCAGAGAATCAGTAAGTAAATTCTTGATTAACTTCATGTCTGCCTTTACTCAAATGACAGAGCATCAGAAAGGCTCCAATTTTCTTTCAGTCTTATCTCATAAAAGCTTATATCATAGTCTAGATTTGGAGTGGGCACATTTGGATAACAAAATAGTACTCTCCATATTCTAGAGATTTGGTGCTGAGAGTGCTGCTAACCTTTTTTAACATGTGGGTAATTCTGTGAAAAATAAATTGTAGATATCAAGGTTTCATGTCATTAGCTCTTAAGTAGATTTAGTAGAAATCACAAAAAAAAGGATGGCTAGAGTGGACTTCAATGAATTACTCTCCTGTTCTAACAGTAGTTAATACTATAAAATAAATAAGAAGATTCTAGTTACTATTGTATTAAAAAAAAAAAAAAGTATTAAAGAGTATTCCTCAAAAGGATAATCTGATTAGGAGGTATGCATTGGTATTTGAAAGAGATACATTTGAATGCATTTATATTTACATGTATATATCATCTCTTTTGTTAACATTCTGCTTTATTTGCAGACCATCTCAGTCATGGCATCACATGTGCGTGTATGTGACTTAGAATTTCTTGCATGGACGTTAAAACTTTTTTTGCCTGCTTTCATGCTCTTTCCTGCCTTGTTGCAGGATTGTCTTTTTAACAAAATGTACTTCAAAGTCGGGTAGAATACAGCAAATATATAACAGTAGTAGTGTTTAAAGCTTTTCTTTTCTTTCTTAATTCTGCAGGATTTAGAAAACTATATTTTGGAGCTCATCCCTACTTTGCCACAACTGGATGGTTTAGAAAAATCTTTTTACTCCTTCTATGTCTGCACAGCAGTTAGAAAGTTCTTCTTCTTTCTGGATCCTCTCAGAACAGGTAGATCCATGTTTTCAAAATTCTTAACATGTGGGAGTATTTTAACTTTGAAAATGTTTCCACTGAAGCTACTTGTGTTTTCAAAGTAATACATAGCTGAACAAAAGCCTACAAAGACAACTATCTTGTATTTGAAAACTGATCTCCCCTGAAGACCGTGAATCTTTATGTGGGTCTAATAATTTACTTACATACAGCTAATGAATTTCTATGAGATGCCCATCAGCTGTGGTACTATGGAGTTATCTCATAGAAACTGACAGGTGATGCATTATGATGAAATAATACCTTATTAACAGTAGCTAATTGTGTAAGTGTTTAGGATGAATAGAAAACACAGTAACTAACAACAGAACTACTTGGCAGAGCATCCACAGGGATGGAAATGCCAAAGAATGCTTATTGTGATGTGGATGTGCTGCTTCTGGGATTAAATTTGCATGTACCCTGTAAAGTCAGTAGAAAAGGTTTGCAGTTATGGCTGCTAATCCCTGGTACAGATGTAGCTCCCTGGGACCACAGTTTGCTTTTTCATATGCCCTTGATTTAAGTCACAAATTGCATGTGTTCTCAAGATCTAGCTGTGCCACTTGAAGTCGACAGAGTTGTGTGAGCAGTAGCCTCTGGCAGAGGTAATTGCAAACACATAGAGAGGGTGTATGTGAAGTTAAAAAGCCATTATTTTGCACAGCTGTTTGTGCAGTGTCTGCACACAAGTCAAAGCTACACCAGCAGAAGTGCGTTCTGCCACTTTAGTTTTGTGTCACATCTTTAGTCTCTGAAGATATAAAAATATCACACTACTTAAGAGACTCAATTATTCCAACAAATGTGTGCTTTCTTTGCATTTTTTGTTACATTTGGAGTTGATGTTGAACACTTGCATTATATTTAGTTTAGTTTTCTGGCTTTTAAGGCTTCAGCATAACTCCTCTTCTGCCAATATTAAGCTAGTTTTATTCAGTTGTTTTAAAAGCTATTTTAATTTAATCTCTTAAATTTCAGCCTTGGTTTTGTTTTTTTTAAAAATACATTTTTTTTTCTGCTCAGAATACTTCTTTCTTAAGTATAACCCCCTAAATGAGAACAGTCAAATGGGCATGTTGACTGGGCAACTGTTAAAATGTCTTTTCCTTTTCTTGCTGCAGGGAAGATAAAGATACAAGATATTTTAGCTTGCAGCTTCCTGGATGACTTACTGGAGGTAAAGATCTCGTAGTATATACTATTGTATTTTAATTTACTCTTTCGGAATTCTAACTTTATGTTTCACTTAGTTAAGGGATGAAGAACTTTCTAAGGAAAGTCAGGAAACAAATTGGTTTTCTGCTCCTTCTGCATTAAGAGTTTATGGTAGGTTCCTTTCATATGTGAATGCTTCCCCCCCATCCCCACTTGTTTTCCCTCTCTTCTCTACCTTGTACGACTCAGGACTCAGTCACGTTCGTAGTGTTAGTTTTCCTCTGGTTTTGTCTCTTTAAAACCTCCTCATAATGTCTTTTCAACTCCTGTAGCCATCCTTTCAGTGTATCTTCCTGACTTTCTTTACAGTTTCAGTTCTCCCCTGTTGCTCTTTACCATGGTTTTATCTTCTGTCATTTTGGGCTTGTTGCACAAAATGGTACAAGATTCCTCTGTAACCTTCTCTTCTGACTGTTGTATTCATGCTTTTGCATGACCTTTACCTCTTTTTTATGCGTGCTTTTAGCAGATCCTGTTAAAATAATACGCTCTTAGCGTCCTGCTCTTTTCTTTGTATACACAGCCTTTACTTTTGAGCCTTTACCTTAGAGTAGAACTAATAACACCTCATTATGGGAATCCTGCTTCCTCCCCGCCATGTGCTGTGCTCATTTATGATGCTCTATGCATATTATTGTGCATCTAGCATATTCCCACTTAACTGCATTAACTTTATAATGAAAATAAAATAAATGTTTTTTAAAGTGTTGAATTTTTTTTCTCTGTTGAAACAGTTCTTTGCTGATACAGGTATATTTTGCCCTCTATATCTCCCCCCCAGGCCAGTACTTAAACCTTGATAAAGATCACAATGGCATGCTCAGCAAAGAAGAACTGTCCCGGTATGGAACAGGGACTCTGACAAACATATTTTTGGACCGTGTCTTTCAGGAGTGCTTAACTTATGATGGTGAAATGGTAATCATGTAGTTTCACTTTGTTCACAATATAAAAACTTTGGCTTATTGAGACAGGAAATGTCTCATGATCAATATCTTTAAAATAGAGAGTAGCTTGAGGTGAAGTAACTTCTGCTGATCGTTGTGCACACAAATGACCATGCAGCAGATTAGAAAATTAGTTCTTAACGGCAAAGTGATTGCAGTGTGGCTTAAAGACAAGTTGCTTGTTTTGAAAAGCAGAGGTGATACAAAGTCTGGACAGCCTAGGTTAAAGCTTCTTGTAGGTTCAATAATGTAAAGTGTGTGTTGAAAAAATGTATAGATGTAGCAAGGCTTTTTAGTTACATGTAGTTCTTTAAAGAGAACCAAAGGCAAGTGGTACACTTGGGAGCAGTGCAAGTTAGCTAACGTGTCCACTTCTTCATTAAGCCAACAGTGTTTTTTGTTGCAAGCTTTACATAGCTGTGAAAAATGGGAAGTCTAAATAAGTGTTAAAATAAAAACTTATATTTATTTTGAAAGCTTTACTTAATGTATTGTTCCTCTTGTCTGCATTCAGAGGACTGAACTCTGATGAATTGCAAATGCAGTATATAGTCTTCTGCTGCATCATCAGTTTTTTACAGAATCACAGAATCATTGAGGTCTGGAGAGATCCTCTTAGTTGCCCTTTTTTGGACTAGCTGCAGTGGGTCCATATCTCTTCAGTATGGGGGAGGCCAGACAGGACCCAGTACTCAGGTGTGGGTGCTGAGTAGAGAAGGATCAGCTTCCTCCACTTGCCAGCAAAGCTCTTCCTCACACAGCTCGGGATGCTGCCGCCTTTCCTTCAAGGGCCCCTGGCTGGCATGTGGTCAGTTTTGTTGCCCATCAGGACTGCCGGGTCTATCTGTGCAAAGCTGCTTTCCCAGTAATCAGCTCCCAGCACGTGCTGGTGCTTATTCTAAACCAGATGCAGGAGTTTGCATCCCCTCTGTTGGACTTGGACAATGCTCCCGTTGGCCTGTTTTCCCAGCCTGTCAAGGTCCCTCTGAAAGGCAGCACAACTCCATGGAGTTTAAGGTCAACAGGGTTATTGTATATACATGACTGAAGGATTTTTGTCCTTGTCACAACTGTATCTTGATTGGGAAACTAATAGTCAGTACTAATGGAAAAGAGAAGCATGATACATATTTGTGAGGTCTGCCAATGCTTCTACCACATGATTTATCAGACTACCTACTCTGGTCTAAGGTTTATATACTTTAATTGGCCATATAGTTCACCGGTTGCTAACGGTAGGCTTACCACTGGATGTTTAATTTGTGGTAATGAGAACCTTTCATATGGCTTTTCTTGACTAGTTGTGTATGTTCAGCAGTTTAAAGATGTATTAAACATTGTTGAAAAGTATATATCACATGTGCTGTTTGGATTTATGCTAGGAATCCTCTTTTACTTCTAAAATGCCAGGATTTCCTATCCTCAGCAGTTATTAAAAAATAACTTTTCTGTTCATGTTGGTGGTAGCAGCCATTTTCTATTTCATGTTGTCTTTTTCAGAAAATAGACTGATCCCTACAGTGAAATAGCTGCCAATTATAAAGTTCCTGCTTGCAAAATCAATTTAGAAAGAAGACTGTAATAAACATGATTGTATCTACTTTTAGGACTATAAAACCTACCTGGACTTTGTGCTTGCATTAGAAAACAGAAAGGAGCCTGCAGCTCTGCAATATATTTTCAAACTGCTTGATATAGAGAACAAAGGATACCTGAATGTCTTTTCCCTTAATTATTTCTTTAGGGTAAGTCTCTTTATACAGGTAGGCCATTTTCTGTGTTTATGGTGTTATAGCCTGTGTGCTTCTGCATGCAGATCTGCAGGAAATCACTTGAAATTGCCGGTGCCCACTGGGAGGCTAGTAACTACTTCTAAGAAGATTTAAAATATTAAAAAAAATATTCCAAAACTTGGAAAGAATTCAAAAGGTATTTTCAGCTATTTATCTGCAGCTGAAATTAACTGTTTTGTTTAGGAAAAACATTTTCTATTGATTTTTTTTTCTTTTAAATTGAAATTGTCTTAAAATTGCCTAATGGTTACCTATTAAAATCTTCATGATGATTCTAATTGGTTATTGACCATGGTTTTAATTTCCACAGTAATCCTGAAATTCAGTAGAAGAAATGAAAATAATGAATTGCAGTGATGGGCCTGTACAGCTGTGGGATTTTTCATTCAGTGTATTGATTGAAAAAAGCTTCTTGCATTTTTCATATTCTATATTTTTGTCTGTTGCTCCCAGAATAGATTTTAAATAAGCTTAATTTTTTTTCAGTTGCTATTAAAAATTACCATAAGGCTTGTAAAATCTTCCTCCAAATTGTGGTTTGCATGTGAATGGTTTTGGTTTTTTTTTCTTCTGGTTTGTGGTGCTTTTGGTTTGGGGGGGGGCAGATGTTTTGTTGTTTTGTCTTATTTTTTTTAATAGATATCTGAGGTGCCTTGGGAAGGTAAATGCCATGCCTTTTGCTGTGGATGGTTTAGGCTGAGTTATGTGGGATGCTTTTTTCATGGACAAGGTCCCTTCAGTGATATCTATTCAGACAGGGGACAAGCACTTCAGTTTTCTTTATGTGGATCTTTGCATTATAACTGCCAAAATAAGCAGTGTCATTGCACATAAATATACGCCCAAGGTATGATGAACAAGGTACATAGTTCATTCAGCTCACCAAGTAAAGCATTCAGGCCTGCTCAAGGCCTCAGTCTTTTATCCACATTATTTCTATATTGTAGCCAGTTGAACATCAGCTTTGATAGTGACTACAACCATATCATTTTGTAAAAATAAGACCTATCTGGAAGACCTTTTCTAAAATGGAAAGGCTTTTTGTAAAAAAAAACAAAAAAACAAAACACCAAAACAAAACAAAACTCCAAAAAAGAACACCCCATAAAAAAACCCTACAACTTTTTTTTTTTTTTTCATTTTAGTTCCTGGAAAACATCAAATAATTTAGTGTGGAATAGGCCTTTGGAAGTCACTTCGCTGATGCAGCTGTGCTGACAAGGCTCTGCCGTTTGTGCTAGCGAAACAATCCATTTTGTTCATAGCTGATATTTTCAAGCAGAGCTTTGGTGATGGAGCTGTTTAAATAGTACCACATTAAAAGAACTAACAGTAGGGAATACTATTTTGATCAAAACAAGAAATGCCCATTTACAGCTTGAACAAGGAGAACATGCATGGACAAATGCTCAAATAGACAAACATATTGTCTCCCTCACATTATTATTATTATTGTTTGACCAACCGGAATACAGGTTCTATTTTCAAAGTAATTGAAAGTGTGAGTATCCACACTGCTTTGTCTGTCTGCTGGTCAGTCTTTTCCCTTCTTTCTTTCCCTAGTCTGTATTTCACATTCTGTCAGAAAACCAAATCTTCTGGTTTGTGTGTATTACTGTCTTAAGCTTAGAGTGCTGAGCAATAATATTTGAGTGTCTGCGTATCCATCCCATGTGCTGCGTGCTCAAACACTGGCCATAATGAAGTTGGATTGCTGTCATGCTGACTAAGAGCTGTGAACACAGAGATGCGTATGGCCGGTTATGCCTTAACTCACCCACCTCACTTGGGGAGGAGAATTGACTTCAAGCTGTACCGCAAATGCTTTGTCATGGGGCAGTACAACTTAAAATGCAGAAGCATTAAAAAAGTTTCATACAGTGTCAGTGTAATATTGCACTACCTGTTCCTAACTGTGCATTTGTTTCTAGGCCATTCAGGAACAAATGAAAATCCATGGCCAAGAACCAGTTTCTTTTCAGGATGTCAAGGTTAGTTTTACTGAATGGAGTACTGTGTGAAATACTGGAATAGGCCTTACGTAGCTTACTTAGGTTATAGTGTAGTTTCTAGGTTGCTGTGTATTTACTTGCAGTAGTAGTAGAGATGGTCTGACTTGTCCTACTCAGAGGTTTGAACATGTTTTCTGTTCAGCAGTTGCTGTAAGAAACGTGGTACCCGCTGTTCTAGTACCTGCCTTACGGACAGACCGAGTACCTGTTAAATACAGGTTGCTGTGCCTTGTGCTTGGAGATACTTGATGTGTCTGTTTTACAATTCAGGATCATCCCTTGGGGCAGGGGGTTGGGACTGGTGACTAAAAAATCCTGTCTAAAACTACTTTACATTTAGCATTTTTAGTACTTAAAAATAGTACAAGAGCTTTTATAAATTTAGGGGATACAAGTGAACGGAGTTTCATGTTGCCACTTTGAGGCCAAAGCTTCCCCAGAAAAGTGAGTTCTTACTTGAAATGTGGTTACTGAGTACACTGCTCCTATCTGTAGCCAATTACTGTGCTTTGTATCTTAACTGGTTTGGGACGTAACAGCTCTTTTTGTCAATTGGTGTGGCTGGCACTAATTGCCCAAAGATCATTCTGTATGTGGTACAAAGTAGCCATTATTTTGCTCATTAATGTGTGTTGGGGGGTGTGTGTGTCCCCAATTTTTACTTTTTTGTTTGTTTGCTTTTTTAGGATGAAATCTTTGATATGGTAAAGCCTAAGGATCCTTACAAAATCTCCCTTCAAGACTTAATCAATAGCAGTCAAGGAGACACTGTCACCAGCATTCTAATTGACCTGAATGGGTTCTGGACGTACGAGAACAGAGAGGTCCTTGTGGCGAGCGATAATGACAGCGCTGCTGATGTTGACGATACGTGACTTTGAACAGGAGCAGGCTGTATGTATCATAGAGATATCTCAGTCCCATGCACCATTTTTTAAAAAATAAATGCTTTGGACTTTTCAACTGTGTATCAAGTCCTATTCTTATTTGAGTACCCTATTCTGGAATGTGAATTTACCCTGGAAGTAAGGATGCGGTTCTTGGTATCTTCAGCGCTGGCCTGCATCCGCTCGGCTACCCCAGGTCTCCCACTGCATTCTCTATGGCTTCCTCTAAAAAGAACACTTGAACCTTCTAAAGGCAAAAGTCTTTAGTAAAAGGTAAAGAGCTTAGGCCTTTTTCTTTCTATACGTGTCTAACAGAAAGGATAAGTAAATAATTATTGAACTGACTGAATATTTACCCATTTCTTAAGGGTTTCATTAACAGAAATAAAACTGCACTAGGTTCAGGTCTAGTTAAAACTAATCCAAAGATGAGGTTTTCACTAGCTTAACCTCCTGCGCAAGTATTTTATGTAATTTAGCTTAATTATACAGCTGTGCTACAGCAGTAGTTAAAGCTGTAAAACTCTCTTACTTTATAACAAAACTGTAGAAATGTTTAACTTTCAGATAAAATCACAGTAGCTCCAGTCCAGAGGTAGTTGTAGTCCTGCACTAGTTATTGGCATGAATACATCAAGCACCTTCCCAAGGACTACGTGAGCTTGTAAGGAAGAGTTTGGGGGTAGTTATGATATCTTGAATTTCAGGGCTGGAATGTCCCACCAGGGTGCGTGATTCCTTAGAAAACAGCACCCAGGCCCACACTGTTGTGTGCAGGCATCATTTTCAAGACTGAGCCCCTTTAAAGAAAAAGCCATAGCCAACTTCCAGTTCAAAAATTATATTAAATATAAAATAACCAGTTAATGCATTTACAGAAAAATTAAAATATTATGAAAGTAACCACTTCCATAGAGTTTGCAAAAAACTGAAGGAAGAATTAAGTTAAGGCACAGTGAGTAATACAGTATTTTATACAAAGAAGTTTAAACCCAAGGCAGTGAGAGCGTTTCTTAAGCAACAGATAGTAGGGAGAGGAAAAAAAACCAACCCAACGCAACTGACAATTTCTTGGCAGAAAAGCAAAGTATCCTTCAGCCATAAAGGTTTTACTCTTGAGCTATGTGAGGCTTCCACCTTTGATAGTGTAAGAACTCCCAACAAGCTGGTTTTCTGCGTATTCCTCAAGTGTTGAACCGGGCTGAGGAATGATTTTACAGAGCTGTCAGCACCCTCTGTCTCACAAGTCAAAAGGAGGCAAAGAACAGAGCATCAAAAGGGATGGACTACAGCTGATGACTGAATCCCCCTCCGGAGATTTTCTGTCGGAGTGCTGCGGGCAGAGGAGAGAAGGAGTTTGTGCTCTACAGGCCACTGGCTCAGTTAGAGGCTGCTCTGAAGTACCTCAATACCTCGGGAAACCAACAGCTGCGATACCCAGCCTCTGATCGGGCTCCTTAGCTGGTAATGGAGGCCGTGGATGGACAATGACACCCAACACAGAATTGCACCAAAGACTATTTTTAAAAATCATCTTAGCAGTCTCGAGGACAGAAGTAAGGTTCCGCATAGCAGGTAGTGCAGGTTCTCTGCTCCTTTATCTACAATGGTTTGCTAGAGAAAGTGAGTGGGGACTGATATCCGATTGTCATGAAGTAAACCATTCACCTTTTGTAAGCTCCAAGTAGAATGACAATAATTGCAATAAAATAACCTTAATTGGAATTTGGGGTGACTTAAAAGCTCTGGAGCTACGTCCATTTCACTTAAGCAAAAATTACTGTTGTTGCAGTATTGCAACAAAGTGTTTTATTTGAAAAGTCATAAATTTGGGGTTGTGATTTCTAGTTATTTATGTATTCTGTGCTAGAGGGGGAAAAAAAATCTGCCATGGCACATCCCTTACAGGTAATTAAACAAATAGTCTGTTTTGGTTAATCAAGTAACTGATTCAGGTAATCTATGTCCAAAAAAGTTTCCTAGAATGGCACCATACGCAGTGTCCAGTGCATACTGTATACTTTAGCAAGGCTTTAGTTTATTTCCCAGGACCACTAAGAGCATGTAAAGAAGTACCCAAGCAAGTGAGTCTTAATGCTTGGCCCTGGAGTGAGAATATCTTACGCTGATGCCCGTTCTGTACTTTGCTGCAGCGCTGAGCGGAGCAGCTGAGTGCCACTGGCCTCCGAGAGTGCTGGGACTTGTAAGTTCTGAAGGGTGCTTACTGCCTCCTATAAAGTTTGGTGGTGGTTGTTTTGTTTTTTAAAAAAAAGGCAGTGGACCCTTAAATCTAATTAACATTAAATCTAACATTACCTCTTGTGTTAAACAATAACATAAAAAAAAATACATGCATACAATAGTGACAATAAATAGGGGAAATCAGACACTTATAATGACTTGTGAGTTACAGGATATTGATTCCTATTAATCTATTCATAGAGAGCTGAGTTGCAAACAATGTGCAAGTCAGAAGAAGGTGTTCAGAAGTAGGAAGCAGCACTGCATCTGCAATCCACAGGTCTTAGAGACACAGCAAGTCAAAGAAAAGACATTTTTACTTGCTCTACACATAAATTAGCTCACACATTCAATTTGAGACCAAATGTTTGTAGTGCAATTTTCATTTTAACTGGAGTGCCACTTTGGCAGGATGCCGCAGCCTTTGTTAGGCCGACTGAACAGACAGCGCCCAGCTCTCTCCTGATCAATAAGAATGCTAGAAGTTGTATTTCACTGAACAGGTATAATCCTATTTTTCCTGCTTCTTACAGGCAGATTGCGACACCTGACACCTCCTATTTCCTACGTTGTACAGAGCTTTACACTTGAGGAGGGACAGGAACTACATCCTGTTTATTTTCCCCAACGGACTGACAATCTCCCTCATCTTCAAAGTTTACATTCACGAATGAAGTGCATGCTGTTGCTTCAGGCTGGTCTGTCTGGACAGGAGCTTCAGCTTGTGCCTTGTTCTGCTGTTCCTGATGCTGTTTTTCTGCTGCTTCTGACATCTTGTTCTCCTGTTCCTCCTCTTCCTCCTAAAAATAGATAAGCAGATTCATAAGCTACTATTTACCATTTACTGCTTAAATTCACTAATTCACTTTCAGTCTTTCCGTAAGAGTACACCAGTTCCTATTGCAAGGCAAGGACATTTGTCCCACTAGAAAACAGCCATACGATCATAAGATGACATATATTCCAGAATTCTGATTGGGGGTGTGTGTGTGTGTGAAGGATTAAACTGTGTCAAATAAACACAGAAAAAATGTCCTATGTCTAGATAAGCAGTTTTTAGTCCATAGCAGTAGTGACAAATCTACCTCCTCTAAAGCTTTTTCAACTCTTAATAATAGAGCTATCAAAAATAAGTAGTATTCCCATCTCTTCCAAATGAAGATTATTAAGGGTTTTGTTTTTCACACAAAGCACTGGCTACCTATCTGTCATTTCCAGTTATGGTTTAGAAAGAAATGGTAACATCATGTTAAATTTACTCTTGAGACTTTGTTGAACAAGTTTTAGAGTTGGAAAGTATATTCCTTGGAGCTGCCTCTTCACAGCGTCTAGTAACTGCTCCATCCTCTGGCTGGAAGACGCATCGGGCCAGAGACAAACCGAGCAGGGGTTGGGACCCAGCCAGTTCTGGGTGACGAGGGTGACGAGCTGGTGAGAAAAGGCTGGTGGAGAAGCAAGCACTGATCAAACGCCAATGAACACTGACGGCAAGCTGAAACAAGAGGGTCTAACAGCTTTGTTTTAGTGCTGGAATACAAATTTAATTTTTTTAAAATACCAGGGTAGGCAAGCTAGGAGAAAAAGAGCACGAGAACCCTGTCTCACACACATACCTCTCTCTTCATTCTGTAATACTCGTCAATGGCATATTGGTATTTAGGTGTGCTTATTCCCAGAACAGATGCAATCTTTTCTCCAAGGAAATCACACACTAAAAAAATAGAGGTTTACATACGATTAGAATAAAATTTTTAAGCATAATTTCAAAAGGTATCACCTTTCCTGAATGACTTTCCATAGTCCTACCTCACTCCAAAGACAAAACCAAAATCTGCTAGGCTAATTAAGCTACTTCTGTGTAATTATTAGCTCAATAATTGTTTTTTAAGACAAAGAATGAACAAAAGGAGAAGAACAGGGAAATCAGTAAAAATCGAGATGGTGGTAGTATTTGTTTGAATTCTACTAAGTTTCAGCTTTGGATCTTGGTTTTGCGAGGCAATCGATTAAACAATAAGCATTATAAAATAACTTTAACTGAAAATTAGGGTTAGGCAAAAATACACACCTACCAATTGCACTGGCAACAGCAAACTGGAGAGTTATTTATTGATATATGCATAGTTCAAGTCAGTAGCAGTTTTAACAATGTTCTGTGTTGCATACTAATGGACTCATAAAATATTTAGGTTTCAGCTGTCTCAGTTTTCAAGCCGGTGGCTACTACAGCACTGCTTTGCTAAGCCAGGGAGTGCACAGTCTGAGGTACGGAACAGGTCACTCTCTTTACCGTGATGATGGCTACAGCCCTGGTTTTTGAGTAAAGGCAAGCAACAAGTCAAACACATTGCACTTCAAGTGGCAAATC
>JAOTQQ010000041.1:37227215-37263367 GCA_026546715.1 Gallinago undulata | reverse complement strand
AAGCAAGGTATCACCAGAAGATATAAATATAACCATGTTTTACATCTGGGAACATTTGTTTCACTGGTTTTTGTTTTTCAATCCCAAGGTAACTCCTGTAACTAGAAAGACCTTTCCATAGAGTTCTGAATTCCATCAGGCCAAGAAGAGAAGTGAGGTAACCATGTAGTCACTTGTTATAATAATGAGAGAATGGCAAAAGACTTTTAAACCAAACCTTCAATGCGGTCCCTGAGCTGCAAGTATTTACAACCAGGTGGGAAATCTCATTTGGAATTACACCTGAAAAACAAAACCAGGAACCAGGAAACAGAGGGAGGGTTATGAGAGTTATGGCAGCTCTGAGGGAGCGATGGAGAGGCTGACAAGCGAAGCGCCTGGGGTGATGTGAACAACAAGGAACACAAAATTAACAAAACAGGGCTTATGTGGCATCACCTGAAGCATTAAAGGACAGGCTGAGGGAGCTGGGGTTGTTCAGCCTGGAGAAGAGGAGGCTCCGGGGAGACCTAATAGCGGCCTTCCAGTACCTGAGGGGGGCTACAGGAAGGCTGGGGAGAGCCTGTTTCCAAAGGCCTGCAGTGACAGGACGAGGGGCAATGGGTTTAAACTGAAGAAAAGCAGATGTGGTGGAGCACTGGAACAGGTTGCCCCTGCTGACTGCAGGGGGGTCGGGCTAGATGAGCTTTGAAGGTCCCTTCCAGCCCACATGATTCCATGATTCTATCATTTAATGAAACCCATTGGCTCCATTCAGTTATATATGTATTTATAACTTGTTGCTAAGAACTGTTTGATAAGTAACCATTTCCTGTGGTGTTAATTTAATAAGTATCTGTACAGGACGACCACCGTTATTTATCATAAATAACAGAGCTACAGAGAGTAGTTGGTACAGCCTCAGTGTGCACCTACACCAGCTATGAGACTTCAGTGCTCTCCAAGCACAGCCTCTATCACTGCAGCAAGACATCGTCTGTCAAGCCAGAAACTCAAGTCGGGCAGGCTCAAAAAAGCCAGATGCTATATATTTTTGGCAGTGGGTATGGAAAATGTCCTGCCAAGGTAGAAGTGTAAGCAAAACCAGCTGCTATCCTGCTTGCACAAAAGCACCTCCAGCTTGTTGATTATGTGCTCAGTTGGCAGACAGGCTAACGACAATCATTTTGGAGTTCGTTCAGTTAAAGAAGTCAAGAAAAGTGCTGGAAAAGCTTGTTGCCACAGGTGCAAATAATGGCGTTGATGAGGCTCCGTGCAATCCTTCATAACGAGGTGACAGGGTTTAAAAGCATTCACACAGTGCACAGGACAAACGAGGGCCTGGTGCGCGGCTGTAAGCAAGGAGCTACAAGAGCCCCCTGAGCATTTGAGAGTGAAAAGACAAGCTGAACTTCACCCTGACAGAAGTAACTCAGACACAGAGCGTTCTAAAGTGTTTGTGGGAACACAAAGGTAGGGGATATCTGAGGTTCACAAAGGTAGACACAGAGGTTCCGTCTATTTCTACTGTTCCCCCACCACAATTAAAAAACAGTTTGGTGTGTGAGGAGCACTTTTAAGTTCAGCTTCATGGAGACCTCCGCTTTCTGACAAAGCCCGACCAGCTACTTCTTCACCCCCGCCAAGCAAGGCTTTGCCAGCCCCCTCAATTTAAAAAAGGAATATTCCCTCAAGCATCTCAAAAGGCAATATAAAACCACAAGAGAAGCTACTTCACACAAATTCAACAGGAGAAAGGAGATGGCTTGGAGAGTAAACCACCAAGAACAACCAGGAACAAATCCAAGCAATAATCCAGAGAGGAAGGAGGAATTCAGAGAAGCCAGAGAAGCCTTAAAGCTCAGAATTTAAACACCACAAGGACACAGTAATACCCTATCTCGACTGGAAACAAGGGGCAGCAGTATGAAACACAGGACACTGGTTTATTATATGGGCATAATATTTCTCCTGCCATCAGTCTTTTTAGTATATGTTTCTACAATGCTTCGTTAGGCTATTCAGCTCTCCTGACTTTATTTTGATGTTTAAAATGGAAAACACAATGGTTACAACTGGTTTTTAAATTACAAAGATCTTTAATCTACAATTTTAATCCAAGTGTTGCATTTTAAGTAGGAATGAACACAATAGATTCAACCATTGATAAAACCAAGAGAGCTCTGGTTCAATGACAGAACGTTAGTTTTTTTCCTACTATGAGGCTGCCAAAGGGAGCACACATGCGCTCCCTTGAACTTCTCAGTGCACCATGTTCCTAAACAATCCACATCTGTATTTATTTTTGCCAGATTTCAGTTCCTAGTAACACTTGAACTTTCCAAAGAACATCAGTTTTTGCCAGAGAAAATGGCAAAACGAGGGAAAGAATAATTTCCCAATTTAAGAAAAAACAAACCCTATATTTAAAAGTTAACATACACCACCAAATAGATACAATAGATACTTTTCCATTGTTTATAGTGCCAAGATGCATTTTAAATTAGTTTAATTATTGACTGGTCATTGCTATAACAGGTCCTTCAATGTATGTACCGTGTAAAACTGTGGCACCTAAGACAAGCCAGTGAAAACAAGATCAGAAACACACACACCATCCTCCATCAAAAAGCTTCTGCCATGTTATGAGTAGGTATTACTTGCTCAGTGACTATTTTTCTCCCTCATCCCCAAATTCTTAAAAGAAAATTAGAGTTCGATGGTTCTCAAGAGAGGACTTCTTGCTATTCAAAGTTAAGCTCCTTTTAACTACAGGGTATCAAGATAATTGTCCTGCAAGAAAGTGTTTCAATCTTTCTAAGCCCTGAAGCTTAATAAAATTAAATCTCTTCTGGAGCTTTGTCACAGAGATATTCTCAGGGTGAATTCTAAGGTTATCACCAACAGTTATATTGCTTAGAGTTGCTCTGCAAAGACACTCCAGCTTCTGCCTACTAATGTAACAGGTGAATGCAGCAAAGAATTTATAGCAAGTGGCCCTCCAGGGATAAACAGAAAGATTATCTTCTAGACGAGGTTAGAGAAATATAATTACTGCAAAACAAAGTTTTGGTGAATAGAAGTAAAAGGAGATTTACATATAAAGTATAAGCATCTAAATTTTAGGACAAAATAGAAGACTCAGTTAAAATGAAAGGATTTATGTTATTAAAGCATTTAAATTTTGAGAACACTCAGGGAATATTGAATGTTGTTATCTAAAAAATCCAAGGAAAAAATTATTAAGTGTTCTGGATTCAACTCATTCCAGTCCAAGAAAGCTAATCAACTGAGTGCTAACCTATAGAATTATCAGTAATGTTGTTTCAAAACAAAATTTAAGACCTAGATCTTTTTAATTTTTTTTGTTCTGAGTGGCAGCAGTGCATTACACTGAATGCCTTGGTTATGATATTACCAGGATAGATATGTATTACTTTGCTTAGTAAGAAAGACATTGTTATTGTCTGCTTAGCTCTAAAACACAATTAAACCAAGGCACTTACTGAAGATGTTTCTTTAAAACATGGCAAAATATTTGTTTCCCTTAAACTCATTCAGAAGCTTCCAGGATGCCAATACCAGCTGAGCTTTCAAATTTCATGATGCAAAGTTTCTATTCAAAATATTAAATGTGCTTTTTCTAAAAATAAATTGGACCAGAAACAGCTATTACTTGCAACATACTTTTTTGTATCCCAACCGAGATAACAAGTTTTAGACGTGCTGCTCTCAGCAAACTGACTATTTAATTGCTTTTATAGAAATCCTGCAAGAAAAACATTTTTAAGGCAGCTGTTGGCTAAAACATCAAAGCTCAGCTTGGTCTAACATTTCTTCAATTGACTGGCTCAGCTGGGATACACGAAGCATGCAGCAGATAAGGTAAACTTCATTTAATGGCAACCCTTGGTCTAATCAAGTTTATTCTGTCAAGGTAAAAAGCAACACATAATAAAGCATACTGTGCTCCACAATAAACTATTCTGGCTTGGGAGGTCTTTTTATTATAAAGTGAAATAAAAATTAAGGATTTAATAAATTATAAAAAGAGAATAAAGCAATCTTAACTGTGCCGTACAATACACCTTTTGGTATTCAGAAAAAAAGTCCATATTAGGAAAGCAGGAGAATGATCACACAGCGCTCCCAGCTGCTGGGCACGCCTGAGGGCTCTTTAGTTAAGTGTCCATGTGTACAGCAGCACACACGTCTCTGGCCTCACAAGGTGTGCATCAGGGCTGGAGAGCCTTCCATCACTGCACCACAGTGCACAGGAACTCCTCTACTGAGAGGAAACGGCACAAAAAATCATACAGATCTGGTCCCCTGCTAATTATAGTTGGGAAAATAAATCTCTTACCCATCCGTGGATGCCTGACATGACCTGGGTATCGGGGAACAGATCTGACTCTGAAGATACCTGAACGTTACCATAACATTCAGTAAGTTTCACGGTTCTCGCATTTCCTTTGAGTAGATCCTTAGGGAGGGAAAAAACACCCCAACACCCTGCAAGGCAGCTTAACATCTACTCATTGCTTGCCAGCATAATGCATGTATTTTCAATCTATAAACTTCAGGTGTATTTTATACTGATGATATCCTACCTGCTCTCAGGCTAATGTTATTTTCTCATTGTATACAAGAACTTCCTAGCAAGAAAGAGACAGTGGTTCCATCAATCCATCCAAGATGAAATGCAACAGCTTCACCTGTGACTTGCTAGGAACCCCAAGCCCAGCTGAATTCCCATAGTCTCACCGCAGCTCAGTCCTCAAACTGCTTTTTTTTTGTCCTTTAATATAAATTAATTTTACAGAGGGGAAAAAAAGAACTGATTGACAGTCCTTCCCAAAGCAAATCCCTTATGATTCACCACTTCTTCAGAAGAGAATGAGCAGAAAGTAGAACTCTTCACTGCAGTCCCTTCAACAAACCCAGCTCTCCCAGGGTGGGTATGCACATAAATAAATACAGGGCCTGCTCCTGTACAGTAAATAGAGAACTTCAACCACAACATTTCTTAATCACAGATTCCCAAACAATGGTGCAGAAGTCATTTCAGTGACACCGACGTCAAGTAGAAAACAGGGCACCGGTTTCCCCGCATGCAAAGACTCTTATCCGAAGCGAGGGAATTGAGCAACTCAACGCCAGCATCTGCCACCAGTGTGCAGCCAGGCAGGACCAGCCTCTGCACAGACATGGCTCCCAGCTGCCTGACCACACTCCAGCACACCAGGAAGGACCCAGCCATTTCCTGATTCTCCACCTCGAGCTCAGTGGAGGCAACCAAGCCCAGGGAGGGCCAGGAAGGGAGCCCCACCACAGGCAGGGAATAGGGCTGCAAACCCCATTTATTGGGGTCAGAATTGTTGTAGGAGGGTAGAGAAAAGAGATGGTTGGGACACCAGTTTGTGAGGGTGTCATGAAAGAAACGTGAGACTGAGGATGTGGAGAGATGAAGAGATGGATGTGGATCTTCTCCAGGACTGACTGCCAGAGGGCCAGGAGCTGCTGCCAGCACTGGCACAGCTGGAAGCTTTGCAAATACACTACCACTGCAAAATAGACTGTGAGACACACCAACAGAATAACACAGATTATGTATTTCATCTTACCTCCAAGTATAGATCCAGAATCATTGACAAAAAGGAAAATGTATTTTAGCAGCTACAATGCACTCTACTGGAGACAGCTTTAATCGTCATAACTCTGCTTGCATTTGGACCAATAAATGGAGGCTCCATTCACAGATCAAACTACATCTTAATGGCTTGCAAGACAGATGAATGTCACATACACGGACCAGGCAGGTCCCTCAAAACTTGGTTTTGATGTATCGTGTATTACACCAGATTTCCTTTATTTCTGTGAATCATCTGTTTCTTTCCCTTCTATACTATTCTAATTATATCACATTGCTCATATGGTAAGGCTAAATTAAAGGTTCAACTCTCCACTGTCACCTAACATAAGGAAACAAATGCCTTCCCTGTAGAGTTTTTTAAACAACAGTACAAATCGAGGGCATTCCAAGCAAATACTATTAGAGGGGAAATGCTGGAGAGGACAGATTAGAACTGTGAAGAAATTAAACCCATTTATGATTAGCAGGGCTACTTTAGTGGTGGAAGACTCCAGGACAAAACTCAGGAATACTTCTCACTGATTTCCCAGTCCCTAGAGCAAATCAAATTAAGGGAATCTTTAATACTAAATCAGATTTGTGACACAAACATTAAAGTATAAAATGTGGGTAGTTACCCAGTAAACCAGAAGTTGCAATTTATCAAGTAAAATACCTACAGGATCTACAGGAGGCAACAGGTCTTTTTTTTCTTGTTCATCTTCCTCTTCATCTGTGCTATATTCTTCCATTGTTTCTCCACTTGCAAAATGAATAACCCTCCTTGGAATTTTCTTCTTCTTTCCTATGACACCCAGCTCCACATTCTCAAAGCCTCTATCTCCACTTGCAAGTTGCTATAAAGAAGAAAAAAATATAAAATCATTATTTCAAGTACATGCTTCTGGAGCTGGAAAAGTTCCCCCCTTACAAAACTTCACAGGATATTTAAAATATTTGAGATTGATTAGCATATGCAATGGACATTTGCTGTGGGTAAAAGATAAGATTGAAACATTATTATTTGCAGATACATAAAAACTGATCTCTTCACTAAAAATAACAAAAAGGTAAGTGCCTTTGCTTCAGTGTGAACAGGTGGGATTAAAAACATCTATTCTAAAAGAGCACTGTGTTATGTAGGAGTTTCTTAGCAGGACACTTCAAGTGATTTGATAATCACATAAGTGTTAATATTTAAAAGTATTGTTGTTTTCGGAATGAATATCTAGTGAAATGAATCAAGTAGTCCAAAGGCTGTAGCCACCTCTTTCCAAGCTGACAGACACCTCTGGCACAGAAAAGAACCAACTGAAGGATAACTAAGCAGCCAGGCTCAAGCTTTAAAAAGATGCTCCAAGGAACCTGCCTCAGTGGGCTTTCATCAGCAATCACAGTTAGCACAAGGGACCATGCTAAGAGAACAACAGTTTTGTGGCTAAGGACGTATAAAAAGACAAATACAATATCTGGTTTTGTTCTTCCAGCTGCTGAATACTACAATGCAGTCTTTGGGTCACAAGCATTAAAAAAAGACCCTTCTAGAGCAAAGGCCAATCGATAGTTCTTTAGGCTAGTAACTCCTGTGGCCAGAGAACAGCAGTAAGGTTTTGTATCGTATTATCAAAATAGAGCCTTCGCCTTGGTAAAGCTTTTAGATACTATGGCTTCAAATGCACAAAACTGCTCTGAGAATAACTCTGCCATACAGAGAAGCACACAGGAAATGCCAGCCACATGTTTTTAATGTACCACGAAGGTTTTTAAAAATGCATGAGCTTATGTAATTCAAACCCATATCATAAGGAATGAGATATGTATACGTGTACACGGAATTCAGGCTGCAGCAAACGGGCAGGTTCCAATTTAGCATCTGTGCAACCTTCGTAGACTCTACACACCACAAATAAAAATTATTAATAAAAAAAAATACATAGTTTATCACATAGTTGTAAGACATCTCTTAATCGCTGCAAACGCAGCATCATCATTCCTGTCTCTTATGCTAGATGACATTAATTAGCTTTACAGCAGGAACAGGCGGGGTTAGCTGGGAAAGCTGGTGTGCGGGAGGGTTCGGGAGGGGGCCGTGGGCACAGATTTTTCTCATGCCCACAGAGAAGAGGGAGGGAAGGTGAAGAGCCCTACAGCACGGAGAGGGAGCGCACACGTTCATCCTCTCTCCCAGCCCTTGTACCACCGCTCCTCAAAACTGCAAGTCATTTCAGCCTCCCCCAGTGTGGCTTTAGCTACTTTGGCACATTTCAGAGGCTTTCCTGGAGGAGCAGAGCAGAATCAAGTGACAAGTTTTCAATGGGGTAATTCAGCTGAACAGGCACTTCATTTTCATGCAGAATTACATTTTCATGTAGAAAGACAAAACTGACTATCCGGAGCACAGCACACTCTCTCTACTGTGGATCAGTCTTGGGAACAGAGCAGGAGAACAGCAAAGCTACAAAAATACGAAAGCTGAGAACAGTGAAGCAACCTAAGCCCAGGGAGCACTCCTTGCTGCTGCTATAAAAGCAGGCGCCACTTACTACAACTCAGTTCTGTATTTTTTGGAGTAAAGAGCACCACAGAATCAGCCTTTTATGAACATTTCACACTCCTTTATTGGCATCGTACAATGATGCTATTTTTCATGTTTAGTTCCAGTGCTGAAGAGCAGTATTTCATGCAGCGCAGTATCACAAATATCACTGTGATTAATAATGGCAAGCAACATAAGCATCTCCTTAGAGCTCCTCCAAAGGTACAGCCTCTTCTCTGACTTTGAGTTGTCTAACCCAAATGCTTCAGATATTTTAACTTAGGGGGGAAAACAAAAAGTAGTAGTTAATATTTAAAGATTAAAAAGCAGGCTTTAATTCCCTGCACAGACATCCTACGCCCCTCTCACGTTACCTACAATAAGCAGCTCTGCACAGCTGGTACTGGTATAGTTTCAGACAAATGAAGTAGTTCAAGACAGTAAGGATTCGTGAAGGAACAATGATTCTGGTTCCCTGAGTAATCTGCTTCAGAGTTCTAAATTATTAAATAGAATAATATGTATCAGCTGTTGCTTTGGTTATTAGCTCGTCAACAAACCTGGATGCGGGTTTTAGTCATCACTGTAGCATTTGTCCTTTTAATTTTTACATGCACAACATCAATAAAAGCCAACCCCCCCAGCTGCAAACAGAAAGTTCAGCATCTGTAATTCTTCCTTTTTAATCTTTCCAAAACTGTAGCAACGCAGATCTATTTTAGAATTGCCAGGTAGACTCACTTTATAGCTCAAATGTTACAGTATCTCCTGTTTGAAGCTTTACATTCTTGATCTTTCTTTACAAATCTGATCTTTTCCAATTCAAGAAGTTGTTACACGGCTTCGGTCGGGTTGCCATCTCATTTTTTCCCACTCTCCAATTGCAGAGTGCTCCTCCCTCTCCAATACACTATATGGGTCTTGAGATACTCAGTGTGTGTCTTAACCTCGTGCCATAAAAGTATTTACTTTGGCTTCTATTCCGGCAAGCATTCGACACGAAGGCCAGTCACCCTTGTGCTTTTGCCACGCTAGAGAACGCTGTTAAGGTACTCAGTGAACACTGTACAGTGACTTTCTTTTTCTTTTAGATGCTCTCTTGGAATTTTTCTTGGCTTTATGGCACCCACACAAACCTCACCTGTCAGGAAGGCAGCATCTGAAACTGCTGCTCCTCATTCACCCTCTTACCTCACCCTTTGGCCAGGAACAGAGAGCAGAGCACATTTTGACAGGGTCAGTACAATACCCAGCACAATGGAATTTCAGTCCGCATCCAAAACGCCAAAATAAATAAATCACAATTAAGGATGAGGTGTGCCAGGACACCTGGAGGTAAGCTAGGAGAGCTCACACAGCTAATATTAGGTGATGCAATAACATAAAGTTTCATCAAGGAGAGGAAGGAGAAAAGCAAACAGCAGTAGGGAGAGCAGACTATTCACTTTGGCATCATTTACTCTGCCGGGCTCGGCTATCCTTATGAGAGCTTATGACCCCAAATGCCAAAGCCCACGATGTCCACTCCCCCTCAGAAAGATGAGTAATTTACTTCAATTTAACAGAAACTGAACAGCACGAGTCTTTCTGAAGCATAAGACAACAAAGTATGACAGCAAGAGGACGCCTGTCAGAGGAGACCCGCTGGGAAGGAGCAGGGGTGGGAAGGCAGGGCCACCAGCCATGGAGCCGCCCGGCCCGAAGGCAGCTCCGTGGAAGGGGAAGAGAGACCGCCCGGCGACAGCCCCCGCAAGAGCCGGTGTCCCCGGCCACCCCCGCCGCCCTGGCCAACTTGGCAGCGCGGAGGGAAGGGGACACCTGCCTCCATTTAATATTCATGGGGCTCGTTTGTAGGAGGCATTATCAGCCGGCGAACAGGCGACACCGGAGACACGCCTGCCCGCCGCGCTGGCTGTAATTACAGAGCGATGGAAGGAAGGACGGACCGACCGACCGACCGGCCTCCTCCCCCGGCGGCCAGGCCCTGGCCCCCCCGCCACCCACCGCGGGGAACCGGCCCGCCCCGGGGCTCCCCCGCTCCCACACCCCCGGGGGTTGGGGGACACAGGCCGCGGCTGCCGCCCCGGCCCCGGCTGCACCCCAGCATCGCCGCCCCCCCGCCCCGGCGGCCCGAGGGGCCTCGCCCTTCCCCGGAAGCGGCCGGTCTCCTCCCGCGGCCCGGCCGGGCCCCGCTCACCTGCTCCGGCTCCATGGCGCAGGCGGCAGCCGCGGGGCCGGCGGCGGGCGCGCAGTAGAGGGTGATGGCGGACAGCCCCTGCTCCATCCTCCCGCCCGCCGCGGCGCCGGGGGAGGGCGGCAGCGGGCTCTGCCGCGGCCCAGGGAGGCGACCGAAGCGGAGCGGGCGGCACCGCCCGTCACACCGCCCGCCGGGGCGGCGCCTGCAGCCCACCGCGGCCTGACGGGCCGCCGCCTGGGGCGTGGGTGCCCCAGGGGGGCCGGGCCCGCTCCTCGGCCCCGGTCCGCCCCGGAGAGGCGGCCGGTGCCTCCCCCCGGGAGCGGGGCCGAGCTGTTACCGGGCTCTTCTCCCGGCAGCGGCCGGAGGGAGACGGGGAAGAGAGTGAGGGCAGGCGGGCACAGCCATACTGCACCCGGGGGAGGCATAACCCCCCTGCAAAGGGGGGGGAGGGGGGGGGGGCGGAAATCATCGCCTTTTGGGAAAACGCTCGTGTCATCGCCCCAGAATATTGTAAAAATCTGCAAAATACCAGGAGGCTGTTCCGGGAAGTAGATGAAGTTACCGGGCAGTGCCGTGGAGCCCTGCTCCCTGGAGCAACCAGGCCAGCTCAGCCAGGGCTCAGGCAATTTGACACATTTTAAAGGGCAAAACCACAGAACACGAAAGAAACACAAAGCCAGGGTGTCCCCCAGGAGGCGTCTGGGTGATAAAATATCGTTCATGCCCAGGAGTCAGGGAAGAGGGTGCTCAACTGTCCCCGGAGGGAGCTGGAGGCCTTGTCCTCTTTTTCCCCTTAGTGCAGGTGAACAAGGCTGACCTCGGCCAAAGGCACAGTAACCCTGACCCTGTACTAGTGAAAACAGCTGGAGGTAGAAGCATTTGAAACATCCGTTTTATGGGACTGAGTGAGTAATTTTGATATTTTTTTTTTTAAAAAAAGAAGGTTAGAGCCAGGGGCTGTAACATGCACTTATTTACATAAGAAGAGACATCCTTCAATCCTGTATCATTAAGAATAGCTTCCAAAGAATCAGGCTGTAGCACAGGTGGGTTCTTTGGCACTTCCTTAGTCACGTTACCAAAGCACATAAAGGTTCCAGGCAGAGCAGAGACACACCAGATCTACAGTTATACTAGCACAAAGCAGAAAATGTTCCCCTCATGAAACGGGCTGACACACAGAACATACTGGTGGAATGTACGATTACAGAAACACATGAATGAAAGATGATAGTACTATTTTAGGTACTGAGGTACTTAGGTATTTAGGTACTAACAGGACTGAGCATCTGCTTTGTATGTAAAAACAGAGGTATTACTTAAAACTGGCTCTTTGTATGTGCTAGTAGTCAGCTGGGCAGCTCCTGTCACACAGCTATCTGCTGACCATCATAATTGTTCCCTCATAGAAGCTCCTCAGCAGAGGCGCTTACAAATAGTTGCCATGAACTATGCCATCATGCATCCTTTGCTGTAGTTGCAACAAAAGGATATTTATATTTGAACTGCCAAGGTCCTCCTCTTTCTTAAGGAGTAAAAGAAATTCGATCAAAGCTGTTGTTCTAGCCCTACGGGTAGAATTTTCCTTAAATAGGCAGCAAATGATGAAGCACGCACCAACAGCATATGATTACCCCACCAGCTAGTGAAGATCTCCCACTTTTACAGAATAACCACCGTTTTCCAAAATAGCAAACATGCAACAGACAATTGTTTGTATATAAGTGTGCTGGATGTCAAAGCTCATTAACAGCTTGTAACCAAAGAAAAGGGTAACCGCAGGGTGTCACTGATTTTGGAAGAAGGGTGCGCTTCTAAAGCAGGTAGAGCTGAGCTCCTTCCCTACATCCCTGTCTTGTCCATTGGCTCCTCCTAGTGGCCGTTCCTGGCCCTACACTTACCTACACCCTTCATGACTCCGCGTTCCCAGCGCCGTTCCTTTGGCCGTGTGTCCAGGCACCAAACAACAGACAAACTTTTCCAAGCAGCAGCAACAGCTTTCACTAACATAGACACAGAAAGACAGACCTCAGACTTCTAAGTGTTCCCAGCGAAGTCTGTTTGCCTCTAACTTTTTTGCCAGACAAAACTTCGCGGAACACAGCGAGACCCTGTTGATGAGTACAGGCAGCCTCATGCAAAGCCATAGTGCTGGGGAGTTGTTCCTCATGGCACTCCCTGGCTGTGCTATAGATGGCCTCTCCTGGCTTGATACAATTAAGACTCCCAACTCAGAATGCCAAACTGAGAGAACATACAGAACATTATGGATTTTGTTCTCTTGCAGCAACTTTAGTATTTTCTTCTACACATTGTGCTCTGCAGGATCCACAAACATAAATAAAAATAAAATGTTGCCCCCATTCCCTAAAACTGTTTTTATCCTGTAAAGCTGAAAGAGAATTTTAGCAGTTTAACTGTATAGAAGCACTTATGAGTGCCTCCAACATGTACCTATATTTAAAAAAAAACACAAAAAAACCCAACACAAACTAACCAACCAAACCAAACCAACAACAACAGACATCTTCAGGCAATTACTCCAAACAGGCTCCACAGTCTTTTCTGCCTGGCACATTAAGAGCGATACACTGCTATTTGTTTGCTCCAG
Organism: Gallinago undulata; assembly: GCA_026546715.1. Lineage (NCBI taxonomy): Eukaryota > Metazoa > Chordata > Aves > Charadriiformes > Scolopacidae > Gallinago > Gallinago undulata. The sequence continues at coordinate 37,250,412 of JAOTQQ010000041.1, read as the reverse complement.
CAGATACCTTAGAAATAACAAACACCACATCTTAGAGGAAACGCTTTCTGAACTTGCCCTTGCCTCTTGCCGTCACAGCTCCTTACAGCTCCCTTCCTATCTGGCAGCAGTGGCCATAGTTCGGAAATGGTGAACTAAAGACTAAAACTAAACGTATAATGAATTAAGAATAGAAAGAGTTAATTGTTGGTAACTTGACAGCCTGACTGAGCCTGTCTAGAAGCGCAGTGCTTCACTGTTCATCCTCAATATGCCTATTCATGTTTGATTTCCATCAAAAGCATTCAACTTAACTATCCGCTCTCCCCTACCAACTGTGCTCCAAACCAAGATTTATTTGCTATTCTTTGCTGCACAGTTTTGTATATTGCATTGGTTTGTACCACTAGAGAACTAAAAATACTGTTAAAAAAAAAAAGATAAACCACTTTAGTAAACATACACCACTTCAGCAGCTGGGGACAGCTCCCCCACAAGCTGGTGACAGCCAAGGACTCATTCTTTCATTACATGTGAAATACTAAGATTCGACTTAACTGATCCTTTTATAAACTAACGCTATGGATAAAAATGCAATGACATACCTCAAGATTTTTCTTGATACACATACCACCAATCATGCAGAAGATACTTTTACATTATAAACTAAGTTACAGCATACTCTACATTTTATTAGCAAGAAAGCCTAATTACCTATAGAAGCTATCACTGTCAGCAGCGTTAGCTGCCACTTTCTCAAAGAACTGACTGACAGATGGACACACTTATTTTAACGACTGCATTTAATTTTTATCTAAGAAACTGAGATTATTGCTTAGATTAGGTCAATAAGCCTGTCCATTTATAACCCAAGCACTCTGCAGCATATTAAAATAGGTTCATAATAGAGCCTCTTACCTTAAGATTACGGTAAAAAGATCTTGCCATATTTGCTAAGACGTATGTTGGATTTCAAGGTTTATCTGATCTACCCAGTTTCTGAAGTTTGCCTGTAGATTCTACCCTTTTGAGGGCAACTTCCTTCTTTAAGTATAGGGAAAGAACAATGAAATTCTGGAGAACAAAGTTTTGTACAAACCTGAGCACAGCACATCCACCTTCTAAAAATGCTCCAAGAAAACCTGAGCATCAACAGCACATTTCAGATACTGTATTATTCTTATGGTACCTATGCCAAACATGAGTTACAAGTCATTAGAAAGTACTCAACCTAAGGAAATAATCTCATTACATACTGATATAAGGACAGTTATGAAAGAACTGAAGAAACAGGCCGTTTCCTTATTTATAACCACTTAAATTTTATTTTACAGTATATTTGCGACATTTTATGTTCCTATAACCAAAGATCAGGGTTGCTTACAAATATAATGGCTGCCATTTGATGTAAACAATTAAAAAGTGTCTCTAAATATTAAAATTTTACATCATGATTTTGTTTTATTAAATTGAATTACTCTTTGTGCCATCAGGTATTAGTGGAGAGGAACTAATTTAAGCAAAAATAGTTTTCAGAAATTAGATGTAGAAACTGAGAAGCCTGAATAAGATTTCAAAAGACCACTCCCCCCATCACTGTAAAAAGGAAGAAAGCAAACTCTTTTACTGAAGTTGCAACGAAGGGTCAACCAAGTCCATTTTTATTAAGGCTTCTTTACATGTTATTGAATCCCATCATGCCTTTCATATTCCCAGCAGCACCTTGTTGAAATTGTCTCATCATTGACTGCAATCCTGCCATGCCACCTGCAGAAAATAAGTGAGAACACTGATGTGTTAATTGATTCTGAAGCACAGCTATCTTGCTTCTAAGGCCTCATTACAGCACACACACTATTTCAGTAATATACAAATGCAAAAGCCCAAGACTGTCAAGCCAGGTTTTAATGGGCATCGAAAATGGACAACTGAGCGAGTAATTACAGAAAGGTCTGTGAAACACCAGGCTTAAAGCAGGTTTTAAGATATGTGCATTAGTATCTAGACAAAAGAAAAAATGACCATTATCAGTTAGTAAGCTTCCAGTCTTTATTTTAAGCTGCTCTTGTCAAATCTAATTATTTCAGACAAAGCTTAGAAGAAAAGATGGGAAGTTTAGATTTGCTTCACCACAGTCATGCCTCAAGTCACTGTTTTGCTATTTCAGACACCACTCCAATTATTCATTTTGAGAGCTGAATCCAAATGAAGTGACTAGATTAAGCATTGGTAAGTACAAAGCATTCATAACATATGGACTAAACTTTCTGATTCTTGTTAAAAAACCTAGAAATATTTAGTACTGATATGTATGCACACATTCTCACATCACCTTCCCCACTTCTGTATTTCAAATACTCCACTGTAATTGCTAGCCCTCTCCTGAAGGTGTAAAAAGCCAACACATACCCATATGATGGAGAACTCTTGGATCCATCATCTTTGCCATCTGTTGATTCAGTTTGGCCAGCTGAGATGGGTTTACATTCTTTGACATATCGCCGCCTAAAAAAAAAGGAAGCATTCATAAGAAAGTGGATTAATGCATAGAGCTAAAAATAAAATAAATTAGAATTTTACTTCCTAATTCTAGATTCAAATCCATTCAAGTCTATGATCAAAAGTTGCTACATCATCCACTTAAACATATTTTACAAAGCAACAATCCCTGCGCCCCACATAACAGACTGAAGTTTCAGTAGTGTAGTAGCAATAAAGTCTGTGCTCTTACCAGTCACAGGAAAGAGCTTTTAAACATCATGAAAAGGAGGGAGCTACCACTCACTGTCTCCTCTCCCAACACCTAATCAACATTTTCATATTTCCACTGTGTTCACACATCAAGTGACTTCTGCACTGAGTTAATAAATATGGTTTTCATTTTTTTTATTACCTTTGAAAAGCCCTTTAATGCCTCCCATCTTTTTCACCATCTGTGCAAACTTAGTGTACTGCGTCAAAAGCTCCTGAACATCTCTGGTAGAAACACCTGAACCTCTTGCTACTCTTTGGATTCTTCCTGGCTGTTTACTGAAAACTTTGGCACCGTCTGTACTGTCAAGTTCTGCAATTACAGTGTGAGAAAGAAAAATCCATTCAGTTACTGACATTAAAATCTGTTACAGCTGGTAGCAAACTTACTCTCATGATTGCTGAGTAGTTTTGAGCCAGATAAAAAAAAACCCTACTTTTAGAAGTGACAATGCAGAATTTTACATAAGTAATTGTAGCACAATATTCTAGGGAATAGTACTAAAAGCAGCAGTTATGTTCCTATGTTAATCACAATAGAAAAAGTCACCTGAATAAATTATGCTCTCAACATACTTGGTCTCATAAGGCACATTAATGGGTTTAGCACAAAGCTTAGAGCAAAATTCTCCTGCAAGAGTTATGAGTGGATTAGAAACAGCACACTTTGAATTTGAGAGACCAGGCTACATCACCAAGTAAATTTGAGGGCGGGTAGGAAGAAAGACAGCAACAATAGATTAAAGATGGCTGTAGCTTTTTAATTTGCAAGTATAGCATAAATAATTTAAGAAGCAGTTAGAGTATGAAAAATAAAAATACATTCATTTCTAACAGAATGCTTCAAAAAACCCACATCTATTCTACACAACACAGAGCAGCAACAAGCAATTACCAAAGTATCTCTCTAATTTTTAGACTTATTCTGAAACTTTGAGACACATAGGTACTCTTTCACATTCCTAAGAGTGATAAATGTTCCTTATTATTTTCTGCAACTGTAGATGCTGCCTTATGTCCAACTTGTTTCCAAGAAGATCTCTGTAAATAAGATTGTTCAACAATGGAGTAAAAAATAATGAGTGAAGTTTGGTTTACCTTGGTCATTCATACTGTCCATTATGGTCATCAGTTTCTTTAGCCTTGCCATCGACTCCTGTTCATTACCTTTACTCATGAAGTCAGTTCCAAAACCAGGGATCATACCCTTGTTTTAAAAATGGAAAACAAAACTGTGTCAATTAAAATAAGCTTTGTTTATTCTAGGCAGCCAGAATTACAGACAGCAAGTTTTAGTTCAGTACTTAGGTATTGCAGTAGGCAAACCATTTTGCATCTTTGAAAAACATGAAGCACAGACTCCAACGTCAGTTTCAATGAACAGTTTTAAGTTTTTACAGCAGAAGTTTGTCAAATATAGATGAAAAACTGACAAAATAAAATGATTCTTGGGATAACTTACCAAGATCTGACTGAATGGTCCCATTTTCATGATGTTTTGGAATTGTTCATACATATCTCTTAATGTAAATTGACCTGATGTACAGAAAAAAAATATTAGCAAAAGTCACCATTCCTCACTATGCACATGAAACAAGTTACTTGTCTCTACACAAAAGTAACACAAAGTAAGTCAGTGGTCTACATCTCTGAGAGAATGTGTCATGATTAGGTCATGGCAATGCACCTGCTATTCAGGCATTGGGAAAAACTCACCATGTTTGAGCTTTTCTATGAGTGCTTCATTATCATCCAACTTTAACTCGTTTACTTTATCTATTAATCCTTCAATATCACCCATACCTGGGGAAAAAAAAAAAAAAGAAACAGAAACCCAACCCCAAAGTTAGCACACACACACAAAAAAAATTACACTTCGACTTTCTATTACCTAATTCAAAGTGCCTTTTAAGTACAGCTGTACATAGTACATACCAAGAAGTTTGCTGATGAAAGGCTGAGTTTTGAAGGGTTCAAAGTCATCTATGTGTTCGCCAGTTCCAATGAAAATAATAGGACTCTTCGTGGCAGCAACTCTGCAATAAAATATGCTTTACTAAACAGCCTCTCAAAAATGACCCATCTTTTGTACCACCTATCAACATAATCAGCTAGGCACCATCCTCCTCAAACTATTTATGCAAAACCATGCAGCATTTAGGATGGGCAGCTAGGAGTAAATGACAAGATGTTTCTCTAATTAGTACTTTGCAAAATGCAAACTCTACTTTGAAAAATCATCAACAGAAATAGAGGTTGCCAATTTGCATTGCTGAATTTAAGAAGCCTGAGAGGAAATAAAGAAAAATAAGTCATCTCCTTTTTAGCCTAATATTGGGAGGTCACATGAGACAGGCATTGATTACTTTTTCTTCAACTACTCCTACAACAGACATCAATTTTATTTTTCACACAGGAAAAAAAGCTTAGACTTAAGAAAAATCAGAACATTTTCACCAATCAATTGGTCAATCAATGACTAGCTTACGTAGCTTCCAGTCTACATATACAGCAGACAATGTGTAACAAGCACATAACAACTGGAACAAGCTTTTTGGTGGTTTCATTTTGCTCATAAGTTTATTCTTCCATCATTATGTATTTTGCTGTTATTTATAACATATGGCAGTTTAAGAACTCTAGCACTTAAGATCAAAGTCAGTGATTCAGTACGTTGGTGTCAGTTAACTTTTTAACAAATCATCTCAGCTCCATACAAGCTGCATCACCAAAACAGGAATGGAGATTAGTCTGCCATGCCATGATATAAGGCTGAAGATAAAACATTTGCTAGTCAACAGAGTCTGTCACGATACAGCACACGGGAAGTCCAACGAGAATGGAATTTAGGAAAGTATGACAGCAGACTAATTTTTTTAACAAATTGCTGGACACTGGCAATCCAGAAGTTTGATCTGCATTACACTTTTTAAGCCATTAGATACAACTAGCTACAAGTTTTTCCCCTTTTGGAAATATTCTTGGGCATTAAAAGAGAAGCAACATTTCAAGTAAACCATATCTATTAAGTCCAAATTTATATTTTTGGTAAAAACCAATAAGCAAGATGCAATAAATGTAACTGCTGTTTTCAAAAGGCAGAAGTCTGACACGTGACAATATACACTATTGCACTGGATATGTACATCATAATCCCCGATTCTGACTGATGTTAAATATCCACAAGTGATCCTATTCACCAGAAGTAGGGTAAGAACATAACTTACTTAAAACTCAGACTCTGTGCAGTGTGACAGTGACACTTTCACAGGACAGGTTTCTGAGACACTAACACATTCCATGGTTGTCCGTGCATGGCCAGATGTTGGACACTTATGACAATACTTACGCACTAAGGGCTCCACCTCCTTTTGCATGTCCATCGAGCTTAGTAACAATAACAGAAGCTACATCTACTTTGTCTTTGAAAGCTTTAGCTTGAGCTTCACAAGCTTGGCCAATGGAAGCATCCATCACATAAACAATGTTATCTGGTTGCTAGGAGAAATGAGAGACATACAAAATAATTATTTCCTGCTTTCTTTAACAGTGTTCATGTGTTATATTCAGTAGCAGAAATTACATGCTGCAATAACAGCACCTAAGGTCTGTGAAGTTTAAAACAAAAGGGCAACTGTTTCATTAAAAATATTGCCCGAGGACCATTTGAAAACACTGATGCTGTATTACTATGTGAAACACTTATCTACAACACCACATATTAACATTTAATAGGTTTATAGTTATTACTTATGTTTTGAATTATTTTAGCCACTATCTGAGCCAATGAGCTAATTAGTATCTACAAGCAATTAATGGCTAACAACATGGTCCATTTGGTAACTTTAAGACATCCATTCCTCTAAAACCAAGTTAGCCAGTAGCTGGAGTTGTGTGGGAAGTGTCCTATCATCGTGCAAGATCACAGGATCAAAAAAATAGCTTAACTTTTAAAACCCATACAAGAAACACAGCTTCATTTACATATCAAAACTATTTAAAGTTATCCAATCATCTGCTCTGTTTCAGGGCAATTATTCATGACAATCACAGAAAATTTAGTACACATAGCTCCAGGAAATCAGATGAGACTGGTTCTTTAAACTAGTTTCTCAATGCAAAGATCCTGAAAAGGAAAAGTTAAAGCAGGAGCAGTAGTCTAATTATGTGCAAGCATCTTTGAATTACAGATACAAAAATTAAAACTGACACAGAAGTACCACGCACTGATCATCTAGCCCCTGTTTATTCATATCCATTTGTACTCTCCAATATAACCTAGGAGTTAAAGCACAGATGCATATCAGAGGAGCAAAATCCACATAGAACATTAGGAGATAAACATAAACAAATTGCAGTCAAGTTACTGTAACAGAAGTTATTGTATTTCTTGAAACTACTCACTATGGCATTAGCAACTTGTAACATCTCTTCAAACAAAGAGTCTTCCTGTTTGTGACGTCCACTTGTATCAACAATGATTATTTCAAAGTTTTCATTCTTAAATTTCTCAACACCTTCTGAAGCAATAATTACAGGATCCATTTCTGTATAACTGATCACAAAGAAAAACATCTATATATACACCATTCTTTGTTCCCAAGTAAACACATTCAAACTTCATCACTTGACTGTAAACCTATCTGGATTTCAAGAGGGACCTTCTCTTATGTAAAGCAAAAATTTATTAAAAATATTCCTTCCTAAGCCATTTGCCCTTACAGTCCTTTGTGCTTCAGCTCACTGAGTAATCTCACCTGCTGAGGACTGCACTAAGTTCTACTAAGCCTTCTCTGAATTAAGTGAGTTAAGACAGTACACCTACAGTAAATCTTACGGGAAAATGACTTACAGCTTTATAAAAGCTATTTTAAGCCCACTGCTGGACCTACCCAGCAGTGATACATGTATCCATTGATCTGTAAAGATACTGAATGAAAATCTGAATGTGTCTGGTAAAGGCCTAGAAACTGCTATACACTGAGAGAACATTCTATGGAGTTATCCCTAGGTGCCTAATCTCTTCTTACACTATCCCTCTACCTGCTACTTGTAGCAGACAGTATACTGAACTAGGCAGAATTTTCATCTGTTCCCAGCAAATATTATAATAAAATTTAAGTAATTAGGCAACAATGACTGAGGCTTAGTTTGAGATGTTCAATAATGAACATTGTTGGAGTTGAATCATTCTCCAAACTGATTCTGAAAGATGCTTACCTCCCATAAAATGGAATTCTTGCTTTTGTGGCGTTCTGCTTTAACTGGTCAAAAGCACCTGTAAGACAGGCATAGACAAGGCACTATTTAAAAAAAATAATCTGTAAGTACTAGAGATAAAGAATCACATTATTGAAGACTGTGTTACCTGCTCTGTATGTATCTGCACATATTAAACATGTCTTCCAACCTTTCCTCTGATAGAAGTATGCTAACTGTGAAAAGAAATCAAGAACAAGTAGTTAGACAGAAATCCCACTAGAAAGCATGACGTTTAGCAGCTTATAAATCACTGGAGTACACACAGAGTACACAAAGTCAAGCCAGCCTTTCCATAACTGAGGCCACTTAATAACACTGTATGAGTATCAAATGTTAACATCTCTATTACTTAGAAAAAAGCATGTTATACAAATCATTAATGGCAAGATGAAAACAACTGCTTGGCTCTGCTTATTATTTCAGTTTCCTAAGCTAGGAATGACTACAAAGAATTCCAGTTGCCATTTTACTAACTCCTAGATACTGCTCACTGTTAATACGGCAGACAGGACTAGGTTTTAGAAACTATTAAGTACTAGTTACTTCAGAAAGCAGGAAGTACTTCAGTATTAAGTACTGTAATGGCTACAGCTTGTACAGCTCTGTTTCATTGGTACTTCCAGAGAACAAAGGTATTTCCATTGCAAAGACATGTTTTAAAGTGACGGACGGAATCATTAATTTCTTGTAACAGCTTCACTGGTACAATGTACACTCACAGAACATTTGATTGACCACACACAAACTTCCAAAATATAGTCTACCTACAGAAGCATGAGGAAAATCTTATGAAACCAGAGCAGTGATATATTCAGTATAGCCTATGTATGAATCTCAGAAGCAGATGATTAAAAAAAGTAACAAAGGTGCATCAGTCTTTTTCCATAGAATACTTTTTCCTCCCAACAATCATCATATATAGGTTAAGCATTGATTCAGAGCCTTCTTTTTTTTTTTTTCCTTAAAAAATACAAATCCAAATTTCCTCAATGAATTTGGGGCCAGAAGAGGTTTTACACCACCCACTCACAACTGAGATCTAAAACAGAGGCCAACTTCCACTGGTTCCCTTAAATAGGCAATGGAATGAGATAGGTTCCATTCACAGTGCTAGTCTTAAACCCAGAAAGCAGCTTTGTTATCCATATATAGTATTGTTCCACCAAGAGTTTGGTTTAAAAAAAAAATGTCTTGAAGGAAGTCCTATATGCCATAAATCGCCACAAAAGCAGAAACCCCTCTGCAATAATACCTCTACGTTGTAATCAGTTAGTACTTTCCTAGTAACAGAAGTAGCACAGATCACAAACAAATCCTACCAAAAAAGTCAATGACCACCACACACCAAGAGAAAAAAAAAAAAAACACGCTAAAACACACAAAGGGATCCAGTGCAAGTTACCTTTGAACAAGTGGTTGTTTTACCACTTCCTTGCAAACCAACAAACATTATAATATTCTGTTTTCCTTTGGTAGGTGTCCATGCTTTGACTCCAGGATCTACAAGCTAAAGAACAAAGTAAATTATGTATTACAGACTGAAATTTCAGAAGCACATAACAGTCAGTGTTACAGTCATGCTAGGTGCCTGGTTTCATATTCAACAAAACAAATATGTTTTGCCTATTCTAATCCTACTTTGTCTTAGATGCTTACTGATTTACAGTGAACAGCAACAGCCTGTGCAAGATATCTGCAGTATACAGTGTTATGCATAATAATTCTGTTAACAGTAACTGTTTCTTTCTAATGCCAAGCACCAAAGTCAGGATGGCCTGCATACATGGCACAAGTATAACATCCAACACAGAAATATCACCTCTACCCCCCCATCACTGCTCAAGATGGACATCTTCTGGTGAGAATCCTACACTACAGAAAACTTTTTAGGGCCGCTGCTTCACTTCTTGAACTAGTACAAGGTACATGCACTCCAGAGAGCCATCATACGGGTGGGCAGAAGACTACAGAAGAACAAAAGACTATACTATTACCTGGCAAGAGGACAGACTACTGATACCCAGGTGCTGATTTGACCAAGCAGGCGGATTAAAGACAAACGTTGCCATGAACTGTTGGGTTGTTACTTAATACTTTTCCAAAGGTTTATAAGTACTTTAAAGAAATCTTCATTAGGGTAGCAAAGGTGTATTTCTGGGACAACTAAATACAGTCCACAAGCAAATAGTACTTTACCCTTATTTTGTCTTTACATTTCAACTGAAGAGTAAGAATAGCTGAACTTGAAGCTTAAATTGAAGTTAGCCAGAGAGATGCCCAGGAAAGTTTCAATCGAGTTACTGTTTGTAATTGTAAGAAGCCTTACAACAGAAAACATACATGTACGGTACCACACAGTAACCGTAAAGCTTGGCTTGCTACTGCATTGCTTCCATAGCCCAGGTTGTACAAGAAAAGTGATCTTACAGACAATTTTGAAGTCCTACCTTAACAAGTTCCTTAAAGACAGCATGCTGAATCATTTTTCTTTTGTTAAGGCCAGATGCCATTTCTTCAAGATCGATTGCAGACCTGGGTTTAAGAAAACCACAAAACACTAGCATAACTTAAATCATCACTTTAACCTAGTAATAACAAAGCCTTTACAATTGGAACAGCACTCTGATTTGCCTTGAGTTTTCAGGCGTTTAACAAGAGACACGCATTGGAGACATTACTTCCGTGTACAGGACAAAAACAGGTTTCTGGAATACTTGCATCTTTCAGACTTGTATCTACTTGAATTATGTATCTGAAAATAGCCAAGGTAACAGTACCAGTCATATACACAGATATATTTATATCAGCACAGACCATGTGAAGATGAGCCGTCTAGGAAGTAACAAAGAACTTGTTTATTATGCCACTCAACTGATGACAGCAACAGTTTTTTGAAACAAGACTCTAACAGTAATAACTGGCTAAACTTGATGAAGATTCTTTTGATGGAGCTGGCTAGACATTTAGTTCAAACTGTATTTTGCTGTTAAAGGTAAACTGGGTATGTCTAAGAAAAACATATAAAGTTAGAAGTTCGTTATTCTTCTGTAACCTCAAATGACAACTTTTACAAACATTACAAGTTAAATACTTTTTTATTATTTCACTTACTTGACATTTTCTCTGAGTTGCTTCACAAGTTTAATATTAACATCAGCTTCCAGTAATGCTGTACATACTTCTTTTAACATAGCATTTAAAACCTTTGGAATATAAGAGAAAAATGGTATTACAGTCCACAGTAGATCAGTATTAGTTCAAAATAAGAATATGAAAATGTATTTATGATATAACCAAGGTTTTTAGAAATTAAATATATTCAGACTTATCATTATATTGACTACCACAAGAAGTTTATGCATTTGTTCCTATGTAAATGCACTTTAAATTTGAAAGGGTAATACTGGAGAAAAAGGGTCCCCAATTTGTAATAAGCACACTATAACAAAGCAGCACAGAACACCTCCTGTCGCATTAAGGACAACATCAGCTCCTACAGTAGCAAGGCTTCCTGAACTTCCCTATGGGTAACTTCTTAGAGACAGCTGTAACAGAAAGCCACAAAAGAAACTCTTAAAACAACACAACTTCTGTAAATAAAAGCATTCCTTACATACAAGATGGACATACTGGTACCTGCATTCTCAGCAGACACTGGATTGCTGCTCTGGGTTGTGCCTCTTAGGCAAACAGGTGCCTCAGCGAGGAACCCACTTTAGTAGTTCTAAGATTTTTTTGAAAAGTAACACCTGCATAAATGGCCTCATTTTCACAGCTTGAGTTCTTGGAGGAGGAAAATTCCTACTGCTGAAAAAAATTAATGGGGCTATATCTGATTCAGTTAAGGATTTGTTGCCTCCCAGCTGAAGATTTGTTACCACCTTTCCTCTATACACAAGTTTCAACCCTACAACCCTCTATAAACTTACCTCTTATTTACTCTAAGCTACCTGTCTGCCTACCTGAAAAGAGTTTCTAGAAATTTATTTACTTAGAAGCACTTTTAAACCATCACATCAGTTAGTTTTCCATCTTGCTTTTCAGTCTGTGTAACAGCAAACATTTTTTCTTAATTAGGAGTTTGAAATTATAAAAGAGAAACTATACCGAGTCAAACCGCTTTCAGAACCACACACGAATTGGCTTGAATGTAAAGGCAGCAAACAGAACATAATTCTCACATTTCAGACAGCAGAGTTTAGACTGCAAGCTATTTGTTCTTCCACACTTCAGATTCTAGCAGCCCCGTACACATCTCCCCCATCTAGCTGCACGTATAAATCAGAGCATTCTATGTAATCTCACAGTTTACCTCCAACCCAGACTTACACACATATTGCCTCCTCCAGTATCACCTCCTGGGAACAGCCTCCAAGCTCAAGGACCCTTTGACTGTGGGACCCACTATGTCTGAAGTGATTCATTACATCTAAATCTTGTTGAAAGTTTTGGCAGTACTGTCAGGGTTAAAGCCTCTAGCTAGAAATTTTACTTGAAGGAAGAGCCTCAGGATAAGATACACATACTTCAAGCTTCTCATTAGCCTTTGAGAACTCTTCTCAGAGCTTTGCTTTCTAAATGTTAGTTCCGTCACATATGCAGTACTACATACCTCTTCGTTGATAATCGTAGCATTGCTCAGCGAGCGTAATGCTGAGGTTATTTTTCTTCCAAGATCTGCTAGAACCATTTTGGCGGCTTCAAGTGCAACTCAGAAGAATCTGGAAAACAAAAATTAAATTGAAAACTAGTTGAAGCTATGCTTTTGCAAATTAATTACTCCGGTACCTTTTGGGTTAAGAAACCTGATTTGCATTCCAGAATGTGCAAAAATTTTACTTTTTTAGAGTTATTTTTAGGAAATACTGGCCTGAAGTTAATTTTAGGCTACCCTGATGGCCTACTTAAAAATAGATATACCACACTGTGATTAGGAAGCATTTCACTGTCTGGAATATTTTTGCATTGAATTCACCATGAAAAGCCAGTTCAGACAAGACTTCCAGAAAGATTGCTAACTACTTTTTATCTTCTTATCAGCAATATGCTAAGTGACAGGATAAAATAAAGCAGAATAGCCTAGAAGCTCTACATCCTGCAAAGACATTATGATCAGCAGCAAAATATTTACTAGCAGAATTGAATGTTATTTAGGGTTCTATTTTACCTATCATACACCAAATCAAACTGAATTTCCCATTTCAGTAGCCCTACAAACATATTTGCATTGTAATATGCAGAATTCACAGTGTATTTTTGAACAGCTTTATTGGAAAGCCAGACTACTTTTGTTCATGACAGACACAAGCCTTACATATTAGCCTAAAGCATGCTGTATCTTATAGTTAGGAAACCATAAGAAGTTAATTTCCAAAGGTTGTGTATATTCTCATCAACACATTAAATCATTCCACCTCTTATATAAGACAGCAAGATATTCAGGAGAACACATGGCAGAAACAGCAATTTAAAATTCTGAAAAAGGGCAAAACACAGTTTGTCTAAAGAGCAAAAAAAGTTGCAACCCCATAGTTACTAATAGAGCACTCTAGATATTTCTTGTTTATCTTCCAATTTCACCACTGGTTTTCTCATACCCAACCGATACTACTCCCTTGCTGACAGCTGAATTCAGAATCTCACATCCGAGTTCCTCCTTTCAGAGTTGAAAGCAAGCTTCCAAATTCTACAGCCTCTGTAATCAAAGCAGCTGAAAGTTTTCAAGATTTTAGGGACCTTCTCCCTTCCCCCCTCAAGTGAATACAGAAGAAAACAGACAAGAAAGGCCGGTCTGATTAATGAAACGAAGAATACATCATTAGTTACATTCCTGTTTTATTTTAGAGAGAGGGCTCAAACCTAGGTACGACAAAAAGAATCTCATTATCTATGAACACTGATATTTTGGGGTACAAGCCCCAAAAAACGAAGGCTTACAATGATACATTTGAAAGTACATAAAACAAGTCACCAGTGTAAGCCAACCTCCTGATTGCTTTGCCTAAGTGAGAGTTAATATTGTCACAAAGTTAGCAAGTTAAAAAAAGAAAAAAAAAAATGAAGTAACAACTGCCAGTCTACCCCCTCTGATACCGAAGCCACAATGCAGAACAAAGTCTCCAGCAGTTTCAAAAAAAGTAGGATAAATAAATTCAGTCTAAATATAAGCTTCAGGTGTAGCAAATGATGCAAACAAATATATTTACACATTTTAGATTTAATGTACATTTTATGTACAGCAATTCCAAAGTGACAAACATTACCATTCCATCTCAATATTTCATTAAAAAAAATAGTTTCTGCTTCCTAAAGAACTCTGCCTGTGAAATATTTGCAGATCAGTCCACTAACAGATACACGTGTCCATCTTTTTACTTTGCTGGAATAGGACTTCTACATGATATCAGATCAAGATTACTTTCCAGAATCCTACAGGTCTCGAAGTACAAAAAGTTAATTATGTCCGAACAAGGTAGTGTTTCTACTGCAGAACTCCAAAAGCTTTTTTCAACAGCCTTACAATAAGAATCATGCCCATACTGTGCTAAGTGGATGCATTTTAATATTGAATGTTTTCTGTAGCATGTTAACAATTTATAAGCCATCAGAATTACTAAGTGATGCCTACTACAGAAATTAATATATCTTTTCCCATACATTCCTTCCAAGTTGTGAGCCATGCTACAGACAAAAAGATGTATCAGCTGTCTTTGCAGGTAGCCAACTTGGGTTGGCAGGTAGCCAGAAGGGCATTAGCAGTGACTGCAGTGCAGAATGCTCTATTCAGAGCATCTGTAGTTCTGGAAGAGCTTTCTAGCTTTGATATAGTGCTCCACAAACACATTGAACAGGTTTCAATCTGGCAAGACACCACAGTAAACAAGCCAGGCTGTATCAAGCAGGCCTTGTGCTGAGCAAGGCCATGAGGTTCAGCAGCAGCCTGGGCACCTCCACATTGAGTTCGCAGGTCAACATTCTACTGCAGAGTCCCAAGGCCTCTTCACTTGCTGCTGAAAAACAGGCATTTCAGAAATAAAGGGGCAGCAGAAGTAGCAGTGTTTTTATTAAGCCATAGCAAAACAGCAATGAAACTACTCTGAAGAGACAGACTGCCTACCCTTCTGGTATAAACTACTAACCAAAATACGCCTACCTAAACTAGCAGTGCTCTTTAATGCACAGAATTTTAAAAGATACAGCTTTAACAGATAACAGTCGTTTCAAAACCTGTTTTAGAAGATAACAGCTGTTTAAAAAATAGCAAGCAAAAGGGATACTTACTTGATGTCTGTACGATAAAGTTATGCTAAATACATACATGCATAGGTTAAGATCCACTGAAAGCATAATACTGTAACGGGAAAAAAAGGCTGATTCATAGGTGGAAAAAACTTTAGCTACCGCAGCGACACTCAACCCTGACTTACTAGTTTCCACCTTCTAAAATTATCTGACAGAGGAACAGGAAGGTATTTCCAGGGCAGCAGCAGGGACTGGCTATCCTGCTTACGTCCTAATGCCCTCATTTTCAAAGAAAAAGAAAAAACAGGTGAAAGCACGGCTTCAAGTACATGCCCGGCCCCTGCCTCTCGGACACAGCCAACGACCAGGACCCGGCTGGACGACTGACAGCGGAGAGTCGGGGCTCCGCTTGTTCAAGGCCAGGGAGACACAGGCCAAGCAGCGGTTCAACAGACCGGAGGGCCCGCGCCCAGACTACCGGAGGACAGCCACACCACGCCACGCCACCCCTTCCCCGGGGCCAAGAGAGCCCAGTGCTCGCCCTCCCCACCGCGGCAGGGCCAAGGGCCCCCACCTCGCCCCGAGAAACCACTGCCAGTCGTCGCTCCCGGCTTGGCGTCAGTAGCGGCGGCGGCCCAAGCACTCACCAGGAGGGCGGCGCAGGGCCTGCGGGCAGACCCCAGGCCAGGCGAGGCCGCCCAGCGCTCCACAGCCGCAACCCAGCGCTCCACAGCCGCCGCCAACAACCGCCAGACACCGCCGGCCGCCACTGCCCGCCGACCAGGGAAACGTCACCACTCGCCCTCACCCTGCCGCTCGCTTCCGCTTCCGGGGGGCGCGCGCTCGCCCCCTACCTCCTTAAGGCGGTCCCGGGAGGTAAAACGGCTGCGCGGAGCCCAGTGGCGCCGCCAGGAACTACCCCCGCGGCAGCTTAAGGGGCGGGGAAAGGTCAGGGCCTCCCCACGGGCGTGGGCGCCGAGCGGGGAGGCGGGGCCTGGCTGCCGGGGTGGGCAAGAAGGGGGGAGGGCCCGCGGCTCGCGCATGCGCAAAGGGGAGCGCCGTTTAACCACCTTACTGGGCACGCGCGGCGGACCCCTCCCTTGTGAGTGGTGGCGCCTTTCCGCATGCGCGCGGGCGGCGGAAGGAAGGTGGAAGGCGCCCCCCCGCGGCGGCGGCCCGATGGAGCTGGAGGCGGCGCGGCGGGCGGTGCTGGCTGCTGTGCGGGGCACGTGCGCTGCCGACCTGCCCCGCCTGCTGTACTGGATGCGCAACACCAGTAAGCGCGGCCTGGCCCGGCTCGGCGCCGCCGTCCGGCAGCAGGCCCTGGTGGCGGGAGGAGGCCTAGTGGGGGTAGCGGGCCTAAGCCGTGCCCCGGCCGAGCGAGCCGCTCTCGCCAGGCGCAGCGGCCTGGCTGCCCCCCTCTGGTACCGGGCCAGCGGCGGGGGGGATGGCGGGACGCCCTCGGGCTGAGGGGAGGCCCGCTCCTTGGGCCGGCGTTTGGCTCAAAGGCTGACAGGGCCCGCTGAGGCGGGTACCGGCCGGCAGCCCCCCTGCCAGAGGCCGACCGTTGCGGGGCCGCTTTGCCGGGGCGAGGGGGCTGCCCGGGCGCGGGGGAGCCGGCAGCGGAGTCGCCGTGGGTTGCGGTGTCGGGGAGGCAGGGCAGCCGGCCTGATGCCGCCCGCCCTCCCCGGCTCCGAGCAGGGTTCGCCGTGCCTGCAGCTGTCCCCTTCCCGGCCGCCGCAGTCGGCGGGCTGGCGCGTCGGTATGAACCGGGGCTGGTGGGGCGCCAGGGGTTGCGAAGTTGGCGGCTGAGGTACAGGCGGAGGTACAGGTGGTTCTGCCGGCTGTGCTGTAGACGGGCGCTCCCGGCAGAAGAGCAGGACAGCCGGCGGAGGCGGGCGGCAGGGGGTAATCTCTTTTAAACTCTCCAGCGTGGGCCGTCGGAGGTCGCAGGGAGGCACTGTGCGCCTGGCGCGTCTCCGGATTTTTTAGACGTTAGTCTTGTCATGTACAGCTTCACACGTGATCATAGAAAATAGTGGTTTGAGCTAGTTTGTAAACACTGCTTTCCCCAGTTAGTGTCATCTTAGGTTAACGTCGCTTTTTGTTTACTCTCTTGTTTGTGCCTCGGTGTAATTTCATCAATATGCTGCAATCAAGTGTCTTATGACAAATGAAGAAAGGAAATGTGGGTCAGTGCACACGCTGGCCATTTGCAACTGACCAAAAAGATAACAGGGAGGCTCTGAACGCAGGCAGTGCACTGAAGTGGTGGGCGCATAGTGCCAATGCTGAATAAACTGACTAAACACTGCTTGGTCTGTGGGAATATTTGCATTTGGCTGTTGCAGATATGGATCTTGGAAGACCCTCCAAATACTTTAGTCCAGTTTCAAGCAGCCAATAAACCTCTGTCCTGTTTATTAATCATTGCCTGCTGAGACGGTAAACCCACTGCCTGATGATTGTGCATTGGGTGGGAAAAAATTATCATACAGTACATCCCCAGGTCATGCCCCGTTGTTCCAGGGTTATTCTCGTTCACATCTTTTGCTCCACCATCTTGGCTTTAGGGTGGAAACATCTTCATAAGCAAACACATAGGGACTTGAACAGAGGCCATGACACCTAGGGGTTGTCCAGCTGTCCAGGCACTCAGAACTGCAGACTCATGGCATCTCTGTGGTTTGCAGCTCCCACGTCCACTCAGATGCAGAGGCAGGAAAGATCCTTCTCTGGCTGAGCAGGCCCTCTGCTGGCATTGCTGGAAAGGAACCAGCTGGGAACGCAGGCGTGCCCTCCTCGGTGGGCACGCAGCCCTCCCGCCCTAACAGATTTTTCCCTAGGAAAGACATCACCAGATGTTTCAGAGCATCTGCGAGTCAGCCTGTACAATTAGAGCAGAGATGGGGCTCCCCAAGACTTGGAGGCTGAAGTTCGATGGATGTAGTTAGCGTCAATTATAACTAAGCAGTCTTATTTTCACTCTGTGTCTGTATGTACACACATGTAGATACACATGCATATGTCTACACATGTGTGTATAGACATAATGATAGAGCGTTCTGCTATAAGCAGTATTTCATCCCTTTTTGAGACCTTGTCTGGATGCAGTAGCATGTTCTGCTTGCTAAACGGTGTTTGGGTCACTGTAGATAATCTTGTTAGAAGTGGTTTTCTTCCATCCAATATGCTCTAATTTAAAAATCTCATTGAATTTCATATGCAATCATTCATAGTGCTTGTTCACTTAACATAAATCATTACAGCTCTTCCTACACTATGTTAGTTTGTGTGGTGTGCATATATGGCTTTCTCAGCTTACTGACTCTTTTACAAATCCAGAAAAGCACATGGGAACTTACTAGTCAAACTTGAAGATGCTTAACTGTTTCAGCTAGAAAATACCTACTTACCGTTTTCTCCACTTTGATTCTATGATCGTGCTTTAGCTCTACTGTAGGAATTTTTAGCCAATGGCATAGTTTATGTAGACTTGCAAAAATCCTTTGTCAATGAGTAACTTTTATAATTTTTATGCTACAGCTTCCAAGAATTCTCAGACAGATAGTTTCTGTGAAAGACAAGTATGCTATGGTTCCTAACCTTTATTAGATTATGATCTTTCAGATATTTTTCTCTGAATTTTAATGATCTAGAGCTGTGCATAGGTTCTTTCAGTGAAATAAAATATATTTTCTTGCTTCATATTAACTCTTTGTAGTTAAGATGAAAACTGAAGTGTAGATCAGGTTCCAAATTTTGAACTCTTGTTCCAAATTTTGAGCTCTTGGTACATCTGAGCAATCTGTGTCCTACTATTTTTATATTGTGTTCATTAATGCTGATTGCTGCTGTTACACTATGTACATAATCTTAAAACTAACATAATTAGCTTTGTAGTTGCCTTTTTAGTGGCTTTTTAGCTCATACGCTGCAGATCAGAGGACAAATGTTGCACTTTGGGCATCCGGGTCTTTGTGGGCATCTTACAGTTTGTGACTGTATTTTGCCAAGTACTAGTGCAGTATAAAGCTATAGGTAACTCTTTGTTCCCAGATTTGTCATTTGGGACATGTGTGACTTAGGCTAATTTTATTTCCCAGATTGCCACATTTGCAGAGAAATTTAGAGCCTGTAGAATTTGGTCTCATGCTACCGCTTGTAGAAGTTACCAGTTTCCGAATCTGTTGATTATGATGTTTTAAGTTAAAGTATTAATGTTTGGCTGATTTTTGTGCTTTCATGAGGTGCTGCAGTCTCCCTCTCTAAGGTACATATACCTCTCCTCAGCAGAGGAGAGAGAATTAGAAAGCTTTGTGCCTATCTTTAAGAGCTTTTCATTGTTACCTGATTAAGACATCTCTGATTGCCTCTTTGGGCCATTAACCTGTTCATGTTTTTCTACTCTCCTTTTTCTGAATGGCTGTGTCCTTCTGGTTTATCTCCAGTTTTCTTTTTCTCCACCCTGAGCTAAGTACAGGACTGGCCTAAAAGAGAGATATCTCTTTCTTACACTGGTTTTCTTTTCCTGCAGCATTGAACAGTAAGCAAGCAGAGGCATTTGTCCAGCAGGTCACATTCATTTACCCTTTTTGCAATTTCCCTGGAGTTGCAAATATTTTGGGTGATGTCCCCAACACACCGCTGTTGATGACACTTCTCTGTACTTTTTTTCTGAGCTGCTTCTGTAGCTGCATACTGACAGGAGCTTTTACTGTGTTGATTTTCCCCTCAGTGTTGCGTTTGAGTAATTATAGTGCCCATTGTAACACCTAGATAATGCTGTAGTACTGGTTGGATGAAGGATAGTGAGGAGCTGGTGCCTAGGGTTCTGCTGCTGCACCCTTAATACTGCCAAGGAATTTGGGATTCTCTCTGCACAGAGAGAAAACAGTGTTACAGGAGATGCTAAAAAAAGTTACTGGATCTCTGTAGTGCACACACAAATAAAAGCCCAGTCTTCGCAATACTAGGGAAGAAATATCAGTAGGAAAGAAACTAATAGGATACTAGTGCAATACTAATAGGAAAGAAACAAGCTTCTGATGAGCAAAAAAAAAAAAAAAGTTGTAGGGGTGGGGAGAGAATATTCTGAATGAAAAAACTCTAAGCAAACAAGGATAGGATAAATGGAAACAAAAATGGCATCCTCGCAGACAAGTTGTTTTTCTGTGGTGTGTGGGTTTCCACCCCCCCTCCTACTGCCATCCTATTCCTGTTTCTGTCAAGATGTTGAGCTTGTAGCTCCAGCTGAGGAGGACTGGGCATGATTCCACTGTTAGCTATAGTCCCTCATGCTTCTCTCTCAAGTGTACACGCAGCCTTAGATTAAAACCCTGCATAAAGTGGTTGTCCTTTAGGATTAGTGTTGTCGCAAAGACAGCCTTATTTATTAATTTAACTTGTTTGTTGTTTTCTGACTCCCATGCTGTATGCATGGAATGCTACTGAGAAACTTTTCCATGGAAGAGCCAAATTACTTTATAGTGAAGCAAGTTATCTTATCTAAAGTAAAGACTCTTAAGTATTTTGAACTGAGTGAACGTTGAACAGCTTCTCACTCTAATGATTTCTGACTAATCTTCCTTAGCAATTATGGGAATGTAAGTGTATGCAAGATGCTATTCATTTTCTTCTTTGTATGAATAAAAAAAACAGTCATGCCTTTTTTTGGGGGGGGAGGGGGGTATTGTGAATCTTAGAAATTCCAAATCTTTACGTATGATGGAAGAAGACATTACTGTTCTACAGCAGCTGCTTAGCAACACTGCTTTGCTGTTTCGCAACCAGCCAGTTCTTCCCACACACTGCAGTGAAACGTACGTCATTTCACGGTGACTTGCATTCCTGCTTTTCTTTTTAGTTAGTCTTAGATCTCAAAGAAAATGAAATAATAAGAGTTGGAAAGAATAACAGGAACCTTTGGTGTCTTAACTGAACTTTTTTATAATAGGATGATTAATGCTTTAATATCCTTCTGCAATAATCATGGTTCCAGAAGTTCTGGCTAAAAAAACTTGGGTGAAGCCCAAGAGCTAATTCGAACCACTTGGGGAAACCCCCCTGAAGATCCCCTCCCAGTTGGGTCCCAGCATTTGATGTATAGCTTCTATATAAATGTGTGCATTTATATAGGGCATATTCCCTGTCTCTCCTCCACTGCTCTAACTCTTATGAATTTTCAGTAGCGGGAGAGAATGCATTTGGTAAGAATGGGTGCCGGAGTGGGTAAGCAGTGAAATCAGAATTTATCAAGCTATCTCTATACATGAACAAAAGAAACAGAGGAAGTAAATACAAGAATCCTAATTTCAAGTTTGAAGTGGAAGTCACCAAGCCACTCGATTTACTGGCAACTACTGAACGCTTTTGCCGTACTTAGAGCTTTAATGTTGATTACAAAAGTCTGTCTCTTAGTTCATGTCAGTGATGAAGCACAGATAAGGTGATAAAAAGACCTTTTCTTGTTTTTCATGTACTGTCGCGGGGTCTAAGATAGATAAAAAAATAATTTTTTCATCAGGGCTAAAACTGACTGTTCTAATACTAGCTTTTACATTTTTTTTCAGGCATATAATAGTAAAATAAAACAATCATACATTTTTTTTTCCATTCTGTGCAATTTATTAGAAACATTTAAAGCTAAGAATTCAAAGAGATGTACTGGTCTGAAGTGCTAATTGTTCATACAGTGATGTATTGCTCAAAACAACCATTGAATAATAAACCGTTGCAAATCCTATAAGGTTAAACAACATATAATTAAGTACAAATTAATTTTTTTCTTGTGGATTCACTTGTACTGGGAGCAAACTAGGTTTTTAAGAGGTTGGTGTCGGATTTAGTCTTGTGACTTCAAAGTTAAGGGCAGTCAGTGCTGCAAGTTCAGGCCTTTAACAGGCAGCGAGGGAGGGGGATCTGACAAAATTAACTTAACCGGCCCATGGTAGACGTGCTGCTTTTGTACTGTGTTCTGCATATGGAGAAGAAACTTAGGAACAGACAAAGTTTGTCCAGCTTTTTTCTATTATGCATTGTATATTTCTGTTACGTATTCAATTATGTATTGTGTCCCCGGACCTGATAGTTAAAATTATCAGATGATTATTTTCACAAGACAAGAATTGTAAATAGTATAAGAAAAAACTCTTTTACAGGAAGTGTTCTTTAATGTTTCCTTTCAGTATTATGCAGGTGGAACTGGAGTGGAATGATTCTCTTTGAAAGGATGAAAACATGGGTTTCTGCAATGTAACAAGTATAGTATTTTTTTGTGTGTGTATGAAAAAGCAGTTTAGTACAAGGCTTCATACCCAAGTTGTTAGAAGTGATTTATCCAAGTAAAATATCCTTTCAGAAGAGATCAAAATAGCATTGCAAAACCACATTAACTGGAATGCATTTATTTGTTAAAATTATGCCATACCAAAAATCTTTTCCACTTCTCTGTTGTTTGGTAAACTAAAAGGGGATGTGACCTTTAATTTTACAAATTTGACCAACTTTGGGAATTAGCATTAATTTCCTTTGTTGTGACAAATGGTACTGCCCCAAGAGAGGTCTCAAGAATATTAAGTACTTCTGAGTTGTTAGATGCTGAAACTTCATAATGGTGGGGAAAAGTAGTGATTGTAAAATAGATATGTGACTTACTTTGTTTAAAATTTGACTTTGAAGCTTCTTTCAATTTATGAATATAAAAGACTTAAAGAACTAATAAAATAAGCCCTGGTTACGTTCCTGTTGGAAAAAAAACTGATTATTTTGTACCAATAGCTAAGTATGCTTAAGGATGGAAAGAGTATTTTGAGTTCCTGAAGAAGTTGATATACTGAGGTCACAGATAGCATCTCAAATTGTTCAGTCAAAAAAGGAGACAGTAATGTTTTAGAGATATGAAACTTCCTCCTTGACCTGTTTGTTCAGTATCAGAATGATGAAATTAACCTTTGTTGTTAAT
>JAOTQQ010000041.1:37178153-37227115 GCA_026546715.1 Gallinago undulata | reverse complement strand
TGTTTTAGAGATATGAAACTTCCTCCTTGACCTGTTTGTTCAGTATCAGAATGATGAAATTAACCTTTGTTGTTAATATTTGCTTTTTACTTCTGTGAGTCTGAATATATATCTGGAAAAGTGGAAGATGCTTGCTGTTACGGTTCCCTTTGCTAAATCCTCTTCTTTCCACGTGACATGTAATTTTCTGTTGTAATTCGGAAATTATACATTACTTGTCTTCAGTCATGTGTTTCGCAGTGCCAGGATGTTTAGATGTTGGTGTAGCGGTGCTCTCTGTCCGGTGTGAGGCTTTGTGATGCTTTCTTAGTTTGTGTTACATTTGCTGTAGAAAGGCTGAGGAGCACCAGGGTGTTAATTACGCTTTTTGCAATGTGTTAATTAAATTTTATAAATGCATGTTCAGTAGATCCAGTGGAACCGGTTTTTGAAGTAAAATACAAACACTGTGCACTCAGACTTCCTCCATAAACAAATGATTGTGATTCATCTTGCCGTATTTCATGATCTGTAGGGTTCTTTCCTGGTTAGTTGTCTGTTCAATGAACACAGGGGTTGGCTCGCACACTCTCCATTTCATATATATAACAGGGACTGAAATGGTATCAAAAACAGTTTTCTATTTTTGTTTCTTCTTTGAAGATCCTTTGTAAGGTGACACTGAGATTCTCAAGAGCGGGCAATTTGTTAAACACAAGGGTGGAGTTGATAAAACTGCACGGGTCTGAGGCAAGATGTCTATTTTCATATTTGGCACCTGTGTTCCATACTTGATGTCAATCTATAAATATTTACATACTGCAAAAGTAAATGAGTTACTGTGGTGGCTGTTGCTGTTTCTTGCTTTGACAGGAATGAGGGGACTCTCAGCGTCTGAGTTCAGTCCCAGGCTAAACACGCAGGCGCAGATCGTCGCTTCCACAGCTTCTGCTGTCCCCTCGGAAGGAGTCTGTCCAAACCTCCTTCTCTTTTTCTGTTCCTGCATGCTTATGCTATGTTATGAACATCCCAGAGGCAGTGAGTGACTTTTCTGATCAGCTCAGGGAAGATTTCTATGGATGTGACACAGCACAGAAGCAAACCCAGAGATTATGGGAAGAGAAGGTGGGCAGATTTAACTGTTGTTTAACTGGGACTTTCACTGCATTAACTGGTAGTTGGGAAGGAGCATTTTCAGTATCAGTGTTTTCGTTTGAGCTGCGTATGTGTTGTAAGATTTTTCCTGAGGACCTGTTCCATACAGAGCCTCCACAAGAGCTCTTCTGTGTCGTACTTGGTTTCATCAGAAAAGCTCAGAGGGCCCCATGGGAGATGGTCAGTGTTGTGACAAGTGGGAGTCACGGCAGGGTCAGGGTGTTCTGGATTAGAGGAAGATGGGACAGGGAAACCTGTCCCCCACAGAAAGTGTCCGTTTCCCCACCGCAGGGGTGGGCACTGAACAGCCTAGAGAGCTGCTACCACTAATGGTGGCCAGAAAAGGTCCCCCAGGCCATGAGGGAGCAGATCCTATTGACGCACCAGCTCTGGGAGAAAGTGAGCCCAAGTTCTGCATTTGCAGTGTGATGTGGCTGGCCTGGTGGTCTATGAACACTTCCTGCATTTCATTAAATGCTATATATGAATTTGATACTCTTAACAGGCAGTATAACAGCTGGATGAGCTCTCTTGCATAGTAATAGTATTGTTTTAAAGCATGTGCCAGATGTAGGGGCTTATTGCCCACAGGCACTGGTCTGTACGGCTGCTAATATCAGCTTTCTACTCTCTCATTCTGTCTGTAGCACGATTTTTCTCCTCACTTCTTCAGATGTTACCCACCTCAGCAAACTCTGGCTCCTTTGTACTCCGAGGGCCTGTTGTGGGGCTGATGGTCCCAGTTAAGCAACAGTTAAATCTGTCTACCTTCTCTTCCCATAATCTCTGGGTTTACTTCTGTGCTGTGTCACATCCATAGAAACCTTCCCTGAGCTGATCAGAAAAGTCACTTGCTGCCTCTGAGATGTTCATAACAAATCTACAAGTTGCTGGATGGACCATGAGATTAACAGGGGATGGGTGCTCATTGGAGGTTTCAAATTAAAATGCTGATGAGCAGGAGCTGCTGCATTGCACCTGTTGTGCTGTTCCTGCTGCTGCTGCTGCAGCTGCTGCCCCTGTCCCTTCTGTGTTCCTCAGTGCAGAGGCTGCGTTTGTAGGAGCTGAGGTTCTCAAGAGCTTAACTGGGAGCTCTTTGGAACAGCAAGTTGTCTTCCTGTCGTACAACTGCCAGTGGCATTGTGCCCATCAGGGCCTTGGAGCGTTACTGCTATGCATTTAATAAATAATAGACCAAATATATGTTAAGGGAATCCAGGTGATTTAAAGTTTCTGAAGCTTACTACGGGGGATTCAGGATTATCTGTTGGAGTCAGTTTGGGAACATGTTGCAAGAAACATTTACGTTTACACTCTAAGAACAGGGTGTCTTGCACTAATGAATGAGGGTTTCTTTAATCATATTTTTCTCACTACAGTGCTTACCCAAAAAGCATTTCAGAAGCATTTCATAGTTTAGCTGGTCTCTGTTTCTTATACTAGCCTTAAAAATTCTCAATTTCTAGCATTGCCTGTGTTCCACTGGAAAGATTAAGTATATTAGCATAGAGAAACTTGTAGCATATAGATTTATTTTGAACCTCCTTGCCGTCAAGCTTGCCTATACTAATTTTCCTACCTGGGACAGTAAGGCTAACAAACATTAACTGTTTTTTAACACTTCCAAAAGCTGTCAGATCTTCTTTTGGTGAGTGATATATGTGAAAGACACACTCCCTGCCCAGTATAGTGGCAGTCTAAAGAAACCAAGAAACCAACCAGAAGGGGTAGGAAAGAGACAACAAACATCACTATTTTTAGAAAAGAATCAATGGGTTTGGTATATTTTTCAGGATTAGTTTTGTGGTTATTTTTGTGTGTGTGTTTTTTGTTTCTTTTACAGGTATGTAGTTTTGACCTGAGATGTACCTTTGTTCAGAACCAGCTCAGTGTCCTCAGAGCAGTGAGATGTCCAAACAAAAAGGAATTTCCTCCATTTGAGGAAAATGTAACAGAAAAGGAACAGAGCACAGGCATTATAGCAGATCTCATGCAGAACATCAATTAGGACAGAAAAAATGCAAGAAAAGTTTGGATAAGTGGATCTGGTTTCTTCTGGAAAAGAAGACTGATGGGACACATAAGTCTTTAAAGAAGTAAAAAGTTGCTGTAAACAGGAGAAGAACAAACTTTTCTGTTTCCATTGCAAGTGGGACAGAGTACGGAGTTTAAATTGTGGCAGGGGAAATCTAGATCAGTTATTAAGAAAGTATTCCTTTCTAATAGTAAGTGTAGTCAAACACGTGCATAGATTTCTATTCAAAAGGGAGGTTGTGGAGTCTCCAGCATTAACAGTCTTTTTTAATAGAACAGATTTAATAGACTAGTGACACTATTGATTCAGCCATTGAAGGAGGAAGGATTGGTGACTACCGAAGGTTCCCTCAATCTTTTTGTTCTAGATGTCTTAAAAAAATAAGAGTGTTAAAGTAATGCAAGAATATGCTGGAAACATAACAAGAATTTACAGCGTGGCTTTGCAAAAGCAGACTGGTTTACATCCATTCCTATTTTCTTTCACCTTTGAAACATTTTGATAGTTTTAAGTTGTGTAAAATGTATTGTAAGTTGAACTGTTGAACTGTGCATTATCCCTGATTTTTTGTAAACCACTTTATTAGAAAGATGGTATGTATAAAAAGAAACTTGTATGAAAAAAAAAGCCTGCATTCAGGCAACTATGAGTTTTGTCATTTCTCCAATAGTTCAAAAACATCTTTGATGTTTTTATATCTTAAGCTGAAACAGTATCACTTTGGTGGCAGCCCAGACCATCATATGTGAGTTATAAGTTTATAAATATGAAAATAATTTGAGATTTCAAAAAAGCGCTACGTTTATTTTAAGTGGCAAAGTTATTACAATCCAAATCTGTCATTGGCTGGAAAAGCTAACAAAGGCTGAAAAATGCATTTCAAATAAAAACCTTATCCATCTGGTATTGTTTATGTCTAACAACTGTATTGTACTGGTCATCACTCAGTCCACATGATCTGCATATGATTGTTCAGGGGTTTTTGTTTGTCTTGATTTATAGATGACTTTGATGAGCTTGTGGTGACTAACAATGATGTTGTGCTCAAAAATATCGCTGAAGATTTGCGGAATCATTTACCCATCGAGGCAATGTTTAATTCGGAACATCAAGCTGTTCAGAAAGTAAGCTAATTGTTATGGTCTCGTTTTGCTGAACTGTATAATTTATTTGGGGACTGACCATGCTGACTTTAGTTTTAGTAGTAGTTCATAACAAAGAATGAACATTGGATTGAGGTACAGGAAATCGCAGTTTGGTTCTCAGGTCTGTTGCTGCATCATTGTGTGACCCCAAGAAAGTTGTCTCATAGTTCTTAATACTTTGATCATAAGTTGTTTGGCTTAGCTTTCATTCTGTGTGGTATGGCACCTGTCACAGTGATTCTTTAATGCTAGCTCCAGAACAGACTCTAACAGCCCCCTGAAAGAAAATAGAAATACAGGGCCAGTGTTTTGCTGTTGCCATAATGTGGGCAGCCCAGAAATGATTTCCAGCTCTTTTCAGATTCTGATGGCTCAGAAAGAGGTGGGCTGTGAGTCCCGTGGGAGGGGAGAGCACCTTTTCTACTTGAGCTGTCAGTATAGGTGGAAAGTTAATGCATTTCCCAGAAAAGTAGTATGTGGCTCTTAAACAGGAAAAGTTGATTGGCCACATGCAGCAAGCCTGGGAGAGGGAGGAAAGAGGAGTAGGAGGATGAAGATTATACCCCTTGAAATGATGAGAAGGCAAGCATCCCAACTGGTATGCTTTTGATTGAAAATGACACCTATGTTAATCAGGAGTGTTTCTAGATTGAAGCATAAGGCATGAAGATGAAAATATTCAGACAGTTGAAGTTGAAAAGCAAAATTGCCCCTTCTTCTAAATTTAAGTTACATTCTCGTCATTAAAGTGGCAGAGAAAAAGCTTCCTTTACCCTCTACCTCCTTTATAGCCAGGCAAATGCTAAGGAGACAAAATTCACAGCAGGTCTCCTACTCCTACTGTTGAAACCAGATTGCTTTCCTTTGTCAGCTTCCACTTACTGGTTATTTCAGTGAACTTTGATGATCCAGTTTGCATGCAGGTTTACTATTGTTTAATTTTGATTTGTAACTTCTGAGTAGGGAAAAACTTGGATCTCAGGGATTTTGGGAAAGGTAGGAGGGTGGGACAATGAACTTGCTTAAGCCTTTCTTAGGTTTTGTTCCTCTTCTCAGATACACCAGCATCCACTGCCCATGATTCATGTTGATGCATTCCTTTATGATGATGATTTTGTTGATTCATTGTGTGAGGAGGGGAAAATGAGTAGGAGCTATTGCACAGAGTGTGGCTCATACAAGACTGCATCTTTAGGTAAGTGCTCTTTTGGAAACATGAAAAACAAATTCAGTTTAACTGAACTGGTTTGTGCAGTGACTCAGCCGGACAACATAACATCGAGCTGATGGAGAACTTTGTCCAGGCTGGTGTAGGGCACAAGCCAGAATTATTTCCCATAACCAGTGGAAGGAGACTTCTACACACGTAAGTTGAATTAATTTGCAGTGTATGAGTGACCCTAGTTGCCCACAAAAACTGACCAGGGAAGAGACAGGGCTATGTACCACTGAGAAGCAGGATGCAACAGGAAGATGGTACTGTTGAGTCCATGCAGTAGCCTCAGTCTCCTCTCGGGCTGAAAAACCCTAGGAAGCCCCATCTGTCCTAACGCTTGTGTGTGATGTGGTGCAGATCAGTGCTGTCACCTGTATAGCACAGGCATTGAAGGGGGAATGTTTTATAGGGAGAAGATTCCGTTCCTTAAAACCTTGGAGTTGAAATGCAAGCTCTTAATAAAAACTTTGGCATTAATTGTGTTGAGCCTTAGGTACCATGTTTCCTTTTTCACTTAAACAATTTCAGGTTACTGGTCTTTGTATTCTTTAATATGTGTCACAGTGCAGAAAAAGGTAATTCAGTTTCATGAAGGATTTCAAAATTCGCCATGTAAGGGAAGGAATCCCCAGACTCGAGACAGACTGCTTGGCAGGCTACCTCCAATCTGCAAACCCTGGTTTTCCAGGGTCCCCAGTGCTAGTTCAGGCAGGAGTCCATACAGGTTTTCAGTGACGATAACTCTTCAGATTAGTATTTTATTGGTTAATAACACCGTAGCTAGTACTGCCCACCCAACACCTTTGTTCTGTTCTTATTTCCCAGAGTTTATTTCGCATTCCTTTTCCCTCATGGAACTGAAGTTTCTTTATCACCATGTACTGCCTGACCTGACAGGAAAGGTAGTGGTTGACGTTGGCTCCAGGCTTGGTGCAGTGCTATTTGCGGTAACTTCCAGCACAGGAATTCATATTTTATTACTGTTGCAAACGTTTTCCCTCTTCTCTGACTGCCTACTCTCGTTACTCCATCTTGGACAGGTCGTTCTGAGAGGCACCTCTGGTCTGGCTCTCAGAACAATACAAGGTGCTGTTTAGTAGCAATTTCAGTTCTTGTTCTGTTCCTCACAAGAGGGAATACAAAAGATCTTTCTTTTGGAGAGGAAAAGTTTGTTGTCCAACAGAGTAGCATATTGCTGTCACACAAGCTGCTCTTTTGCTAGTTCCTGCTCTCTCTCTCCTTCGTAAGTAAGTTTGTCCTCTATGTCTTGACCATGTCTATATATAGATTAGTTATGTTGAATTCCTTTATGAAGCTGACAAACTGTTAAATTATACAAAGGAAGACTTTGATATGAATTTGTCTCCAAAAACATATTGTCCTGCTCTGCATTTTAAAATGCACATAAAATACTTCATCGAGAAACTTGAGTGCAATTTTGATTGCTTTTGGCATGGCTGGTGCAACATATGGCCAACAGCAATGCAAAACACACATTACAACTTTCTTACAAAAGTCAATGGCTGTTTAGGGCTCAATCTTGGAAACGCTTGAGCATGTTATTTTACTCATCTGAATAATCTAATTTTGGGACTACTCAAATGAGAAAAGTTGCTCCCATTTGTAAATATTTGCAGCATCGGGTCCTTAAATGGTAACACTTCTGCTAGCCCAAATTTGTTTTAAAGTACTTAAATGCTTGTATTGTTATAGTAGAAGATAGTCTCAAGATAAAGCAGGGAAAACTTTTTAAAAAAAGATTTCTCCTTTTTAACCATATTCTTGGCTTGTGTTGGAGGAGAGGTGACTTCACCTTCACAGGTTGCTTTTCTACTCTCTCAGCTGAATGGTTTCAGAAAACTTTAATAATTAGGTTGTAGTACATAGATACCTCAAATGTTCTGTATCTTTAGCATTGTTTGTTTGTCTTTGCCATTGTTGGCAAAGTTTAATTATGGTGTCAATGGAGACAATTGCACTGAAAGCACTGTCTTCACTAGGACTCTTTAGGCTTAAGTATTTGTCCTTTTTTTTTTCCTAACATCTCCAACAACTTCCCAAAATCTCAGTCTGAAACCAAACCATTATTTTGGGCTTATTATTAAGAGATAATTTATCTTTTTTTCAAATATACCTGTATGAAGCACCTGTGAAAATGGCAATAATACAATACTTAGAGGTGCTGACAAAGACTCTGTGCCAAAAATATCCCATTATAATACTAGTACATTGTCCTCCATTTTGAGTCACTTTGACTATGTGTACGTCTCATGTCTGGTTTTTTTCCTTGCTATTTTCTTCTTCCATTCTCCCAAGAAACAAAAATCTGCAGTCTTTTCCTTTCACCATATTTTTGTAACTTGGTTTATACTGCTTTTTTCCTTCTTAGACAATTTTCCATCTATTTTGCAATTGAAGTGAACTTGCAGCTTTCCTTTCCTTTTTATTATTTTGATGAATCATTTTGGATCTCTCGCTAAAATTGGTGAGATGTAAGCAGGAATAGCGAAATCAGGGGCTTACCTCTGAAAAATGTCACATCCACTGAAAGACATTTCTCAACTTGCTGTTTTAAAATGCTTTTTTAACCTTAACCTTTGTTTTGTTTTTTCCATTTTAATTGAAATTTCTGAACTTGCTTTAAAGGCATCACAGTTACTAAATTTCCTTTTCCCAATGTAGGGTTATCTTTATAGCTCAGCATCCCAACTGTACGGAGTAGAAATGAATGCAGACTTTTGCCAGTTGCAAGAAATGATGGTTACAAAATACCAGTTCATTGACAGAATAAAGGTAACTAAATATACGGTTTAGCATATATAATTTTAACCACTGTGTACTAGGTATCCTGTTTATGCAAGTGGCTGGCAAATCAACATTGAGAAGTTGTTTCTGCTTTTTTTTTGTTTTGGTCCTAAACAAAGGCTTTGCATTAGGGGAAAAAAATATAGCAGAGAGGAAGAGAAAAATTATCAAATATGATAACATCTGTTTAATCATTTAGCCTTTTTCCTGAATGGATTTACCTACTGGCTTATGTAAAGCAGATATATCTTAGCTGTTTCTCCCAGTGAAATCAATGACATTGCCATTAACTCTTGTGAAACTGAGTGTATAAAGAGTTTCTGTGATGAGCAGCAAAACTAAATGCTTGTATTCATTAACCCTTAACAGAAAGATGTTTGTAGGATTTGCAGATTTGCATCTAAGAACACCTAAAGGATTTATTGGTATTTCCTTTCGTGGAATATCAGTGCATTGGTACCTTCCACAAACAAAATGGGCTTCAAACAATGTGTTATCATTATGGAAACCATTTCCCTAGTCTCATTATGGAAATAACTACTATTATTTTAATTAGAAAAAAATTTTTTTTTCCTTTCTGGGGAATACCAGTTTTTTTGTTACCAGCAAAATTTAGTAAGTAGAATATGACAGGTAGAATACTGACTTCAGTCCTGTGTTGTATGTATATGGTCTTGAATGGAGTCACACAACCTGCTGGGTGTAGTAGTTTCTTGGGAATTAAAATAACCAATTTTAAACTGGAAAGAAATAATAGACATGAAATGTTTAATACAGGGTAAGCAGTATCATTGAGTTGCCCGGTTCAGTCCCACTTGCTGCCAGTTTATCCATAACCTTTGGTTTTTGCATATGTTTTGTGTTCCTAACACCTTATTGTGACAAAACTGAAAGTGCAGTTAGGAGCTTTGTCAAGTTACTTCGGTGGAGCTGGAGATCTATATGCATGCTTTTCAGTCTTGTATATTCTTTATTATTAGCTTTTTTGTTTTTCCTTCACACCTTGTAATTCTGCTGAAGTAGTCATTTTAGAGCATAAAGATAAGATAATACATTTTCAAAGCAGTGCCTGAGGACTTAGCTATTTGAGTCTCATTAGATGCTAATTTAGTCATGTGACTTGTGTTATAACACCACTTTGAACATTTCAATCTTAGATTTTTTTATTTCACCCCCAAATGAATCCTCTCGAGAGATACATACCAGCTTGAAAAATAGTCAGAATCCAGTTGCTGATAATTTATGACACAATTCTGAAAAACTTTTAAGACACCCATCTTAAATAACAATTGTTTTTTCAGGGCATTCTGAATTTTTGTTAGAGTACCTTCCCAAAGGACAGTGGGGTGAAATTATATCTTTAGTGACTAAATCTCTGAGTGAACCTTTTGTTTCTTTTCTACATTTGGTTTGTTAAAGTACGTAGAAAGTTGCTCAGCATCTTTTGCCATTTGAGCAAACACTTGGATGCTGGGAGGAAAGTAAACAGTTCAGCAGATCTTAGAAAACTTGTGATCTCAATTCAGAAATTGCCTGTAATCATGAAAGGCTTGGTGTGTGTTCCATTGGGCAACAGGGCTGTTTTAAAATCAGTTGCTGCCCCCTCTCTTGTGCCAGCACACAGCCAAGTGGGTCAGGGAACTGGTCCAGCTGAAAAAGAATCAAGCCAAAAAGGTGTTTTGGCTGGAGCAATACCTGGGTCTGGCTCGTGGTGCAGCCACACGTGGTAATGTGGTCCTGCGTTCACCAGCAGGAATAAGGATGTGTTTGGGGAGGATGGGGTGCTTAGGTCTCTTTAGGCAGCACGGTCACCTATGCTGTAAATGCAGGCTAATTTTAAGTTTAGGTTTAAGTGTTACTCAAGGAAACATCAACATGTGTTCAAAAGCTTCCCAGAAGTTTGCTTACACCTTTCTGAATTGAGGCTTAAAATACTAGGACTGCCATTAGTAGGACATTAAGAAAGTATGCTAATTAGGACTTCTTGTGTTGCAAGAAGTCAACTGATGGAGCAGTCCCCCAGTCACTCGTGTTGAATTAAAGGACTGCTGCTTAGGGGTTTTGTACAGAAATTCTGAGGGTTTGTTATTTTTTCCCCCTGAAAATAAGAGAGTAAAGTAAAATGTCTGTTTAGCCTCAGGAACAGCCTAGTAGAGTCTAGGTAAATCTGGTTTCCAATATATGAGTTCTGGCAGATATAGCAGGGGCATGTTTTGCCCCTTGCTGTCTGTCCTGCCCCACTGCAGGAGGCTGTTGCCTGTGTAAGAGTGCAGCAGGCAAGCCTCTATACATAATATCTCTGCCACCCCAGTTTATGGTCTTTCATTTTAACCTACGGTTAGTGGCACCTTTATACAGAGGACATGAGTTGACAGCCAGGACCTACTGTACTTAGGGTTGCTGCTGGTGGCCTGACTGGTCTGTCTTCTTCCTCTGCTGCCCAAATGCTTGAACTTCTTAATCAGCTCCTGCTACAGTTTACAGTGCACTGTTTTAAGATAAATTATCATCAATCATAATGGTCCAAAGAGCTCTAAGTTTCATGAACTAGTGGATAAATAGTTCAGATGTCCACACACTCGAGGTGAAAGTAGGAATTTGACCAGTCATTCTGACAACTGGACTGTCCCTGTTTATCAACATGATAGAGCCTTCAAATACTAACCTGCCCTTCCTGGGTAAGGTAAAAGAACACAGTTTTGCTTCCTTTACACTCACCACAGGCAGTGGTGAACAATTTGGCATGGTAATGTCTTTAAGGATAAAGCTGTTTGTTTTTCTGATTTGGAGCACTTGCAGAGAACCTGCGGAATACAGTTCTCAAAGATGAAATGCTGTGATGCGGGGCTGTTTATGAACTGTAGAGTTTTCCTTGTGTTGTTATCACTGATAATGAAATACTTGGCTATAATTGCAATTGCTGTAATGCATTCTGGTAGCATGAACCAACGTCATAAACTGTGCAACTCGACATCTTTTCCTCACTTGAACCCCTACAAGTTGCAGGGGTGGTAGTATCTGTTTCCTCTGTCAATCAGAACAGCATGCTTTGCGTGTTTGTTAGGAGGAATACATAATTTACCCTCCCACAAGTATTGATATATTAAGTGGGCAAAACATTTTTCAACAGATAAGTGTTTTAATCTTCCATACTTTTCTG
The DNA here is from genome assembly GCA_026546715.1 of Gallinago undulata. Taxonomy (NCBI): domain Eukaryota; kingdom Metazoa; phylum Chordata; class Aves; order Charadriiformes; family Scolopacidae; genus Gallinago; species Gallinago undulata. The sequence goes on along the minus strand of JAOTQQ010000041.1, from coordinate 37,215,620 downwards.
TCAGAATTAAGAATTCCTTTTTACATCTGTCCAATATTGGAAGGATTTGACAAAATGTGAAATGTTGAATCCATCAGGTTAGTATATTTCCAGTACAATCTAGTAATAGATCATACAGGGAAGAAAAGAAGTTGTTCAGATTTTCTGTCCATTTCGAACATATAGAGATGCACTTTCAAAAAAAATTGTGGAATGCAAGTAATATTCAGATTGGTTTTCTTTCGCTTATCTCTTCAAAAGATGTTCCAGTTTGTTTCCCCTCAGATTTAGGATGTGATGTATTTCTCCATGTTTAAGAGGAAATCAAACACATTTTGTCAGAGTGTTAATGAGCATCTATATTCTCCTGTCACTATAATCTCACCTGTTTGAAAGTGACATGATGTGCTAATATCCTTTTTGGTAGGTGAAGGTAGCTGACATCAAACCAGCTCCTGTGATGACTGGAGAGGCAGTTATTTAGTAAAGCAAAGTACTTGCTGTCCTCCAGTGCCACTGAGCATCCTGCCTTTCCAGCATTTCCAGTCCCAATATATGTCATGAGAATGCAGCTGTCAAACCTGGATCTGTAGTGTCTTTTCTAGCTATAACCCTTTAGTAACCCACTGAGCCTGAGAGATGCCATTTAATATCCTCAAAAAAGGTTTTAGCCAGCTTAGCTCCTTTCCTGAAATCAATGAGCATTTGTGATAAAATGTAGGTAAGTCAAATGTAGCTGCCATTCCGTACATCATCTCCTCTTTTACAGCACACAGTGTTCTAAACCAAAAGTCAGGTGTAGTTTATTCACTTAATGTAATGAATCGAGTATTTTAATTAGAGAAGATAAATCTGATTTTTATTTTTTCATTTTATAAAGCCTATTCTGGTTATTTATTTCAGTTTTAGCTACTGTGAAGCCAGTGAAATACCCGGTTTTGTCACTCGTTCAAAATGGTGGTAGCAGATGCCGTATTAGGTTGACAGGCTTCATGGCTACTTGAAAGCTGTATTTGTCTCTTAAATTAATTTATGCCTTGTGAAATTTTTCTCCTTCAGGTGGTTCACGCAGACATCTGTACTGAGGCTTCACTTCTTCAAAAGGCTGATGTTGTTGTAATGAATAATGTCTTTGAATATTTTCTTGACAGACAGGAACAGGCCAGGTAAGCTATGGGTCCAAACAAGTCATCTATTTCTTTGGCAATGTCTGTGTAACCTTGTGAGTTATGGAAAACCTTAAGGTTGTGCTTTTTGAAGTCGCATACATAAATTACATAAGGAAATTGTTTTAAACTGCCTACACTTAATTGTTATACTTAACTGCTAAGGTGTTATGGCAGTTGTTTGTTGTTAAACCCACTAAACACTGCTGCATTGTTTACCCAAACCTTGCCCTGAATCGTTGCACTGATCTGTTAAAATAGTATCTTGCTGTTAAATGATCTGAAATTATTATATCAGCATAAAGCTTAATCTTCAGAAAGAAGACAGGTCACTGACTTGTGGATGTCAGAGCTTTAATATAGATGCACTGCAAAATATGGTTTTTAAAGATATTTCTAATACATCTTCATAAGGATGTGGTAGCAAACAAACATGTGGCTAAGGTTCTTCTCTTTCAGGTACAAGGCACGGATGAGCTTTTGCTAATCCAGCAGTATCAGTTTAAAACTTAAATAACTTTACTATCCAAAGTTACTGTGCCTTTAGAACAGGCAGTCAAAAAGAAAGTGTGCCTGTGTCTCCACCATCCCAGGCAACCACCTGACAATGGCAAGTAGTTTCAGCAAAGCCTTATCCTGCTGCCCTTGATACCAGGTGGTGATGTCAACCAGAGAGGCACAGAGGGGATGGGTGAAGGGTAGTGGGTGTTTCAAATCACCAGGAGATTTGTTTCTAGGTACGTGACTCATTTGATTCTTCAGGAACTCAGGGATAGTGGTTTAATGTTGCATTAGTAACAAGAAGACAAATGACATTTGAAGAATGCTGGAAATTAAATTCTTTTTAGGCTGAATTGCCATGCTGTGAGAAATGATCTGACTTGCAAAATTGGCAAAAAGGAATGCTGGGGGCTATATTTAAATACCGCGATTGCTAATGCCTTAAGTATTTTGTCACGACTGCAAAGTATGTATGTAAAGAGTAGCTTGTTGTTAAGCTTAATAAAACAGTGCTCAGAGACTGGATTTTCTTCAAAACCCAAAGTTCAAAGGGGCAAGATGTCAATGTTTAGTCCTAGTCCAAAGTGATGATGTTGGCAGTACAAAATGACATGCATGTATCAGAGTTAAAGAGTTACAAAATCTAACTTTGTAAGACCATATATACCCTCCATTTTTAATATGAAGCTTGAATTTGTTCATACAAAGATACTTACTTAGATATTAATAGTGACTGATAAGCATATATAGCAAGTCTTCAAGCTTAGTCTACTTCTGGGCACTAAACTGTAAAAGTGTTAGATTCAGTTTGTATCAAATGAAGGTTTTTTCCTAAAAAATGGTGACCTGCTTTTAAATATGTTTCAGAGCTTGGGAATTTATTGCTTGTAATGTAAGAAAAAGAGGATCCTTATTAGTGACAGTTCCAAGCCTTAAAGAATCACTCTCAAAGCTCCAGGTAAGTTCCTTCAGCCGGTTTTAGCCAACACATTTTGTCGCTTTTGTGAAAGTGGCAGTTTTGTAGTTTGGGGTAGCTGCTTGGGAGTGTTTCTATGAGGAAGGATATGTAATTTTGTGCGTAGATTAAAAGATGTAGGACTCTGGATTCTATTCCCACCAACGCATCTTCCTGTACTTCGATTATCCCCACCTGTAAAATGGAAATGAATCATTGTATTAGAATGTCTATTATTAACAATACCTTAGTTGTGAGGTTAAAAAAACCCACAGAACATTATCAAAGCCAGATTATGGTGTAAGTTTTGTGATAATCTTATCTATATCCATCAGACTTCTTCCAGGTAAAGGGGCAGAACCTCAGAAGTACAGACATCTTTATAAACTTCTAAAGGCAGAACCTTGAAATGTTTTCTCTGTTTAGCTCTACGTTTGCACATGGCCTTGAAACACAACAAACTGTTTTGTTAAGCCAGTGGAAGAAAGGGACATATTAAAGAAGGACCATCCCTGAGGATACCTGTGTCTTCTGACCTGTTGTCAGCATAGAAAATGTCTCATAATATGGCAGTATGAGCTGTTAGAAGTACAGATTAGGGAGAGATGTGGGCTCCTAATGAGCCAAGTGATTGCTGTCAGGCGTCTTGGATCAGTGACCTAGCTTTAAATTGCAGTTGGCAACAAACACAACAACCTTGCAACTTTCAAAGATATTGAACACCCTGTGCTGCTGTTCCTTGAGTAGTAACCACTTCCAATGGACTGGCCTCTGCTCTCTGTCCATCTGCCCTAGGTCATTGGTAGATTACAGTTGTTAGTGTGTTTGATGCCTAAACAAATTATGTGGCTGCCTTTAGTTAGGAAAACAAAACACTGATCATAGGTGACAAAGTTATTTACAGAGTGGCTTGCCCACCACAGCAGTCTGCTTTAGAGAAATGGAATCGCTTGTTGCCTGTATGCTGATGGGTGAAATAGATCCTCAGCCCCAGGAGCAGCAATGGTGTCATTTGACCTTTTCTTGGAGGAGGCAGAAGTTAACAGAGCAGCTGAGAAGCCCTTAGTAGCCTTAATACAATACTCCCTGGGTGTAAAACAAGAAAGTACCTATGGTTCTTCCATGGTACAGTTGGCTGCTCCTTCAACACTTCTGTCAGTGTCATCCTCTGATCAGGATGCTGAGGCTTACAGAAATGCATATAGAGAAGCAGTTGTAACATGCTAGCAAAATATCTAGACTATCAACTGAGATAATTTTTAAAAGTTAACTTTATTCTCTCTTATTTAAGTTAAATGGCATTTCCAGAAATTAATTTATTGTTGCTGTGTAATTTGGAATGTCTAATCTCTCTTATTATATCTTGCCGCCTTAACGTTGTGCTGACCTCGAAACTTCTGTTACATTTCTCAATATTGTATTAATTTAAGGATCTGCTTTCTTTGTTTCAGACAGATATTCAGCTCAACCAATGGGTCGAAGAGATGCAGCTCGACTATGATGTGTATACGGAAAAGGATGTTGACAGAGAAGCACTTGAACAAATACATTTATACAAGATTCTCTAGTACCTGGAAAAAAATTACTAGTATCTTTGTAATAACATATTTTTTGGGTCTAAAGTGAATTTTAATTGATTTGTGTGAATAAATCAGGTCAAAATTCTTATTGTGATTCATCTGAGTTGTATCTGTGGTTTATAATGAAAAAGAGTCTTTTGAAACAGGTTTTCTTACGGAGACTCTCTGTCTCAACAGAGCCTATTGACTGTTAACTAGGAGATATCCTTATGGTTTAATTTTTGCAGAAATATTAAAAAGAGTGGCTACATACTGATGCTAAAAGAATTTTTGTTCACTAGCATTGTGATCTGCTAATTTTTGCTAAATATATAAAATCTAAGAATAGTGAATCATTGTTAATGTGAATGAAAAGAAAGCGTTTGACATAATGTTACTTAAAAGCTGCAGTACATTAGAGTTTGCTGTTTTGTTTTGGTACAGACCATTTATTATTATCAGTAATAATATTTACTATTAGCAGTATTATTTTTAATGTTCCTCATGTGGAATTTGTAGGTTTTCTTCCCAGGGTCTGCTTGATAACTAGAGTATCTACTGGCATCAGTTGTGAGAAGCAAGTCCTTCCATTTAGTTAGTTGGCCTTAAGTTGGCTATTAATGTAAAATACCGAAAGACACCAAGGAGCCGTTGAGAATTAATACAGCAAGTCTGGGACAACAGGACTCTGTTCCACTTCCTGCATTTCTGCTGGGGATGGTAGGAAGTGTAATAAGGGGTTAAGAAGCTGAAAATTCTGAACAGGTGTCACGGCTTAGCAGAGGCTTGGTGGTGGCGTAAAACATTGGAAATTCGTAACAGAGCCTCCTCAGAGAGAAAAGATCCACATACGCCCACCACATTTATATTTAGATTTTACGTTCTAAGGATGTGAAGCTTTTAGTCAGCTGAAGAATGTTTCGGTTTTTAGCAAACATTAACAATCGAAGTGCAAAAATATTAACTTCAGGAGTTTCGGACTAAGTGGGCTGTGAATTTAGAAGCATTGTTAGTGTCTAAAGGTTTGCTACACAACTTACATCTAGTGCAAATGGGAAAACTTTAAATTGAATTTCAGTCTTCAAATTGTTTATAGGTCAGTGAACCTGTTAATAGATGCTGTAAGCAAAAAGGAGCAGTGGCCATTAGGCACTCACTAACATAGTAAGTAAACGGTACTGTAGAAAGAATACTGAGTTTTAAGAAATCTTATTTTTTATGGTCTGTTTGGAGTGAAGGAGGATGTTTTAACTTGAGTGGTACTGATGTGCTGCCCAGATACTGTGTGGAATCTATTCTTCATGCATTTAAAAATTAACAAAGATGGAGAGCTTTTCTTAAAATGTTTATTTTATTTAAGTACAATAACCTAACTGTTGACTACTTTGTTGTCAATGAGACAAATGCCCCTAGAAAGAGAACCTAGGGGAGGCTAGGAGTAGAGGTAGTACAAGGCTAATAGATCTAACAAGGAGAGAATAAAAAATGAGACAAGAAATGCATGTGCAATTCAGAATGAGGAAATGAGCACTGTAGTAATCAGTACAGCACAGTGGAAGCTGTGACTGAATTTGGAGGGTATAAATAGGCTGCTATAACAGGAAACCTGAGTGTGTCTTAAAAAGCTACTTCATAACCCTACTATCATGTGAGAAGAAAACACCATTTTGGAACATTGCTTACTTCTTCCAGGGGTCCTGCAAGATCTCCTGAATCATTTGTCAGGACTTTTGGCTCACAATACTGGTTATAATCTGTGCCCTGCACCTTCTTTTGGTAATATGGTAACTGTAGCTTTCATTGCAGTTGTTTCCCCTCTTCATGCTGAGTCTTCAAATACTTTTTTTGGGTGTTGATCTCAGATAAAAAAAATTTCAATAGACTGGAGCAGATCACCAGCATATTTAATGACATCTGTATCCTCTGACTGGAAATAGCATGCACGCATCTGGAGCTCATATGCATCAGAGGGTGCAATAGGGAAGCTCCCCTTGTCTTTTTTAGACATCAGGAGAAACTCAAGAGGTGAGTTCAAGCTGCTGAAACTTCTGTCTTCTTTTCCTGCCCTTATCAGGTCCTTGATTTAAGCCTATACCCCAAGACGTTCATGGAGAAGTGGTGGTGGTAATTCCATTTTGGTTTGTTAAACTGGTACTCAGAAATACAACTTCTTTGTCCCTTTAGACATCTCTTCCTAACCTGGCTGCCTATGGGGCTGGAGCTCATGGGGCCATTCCTGAGGATGTTATAAGCTGCTTAACTCGTCTACTGAAGAGATAGAAACAACTAGTGTGAGAGAGAAGGTATTAATTAATTTTTCCCTTTTCCAGATTTAACTTTTGTTATCTGGTCCCTGTTAGTCCTGTTACAGATTCCTATACACAAGGGTTGCAAAAGTGAGGTGTGGGGAGGTTTTCAAGGCCCTGTGTGAAAGCGGGAAAATCAGTCCTCCTGTACTCTCTCAGATGGCCTCAGACGTCAGCTGAAGTCCTCGTGAGGGTGTGTATTGCCCCAGCTCAGGTTTTGCTTCTTCGGCTCGAAGGAGCTGCCAAGAGAATATCCAGCGTCCCGGTTCTCAGTTCTGCTGCTGCTGTATTCTGCGGTATTTGGCAGATGACTGAACTTTTCTCTGCCTCAGTGTCTACAGTGAAAATGGGCATTACAAATCCGAAATCAGAGCAAGGTTGTGAATTAACATCAGTTGCTTTGAGATTGTTGTACAGGAAGTGCTAAACAGCCAAGCTGCGCTTTGTAAACTGACCTAGTCTGAAAGACCTGAAAGGCAAAGAATGTATCAGTACCTCTCTGAAGTAAACTTTCTGGCCCTTTTCTTCACAAGACAGCATTGAAAAGGATGCCTGGATTAACCATGCTACAGTGCTGAAAATGCAGAAATAATTATTTCCTAGTGCCCTCAGTTTTTGCACTCCCCTTGCTGTTAGATGGCCACTGGTGCTGGGAGGAAGGGTGAGGGAAGAAACAAACCCCCGCTGGTGCCCAGATTTTGGGGTGTGCATGCATGGCAGCTCTGTGACAGCTACGGCAGACAACAGGGTAGCTGTTGGGACCTGCCAGCCCCTGAGCTGCTGCCTTGACCGGCCCTTGGGATGTACAGCTGCTGTGCCACCTCTTCCCATGCAGGACAGCTCCGTGTATGACCCAGTGGAGGTCCTAACCCCGGCTGTGACCCACTAAAACCTGGTGGTCACGAACAACTCGTAAATCATGACATTTTACATTTGTGGGCCTGAATTAGAACAAATTAATCGGAGGGAGCTGCACATCTGCAGTGCTTTTTGTAATCACCAGGAGTTTCTGGCACACACGGAAAGCAGCTCTGCTCTTCCCCAGCAGCATAACTTTTCAAGTAGTTCTCTGGCTTCTGCAGAATGAGCTATCTGAAATTTAAATCCATCAAGAACTACTTCTGTAAACCAAAGAAGACTTTTTGGATCCACTTAATAGCACAAAAACTGTCAAGCCATAAGAATGACAGATGAACTTTGCAGACAGGAAACGCTGCAAATATTTTTGCTTGAGATTGCATTTTCAAAAAATCATCAAATGCCTGGTGTGAGCAGCCTGGCTGTCAAAGGTGAGTCATTTTCCATGCGTCTTTTTCCCAGTAAGTAGTACTGGGAGGGTCTAATGACCCATGCTTGGGAAAACTTGACAATGGGGCAAACTTGAAAAAAAAAACAAATCCAGCTGCTTCACCATCTGTGTCCTCCTCTCCTCCTCTTTCCCAGGTTTCTCCCGTCTCTTGTCTCTCTTCAGCCATCTTCCCTCTTCCTGCTCCCAGTGCCAGGATCCCATGGTGCAGCAGAAGGCTCAGAGAAGTTCCACCTTAGCAAGGCTGCAGCCTGCTAAGGTTGTGTTCTCTGTTACTAGAAGACAATAATAGCAAAAGTAGCTGGTAACTATAGCTGAGCAACTTCTAGAGGTCAGTGCTGAGTGGAATAACTGTGGAAATGTTTTTCAGGGGCTGCTTTGCACTCTCCAGGAATTCTTGGTAGGGACTTCAGAGAAATGGGCAGAACCAGCTCCATCTCATCTTTGAGGCTTCTCGACAGACCCAGTCCCCAGCACCCCCGTCCCCAGTAAAGTGGGAACTGGGCATGCACAGTGCCACTGCTCGTTCCAGCCCTTTAACAAATGGCCTCTCAAAATTTGTCCTTGGGCTGTCAGAAGCGCCCTGCAGTAGAGGGGTTCGTATTTGTAGAAGTAAGTGGAGAAGGAGGCAATGCTGCTTGGCCAACACATGTATGTTATATGCTCTTTCTAGAAATGTCTATACTTCTACTCGTTGTTTGAGAGCAGATTAATGTGGCACAGGGTTTTGAAGTAGGAAGAGATGGAACATCATGCTTAAAGATATATAGATATTTTAATTCCTGCAACTCAATGCAGCTTGCCACATTTAAAAAATGAAATGCCTGTGTGGCGCTAGGGATGAGTCTTTTCCAACAGGAAGAAGGTCGCAGTACGCTTGAAGGCTTGGAGCTGATCACCTCCAGAGTCTCTTGTACCTTGTAACACAGGAGTCCCCTGCGTGAACATATGCTGGTGTCATTCCCCATTTCTCTCTTTCAGGAATACCAACAGATAGATCTTAAAAACCCAAACCCAGAAGTTCCCTGTTGCTTGCAAGTCTTTTCTACTAAGCATTTTGCATCCCCCTCCTTTTTCCTGCAGATTGACCTGCATGACATTCCAGCCCCTCCTGCAGCTGGGGTACTTCTTTACCTGTAGACCTATCTCAAAGATTTCTGGATTCGTTCTTGGGAGGTTCCTCTCCTTCCATTTGAGGGACAGGAATAAGAGGAAAGCAATTTTCATTTGTCATCTCAGGGTACAGCAGAGTTCTTCTGGGCTCTTCCTTTCTGTGTGAAAATGTTTGGGAAGGCTCCCTCTTCCATCCCCTGCCCCAAGCCCCACCAAAGGCCTGCGGGTCAGGGGCAGAGGGTTGGCTCTGCCTCTCTTCTCCTGCCTCTCTGCTCAGCTGTGCTTCCCCAGATTTGCCCAAACATGGAAACATGCCAATCAAAATTCTCAGCCTGCGATGGAATAAGCAAGGATAGGGAAAGTCAGCAGGAGATTTCATGCCAAAATTTGAAGCAGAGTATTTTACCAGAGTTGCTGGTTGCAGAGATCAGGCCCCAATTGTCTGCGGTATTGTGTGAGCGTGTGCACTGTGTATGTGTATATATATCCACCCACGCAATGAGACTCTGCTTATCCTCAAGAGCTTACTACGTACATGGACAAAGGTAGAAGAAAGGAAATATTATTTCCTGTCTTCCAGATGAGGCATTGAATTTTGTGTCGTTATTGTGATTGTGTAAATGAGGTAATTGCACGCACTGGCTCTGCTGTAGGATCAGGGAGTGCACTTCTTGTGGTCAATATATGCAGGGACTTAGAATTGTTAGCATGAAAATGTACACATAGCTGTTAAAGTTAAATAGTCTCTATTTTTAAAATGACATTAAGAAGATAAATAGTGGACAATTTACTGGGGAGGGAGAAGGGGAACATCACTGACAGCTTCCTGACAAAACGTTTAAGACACTAGAATACAGGCACCAAGCCGACACACAGATAAACATTGCAAGGGCACTAGTGTAATGAAAAAAAGAATTTGGGTGGAGCCGCCTGCTTCCAACTGCTTTAACAAAGAAACAAACAAAGGAAAAAATTAACAATTTTAGTAGTAAGTTAAACGGAAAGCTAACAAAACATGAGGCTTAGTGTCTTAATGATGTTGCAAAAGCCCTTGCCAGCTAACTGGGGCTGGGTGCTGGGAAGCAGTATTGTGTGCTAGAGATAATAGATGCTTGCATGTTTTCTTTCAGTCCTGCGTTAAGGTGCGCGAGCTGAGCATGTGTGTGAACTGGTAAGTCTTGGTAATTTTGAAAGCATTTTGAATAGTAAGTACATTGCAGTTAGGAACCGTGAGAATTAGGGAAAATGATTACTTGAACTTACTAGTAATCTTCCAAGTAATCTTTAACTACTGTGCTACGTATCTGTACTAGAGGTTTCTCTCAGAAGTCTGGACAGGAGCATCTCAGACCTTCTCACTGATCCTTTCCCACTTGGGCATGACTGGACTGATGACTGGTAGGTCACTGTCAGAGCTCCCTTCCTGCCGGGGCAATGACCCAGGAGGTCATTGGCAAAAAAATCCAAACCAGAGCCAGGCAGTGACTGAGACACAGTGAGCATACAAAGATTTTATAATCAAAACTACTGCATGTGTAAGTACAACATGTGGTGTGAATCTGTAATACTGTGAGTCTGTAATTCTAATGCAGTTACTGGAATGAGCAAGGACCTCCACTGCCTTGTTAAAGCCTGTGCTTTGTAGGCTCTCTATTTCAGTGTCATCAAGGTGTCAGCCAAAATTCTGAAGCTGCATTAAGATTTGCTGAGGAAGAGAAGACTCCAAAATATGTACAGCTTTTGGCCTTGTTTCAGGAAGGGACTGATTGTGGAGTACAGTACATGTTGTTGGGCTGTTTTTATTTTTTAATGACTCATGTTTTGGACCTTATTCCTGTTTGTCTTTCAACGCCAAACAGAAATTGCTATTTAGGTCAAACTGCTGTTTTGGTACTAATAGAAGCAGACATCAGTTTTGTCTGTGGAGTTCACAGCCATGCTTTTTTTCAGAGTGAAATTCCCTCTTTAGGCTACTACTGACATTTAGCTGTGGCGGTGTTACACCAGCTTTAATGCTACCTCTGCCGCGTTACTTGTGCGCACACAGTTGTGGGACAGAGCTGGGGAGCTGCCTTTCACATGTAGCTATATTTTTGTTCATGCAGGCTCCAAGTACAGCATCTTCTCCTCCCAGCTCCTGCTTTCAGGCCACCTCCTGCTGCTGCCACTGTGCTGTCCTGGCTCTTACCTTCTCAGCTCTCCTTACCCACTGGTGTCATTCTGCCTCTTGTCCCATCCCTGGCTGCTGCCAGCTCCTCCGTGTCCTGCCTCTCTGCAGGGCTCTTTCCTAAGCCCAGTTCCCCAGGCTCTTGCTTACTGCTCCCCATGAGTGCCAGCTTCAGAGAGGAAACTCGGCTCGCACCCCGCAGAGGTTTTTAGCCTGTGTTCTGCTCCGTGCCTCGTCTCGGATGCTGGTGTGCCTCGGCGGGGAGGCACGCTGCGCTGCATCCCTGGAACCAGTGCCGCAGAGGCACGTACAGGAACAAGGGATCTGCTGCTCCAGCGCCAGAAGAAGCTTGTCACCAGCACAGGGTTTGCTACAGGCCACTCATGCCTTCCCTTCAGGTAACCGAGTGAGTTGAAGCATCTCTGTGCAGCACAAAGTCTGCGCAATTTAAGTGTCTTCCCTCTACAAGAGCGGCCGTGACCTGTCAGATGGTGCTGAGCACGGGAGTTGTTAGATAACAGTAAAGGGGAGTGTGCTGCTTGGGATGCCTGCTGGGGTAACTCCAGGTGTGCAAGACTTCAGTGAATTTCCTTTGGTTCTTATCAGCTGAATATCTGGTTCTGCACCTTTAACTCCGGGCACCGAGGCTTCTGAAGATGGATCTTTAAACGTACTTATGCACAGATACTTGGATCCTGAGCTACAGCCAAAGGTGTGGGCTGAGGGAGAGAATACAAAAATGGCTTTAAGCTACTTTTGAAGTTCTTCAATATCTGTATTCTTTTTCTTGCTCTGATTTAAAAAAAAAACACCACACACAAACAAAAAAAAAACCACAACAAAACCAACAAAACCTAGTGCTTTCACTTGCAGAATAGCTAGATATGAGCTGATTAGTGGTTACCTCAGGGTCTCTACTACCAGCTAAGGTCTAGAAGGCCAAAAGCACCTCTTAAAGGCTACTATTTTCTTCCTTCGCACCTTCCTTAGGCTTTCCTTGAGATAAAAGGAACCTTAAAATGACTTGTTTTGTTGTTCTGTTCTGAAGGGGCTTCGCTCACAGAACAGCATGACTGAGCACATCATGAGAATTGGATTCAGTTTTTACTTGGATAGATAACAAGATGGTTTCTGTGAAATTTTCCAATCCCTTTTGAATTGATCCTCTTTTACAATGTATATATGTCATAAAATCCAACACCGCGTTTCATTTCTCTGAGCCACTGTGGTCTGCCTCACTTGTTTTTCTCTTTTGGATTTGTGTTTGATTTTGTCTGGTGGTTTTTTTCTGGTCAACTATTTTGCCCAGACTTTGTATTCAGAACAGTTGATGCCACCCTGGAACTCACTGGTAACAGAAGGATGTTCTTACGTGTTTTACTATTTTTTCCTCTTACCACCTATCAGTTTGAGTTGATACTTATGCTCTGAATTAACAGAAGTTAGTTGCAGCACCCACATTTCATCATATCTGTACATATGGTTTAGCTCTCACAAATAACGGAGGAGTTTTTATTTAGTAGCTAGAAAGAGGTATTTTACTGAGACTTAGAAGCAGACCATTCAACCCAGGCCTTTCAGTTATATGCATTTATGATTTTTTTACTGTCTTGTAACTAGAGCGTTATGGTATCCAGGCTTGGGATTATTCCTCTGTCCTTCCTGGAGGCGGCTGCAAAGGCGTGAAGGGAGTGGAAAAGACACACAGCTGGTTAGAAACCAATTCCCCCTTCCCCGTGCAGGCCTTAATGGTGGTGAACAACCCTGGCAGAGAGGAGAGCAGATGACATCCACGCTCACAGCCTGGACCTGGGTTACCTAGCAGAGCTATCTAGGCTCCAAAGCAGGTATTTCCAGCCCATGGGAATGGACTCACCTCGCTGCTCTGATCACAGCACAGGAGAAACAAGGTGCAGACTTCTCAGCATCCCCAGAGCAGCAAACACTGATGGTCATCTGGTGGGGAAAGTAGCAATATACTGCTTGCTGCCTTGGAAAGAAGTAAAGCCTACAACTTTGATGACCCAAGCCTAGGGATGAGTCCCGTTGAGTGCTCCACCATAGCCAACCCCGTTCCACCATCTGCAGCCCTGACCAGCCAAACCCGCTGCTGCTGCAGCAGCCACTGGGTGTGCTAAGTCAGGACCTCTCCCCACGGGCCAGCTTCCCACTTTGCTTCTTGCATGACCCAGCCAGTTTTCTCTCCCCTGCCTTCCAGAACCACCCCACCTCTCCCAGTCATCTCCTTTACTCTTCCTACAGTGTTTTCAGAAATCCGTGCAGGCCGTCCCACTAGCCCTCACCTCAGTAAGGGGAGTTGGAGGAGGAGGTCAACAGACTGGGATAGCTTTCTGCCTGGACTGGTTCACCAGCCTCCCTGAGAGGTGAGAGAGGGGCAAAGCAAGAAGGAGAAGCAGGAGAAATCAGAAGCAGCAAGACTTGTTCTGAAGAATTAGGGAAAACTGCTCCGGGCAGGCTGGTTTGTGCGGACTGTGGTTTCTGCCTCTGTTCCCCAGGAGCTGGGGTAATGCACAGCTGGCGGATGGACAGCATTCCCTGCCTCTTCTGGGTGCTCCCCATTCCCAGGGCAGTTCTGAGGTACTGGACATCCAGTGTGGAGGAGGTGGGATTAGGGGGAAGAGAGGCCAAGCCAGTTGGAAGAGGAGGGCTCTGCCAATGGAGGACTTCAGCGCCTAACATGGACGCAGCATGGGGTGGCAGCCAGCACTCCTCCTTCTGCTGGGATCAGCCCTCTTGGAAGTTCTCTCCTGCTGCTGCTCTGCTTGTTGGTCTTCATCTGTAACCTTTGTTTTCCACAAAAAGCTTGCTTGTTCCAGGCTTGGTATCAAGAAGGCTCCTTCCCATCTCCCCTGCCCTCAGACCCCAGTGGCTACAGGAGCTCTCCCTGCAAAGCCTGTGCTCAGCCTAACGCTAATCACCCCTAAAGCCAGTGTTTTTTTCAGAAGCTGTCTTTATGGCCACATATAAATTAGATACAGATTGCTTAATTTGCATAGGTGCCAGACAGAGAGATGCGCGGGGCTTGGCAGGTAGGCCCGGAGGCAGGTGGGTGGGCGTTGCAGGTGGGAGGAGGCCGTGCCTGTGGTGGTGTTCCTGAGGGATGGCTGCTGCCAGGGCAAAGGGGCTTTGCTGGCACCCAACACCTTTCAGATCAAAGCTGTGAAAGGGCTTTTACATCCACCCTGCTCTCTGCCTGCACTGCACCAGCGCTCTCTTACGCTTTGCTTTAAGCAAAAATTTTCACTGTGGTCAAATTATTATGTGTGTGGAGAGGCTGCCAGCGTGAGGCAGCTACGGAAGGTTTTGGCAAATCGGCAGAGTGAGAGACATCATGGTTGGACTCTGTCAGGTGTAGCCATCATGGCCACATGTTGCCTACCACTCTCGCTCCGCTGCCAGGGGGCACTGCCCCCATGCTGGCGGTGGCACACTGTGGTGGCCAAACCCAGGGCTCGCTGCCTCAGCCCCCACAGTCTCCAGGCCAGACCGGCCTGATACCGCCCTCATCAGCATCTGCTCTTGTTTCCCTGCTGCTGGGACAGACGGCACTGGGAGAGGGTTACAGCAGGCATGGAGGAGGTAAAGCGTTAAAAGATTGCTGCTGTTCAATCCAACACAGCCCATCTGTCACGGCTCCTGAAATGCATTCGGTCCCAAGATGGAGGTTTCCGCGTTACAAATCAAGTGGCTTTGGTTTGATGCTGTTCAGTGGGGTCTGCTTGTAAGAAACAGAATCCCCGGACAGGCCCCCTCTGCCGCATCCTGCCAGGCAGTTTAATGCCGCCACATAGCCATTTTGCTGCTCTTCCCCAGCGTAGAGCAGGAGGGTACCACACCTCACCCCCCCTGCCCGATCACAGCCCAGTGTTTCGGCTTAAGCCACTAACAAAGGTGAGTTTGTGCTAGGGCACCAAGCTGTAAATGAAGATGTCCCTCAGAAGTGCTTGAATCCTGCTCTGCTGCGTGGCAAAAGGGAGAGTAACTTTTCATGACTGTGGTATTTTAAATCATTTTCAATTAAGGTGACATCCAGAAGGGGAGATCCATCAGAGCTGAACAAGAGGATCTACATAGGGTTTAAGGTCTCTTAAATAGTTCACATCATCTTCATGCCTTTAGCTGATTCATCTTGAGTTTTTCAGCTGGAGATGTGGCAGAAAATTGCTAAAAAGCCAATGGAAATTTTGCCTTTAGGCAAAAAGGCCAACTACGAGTAATTATTGTGAAGGCACCTGTTAACAAGTGAGGTTACTTACATCCTCTTTGTTTTCATCACTTCTCTTTGTTAAGCAGAAGGCACATCGGAAATTCTGCTGTCTGAGGATGACAGTAGATTGGGGATGTGGTTATCTGCCTCCTCTTGCTACACTCAACACTCCCTCTC
The DNA here is from genome assembly GCA_026546715.1 of Gallinago undulata. Lineage (NCBI taxonomy): Eukaryota > Metazoa > Chordata > Aves > Charadriiformes > Scolopacidae > Gallinago > Gallinago undulata. The sequence goes on along the minus strand of JAOTQQ010000041.1, from coordinate 37,200,163 downwards.
AGGGGCTGAGTGGGATGGCTAGAAAATAGGGAGGATGTGGTTTCTGAATTCTAAATCATGACAGTTTTCCCCCAATACTCTTATCTGTAGTAATTAAAAAATTCCAGCTTAGTAATTAGACTGTAGCTGGTCTCAGGCTCTGTAGGCCTCGACACTAGCTTCTTAAATTTCAGGACTAACCAGAGTAATCAAATTAAGCTTTTTTTTTTTAATTAACAGTTCCACTAAACTGATACTCAATTGGAAGCCAAGCTGAGCAACAGCATTTTAGAAGTCATTCTGTTATTTCCACTCCTGTTTTCATTTCTTCCCTGGGGAGCTGTAAGTCCCACACTAATTCTTTCTGTAAAACCTTGTAGTGGAGTCAGACACAGGCTGCACACTAGAAACAGATAACGTCAGTGAAGATATTCTGGCAATTTGATCTTTTCTGTTTCAACGTGCCTTAAGATGGAGGATGGATTAGATGACCTTCAGAGATCCCTTCCAGCCCTATTTTTTCCGGTCTTCACAATACCTACAGGAACACAATGATCAAAAAGAGGTGGGTGCCTCTTGCTTCCAAAGATTTATTTCCAACTGGTAAACAAATTAACTACTTGTTAAGTTAAAAAAAAAAGGGGGGGGCGCAAAAAACCAAGACAACCCATAAAAACCTTAGGAGGCTTCCAGAACCTTAAATATGTACCTCAGAATAGCTGAGCTCTATTTTAGACAGCAGAGATGTGATTACTAATTCTTTTCAGGTCAGGCTAGAGCACTTGGAAGGGAACTTGCGGTAGTTTGTCAGTTTTGACCCTAGTTCTGCCTGGCTGTGGGTTTCAGCTGGTGCTTGGGTCCCTACCCTCCTGAGACTGGGAAACGGTGGGTGAATAAAGCAGCAAGTGATTAACGCTGGCTCCTGCAGAACCCTTTGGAGATCTTTCAGCAGATTTCAGTTCTGTCTGGTAACAGGATTATCTTGGTCCCTGATCAAGGCCAAATAGGCATGTACCCCATCCCCCAGGTATCACCTGTGAGAACTTGTGCATAAAGTCGGAAGTTCTGCTGTGCTAAGCACTAACTCCAGTACTATGTACAGGATCAGATGCTGCTGTAATACCTGATCCTATATGTAGTTTGACACCAAACTCAAATTCATTCATACATTTGAGCTTCACTTGGTTTAATGATGACCTCGTAGAGTTTTGTCTCAAGTTAAAGATTAACTGACATGTATGAACTGGTAGTTAGTGTAATATTAACATTTTTCCTGGCTACTGCTCAGCTTGACCTTGAAATTCATCTTCAGGCTTTGGGCGCCCTTACCCTAAAAGCCAAGCAATACTAAAACAACACAACAGTCTCAAATACTGTCACAGCACATCTTAAACTGCCTATGCCTCATGGAAAAATCTGACAGATGCCTTACTTAGAAACGCTTTGGTTTAGGTATGTCATTCTATTTTGTTTCCTTAATACGTTTCTATGAAAAACAGGGTTACGGTTTAGGATTTAATCTTTTGTGTATTCCTGACTTCAGTCATAATCTCCATCCACATCAAAATTAGGTGGGACATCATCTTCACAGCACACACCAGATTTGAAAATGATCTTTTCATCTTTTCTTTTCCTGTAAAGATCTAAAACCTAAGCAGAAAAATAATGAAAAGAGCCTACCTTCATTTCACCGATGTGTCATGCTTGAAGTTTTCTCATCCTTTTAAAATTATTCTTAGTGTGAATTGATTTTGCAATATTGATTCTAGGAATACTGATGTAAGCAGTTATGTTTTGTGCAATATATTAAATACTAAAAAAGGATCTGGGATAGATGTATTTATAAAAGATAGAATAATTCTTTTATACATATAACACATACACATAGATAAATATATACACATAACCACAGAAATTAAATCAATCAAGAGGCAGTGCTGGTTACAATACTGTACTTATGTTTCAAGTCTATGTTCTCACTAGAAAAGATGATAATGACACTCCAGTTGTCTTGTCCAGTGCAGAACAGCATATACATTTGAAACTTACTGGAAAGAAACACCCCATGAATTTACACAAGTAGGTGAAAAGCTGAGTATCAAAACCAGTGAAAGATGCATTGTAACAATACACAGAATAAAAAACCTAGCAGTTTATACCTAAAGTTACATATTCACTTTGGGAAAGTGGATTTAAATTCAATGTCAGAATTGACCTGCTCTAGCTGAAACGGTGCCCTATGTTGGTTTTAAGGAGGTTGTATTCAAGCTACTAAAGAAAGAATCCCAAAAATAAGCAAACCCACTCTTTCCTTGGAAAGTTGCTCATTGTTCCTTGCTTCAAAAGGATCCAGGAAGTGGTGGATGTATATTTACTGCAAATCAAAGACAAGAGGGTGATTAATAGGCTACCTGACCTTTCCCAGGGAGAGACAGCAGGGAGGGCTGGAGAGGGCCGGCATGGGGAAGAAGGGCTGTGCAGCTCCACGGGGCTCTCTGTGAGTCAGGACAAGGACTGCATTTATGCATCTTTCCAGAATAATTTCTGAACCACGTATTCTCCAGTCTTTTATGAGTTGTCTGCTAATGCTTAAGGGTTCATCTACATGCTGGTTTTGGGTTTGATTTAACTGCAGATCAGTGCAGAAAGAGGTAGCCATATGGGTACAAGCTACAGAGATAGAAGCACCGTTAGCCCAGTATAACTGCATCCACTTTAATTGGGCATGAAGTAATTTTAATTATATTTGTAAGTTAAAACATGACAAAAAATATGTTTAAATCATCCTTGAGAGAAAAGATAACATATGAGTGAGCTGTTTTGCAAGAACTGGTTGGAATACTTTAGTGTTAATAGTGCTAGTGTCGGTACTTTAGAATAATCTCTATTATAACTTTAAAACAATTGGGTAAATCTTTCAATTTATTTTGTGACTAGTTTGTCTTCAGCTCCCTTGTCAGTGCATGACTGCTTAACAATAATTAAGGCTGAACCTTATGAAATGCATTTATCCAAAATGGTTTCTTAGAAATCTTAGCTTCCCATCAATTGCTTTAGTGCACTTGGTGTGGCAGGATGAGGTTCATCTGCCTTGTCAGGGTAAAGAGAACAATTATTTCAATCATTTCACTTGAGGTCTTGGTTAGCAATTTTTACCACTGTGAAATGCTCTAAGAATTAAAGGATGACAGAAAACTCCCCCAAATCACATTTTAAAAAGCATTTTCTAAAAGTGACTATGTTAGTAGACTTTATTGTCACCAGAAAGCTTCTGTTAATCTTACAAAGCATCTGCAATGAATAATCTTCCCCTCCCCCATTCTTATTTGCTGCCAGAAACAGCTTATAAATGCTCAGTTGAAAACTCTGCCAAATTTTGCTTTTAGGCACACTGTTGCAAATAGAGACTATTTCTACTGATTTTGGTAGAATTACTCCAGATTTATGCAGATGCAAGTGAAAGCCAAATTCCACCAGGGTCTTTCCTCACCAGCTGCCATTTGTTGCCCTGGTCAGCACCAGAACAGCCACCTCCGGTGTCAATGGAAGGCAAGTGCTTGAGCCGAGTCTGCCCATCGTTTGACAAATTATTATAAACAGATTTGAACAAATATTTCTTTACAAAACAAACTGGTCAGCAGGCTCCAGGCTCTATTCTCCTGATGCATTTTACAGGAAATAATATCAAGTTAGCTATTATGAAACTACCCCCTCCTCACACACACGTAATTGCTTCCAGCTTGCTGATTATTGCCCTTTCCTTAACTGATAGAGTGAGAAGAGAAATAAAAATATCTCCATACAGTGGGCCAAATCCTCATCTGGTATAAATCGACATAGCTCCATCAAAGTCAATAAAACCATGTTGATTTACACCAGTCGAGGAGCTGATGCACTATAATTTTTTTACTTGCTTTTAAAAATAAAACCTTATGTGATTGTGTAACCAACATTGCAACAGAAACCAGCATTTTCTTTTGTGAAGTCAAACATGTGCCCTCCCTTTGACTTTCAAACTTTTTCACTTATATAGTCCTTCTACAGCTTTTTTTTCATCACCTTCTGGTAGAATGCTCCTGCCATCCTTTTTACTGGGCCAGCATCATGAACAAGGTACAAACTGGGCTGAATGATGATCAGACACAAAATAATAATTCTATGGATTAATGAGGATAAGGAACAAAAAGGAACAAAATGCTACCACTATTCTTTTGCACAAAAGAGGAAAAAAAGGCTAAGCAAAGCAAAAGATAAGAAAATTAGTTCTCTACTGGCGTTGTCTTTGATCTCCACAACACTTTCCAGTTAGCTAAGATATATTAATGGCACCAAGCAATTAGCAATTCCTACATATTATAGATTAAGTTTCTTAAATATAATCTTTAAATAATAAGATGAGACTTATTACACGGTTTACCAAAGCTGATAGAAACTATGTGCTCTGCCTGGACAAATTCGGGTTTCTAAACTCTTTCTTCAGTCTTCACTAAGGGCTGTCAAACACATGGGGAATTTTTTGGGAATAGCCTTTGTCTCTTGTTCTGATCAAGAGCACAGAGAGATGTTCCACAGCAAAGCTTTTAGACCCATTGCAGGGGTTCAAGGCATTTCAGTGTGCTATTTTGTCAAAGAAATTTCTGATCTTTCCCAAAGCCCTCATTTTTTGGACTAGTTGTTTTAATTGATCTATATTCAGGAGTTCATTATAATCTCAATAGCAATCTGAACAATTTTATTTTTAATGCTGACATGGTTTTGTAATGGTTCAGCAAAAACTTTTAAGAATACTTTTATTTAAAATTTTTTTAAAAAAATAATTTATTCTTGGTATTTAGCAGCCCCTAATAGCATGCTGGTAGTTTTATTAAAGTTAATGGTGATAGTTGCAGGATTTGCATGGATTTTTTGCCTTTCATTTCCAATAGCTTTTTTTGAATACTGTTACAGATTAAGGTGTAATAAAAAATTGCAATAGCACGCATTTCCAAATGATTTTGTGCAAAATCTGGGCAAGATTAAGCTCACTTTAAAATACATATTCCATTGCTTTGAATAACATGTTGAAAATCATTCTATGATGTCTGGAATTCAGTTGCAAGGACTGAATCAGAATTCAGTCACACATTCTGGTCTCTGTTTTAATATACATTTTTTAATTCACAGACCAGTCTGAAACACATTCAGAATTGAATGGAAAAATTTTGTAGTAAGACTTGAAAATTTCTTTGTCGTATTTGGTAGTTACTACTGCAGTGCTTATTCTGACTTGGAAAAGATTGTTTATTTCTATTAAACCGTGAACCCTTTTGTTTTGGGATCCTGCCTTTACTACAACCATCATTTTGGATTGCAGCCTTTATTTCATAATGACAGTTTGCCACCTGGTTGAATGAATGACTGAGATGTTGATGCAGAGAAATCCAACTCAGATCCTTCATCACCTGTCTGTTTCCATGGCAAGATATGACTTGAAAACACGATCTAGTCCCTGGAGAAACAGTGGTTCCCCAAGCACCCTCTAAGCAGGTATTTATAGGCAGGCACTCTCCAGATCTGTGCAGAGGAAATTAAAATAAAACACAAATTGGCAAACACTTTCCATTCAGGCAGGATTGAAAGAGTGTAAAGAAAGTTGGTGGTAGATCCTGCCAAAAAGTTCTGTTACATGTAGGGTAGGACAGCCTTGCATAACACGGGCAAGAAGTGTCAAGTCCTGTTGGGGACAAACAAAAGTTATTCGAAAAGTCAGTTTGTCCCCGGTACTGACAGAGATAAACAAATCATTCCAAAATGAAACTGCACTAAAAGACAAAGAATCAAAAAGGGTTTTACTTAGCTAGAAAGTGCGGTCCTTCACAGGGCTGCAGTTCAGGCTTGCTGACGCTCTTGGGAGGAGGTTGCTGGGGCTTTCAAGATGCCAGTTTAACAACCCAGAGCAGCCAAGAGGCTGCTGTCTACGAACCTGACCCTGTCTCCTTCATGATAGCAAGAGCAACAGTCACTTGCCAACGTCCACACTTGCAAGGCCTGAACTATTCCTGGAAAAAAGTCACAAATTGCTCTTTGAGGAAGTTGTGTCAGCCAGTATCAAGATGGATAATTTGGATGCTGCATCCACAGACCGTTTGCCAGCGGGTCAGAGACCAGAGACCTGTCCGGTGCAGTGCCCCGTTTTGGGGAGCTAGGCTTCAGCTCTGATTGCTGAAAGTTCATCAAAGCAGGGTGATTCCAATGAAATGCTTCAAGCTTAGAGCTTGTTTCAGCAGAAAAAGCAAATCTAACCAGCTCCAACCCAAAGTTCCTTCCTCCCAGCATAAATCATATATGAAGAGGTGTAGAAGATTTAGGTAATGTCTCAGACATGCTTTTCTTTTTATCTACAGCAAAACTTTTATTTTATTCCAAGGTATGGCAACAAAGATCGAAAAAAAAAGCACAGCACTGCCTTGCCTTAAGCACGCTGAAGCTTTGTGGCATCTTTAGACTGGATTCTTGGCTTTGGAGACTAGAGAAACCTGAAAGTGTACTGGATATGAAGTCAAAACAGCTTGTTTCCCAACTTGCTTTCTTTCACAGAGTATTAAAATATTAAGAACACAGGCAAATAACGCTTGGATACAACTCCCTTTGTTTGTGTTGAGTTGCATTTGTTTGTCTGAAGCCAAACTGGGTGGATAATTTTCCATTCTTTATCTTAGCGGTGAATTGTGTGGTTCTGAAATTTGAATAAGATAAGATCACAAACAAGTGAAAACATGTGTAGGCTGAAAAATCAATATGTTTCAAAGGAACAGTTGAAAAACTAATTATTCCTATACTAATATGCTGAAAACTAGGTTTAGGGATTCTGTTAAGGCTGATAGTATTGCTAACAGCTAAACCAGTATTATAAGGAGTTTGAGGTGCCTCCATAGAGATGTTAGATGTTAGATGTTAATCACGCCATCACCTAGAAAAAAGGTACCCAAAAGGCTGATAATGGTAAACTGCAACATTAGGGATTTTTTAAGCTTCTCAATCTTTGTGTAATAATTAGACCTTAACAGCTGTAGTTCTTTTTAATCACTCATGCTGAGGTCTGCTCTTTCCATTTATCCTGAAATTTTCTAATAGTTTAGTTGAATTATTCAGAATAGCTACTCTCTTGCAGAGATGTTCCTGTTTTTCAGTTCAGGACTCAACGTCATTGTCACCGAAGAGTGGCAGAATTCCTGCTAACTTAATCACATTCAGACTTATACCGTGCCTAACATCAGAAAGCCATTAATAACTAGCTTATACCAACCAAAGTCTGTTCTGCTGGTGATGACACATCTTAAAAATAGTTTCCTCTGAATGAAATCTACACTTCTGTACTGAATTATTACTTGCAGGGAGTCACTCTTTCGGTAACCCTTTTGTTTTGCTGAAACAAAACACTTGTTGCCCTTGAGAAACACCTGAATAAGCCATGCCTAATATGATACAATTCAAGAATAATTAAAGGCAATAACTGAAAACTGTAAGCTAGCAGTATTAGGAAGATTTCCTTTGTTACCGGAATCTGAATTTTCTTCTTCAGCCCGTGCTTCGCTCAGGGCATTTAGGAATGGTGTAGGACTCAAACATTTGACTTTTCAAAAATAATCCTCAGAATCCCCAGTCTCTGTATCTGGTACATAATTCATGAGGCCAGAACTAAACATCCCCTGTTTATATTTTTCTCTATATGCTGAAGTCTCCCGAGTGCTGGCTTTGTCTACAAGTAAGCCATATGTGTACTGTAAACATCTGTTTATTCATAGCACACAATTCCCCAAATTCTCATCACCTCACCAGATGACTGACTTTTTAAAAAAAGTTATGCATGCAATAGCAGTCTCATCTTCTCTGCAGGTATTTGTTTGGTCAATGGCATTCTTTAGAGAAATGCTATGTTGACAGGAAAAGGGACAGGCTGTTGAGTTCTGAGGCTGTGGAGGGATTGTGGTAGGTAGGACTCGGCAGCTAGGAACAGAGCAGTAAACGAAGATGGGTGTCAATTCAGTCCTTCAACAAAGTCAGAGTGACTCAAGTAGCGTAGTGAGGCACACCACGCAGAGACTTATCTGCTTAGTTCTACATACAAGTATTAAAAAGTCAAGGAAAAAAAAACCCAAAACAAACAAAGAAAATACCCACTCAGAAATCAGCAGAATCAGCAGAACTACATCTTCTCAGTGAGAATCATACTAACAGTGCTTAAGATGGAGTTTGGACCAGATGCCTCAACTCAGAACATGCAAGAAGCTCCCAGTCCAGTTTCTTTGGTTTTCATGAGATGGGAGAGAAGTGCTGATTAAGGCAGCTTAACTTAAAAAAGGAAAATCCCCACAAATGATGTTAAATGGTAGAGGAAAAAGAAGAAATAAAAGAAAAATGACCTACCTTTTAACCTACTTCACAATAACTGTAAATGTTTTTATCTAGATGCCCCTGAAGTTCCATTTTCTTGGAAGTTTTTAAACAACTGTGAAATCACCTGCTACTTGCCAATTACAGTACAACTTTGCATAATCAATAACTGCAGCCATTCTGGAAGAAGAAAAGCAAACTGTCAGCTGAGCGTGTTAAAAGGGATGTTTATGACTGGATGATTAAGAGTGGCAGTTGGGAGGGATGAGGGCTGGAAGCAGAGGCAAGCCCAGAGACAGTACGTGGGACTGGGGCGTACAGGACAGAAATGTCTTGTTTGAAAGAAGGTAAAAACTCTTGCAATAGTGCGAGGAGCCTCACACGTGTAGTGTGAAAAGCCACCGTCATTTCCAAGGGAATGCAGCTTTCTAGCCTGGAGAAGCCTGAGTGAAACATTAAACCTGGTCAAATTTGGCAATTTTTGTTATAATGTGGCCTGGTCCTGCTCTAGGAAGACTTGTGGTGTTGTGAATTGATCCTGTCACTTACAGGTTAGTAATTCCTAACTCTGTCTTTCCAGTGCATTGCCAACTGTTAGCTCCACATCTGGGATCCTTCTGGAGCAGTGGGAGCTTGCTTAGATCCCAGAACTGGTATCCCAGCCCTTCTGAGTCCCTCTTGCTCCCATAACCCAAACCAGGATGTGCTGTAGCTGTCTCCCTGTTTGCTGGAGCAGCAATCCACAACCAGGTACCCTGGGGGAAGAGAACGCACTCCCGGGAAGAGGCTGTGTAGTAGAGGTGGGAGGAGGTAGCCTCCTGCCAAAGGGAGAAAGGGGCCAGCACCTGGAAGAGCAGGTATCTCACTCCGCGGGCTGCTTGCCCAAGCCATTCAAAGGTTAGTCCTGTTGTAACAAGTCCATTTTCTACCCCATGGTAACACCATTCAGCGTGTGCCATCGATATCTGTCTTGGAGCTTTAAACGTAATCCACTGAAGTCCATCCTGGGTTATACTACCAAATTGATGGTAGTTTAGTGGGGCTAAAAATCCCACTTAAGAGCTGTATTCAGAACAAAAATCAAAATACTATGTGGCAATAACAAGATCCAAATGGAATTCATACAGTAATACAGACATGGTCTTTATTTTTTCTACATAGTTAAATGTGGCCCTAGCTTGAAACATACCATCATATGCATTACATGGTATGAATAAGAAAACCACTTATGACAGAGTACCCACTGGCATCTGCCATTACAAGTTACTTAAAAGCATTCTTAAATACTATAAATATCCCAGGGAACTGTGACTTCTTTCTCTCCGAAAAACTTCTTATAACATCAGCGCCAACTAACTTTTGATGTACACTCCTGCTGTAAAACTGGATATGACAGTCCAACACCGAGCTGTGGTTCTGATTGATAAGGATGCACTTAAAGTAATAGTAGCAACTTATTTTTCCTGATGGTCTAAATTATTCTGGAACTAGAAATTAAAAAGAATCAACAAAAAAAACAACAAAAAACCAAGAAGCTGAAAAGGGCAACATTAACTGAAATGCTATAAATGTAATATTTTTAAATTGGGGGGCAGTGAAAAGCAAGGTGAAATTCACCTTGTACAAATAACATTTATATACCACTTCCCTTGGAAAGTGTCAGAATAGCAAGTCAGCTGAATCATTTGGTGCATAATCTTTTTCTTATCTTTTCATGAGACAAAGTTCACATGAAGCGATAAAGAAATGGAGCAAATTAGGAGAAGGTGAGTGCTCTAATGATGAAAAGGCTACTTTCAAAGAGGTAACTATGTTGCCTTTTCATTTTTTGGCTGCCGTGTTTTCATCACTGTTGCTGCTTGACCTTCTGAAATATGGTACAGATGAAAATCCTTCTTTGAATCAGGGTTTCATGCACCTGCCAGAATGGAGGATAGGATGTGATAATAACTTATACCACTGAGGCAGCTTTAAACTGGCTGAAATCAGCATCTTTCTCAGGTGTCCTTATTCTGATCCCTTCTCAGTCCAACCTGGAAAGACACCAGCCTGCGTTTGGAGAACCTTAGCTGTCATTTCATTTTGCTAAGCAGGCGCTGCAAGCTTACGGTGTCTCTAGATAAGGTTTTTTATCTGTTACCTACTACACTTTAAAGGACTATAAACCTATCTCTGCACTATTTAGGCTGCTTACTGTACTGGCAACCAAACTAGTTTAGTTTGAGGGTGTGAAGTTCTCTTTCCTTCATAACTGGCATCACCTATCTCTTAGATGCACATTGAGCGTTCCTCCCACTAAACATCTGATCTTCATAAAAGGGGAAAATAACATTTTCTTCCTGGCTTTAGAAGTTATTATTGGAGTCTTTGAATTAGCGTGTCTATCAGGAGGACAAAGGGGTAGTACCAGCTCTAGCCCTTCCTTTGTAAATAAACAGAGAGTAAGCAATATCTTGTTCCCAAATCCTGTGCTTGCCCTCAGGCCCATTCAGTGCCCCAGAGGGCTCGTTCTCTCTCTTTTCCTTCTTCATCCTTCTCACACAGTGTAATACCCAGTCAGCCCCAGGATCTGTAGCTAGTTGTAAAAGGGCAAAGGTTTTACATGACTCCAGGCAACAGGAACACAAAAACAAAATTTCTGTCCCCTTGCTCAAGGCAACTGCTAGACAGAGGGTTGGTTTTTTGTTCTGCTTTGTTTGGGGGTTGTTGTTTGGGGTTTTGTTTTTTTTTGCTCCTGGAGGCAGTGCCTTTGCTCTTAATTTATTCACATCAGCCTGGGAAAATCACACGTACTGCCTGGACTACTACTTGCTCAGGCCTTTAGGTTCAACCCAGTGCTTTGGATAGCTGCTACCTCAGTGTCTCCAGTTATCCCTGTACAAAGCCACTATCTTGGAGCACCCTCCAGTTAGCTCGAAAGAAGAGCCAGTAGGGCAGCAAGCTGTATAAATCACCTGTACAGTTGTCAACAGATTAAAGCCTTTTGATGTTGATTATTAACAGTTTTCAACATTGTAAGATGTTGACTCTTTTTTATTACTCCACAAAGTCTCATTACTTCCTCACCAGACAGAAGCTTGAGAGCGTATTTGTATAAAACAAGCAACAGGAACTCTAAAATGATACCTGGGCTGATTCACTAGACCAAGGAAAAGCAAACATGCCTGAACCCTATCAGTTGACATTAAAAAAATAATAGTTTCTCAATGCTGATTCTATCCTCTCTCCAAAGATGAAGAATTAAAAAAAAAAAAAGGAGAATAAAAAAGGAACTATACAATGAGCATTTTGTTTAAATATCTTGGGGCTTGTTTTGTTGTTTAACAAATCAATCAGCTGGTCCTAGCCCAGGGGGAGCGTTCCCGGGCAGAGAGACATTGCCGAGCAGGTACACGCAGCCCATGCCCTTTGCTTCTGTGTGGATGTTCTGGGAGTCAGAGTTCAGAAGCAGGGGAGTGTAGGCTGTCTTGGTGGGTCTATGTCCTGCAGAGCTGTTCCTGGAGAAGTGAAAATAGCTATGGCTGGGGCAGTTAAGCCGGCTCTAGACGTGTTTTGAACCCTTGGAGTAGTGCCAAAGACCTGGCTCAATCGATAGATTTTGTTTTCGAGTTGTGTAAGCGCAAGTAACCCGCAAGACTTGATTATTTTTTTGCTACAATGGTTAAGTTCAGATAGGATTATTTAAGTAGCAACTACAATAGGATCCATCTAAGCATTTTTCACATTACCTTGATTGTCCTCCCAGGCGCTGCATCCTTGCTTCTAGGCCTTTGGCTCCCCATCTTACAGCTACTCAAGTGTTTTGACGTACTGAACACCACTGGACCTTTAAAGATCCTGCCCACAAGGGGTTTGTGTGTGTGTGTGCGCGCGTTTACTTTATCCTTCAGAAAAACTGCAGATCATATTAATCCATATTACTTTTATTAGGAAAAAACAATCAAGTTTCATAATGAACTGAAGAGTAATTTCAGTGTGATTGAACTCGTGGGGGTAACATTCCCTTCTTTTGGATATGGTTTCATCTTACTGCTCAGTTTAACTTTTCTTGAAGTTCAGGCACACTAATGAGCTTTTCCTCTCACAGACCATTTGCAAAGGCTTTGAAACACACTTGTACGGGGAAAATAATACTTGTGTCTTGAAATACATGACTGTCACTATCTAAAAAGAATTAATAAATTGCATTTAAGTGTAAAGAAAATAGTGTGTAAGCCAGTTGATAGGGCTGGATTTCTAGCTTTACTAATACCATAGGAGGGAAGCATATTATATCACGTATTTCAGTCACTTCAAGGCAAAATTTCCCTTTGGTGGGACAAACATGTACATACACCAGTCAGCTGATACAGAATTAGGCAGAATTCCTACACAGGCAAACTCCAGACAAAAGGAACTTAATTCCAAGTAACACTAAAGCTAGTCTATGCACAAAGCTCTCACTGGCTCATCTAGATCACTTTTTATGCCTACCTAATTAAATATCTTTAAAACCCTGTGTTAATGTGTTAATATAACATTTACACCTTGTTTCTCAGTGTTTCAACTTGACAGTTCACACGACAGCAGCTAGACTGATGCCAAAATAACTCTAGTTAAACTAGTTCATGGTCTGGTCTGCATGCAAAGCTCACGATACAGCAAAGAGTAGGATTTAGGAGTAGGGCCATGTTTAAAAAAAAAAAGAGGAGTCAGGAAAGTTCCCCCCTGCATTCCCTAACACTGTGAAACTTTAACAATTTACAGGGGCTTTTATCCTTCCCTAAATCCTTATGAATTGATAGTTTATGAAATAAAGGGACAGATGGAACAGACCTTAATTTTACAAAAAAAGGATGGTCACATGCATAAGTTCTATACACCATGGAAATACGAGACCAGTTATATAGATTAATTCTGGTTTAACTGAAGAAACAAAGTCCATATTATTCCCAGCAGCATTTTGTTGTTCAACCCCCACTGGAACTGATTACATTTTATGACTCTCAGCAGAAGGACCTCTTAATTTCGGAGAGGTTTTATATACACACCGCACACCGATTCCGAGTGTGGGACATGATCCGGCTGGTGCATGAGGAACCGTGCTGCTTCTTCACCATCAACCAAGGGGGCGGCCAAACCCGCTGCCCAAAACCCACACGCTCCAAAGCTCTCCCAGGGCTTAGAACCAGAAGACACTTCCAGCCCAATTTTGGCAAAGGTGTACAAGGAGGAGAGGGCTGTGGGCCTCCTTTGGGCAGGGGGTCACCATCTTCATGGTGGGCCACTGGTGCACGACTGTTGCACCGGGGCCAGTGCCAGCCCTGGTGGCTGCTGAGGTTCCCAGCCTGCCATTTGGAGACAGATACCAATGCCTGCAGCAGGTCGAGGTGGCCTTTACGCAGCAGCCATGGCCCCGAGTCTTCCTCCTCGGGCTGCCGCCTGGGGAAGGGCAGCTTTCACCCCCCCTGGAAGGCGGGTGGGACAAACCGCGAGGGCTTTCCCTGGAATGCCGCGTCCCGCCTCCTCGGCCTGGTGGGGTTAAGCTTTAACCAGCCGCCTTATCAACAGGCGAGCGTGCGGTCGAGGCCGCCCCAAACCATCGCCTGGTGAAGGGGCTTCGCCGTGCGGCCGCCATTTCCCCACGCGGAAACCCCGCAGCGGGACCCCCCGCCCGCCCCCGCCGCCGCCGCCAGGGGGCGCCCCCGCCGGGCCACCTCGCCCCCGGCCCCGGCTCCAGGCCCGGCCCCGGCCCGGCTGGCAGCGCCGGCGAAGGGGGTGCTGGCAGGGCTGGTGCCCAAGGGGCCAAGAGCCTCCGCCGGCGGCTTGCCCGGCCAGCCTGGCCTCCTCCCTGCTGCCTGACTGAGGGGCTCGAGGCCCCGTGGTGGGTGGATGTCCCCGTCCCCACAGCAAGGCTGTGGGCGGTGGTGAAGCTGCGAGGAGGGGCATGGAAACAGCCAGGTGCCCGGGCCTTCCTCGGGGAAGCCGGCGAGAGCCGTGCACGGAGGTTGTAGCGAGGTGGGGGTCAGTCTCTTCTCCCGAGTAACAGGTGACAGGACAAGAGGAAACGGCCTCAAGTTGAGCCAGGGCAGGTTTAGGATGGATATTAGGAAACATGTCTTCACCAAAAGGGTTACCAAGCATTGGAACAGGCTGCCCAGGGAAGTGGTTGAGGCACCATCCCTGGAGGTATTTCAAAGCCGTGTAGATGTGCTAAGGGACGTGGTTTGGTGGTAACATGGCAGTGCTAAGTTAACTGTTGGAGGTGATCTTAAAGGTCTCTTCCAACCTAAAGGATTCTATGAAGCTCCCGCCGTCGCCCGGGCACTGCGGCAGAGCCACGGCTGCTGAAAACCAGCTGGTGTTGGAGCAGCTCCGGCCTCCTCCTCACTCATCACAAAACGCATAGTTCCCAGAAGGGTTTTTTTCCCAGATCCCACAGTTAGCACCAAACTCTGCCAAACCCCACTGATGGGCCTGGCCGCAGAGCTGGTGCCTGCCGGGGTGGCAGCGTCAGCCTAAACGAAGAAACAAATCGACAGCAGCGAGTAAAGACTCCTCTGGCAGTGTTTACACAGTCAGACCAGGCTTTGCCAGCCGGCAGATCACCGCTTCTCTTTGCTTCTGCAGTCATTTGGAAAGTCACAACTGCTTGTAACCAGGTTTTATGTGAACGTTAAGAAGAATTCGTGTGTGTTGGCCTTAGAGACGGGCTGTAGTCACGGGCTGTGGTGGAACTCGTTGAGAACCTGACCATCGGCGCAGACCCAAGCTGTGTTTCCTGGCATACCTTTCCCTTTCCCTTTCCTCCTCCCAGTTTTTATGACAAATTGTCCTCCTGCCAGGAGATTCCTTCAGACTGTGTGAATGAAGTATTATTTGGGGAGGGGGGGAAGTGTTTTATTTCAACTTATGTCAGCTGTTAAACATTTTTATCCAAGCATGTGCACATGCAATATGCACAACTATTAGATAATGCTGAGGTTGTTACTCGTTTTTGCTGCTAAACACTCAAGTTGCACAACAGGCAAGAAATGGAGAATTGAGGTCATGTGTATGCCTTGCATGATTAAAAACCTATCTACAAAGCAGGAAATTCTCTCACTTGAACTTTAGTTTTGTCACAGAGGCACAACACACCCACTCACAGACATAAGAAAACTAAAATCAAGGTAGTTCAGAGCAGTGATGGGAAGGCATGGGCATTTTTAAACCTGATCTGACCTTTTAGACCTTTCTCAGTGGTACTGACTTTAGTGGGGGTACTTACCAAGATAAGGTATACAAGAACTGTCTTGCACACTTTCTCCTTTTTCTTGTTATTAGCTGCATTTCTGTCACTGGACCGCAGATGAGTCAGTGGTATTGAGTGTAACTGAAAGCTGTTTTTGAAGGAGGGATCTAACTCTTTGCATCCATTAGGGACTAGGCAGAGCTGTAGGCAACCTTTTGTTTTGCCCTAAAGGAGGCTTGCTCTTAAAAGTAATTTTCTGATTTCTGGGGAACAATGGGAGGGCAGGTATGCTGTTTTAAGTATTACTATCTCTGTAAACATACACATTTTTTATGACATTCTGTAATTATGATAATTAGGGTGCAAACCTTTTAAGAAATGTAGAAATTCCATCAGTATCTCACTTTCTCTTGGGTGTGAGGCCCCAACATGGGCATGATAGGACAGTGGTGCCCACCTAATACGTGCCTGACCCTGGATCTGTGGAAGGAGAGGGAATTACCATGTAGGCTGTGTCTCAGGAGCTCTCCTTTCAGAGGGCCTCCCTTAGGTACGGTGTTCCCTTAAGGATACAGTCTGTGGCCATGATGTAGAATGGTGGGCTCCCCTCCAGCTTTAGGACTCAGCACGCCAGGCTCAGATCACTCTGCCGGCACCCTGTTAATACAAGCAGTTATGGAAAAGCAGTGTCCTGCAAAAGCATGAGATCAAAACTGCAGCTTATTTTGTACCCATGGCAAGCTTCTGCTTTACTCCAGCCCTTGTCTGCCTGGGCTGAAGTGGTGGCCAGGGGCTAAGCACATGCAGGGGCAGCAGTGGTGGGGCTGTTCCACCCTCACACCGTGACTCGCCTGTGTGCTGTCAAGTGGGGAGACATCCAGAGTCTCCGCTGAGCCAAGGTGAGGCTCCAGCAACTACTGGGTTCTTCAACTCTGCTCTTAGTTGGCATTTGCTGTTGGAATAGTGCTTAGATGACAGTTAATCTTTTTGCCTCATCCTTCCTAAAGCCCTCTATGAGAGCTGAGTAGCAAGACAGAAGAAAATAAGGTGGGGGCCAAAGGAGTCTCATATTAAATGGATAAATAAGTCTGAATACTAGTCACCGTTGTGAGTCATCACATTTGTCAAATGAATGACTCTATGAAAATCCCACATGGTCTGTATTTGAGCAGAACTGTGTGTTCTACCTTGGCTCATCACTGTAATCTTTGACTAAATAAGCCACATCAGCTACTGGGCCAGCTTCTCTTCATGTGCTCCTCCAGAGAAACTGCACTGCATGGCATCTCTTTCAATATGCAAACAGGTTTGTCTAGTGTCAGTATTACTAAAAAAAAAAAAAAAAAGTTGGGACTGTATAGTCATATAAAAAAATCATAAAGTAGCATCCTTGAAATTATTGGTTTGACTCATCAACTGGACAGAGAGGTGTTCAATATAAGTAATTTAAATAAGATGAATGCAAACTTAATAAATGGTAGTATTTATGCAGTTTGAGAGTGCTCAGTCTTAAATTCGACTGCATAAAGAATATCTTATCGATTCACAGCCAGGTTTCAAGCATATTGACGCAGGATATTTATAACTCTTCCAAAATGCCATACATCACTCCAGTAGTGACAATGTGCGTATGTAGCAAAAGCTAGCAAATTCACCCATCATTCATTCAAAGTCATTCATCAGTCATCGTTCATTCTAAATATTGGTTAGCAATGAGAAATTCAGAATATTTTACTGTCAGAAAATTACAGTAGTGTCAATACTCTTGTATCCTATGCACTACAACTTTAACTAAGAAAATGCAGTATCAATCCTCTCGGAATTTAAGCTGGTTTCAGAGACACTGTTAGGAAATGAATAGTGGTTTCACAACATCATTTTATCGTTTTGTAATCAGGTTAGAGGCCAATCATACATGGTCATCACTGCAAAGTAGATGAGGTCAGAGTTCCTCCCCACTGGTGTAAGGTTATCAGCTTAAATACCTTTAATAGCCCTTTCTAAGAGGGGAAAAAAATAGGATATGATTGAAGTAAACTTTAAAGTAACATATTTCTTAATTTTTGCAGTTGCATGGAAATAAAGCAGGCAGTGTCCATTAAAAGCAGCAAGAACCGAATGTCTAAATCCTATTACACTGCAAATAAAATGAAGTTATTTCTGGAGAATAACTCTGATGATGTAAGAAACATCTCAGTGCTTCCTGGGGACTTTGTGGAGGGATGGGCCCTGCTGCGTTGGGGGTATTTCCCCTCAGCAATAGGCACAGCAGACTCTGGCCGTGACTCTGTGACACCAACAGACCCAAAGATTACGCCTGCATTTGCAACTGCAGAATGCCTGGGTTAAGACTATTAAGAAAATACCCAAAAATGTGAGTAAACCAAAAATTCACTGACCATAGAGATTGATTCTGTACCTTTGTTTGTGACTCATGTGAAAGCAACAAGTGTTGAACGCACCCAGCGGCTGCAGAGTAAGGAACCTCCTGTGCTGCTGGTTACAGAACTGCTTTAAAAGCATGTTGAAATACAACAGAGCTAGAATGAAAGAAAAATTAAACGCATTGTGAAAAATCATCTGTGTACCTCTTCTTTTTCTTTTTTTTTTTTTGACTGAAGTATGTTATTTATAAGTGAGTATGTTATTAAAAACTGAGCATAGCGCTTTACAGCCAGTAAAAGACAATAGACCAAATGTTAGCGTTACCCACAGCTGGAGCGGATTGATAAAACCAGCACATTGTCTTTGCTCACATAGTTTAAAGTCTAAATAAAGATATATGACCAAAAGAGTAAATTGGCTCAGCAAGGTGGTGGAGAAAGGGCAAAAGGTGAAAAAAAGCGATATAAGTAAGTTATAAAATGCATAATCGGATAAATAAGGTGGGTTTGCTGGGTGCTGCAGGCTTTAAAAAAGTCATCTACGGTTTGCTTGCATTACAGAAATGAAGGATTTTCCAAACAGCGCTTGGAAAGAAAAGGAATACTATTCCCCAAAAATCTACTCAGTGCATTAAAAGGAGTCGATGCTTACATATATGTTATACCTCTTCCTTTGTACGTGCTCCAGTCAATGAAGAAAAATGTAAAGATTATTGATATTATGTCATTTTATTGAACAACTCACTAGCAATCTATAATTTACACAAATAAATACGGTTTTCACATTTATCTTTTCAACTGTAATTTTTTAACAAAAATTAGAGTTGAGAACCTAGTGTGTCATTAAAAAGCCAAGGAAGCTCTTTCTGAAGAAATCCCATGATTTTTTTTCTCTGACTTCAGCCAAACCCAAAGAGAACAAAGTGACAACTTTGGGGGAAAAATAAAAAGAACAAAAAAGCAAGCAAGCAAGTGGGTAAACACATTCTACAGAAAAAACTCTCCCAGTTGCATGATAATGCAGGTAAAACTGAGTAAAATTTTTGCTTTTGCTTGGTTCCAAGTATATGATTTGGCTAAACATTAATTGTTACAATATAAAGTTAGGTGTGAATTTAAAATGGCAACGCTCTGGTAAAATAATTCCATGTGCTCTACTTGTTCCAGAAAAACAATAGTCACATGTGGAATTATTTGGTAATGGATATAGCCAGAGAGATATTCTGGAATATCTGAATAGATATTTTGGAGTGTCTTTGTATAAAGCAGTTTTTGGTGGTTTAAAGACAGGAAGAAATAGGTGAGGACAAGGAAAGAAATCTGTGAGAAAGCAGGGAGTAAGTGAAAAGAAATGAAAATTTGCAAATTGTGGGGAGCTTTGAGGGAGCAGCTGGGGAGTTTTCCTGAGCCTGGGCCGACGCTGTCCCTAGGAAATTGTTCTACTCTTGTAAAGCACAGAGACCAAGTGTTTTATAAGATTTTATGTTCTCAATACAACTATTTTTAAAGTTGTTTGAATGAGAACTGCAACCTCCCTGGCTAGGGCACTCCGGCTGTTAGTGGAGTGTGGATGTCATCTTTTAAAAAGAAAGCAGGTTCTTTTTTGCTGCTTTGTGGCAAAATCCACATCAACAACCACACTGAATGTCATCAATAATCCCATTCTTCTATCTTGAATCAAAACTATACTTTCAGTGATGCGTTAAAAAGACGCAAATTATTGCAAAAATAAAGCACGGTATAAAAATATAAATATTCCCATGAAAGGAAAGTAACCCTTTTCTGATTTCTCAGAATTAATTTCCACTGAGGTCTCAATGCCCACTTAGCAGACAGTAGCTGGTGTCATACCAAATTTTGTTCTAGTTCCTGCTGATTTTACTGGGAGCAGATTCAGAGCCTGGATTCATGGATTCTAAAGAACAGAGCTGGATTCAGAGGTGAAAACTAAGTGAACTGCTCCTCTGTATGCTAAGAACATGAAAAGATAGTGCAACCCTGTTACTCAGTGAGGATCTCTTCACTGGAAAATCATTGAGGGAATAATGAGCGGGGAAGAGCAAGAGGAGGAGGAAAAGGTGAGAAGAAAAGAGAAAGAGGGCAAGCGAGAGCAAAAAGGGAAAGGGAATTTGCTTTTGATGTCACAGTTCTATCAACTCATGCATTTTTCATGGGTACCCACTAGTGCTAAAATAATGCTGTGCTGACAATCCAAGCATGAAAAAAAAACAAAAAACAACCAAGTTCCCAAACACCATGATACTGGCTTAAAAATAATGAGATTTGCAAAAATTTGAAACTTGGAGCTTTTCTTTCCCTTTTAATTTGTGATTCACTTATTCAAGCTTTTCAATCAAACTTGAGATTTAGAAATGTAATTATTTTTAAGGAGAGCTGAGGTTCTGATTTAAGCACATCTGCTGAAGAGCTAGGGCTTAAAACAAAGCTAAGTGTTGCAAAATCTCACTGTAATCATAAGAGCTGGCAACCCTAAATGTCGTAACCATGGCATACTGTACAGTTTTGATGCAAAAGGAACTAAAAATTACCAGATGTTAGATACAAGTGCATTCATTCAAGTTGCATTTGTGCCCTTTGCTACAAAGTAATTAAAAACTGAAAGTGAAGCAAATGAAAATGAACTGGAAGGACTCAGGAGTTAAGTTTTTGGGTAGCTCAAACTTTGTATTTTGTAAACTTAACTCGAAGATGTGAACATTAGCATTTCTCACTGCTTTTGATTAAAACCTGGCCACTTTTTAAACAAAGCAATTAATGTATTGGATGTAAACATTCTTGTAGGTTTTAGTCCCACAGCACTGATGGTCGCCTTGACTCGCAGAGGTGAAGCAAACAACCTATGCACAGGTGCAGGAAACAGCACGGGACCTTCATCTGCAGCAACAGCATTTCAAGTTGTAAAATTATTTAGATATCATCCTGCGGCTATTATTCACCTTATTATTCAACAAATAATTGTTTCTGCAATTATTCTGTTGATTTTTTCATCATGAGTGCTGGATGATGAACTATAATGGATGTAGGATTTCTGTGGGTTTTTTATATCTTCAAGCTGGCTGGCACTTTTAGGAACAAAAATTAACACCCCAGTTCTAATTACCAATGGCACTGTAAATGCAGTAGTGTAAAAAAAAAAAAACACAAAGGAAAAATAAAGGCGAAAAAATAATATACTAGTAAAACCGTGTAGTGACATTTTCGATGAAGTGAAAAAAAAAAAAAAAGAAAAAAAAAAGAGGCAATGTTAAGGGCCCCACGTACAACTGTTATGCTCATCTTCCCCATGTGTAACCTGGCTTTCAGCAGGATCTATCCGGCGGCCCCTGTTGGCTCTGACAGCCCTGCGCTCCGCGGCGCTGGGGCTCTAACCCGGGGGGGAGAAACGTGCCCGGGATCGCGCTGTCAGACGCCGCCGGTGGATCAGCCCGAGGGGGACGGGAGCCGTGCGGCAGGTACTGGGGGCGGCGGGTCGCTCCGGTGGGCTGGGGACACGGCGGCCGGTGCTCTCCCGGGGGCTCGGCCGTCGGAAGCGCTGGTAACGCCGGTGGCAGGAGGCGCGGGCGGGCAGCACCGCACGCCCGGGCACCCCTCCGTGCTGTACCGTGCCGTGCCGTGCCGTACCGCCCGCAGCCCGACCAGACCCCAGCCGCCTTTTCCCCCGCCCGGGCCCACCAGCTCCCCCCCCCGCACCGGAGATCTCCGGCTGATAATTCAAAAATGGA
Organism: Gallinago undulata; assembly: GCA_026546715.1. Classification (NCBI taxonomy): domain Eukaryota; kingdom Metazoa; phylum Chordata; class Aves; order Charadriiformes; family Scolopacidae; genus Gallinago; species Gallinago undulata. The sequence continues at coordinate 37,178,471 of JAOTQQ010000041.1, read as the reverse complement.
GGATGCGCCCTCTCAGCCATTAATTAATAATGTAGCTCGCTGTCTTCCTGTGTGACACACGCTGGAAGGCACCGCGCGGCCAATAAAGATGTAGGGGAGAGCAGGGGAAGGCTCCTCCCCGCAGCTCTTCCTGATTGAGGGCTTGAAGAAGTAGATCAAAAACTTCCCAGGAGCCGGGGGGGGCAGAGGGGAAAAAAAAAAACCAACAAAACCAAAACAGGCGGCGAGGGGGGACCGCGCGTCGCACCGGCCGAGCAGCCAGGGCAGCCTGCGGCCGCACCAGGTGGGCAGGAGGGCAGGGACCCCCCCGGGGCGGCA
>JAOTQQ010000041.1:37163451-37178053 GCA_026546715.1 Gallinago undulata | reverse complement strand
GGGGCGGCAGGCCGGAGGCTGGGAGGGAGGGAGGGAGGGAGGCTGGGAGGGAAGGAAGGAAGGACGGACGGACGGTCGGGCGGGCAGCCCCCCGCGCTGTCCAGCGGGCGGGGGGGGGGGGGAGAGGACCCCGATGAGGCGGCCGCGTCCCGGCAGCAGGGAAGGGAAGGGAAGGAAGGAGGGAGGTAAGTGGTCGGCGCTGCCCCTCCCGGGTGTTTGCTTTGCGGGCAGGAGGAGGCGGGGGGGGGGGAGTTGGTGTCAGGCCCGGCGTGTGTGGGTCGGAGGCGGGGGGAAAGGGGGGGTGTGGGGGGTGACCCGCGGAGCCCGAACAGACAAAGCGGCGGCGGCGGCGGCCGGGGTATCCCCGAGCCGAGCACGTTGCGCGGCCGGGGCGGGGGGCGCCGCCTCCGCCCGGCGCTCGGCGTCATGGCCCCATTGTGAGGCAGAGGGAGGCGGAGGCGGGAGGAAGGATCCGCCGCCCGCTCCCCGCGCAGTCCCAGGCAGGCAGCGGCGTGTCAGGCACACAAAAGGCCGCCGCCGCCGCCGGCGCTTTCTCCCGCTCCTCCGCCGGCTCCCCCGGGGGGAGGGACGCGCCGGGCCCGCTCCCTCCTCCCCGGGCCGGGGGGTCTCCGCTGCCCGCGCTCGCTCCCTTCCTCCTTCCCCTGCGTATTTTTAATTTTTTTTTATTTATTCCCCCTCCCCCCCCCGCCCTCTGGAAGCGGGTCCCGGGGCAGGAAGAGAGCGCGGAGCGGGGCGATGCCGCTGCTGCACCGAAAGCCCTTCGTGAGGGAGAAGCCCCCCGCCGACCTTCGGCCGGACGAGCGTGTTTTCTACTGCAGGGTCACTAACGAGATCTTCAGGGACTACGAGTAAGAGGCAACCCCCGTGTCCGTGACCGTCTGTGTGTCTGTCATTTACTCTTCTTCCCCCCCCCCCCAGTCCCTCCCCGGGGTCTGTCCTCCGGGAGCGGTTTAACCCCCGAACGGCTGACACCTGGGCGGGCGGGGAGGGGAGGGGATTCCCCGGCAGCGCCGCGGGGAGCCCTGCCGGGGCGGGGGGGGGAGTTCGGGGGGGCGCGGCTGGCGCCAGGCCCGTGCCCCGCCGAGGGGGTGGGGGGAGAGGGCGGATCTCTCGCCCGGGGCAGGGGGAATCCCTGCCCCTCCTCGGCGGTGGGGATCCCGCGGCCCCCTCCCCTCGGTGGGAAGGAGGGGAGCCGGCTCCTTTCTCCCCCCCACACCTTCCACCGTGTCGGACCCGTCCCCTGCCCCCGCCGGGGAAGTGAAAGTTGCGCGGTGTGGGAGGCGGCGGGCGGTAACGACTGTCTGCCGGGCCCGGGCTCTATCCTCCCCACCCCCGTCCCCGCCGGCAGCCGCGTGTCGGCGTCGGACGGCGCTAGGCCGCCCCGCGGAAGGGGCCGCGCCGGGGCCCGGGTTCAGCCGGGGCAGAGGGGCCGCCCGCCCGGCATGTGCCGCCCGCCCTATTGTTGTGGCAGCGGCAGGGGGATCGCCGCCTGCGGAGCCCGCCGGGCCCGGTTCCCCGGCCGCCCTTAACCCCTCGCTGGCGGCCCTGCGCCGGGCCGGGGTGTGGGAGCCGCCGCGCCGCCCAGGGCCGCGCTCTCGCCCCGCCTCCGCGGGGAGCCGCCGGCTGACCCGGTTGGAAATGGCCGGCGGGCCGGGCCCGGTGGCGGGGGGGTGCCCGCACCTGTCCGGCGGGGCGAGGGGCTCTGCACGGCCGGGCGGCACCGCCGGCGGCCGAACCCGGCCTGAGAGCCAGCGGGCACACCTGTCCCCGCCGGATCGCTCGTCCCGGAGAGGGTTTTCTCCCTCTTTCCAACCCTTTTTTATTTTTTTTAATTATTTTTTTTTCCTTCCCCGTGCGTGAGGAGACCAATGGGGATTGTGAAATCCTCGTTAACCGTTGAAAGCGTAATGGCACGGGTAGTCCCGAACTCGCCGCCGCTTTACTTTATCGCTTGTAAGAACAATGGGCAGAAAGTATTTAGCCAGATGTTTTCCAAAAGCTGATAAACTTATGTGTTTTCACCCGCAGTCTGATCCAGCGCCATCCCCGCCTACAAAAGGCCCCCGCACCCAAACTCTCTTTTAATTTATTTATTTATTTAAAGACATGCAGACTAATGAGATTAAATCTGAAATGCTTTTCATTTGTAGCATATGAAATTAGAGCACACCTAAATCTTTTTTCGTGTTTAGACTTGTTTTTCTTACTCAAATACACTTCACCTAATAAAATTTTAAAGAACTTGGATTAGGTAACTTTGGAGGGTAATGCCTTACTGTTTCTTGGACGATACACTCTGGAGGGGAAAGGGGGTGTTGAGTATTTTGTTGGAAGCTTTGTAAGGAGTGCTTTCATTATAGGGTGTATGAGAACCTAACGAGCAGGAGCTGACAGCCTCCTGTTTCTGTAGGAATTAAGTCCCCCTCCCCCAGCTTCCAATATTTTGAAAGCTGCTTTTCTGGTTACAGTTATTATTATCACATAATTAGAGGTGACTCTCGGGTATTTGTTGACACTGCACTGAAATACATTTCAGGTACGTGTAGTTTTGCTGAAATTTCTGCACAGAAAGTAATCCTTTTAAAACATCTTTCTGCTCTCAAAAGGTTTGGTGAATATTTTAAGCACTCTGACAGGCTTATTTACACTGCAAGGATGTTGTCACTAAGAAAAAGTATGAAAGACCAAATTCCATATTTAACCGAAGTTCACAAATTAAGGGATAAATTTAGACTTGTGTTCACACAGGCGATCCCTAGAAATGTCAGTGAGTGGTTGGCTTGGAGGTGAGGGCTTAGAATATGATATTTGCGACAACTATGGAGAAAACTGCTGTGCTTTTTTTTTTTTTTTGTATATGCAGGGTGGATTTGTTTGGGGTTTTCATTTGTTTGGGGTTTTTTATTGTTGTTGTTACTTTTTTTTTTTTTTAATTCTCATGTGGCTTTTCTGTTAGGTTGGGTTAAATTGGTGCTTTGCATTGAAAATTATAGTATTTTTTACTTGCCAAGGTGTCCTGGCACAGATAAGTAAGTTTAGGTTAATGTTAGTTGTTTGTGGCATAATCTACTGGAGAACACAGGGTCATTTTCCAGCAAGTTTTAAAGATGTTGATCCTTGTCTCTGCTGGTTGCAAAGTGATGCTTCAAATAGCTAATTCCTTCTGAGAACAACATTTTCCACTTCTTTGCCTGAGCAAGGGCAATTAGATTCATAGGGATAGGGAGGGCCCACTTTTTAAAAACTGTATTAGCTCTTTCATAAAAGAAAACCATTGTCTAAGGCTTCTCTGAATCTACTTTTCAATAGCAACTTGAGTTTTTTGAGGGGAGAATTTAAAAATTGTAGAGTCTGACTAGATCAGGCAGGCTGTATAGATACATATAGTAACCTGAATTCAACGCCTTTCTCAGCTATATGAATGCTTGCAGTTAACTACAAATGGTTAAGTTTTCTTATTTGTTCTTTGGTGGTGGTGGTTTTGGTTTGTTTGTTGTTTTTTTTTTATGGAGCACAAACTTAGTGTTGAAAAGCTTCTTTCATGCCAATGACAGCTATAGTAGAGATGGATACAATCACACATTAGTGTTACTCTTCTCCATATAAGAAATCATCATGTGAGGAGAATTTGGCAAGACAAGTATTTTGTAAAGTGACTTTCCCGTTAAGAATGTATTTCCTTTTTAATCTGAAATACCGTCACGTAATTTTGTAACCCTTTAAAAGGGGGTGCAGCGAAGTGGCAGCGTTCGATTATATTTATCAGGAATAACAAGAACTGGGGGAACTGATGTTCTTCATGCTTGGCTGTTGCCCTCGTTAGAGGGACAGACCTGGGGACAGGCCAACAGAAGAGCGTCTGGAGCTGTAGTAGTCGCTGGAAAAGCAAGCAGAGGGGTGCACGAGAAACACATTAAACCAGTGGGATGTTACCACCAGTCTTTGACACCTTGTCTGTGAAAGTTAATAGCTGATAGAGATGTGTGGTGAAAGCTACTATTAAAGGATGGGAAGCCTTGCTTGTGAAGACAGCCTGAAAAAGAAAACTATGAGTAGTACAGAAAGAGTGGTAGGAAGGTTCCTCATTCTAAAATACAGAGGGGAAAGAGGAGTTTTGCATCTTCAAAACTCACTGAAACTTCTTTACGGACTGGCCAGTGGAATTCTTGGTTACTGTCAAAAAGAGATCTGTTCAAAAGGCTTTTTAAATTAGGTGGATTTTTTCTGTTTTCTTGAAGAAAAACTCATGAACTTGAAGTACATTCCTTAATGCATAATGAACCTGTAAATATTAAGGAATAAATCTCTTGCTTTAGGTTTTGTTTGTTTCTCTTGTGCATTATTTTGTAGCATGCATTATTGACTATTTCTGGAGACAAGGCAGTGTATGAGAACGCCTCAGAGTTTGTGATTACCCTCCTACCATAGGCTAAATAGATACTATATTAGAGGCTCGTAGGTGCTTCAGAATTAAAAATAGCAATTATTACAAATTAGCCATTCCATAGATTTGGTATTTCCTGCTTTTTCCTCTCTTTTAAATCTCACTTAACAGGACTTTCTCATGTTTTACGTTCTTGGATATATAATTTTTCTATTTAAAAAAAGAACCCCGACAACTTGTTTTTAATAGACGCTAAGAAAATGAATGAAAGTAAATGGTTTGAAACAAATATGTTCTTGAAACGCAGCGGAAATTCAGTGGGAATACTTGGTTAATTCAAGCCAAAGGCATGTCATTTCTAGGCTGGATTTTTCTATCCATCGCAAGTGCAGTCAGCCCAGAGATTGCAGATAATTTATTTCTACCTTCTGTTCATGAACTGCCTCCTATCAGATACCTATCAAGTAAACTATTATTTGCTGATAATTTTGCTGTTTTCCAAGCAAGGTAAGGAAAACTAACTTCATGATGTAAATGGGGGAGGGAGGGAAAGGCAATCCAGGTGAGAAACGAGCATTGATTACTGCTGCAAAGACAACTCAGTTCTTAGTCCCCACTCCTCCAGTAGTTGAGCCGATGTGGACATCTTCTGGGGGGCACTGCAGTCTCATCTGACTTCTCGCAGGTGGGTGGGACCACGCGAGTGAGCTTCACGGAGGTGTTCTGTATGAACTTCCTTCTCCATATTGTCAAGAGTTACAGAGATCTCGAAGCAGTGAGGAAGCCCCAAAGAGCGTAATACGCTAGATAAAGACAGAGCTGAGGCTTCAGAGGTGGGGTGTAGCAGCAGATGCACTTGCTGTTGTGAATTTAGGTTGGGTGTAGAATATGATTAAGTGCATTATTTAAGTCAGGAGAAAGGGTATCGGTGCCGCTGCTGCTCTCTTGGTTTGGTCGCTGTTGCATCTGCTCTCTGTAAATCTTTTTGTGGTAAGTGAGGTGCACCAGAGGCAGGGACAGCAAGAGTACTACAAATAACATCTCCTGCTATGCTGTTGGGATCTTGTTTTCTCCTCTCTCTCGAACTAAGTTAAAGCGAGATCATTAAAACGTTGCAATAAAACTGTGTTAACAGACTAAGCCACAGATGGTTTTGATGTGCTATAGGTAGCGACTAGCAAAAGACAAATAATGCTTTTAAAATCGAATGTAGGTTTTTTTCACACAAATTTTTTTTTCCTTCCTTGTAAGTTGAGGGCTGGGGGGGGAAATCCACACAAAACAAAAGAGGAAATGAGGGAGAATGAAACTAGATACACAAACTACTCATGTATGCAAATGGAAGAGCGTTTTCCTCAAATATGTTTCAGTTAAAGTATTCTTAGAATTTTTCACTTGTAATAATCATGGATTCAAAATTTTTAGAGAGGGTTTTGTTGGTTTGGTCGTTGTTTTTTTTTTATTATTATTATTTTTTTTCCCCTGTAAGTTCAATGTTGTTACTTTAAATAGCATGACTGCCCGGTGTCCCCTCACAAAGAATAACAGCAGCTCTTAAAGGGACACTCTCATCAGCAACCTCAGTCTCTCCTTCCCGCTCTGCTCTGCCCCCCCTTTTTAGTTGTTGTGGTTTTGTTTTTCTTTTTCTTTACCCTTTCACTTCCATAATTTTTGAAAATTATGTTCTGGTACATCTTAAAAATAGCTCTTAAGGTGGTTTTCTCTTTCCTGGCTAAAGATAATTATCAAGAACCTCTTTGGTAAGTGCGAGACAGAAATATGTGTAGAGACGCACAGCTGCATGAAGATTTGAGTAAAGGATTCTTTATCCATTGAAGTCAGTAAGACTGCTAAAAATTGTTGTGACTCTTATTACAGAAGTATTGAAATGTAGGGCAGGAAGAGACCTGAAAAGATCATGTTTTATGTATTCCATCCCCTTGTGGGGAAAAAAAAATGGATTTTTGTCGAACCTGTTCTTTAAAATGTTTAAATAACTATTCTATACCTTAAAGATACTGGTTCTCCATGGTTGACAGCAAAAAAAGAATATTCTGTTCTACGCATAAAGAATGACTGACAGCCATCCGTTCTTCGTATGTTGAAGAATAATTTCTCTCATTCTCTTTCCTTTGTTCTTTTCCTTTTCTTGATTAGAGTAAGCAAGCCCAAATTATTCCTTATCACTTACAAGTGTTAGACCCATGTACTGTCAAATATATTAAGTAGAAACAGGTGATATAAAAATCTGAAATTTTGTAGCTATTAAATATTATTAAGATAATATATCTCTTCTGTCCTTTTCCACTTCTCGCAGCTGATGGTCTTCCTAATGCATCTTTCTCTCACTCTGAGGAATCCTATGCTCGTGCAGAAAGGATTATCTGAGCCAGGACCCTCCATTGTCCTCAATTGGAAATTTCCATTTTCATTTACAAAATGTTATGGTTCATCTGTCCATCTGCATTGAACACTCTCATCTGCATCAGTCTGATGCACGTTTGCCAGCTTGAGTTTGCAGGGAGCCTGCAAGTAAAAACTCGAAGTGTTAACTGTCCAATTCTTCAACCCCATCACCAGAAATGATTTGAACACTTCTGTCCTTCTGAAAATGTGCAGCATAATTGTTTTTAAAGGAATGGAACTTCAGTATAGGTATCTTGTGTAGCCTGCAACGTTCCGGAAGTACTTTGTTTGCCTTGGAATAGCAATTTGAACTGATACAGGGCAAAACAAAAGTCAGTTTATCGTATTGTGTGCTGCATACTTATCAATACTAGTCTGTTAGGATTTTTAAGGAAAAGCAAGTAAAAATTGTTGTCTGAACCGGGGAATATTGAAAGATTGCTCTGCTGTCCCACCACTGATCTATAGTATGATATATTTTAACATGGTTTTATGAGTAGCTACATCATCTGCTTCATCTAGAAAGTGTTTTAATAAACCGATGTTTTTCTGATACCTGTCAAAAATTGACAGATATTGGCTAATGAAAGCTCTTCTTTCTTGATTCCAGTGTAATAACTAGTAAGCAAGCAATAACAATGTAATTTTAGCATTAATTGAAAATACAGTGAAGGAGAATCAATATTTGCTAATGGAACAAGGGAGAAGAATCTGTAGGAAAAAATAGTTTAATGCTTTTTCTAAGAGCAATGCAAACAGTGAAGGCATAAAAAGTATTTAGAGAACTACTTGACATTAATTTTTTTACCTCTCCCACCTTTTCATTTGTCAACTAGGGCACTCAAAATCTGAAACTTATTCAAGTTTCAACATGTTTGTGATCATAAGGTTATTTTATGTTTGCACGGTTTTAGACCCTCCTCTTGTAATTATTTGGGGAAATGTGGGGATGTGTGAGGAGGATATGACACCTATTAAACTCAATGTGGTTATTCTTATGTGTAAGGCTTCTTATATGTGGATATTTATTTGCAGCACTTCTAGGTCTTGATACTGTTACTGTAGATAGTAGTGAGAGGAGCCACTGGCTTAACAATGGCAATTTACCATGCCATGGCTAAAAAGTGGTAAATAACCTTTGATTATCTACAGCCTGTACAGGGGTAGAGTTGCCTTTGCATTTCAGGCTTCTAAAAGAAATTTGCTGCTGTATTAACTGTGAGCAAACTGAAGATGTTCATCAGAACTCAGCCATTTCCTTTCTGTCTCCCCCACCCTCTTTTCTTTTCAGTGACTTTTTTGAACGCACTATTCTGTGCAACAGCCTCGTGTGGAGCTGTGCTGTCACAGGTAAACCAGGACTCACATATCAGGAAGCACTGGAATCGGAGAAGAAAGCCAGGCTTAATCTTCAAAGTTTTCCAGAAGCACTCATCATTCCAGTTCTCTACTTGGCCACCCTTACCCATCGCTCCCGACTTCATGAGATCTGTGATGAAATCTTTGCTTATGTCAAGGATCGGTATTTTGTTGGGGAAACAGTGGAAGTAGTTAGAAATAATGGTGCAAGGTAAGTGTATTTAAAAATAAATGCATATTTCTTTTTGATTGGTGTATTTCTTGTGTGTGCTTCTTTTATGCCAAAATCAGGATAATAAACTCTATCAAGTGCACCAGAAGTGAGGTGTGATGCTTAAGCTACTGATACTGTTCCTATTTGTGTTAATTAGGAGTAGGATTGTGTTGCTGGGCTTGGTATCTCTTTCCTTAGCTTAGAAGCAGTTGTGAAGACAGGACAGCTCTCTCAGGTCTTGACACAGCAGTTTTCCAGTCGGAGTGGTGGATTTGCAAAGGAATGTCAGTCCCCAACAGTGTATTTGTGTGAGAAAGGTGGGTTATTTGTAGAATGAGTTTTCATTAGCGTGAGTTAAAAATCATATGAAAGTTTTGATGAAATCATTCAGAATGCAATTCATCCCATGTTTTGTGTGCTCAGAATGGCCAAACTATAGAACACTTAAATTGATGAAAGTTGGATTTTTGGTTTTTAGGTAGTGACACAAATTGTGAGTGCATTCTCAGATAAGTTGGGAATTAATTGTAAAGTGTTTGTAATAGATGGGATTTAGTGTGGGATTTTTCCACTCCTACTGAGGTATATATTGCAAGTTTTTTATTGTTATCTTAAACTGATTAAAAGTTGGAAAGCTCCAGATGCTTTCTTGTGTCATTGGTACATATGCTCTATAGTATAAGTAAGTTGTTCTACGGTATGTGGCTAGCTTCTTTAAAGAAACTTCTGGGAGAGAAAAGATCTATGTTTTATCTAAATGAGTTTACAGTTTCACGTATTTTCGGTTTAAAATGGGAACAATTTAAACGTGCTCAACCTGGAAATACCTGTAGAATGTGTGCAGAAGTGTTTCTGGTAAGGTGCCCTCTTATACTGCAGAGCAGAGAGGGCACAACACATCGGCTTCTGCGGGTAGCCTGAGGTCTCTGCGTGTAATCTGGTGTATATTGGGTGACAGGAGTGGGCTAGTTCAAAACGGTCATCAGAGAACGTAGTTACTCTGTATGGTTTTTTCAAATTTTACCCTACATCAGGAAGAAATATGTTGATGTGCTGCAGGAGATAAATTGTAAGGAAATTTGTATGGGTATGTACATAAGGTTGGTACTTAATAGAAAAGTTTTCCATCTCTTCCCTGCTCCATTCCTTTCAACCAGTGGAGTCCCAGCCTGCAAAGCCAGGACAAACACAACTTTTGCTAGACTTGCTGCTTTCTGCACAGAAAACCTACATCCAAAGTTTGTCTCTGTCCTTCTCATCTTTGTACTTGTCTAGTAACTAGACCCATCTTACTACTAGTATTACCTTTTGCTTACAGAATAAGGTATTTTGTTTGTTTTTGTTTTTTTTTTAAACCAGAAACCTGAATATTATGAACTGTCAGAGTAGTTCAGCTGTTGGATTTCATTTGCTCAATGAAATGTCTTTGACGGTATCTTCAAAGATTGAAAACAGTTTCCAAAGTAATAGCTAAAAGTATTCTTTTAGAAGAACATCATCTTTTTTCCCCAAGTCAATCTTCCTGTCTATTACTTTTCTAAGCTCTTAGCTAAAATATTTATGCTTGTGTATCTTAGGTTTTCAAAGTTTAAAAGTAGGCTTATACGCAATAAATACAAGTCTCTATTGTTTCTTTGTCTTTTGAAATTCAGAATCCTTTCCACTTTTGTTTTTAGTACACCATAAATCAGTTTTTAAGTTTGCTCTAACAAAATGATTTCTACTTACCATGTAAGCTGAATTCTGTTCAGATAAAGTTGTGATATGATTCTATCTCATGAAGATGGTGCTTTTTTTTTTTTTTTTTACCAGCCTTTAACTCAGTATTCTTGGCTATTCAAAATTGTGTTGAGATACATATCTAACAATTTTGTGTTCCACTTTCACAGATCAATATATTAATTGTATATAAGCTAAATTTCTTAAGCCTCTGGCGTGGGTTAGATATCATTTGAAATACCGACGTTTCAGATAAAATCTGTTTTCATCAAAACTAACCTGCTACAGATCATATGTGTTAAACTACATAAGTATAAATTTGTGCCTGGTAAAATGAAGCACAAAGAATTCTCCTTAGCTGGTTGTATGACACTGATATTCTAGACAAATGTATAGCTGAGTGCCAGTTCAGACCTATAATACTAAATCCAGGAAACAGGGCAAACAACATGGTAATGCAGAGGGTTTTTTATACTTAGAGATACATAATTAAAGAATACAAAGTGGGAGGAGGTGAGGCATAGTTATTCTTCCACCCAATTAACTGTTGACTTTGACCTATATTTTGAAGTACTACATTGGGGATTAAGTATACCATCTCATGTTACTCGTAAATAACACTGCTGTTGCACAGCGCCATTTGCGCATGCTTGTCATGTGCAGCTCTGGTTTGGTGATCTTTCCTAGCAAAAATGGTCTCAGCCCATCTATAGTGTAGTAGCATCCTATGAGACCAGCAGAATTTGGCAGATCATGAAACTCCGGCTGTGTTGTGGTGGCGTAGAATGTTCCACTGCATTACTGTACGAAGCTCTTTGCACGTGTAGGATCGTTTATTATCTGAGCTCCGCGCATCTCTCAACGCGAAGCCTACAGCATCGTGCGTGTGTAACCAGGGATAAAGAAAGGTTGCTCCAGCAATTTAGGTATTGATATTGTGTAACTCCTAAATCTTTCACTTGTAATATTCTTGTAGGATAGATCGCTTTGACGCAGCTTTTTAGATTAGGTTGAACAAACTAAATGGGAGGGAACCCAAATAGTAGAAGGGTTAGTATTTTGGCTTAACGTAGATGCTTTTACCTTGAGTGTGTGAAGTAGTCTGTAGTACTGTAAGCAACAGACAGGTCATCTAGAAAGAGGACAAGTGGTTTGTGCAGAGGCTAAGCCAAAGATTTTTTTTTTGTGAGACGGCGGGTTCTTGTATCCAGCCTGTGTGTTCTGGTTGTTGCAGGTTCTGATGCCCCATTGCTTTCTGTGGTCTTATGTCCTTATCAGGCTCTTCTGGTTTCTAGCCTTTTGTTACACTGCTCAGTTTTGAATTTGGCTGCTTCCGCCTTGTTGCTGAGGTCTGCTAGGAGGAACTCGGCAAGTTTGGGAGATATTCTGTCTTCCTGTTGTTTTGGTGTGTCTGGTGTCTCAGCAGGCCTTATCAGCCAGAAAGAAATTGCAGAGAAAGCCCCCCAGTCCTGTGACGTGGCCAGTCTTTGAAAATGATGCATGTGATTTGGAAATCTAGTAGAAGCAACAAGGAGATAATTCTGCTTGCTCTTTAACTCTTTCAGATGATGTATTGATTAAAAATGGCCAGCTTTTTTTGGTTTGTATGTGTCGAGCTTTTCTGGCCGAACTGGGGCTGACTTTTCTCCAAAGCAGCAGCTGTGCCATGCTTTAAAACATGAAGTGCTTGGATTCCCAGTTAAAGAACTGTAGGAGTTGTGTCACAATGTTTTCCTAGTATTACCTTCATAAAAGATAAAATTATTTGAAACATCAGTCAAAAACTTAATATAATATAGACAGAAAACTTAATATCAAATTGAGTTTAAGTTTGAGTTGCCAAGGAATTGAAAACTGCTGGCAGTATAACTACTATTATTTAGAATGCCAAATTGCTGTTTATGGAAAGTTATTCATTGAAAAAAGCATGGAAGTTATTCAAGATTTTGGAAGGGGGGGGGGGATTAGAGCAATATTTCATCTTAACCGTGGTCAATTAAGATGTAAAATAAGCAGCTAATGTTTTAGTTCAAAATTCACTGAAGCAGAGGAAAAAAAGACCACATCACTAGAATTGCTTCCTGTATTTGCTCTTCAGAACTGAAAGTTTAAGACCCACACCATACTAGCTGGCCTTTTGTTTTTCCACAAGGAATGGCATCTCTTGCAGTAACCCGGTCATTTGCTGCTGTCATAGTATCCTGTTGTGTTATTGGCACTTAAAGCTGGTGAAACTGTTTTCAACATCTTGGCATCTGAAGTCAGTTACCTGGAAGTTGGAACTTTGTGGTGTGGAAGGCCTGCCTGAAATAACCTCAGCAAATGCCTAAGGCACACCAAATAAAACCTACAACTGTGTAACTCGCTCAGCTGTGGGACCTGTTCCTTTCTCCTCAAGGTCAGGAGTGTGCTTTTTTTTTATTTTATTATTATTATTTTAGTTTGTCAGAGGAAAAAACTAGATTTAAAGCATGTGTAAACAACCAGTTGTGTTTTATTATCAGTGTTCTGAGACTGGACACTCACAAGGAATAATGGCTGTCTCTTTTTAGGGGATACAAGTGAGCAGGGTGATAATTAGTTAATTAATCTGTAAGCTCGCAGTCTGACTTGAGCAGTGAAGAGATCTAAGATTTTATGTTCGACAACTCTACTGGCTCTTCGGTTCCCCCTCTCCTGCCCTTAAAAATAGCTTATGTGACAGGAGGGTGGAGGACAACCAGCTGATGTCCAACAATTAGTAGACAACTTCATTAAAAAGTCAACCACCTGCTTAAAGGTACTATATAAGAAGGAAGAAATCATACAGAATGTGGCAGATATAAAAAAAACATGTCTTTTTAATTGAATTTGACCACTAGATGACACCACTGCAAAAGAATACATGCCTACTGTCAGCAGGTAGCACCAGAATCTGTACAAGAATATAGTGTTTTTCAAATTAACCTATTTACAGAAGTAGCAGGTGAAGTTCTCTTAGGAAGATTTCTGCATGTAGTCATACGTTGGGTATAGGTTACCATCCTTTCTCTGCTCTAAATGATCTGATGTTGACGATTTCCAAGCTGTAGGCAACCTAAGTAATCATGGAGCACCCTTTTCTGTAAGTGAAACTTCTTTTTTTAACTCATCAATTTTTTGGCTAGTGTCCTAGAGCTTTAGGACTGTTCACTGTGGATTAACCACTGCATTAGGCCAATTAAAAGATTTACATACTGTTTTCAACTCTGTAAGCCTTAACTGGGGCACAGGAAGTGTGTTGCTGGCCATGACTATGCCTGGCTGATACAGAGTTGGGATGGGAGAAGATAATCTCTGTAAGACATAAGATTATAGCTAATTTTCTAATTTTTTTCATGTAAACTGGCAACAAGGAACTACTTGCTTGTATATACATATACATAGGATATATATATGGATATGTACATATATATATACATGTACATAGGATATATACATCCTGAGAACTAAGATAAGTTAATATAAGACCACTATGTATTAAAAGGCAGAGTATCTTCCATGTTTAGACTTTAACAAATTACAGTGAATCTAAATTATTTTCTATTCTACCAACAAATTTTCCCCTTTGAGATGTAGGTTTCACAGCTGTCTGGATGCAGAAGCACTGGAGCCATCATCCACAAAAGCAGCAAGTTATAGAGTGGTTTTGAAGTGATGAGGCTTAAGCATAAGTCCCTGTAGACAAAGACAGTTTCCTGCTTTATTTTGGAAGATGAATTTGAATTCTGGTAGGAAATTTAACATGGTGCTTATGAAGCAGCATAGCTGACAGTACTGGAGAGCAGCGTACCTATTCATAGAGCAAGTACAGTTTGCATTCTTTTGGCATTGCTGTTTAAGGATCAGTCAACTCCTGGTCTGGAAAATCACATTTAAGGCATTCACTTTCCACTGCCCTTAAGCCCTTTGGGATATAAATATATTCCTGTTTGTTGACCAATAAATATATTTGTAATTGACTAATGGAAGCTATGAGACGATGATAGATAGATGATGATGAATCTGTAACTCCTTTCTTAAAGATTGTTGAACAGCTGTCACAGCTATTTTTGGATGCTGTCAATTTCTGTTAGCTCTCATTTCTGTGCACACTCTACTTTTATAACTATAAGTTTAAAGGAACAGCTTTGGGGTTGTTTCTTTTATGATTTGGGAGGTTTTTTTCATCAGTGCAATACTATGAACAGAAGGCTGGATGCCCAAAACAATGCACATACTGGTGTTACTGCTGGTGCTGTCCTAATTCCACACGAGAGCTGATGCAGGTACTGTATATATAGGATTCTCTTGTCCTAAGTAAAAACATGCTTTTTACTAGTTTCTTTGAAGCATACAATCTTTTCTGTAAAGTGACAGACAAATGAAGATGCTAAAACTCGAAAACAGCAGCTCTTACTGTACTGCATAAAACTTGTCTCCTTGTTGTGTGATTTTGTTTTGTGTGTGCATTAAACTGTACCAGTTAACTTAGTGAAAGA